>OY728136.1:1253291826-1254541826 GCA_963277665.1 Viscum album | reverse complement strand
TTTTAATTTTTTATATTTCAAATAAATTATATTAATTGAAAAAAATTTAAAATGTTTGAAAAATATTTTTTAAAAAATTAAAAGGCTATTTTAATATGAATGTATTTTAAATTATTAATAAAAAATCCATTATATGTTTTTATGGTTTTTTAAAAATAAAAATATGTCTAATATATTTTATTCTTAACAAATAATTTTCAATTAAATGATATATGGCCTAAAAACATTCCAAGTGATATGTCATTCAAAATAATTCTTCATCCATTATAATATCATAAAATATATCTTATTATTTTCTTGGGATATTTACCAAGGATATGATTGAAATTAATTATCAAAATTATTTATGATTACCATATGTTTATGGAACCAATTATTATTCAACATGTTATACACGAATAAAAATTTTCTAATACCTGCTTCATTTACCATTGGACAAGCTATGTTAAAATATGAAATGGTAATGAATACTTTCTCTTTTAAATCAGTTATAATCTGATTAATTTTTAATGAAACCCATTTAATTTTATTTTTTATGATTGTATTACAGTTTTATGAAATTTTGTAACACATGTTTATGATTTTCATTATGAGGAGGGCTTGGAATATATGTCCATTCAAATCATTGGGTACTAATTTATATAACATGAGTCAGTTAGGGATATAGTAGGGAGTGATCCCAATTTATTAAGATAAATTATAAGTTATTCTATTATTTGTAGTGAAACATAACTATTATTTTTGTTTTGTTAGTGTACTCATTCAACTATGATAGACCTGGATGTGATCATTGACTAATATAGGAATTATTTTTTATACTTATGTGTATCCCACAATATTCTATTGACTACCAATTTTATACTCTCATAGATAATTTTATTTTATTATTATATGATTTATGTCGTATGAACATCCTTTATTTATACCTTGACTCATTATTATGCTCATTGATATTCATGGAATGGGTTTTAAAGGTTATTCCCATCATATCATACCCTTTTTAGAATTTTTATTATGTCCCTCCCATTTTTACCATTAACAATCATATGAGATTCCCATTTATTATTATTCTATTACTTTTTTATAATGAAATATTTTGAGCAGTGTTTTTTTGTGAAGAGTACTAAAGGGGATGATCCTTAAAGAATATATTGAAGATCCTTCAACAAATATGATGATTATTTACTAATTTCTTGAATACACAAAAATATTATGATTCTTAGTTTTGTGGTATAGTAATTTTTTTTAATTTTAATATAGAAATATGTAATATATACATAAGAGAACTAATGGTCGCTATAGAAAGGATGATATTGTAGTACCGTACATTTAATTTTTATTCACGAATATATATATATTTCTATGCTTATTTCATAGATTTCCATCATTTAGTTATTTATTGATCACATCAATCAATGTGTTATAAAAATATAGCATCTTATCAAAAAATAATTAACTATATATATATGAATTATTTGAGATCGATAAATTGGTTAAGTAAACTAAATAATTATTGAAAAATTAACTTTTTATAAATTTTCTAATTAATAATCTCTACTTAATGAAAACAAATTGGTGGAAGATGAAAAAGAATTATTACAATAATTGTATTAAGGAAAATTTGTTATTTTTAATTCAAAATTTACCAAATAAATGAAATTAATTCTTACAACAACTGATAATGAATAAAATATACCAACTGACGGTGTGTTGTTTATTCAAAAGTAATGTGTCACCTGTAAAATATATATATTGAAAATAATAATGTCACAACTATACTATGAAATAAATATCATACATGTTGTATCATAATGTGTATTTTAATCCACACTCCTCTCTAGTATGAGAAAGTCAACCAGTCTATTTTTATCCGAATTATGGTTAGAAAAAACAGTACTTGTGACATTTATAATGAAAAGAATTAGAAATACAATTAAATCAACAAAAATTATTCATTTGTGATGAGTAACAAATGTATCACATGTATTTAATTGATACCCTAAATTTTACATTTTGGGATATATTCTTATTAAAAATTCAATAGGGATTTAAGATAACTTTTTTGGGGGAAGTTTATATAAATTTGTGGAGTTTTTTTACAAATCAAACTAGTTGTGCATAATTGAAAATATAATTTCTTCATATCATAATATAAAATTTCTAGTTCTTTGACATATGTGGAATATGAGAGTTAATCATTATAATAGTTCAACAAACTCATTTGACTTGTAAGATATTTAAGGATAAATTCATAGAATAGATGATGGTGTTCTTCGTTAACAAAATAATGGTGAGACCAATATCAACATTGAAAAATTACCAAATTAGTGGACATAAAAACCTAGAAGAATAATTTTTTAAATGAATATAACAATAATTTTTAATTGAAAAAATTATAATAGAATACATAAATAAATATACTATCTTAGTACATTCCTGCATTGTTTTTAAACAACTCAATTATTATATGTTAAAATTCATCTATGGATATGATAAGATTTATCCCAATTTGAATTTGGTATACCACGATCTATATTGATAAATATGCACAAGATATAATATATATCAATGGTAAATTAGATATAAATATTTTTAATATATTAGTATTTGTTTATTAATAAGTTTATGCAACAATATTGATGAATTATGAGTGAAGTGATGTGAAAATCTTTACATAGGCTGGTCATGGAATTTTAAATCTTAAATTTATAAACGATTCCTTAAAAATTCAGATGATTATTTATATATACATTATTTCTTAAAATAATTAATATTACCAATATTCAATAACATTAAGAAAAATAAAAAGTTATACAAGTCAAATGTCAATCATAATTGAGAGTGTATAATGTTATAAGATAGTTAGTTACAATGTTATTTTATAGATATATATGTATCTTAAGTAATAATGTTGTATGATATGATCACACAATGGGAAGGAATTGTGAGGCTAGAATATTAATTTTTAAATGTAGGTTTCAGAGAAAAATATTATCTTATAGAGGACTCATAAATTTTTTCAGCAGATTATAGAATTATGGAAGTTCTTATCAGAAGATGGTATAAAATATATGGATTGAGTTACGTTTATGTAGAGATTAATTTTTTATTTTAAAGTAGTATGGATTCATCTGATGGAGGAGATTTTTTCAATGATCCCAAATGGGTAAATAATTTATAGTGAACTTGATAGATATGTCTTTGTAGCATCAATGTTTTAAATTACATTGATCAAACACTATAAGAATCCATCAAAAAATTCTATGTGAAGCTGACATGAAAAATATAAACTATATTTATTAAAATCCCAAGATGAATACTATAATGGAAAATTTAAATTATATATAGAATGAAGGATAACATGAATGTGGTATTTTATAGTGATAATAAGTATAGATCACTATAACGATAAATCAAGGAGGATGTATTGGATGAAGGCCCATCTGATAAAACATTGTAACGATCAAATGTATGGTTTTTAATAATGAAATAATATTTAGCTAAATATTTCATTTAAAAGAGATAAATTATCCATATAAGGGATTAAAATTTTTATATGATGTTGAGTTTATAAAAACAATGATATATTCATACCCCCATATAGAATGGTTCTAATATTGTTGATCATGGTGAATAAATATTAGACATTATATGGGATTTTATGTCCATCAAATGAATAAAGTTAAATATTCTCTATATAATAGTGGATCTCATATAAAAAACATTGGATGGATATACTAAATAATGTTATTATGTGATATAAAAAAAATTAGTAATGTTATTATAAATGAATATTATTTTTTTCATTATTTCAAAGTATTATTTCATAAAAAAAGTGGAAGATGTGTGAAGATGATTTTTAATTATATATCATAGTATTTAGAGGAATTTTTTAATCAGAAAATATATTCAATGAAGTCTAAATTATATTATATATTATTTTATAATAAATGATTAAAATTAAAATTAGTTGGAAAATTTAATTTAGAATAAGGAAATGTAGAAAAAAAATTTGGATTATGCATTTTATCATAATAATTTTACCAATAAAATTTCGGTGAAATATTGTGATATAAATAAAGTGTTGATTCACATGGATGAGTGGATTTTTTGAATGATTTATGTCATGTAAATATATACAGGTATCCTTACTAGTTCAAGAAGAGCTCTATTAGACAATGTTTCATTGGATGGGGAAAAAATAATTCGACATAGAATCTTCATATGAAGAGGATGTAGTGTGTGGGTTGTTGATCACATTTCTAACCTACTAAAATATATTTATTTATAATATTCATTATTCAATAAGTATAGAAACTTATTATTTTGAACATATGATATAGGTGTATCAAATTGATCACGCCATACTAAAGTGTATTGAGTTAATGAGAATTAAACATAGATCTATTAGGGAACATTTTATTGGATGTAAATCGTATCAAATAGAAACTGATAATGAATATCTCGATTTTTTGAAAAATAGGTGATTGATAATATAAAGGCCTTCCTATGATTATGAAGTGTCTTCAAGAAAAATAAACTCTGAAGAGATATTTTTATTATTTTGATGATTGTAAACATTTTATGGTGATCATTTTTTTTTTGATATTTATATGGTCTTTATACGATGGATAAAAATTTATAACAGATGAAATTATATATGGAGTTTATAAAATTTTTGTATAATTGAATATTGTTGGGGGGTATAGATAGTTCGGAATAATTTTGATGAATTAAGGATATTTTTAGTTATATCCATTAATGGATGAAGTATCCATTAATACGTGGTAGAACCAAGGATATATGGTTGAATGATTAATAGGATACAGAATATGTTTTATCTTGTCCCATTGTATTCCATGTTGATGTAAGTAAAATGAAAAATTTTGGGGGGATAACTGGAATGGATGTAGAGTATTTTTACCAATCAAAGATATTAAATTTTTTTGATCAATCACATTATATTAATACATATCTAGTGAGGGTGTGAGATATATTTTAGGGGATTATAACAGTTGAATATATTATCATGATGAGTTTATAAGAATTATTCATTATATAATGTTATCACAGATTCACCACTCCGCTACTCAGATATCCCAAAAACTCTGGATCTTCGATAGGTATCATAGTTGGTACCCTAAAAATTACCAAGTTTGGATATCAAATATAAATAATATGAATTCTGGGGGAGTTCCTTTTTAATGTAAAAAATTTCACAGTTATGAGAATGAGATGTTACACGATCCTCAATCACATAGTCTTGAAGCCACAGATACTGTAACATTTGTATTTCCTCTAATTAAAGAAGATTCTATAATAGATGAAAATGATATAAATTTGGATTTTTATTAAAAGTATAATATTGACATGATGATGTATCTCATGGGAAATATTTATAGAAATATTATAGAGCTTTCAATGGCTAAGAAAATGAAATATAGGTTGAAAATAATCAATAAATTAAATAAAGAATGTTTAGGATGTTAATATAAATTTAAAGTGGAGTATATTATATGATGAAATTATGGATTAATGTGAAATTATTTATGATTAAATTATAAATTTTTTTGAGGTTATGTTTAGTATCATAGGATTCAGTGAGAAGATGTAAGGTTAAACAATTATTATAAAACTTATGGGAAACCATCCAATTTGTTTGTTTCAAAATTTTGGGAATTAAAAGTTATAAATGATTTAAATGTGGATAAAAATCTAATTATTATCAAGTAATATGAAATGAGGAAATATACAATCTTTAATAAGAAGGATATTTAATAAATAGATTTATTTTTTGAGACAAAAATTGATGATAAGGGAAATTGCTTATGTTGAAGAATCAAGTGATTCTAAGGAAGAAGAAGTTAAATAGGACTAGGAAAATATTATTCTCTCTAAAAGATTTAAAGAGAATAGATGAATTGAAAAGGTAATTATTGTCTTAAATGATTCAATTTTAATTAAAATTCGATCTTATTGGAGATTATCCTATTCATATGTAGAATGACTATCACTCAGAAGAATAATATATGAAATCTCAGAAATAGATGTGGAAAAAAATTATTAAATATTTTATACAAGATAAATTTTAGTTTTCTTATATGATAGAGAAGGAATTTTATTAATATAAAATGAATCAAAATTTCACGTCAACTTCTCAGATAATTTTATAAGTGTTACTAATTCATCATATTTTGTTTATTTTGGGAATGAGAGGATATAAATTGAGGGTCTTTTAAAGATAATTTGGAATATTATATTATGAAACTTTTACCAATAAATATGGAAAGGAATACATTACAGACATATTTTAATGAAATAAATTTTTAGGATGGTTATTGAATAAAAAAGGAGGAGAGATTCCTTAATATGACTACATCATAGAAAAAAATAGTTCAAATTGAATAGTAACTAATCATTTCTAAAGGGATATTATATAGAAATGATAATATCATCATGTCATAATTAAAACCTATTGAGAAATTATAGAAGGTGATCATGTGTTGGATTAGTAAAAAAATATGTCAAATGATATTAAGAAAATATTATGCAATAAATATGACTATTTTATTATAGAAAATAACTATATTTATTTAGGAATGTGATTAAATAAAGATCATAGATTAATTTACTATATATAATTATGTAAATGATTAATATTATTAATATGGAGAAAAGATGGGTCTATTAAATCTGGATGATTATACTCCCCACCAATCTCAATTTAAATTTACATATTCTTGAATTATAACTTCAAAGGCAAATACTTGTTAAAAATAATCATCTCTTAAGAGAGGGTGGAATTCAATAAGAAATTATCTCCATGATCAAAAAAAAATTAAATGAAACTATTAATATAATCTTTATTGTTGTATAAATAAATATTTTAAGGCTTATGATTTAGAGTTTACTTCTTGTATTAATGATGTTTTCATGAAATATTCATACTCTTGTTGGTAAAACAAATCCCTACACATAAAAAAGGACTAAATCAAGGGGGTCTATAATTTTTAGAGAAGAAATAAATATTATCAATGAAAAATTAGGAAAATATCATAATTTGATATATGATAATATTTTAAGTGATTCATGCGATATGGATAAGAAATTCTAAAAAGAAAATAATCTTATGAAATTTTAGTTCGATAAAATCTATATGAAGGGAATGAATTAATTATTGGTTATTTTTCCTGACAAAACAATCAGAGATTGGAAAGTAGTTGAAGAAAAAAATCATAGTTATTAAAATTAATGAAATGGGCTTCAAAAGTTGAAAAAATTTATAATATGTTTCAAATGGATGTTTATTTGATGATTTAGAAAAGCATAACAGGATTTGAGAAAGAAAGGATTGTTACATAACATTTTATAACTATCTAACCATCATAATATGAATGTTTTAAGAGGATATTACAAACACAAGGTAACAATGAAGTTAAAAAAATATATAATTACATTAATAATTCATCCCATGATTTGAAATATGATTATAAACTCATTACAAAAAATTTTAGGAGTAAACATAGAAAAAGAATATCCATCCTGGAAAAAATTAAAGATGAATAAGAAGAAGTAGTGAAATGGAAAATAATCTCAGTATAATCAATACATATAATTCATAATGATGTTTCACCATATTCCCAAAATACAAGTTTTATTATACTACCTTGATGTGAAATAAATGATTTACAATATAGAAGTGGGGTGATTATTGTACATGTGTTGATGAATGAATATATATCGAGCATAGAATATATTTGAAACCATGATGAGGAATGATGTTATTACCTTATGCTGGTGAATGATTAATATGATGAATTAATATAAAACTCTCATAAATAATAGGGACGATAATATGTATGATTGGTTTGGGGAATTATGTTTTCACACAATACCTGTTTTGATATTGTTATTTAAATGGGTTTATATTTATATCATTAAAAATATAATTATATCTTCTTGTATAATTTTCTATTGGATGAATTGTAAAGAATATATTACATGATCAATTATTTTAAGAAAATATTGATCAATATAATTATACAATAATTTTTATACATCAGTTTCTCCAATATATACATAGATTTGGGCAGTTAATGTATATTTGTTAAAAAACACACAAGGTACTGTTTTTATCTTTAGAAAAAATTTAAATATTTATTGATGATCTATATTTTAAGATTATAATTTTATTGTTAATAAGAGTGAGAAATAACATAGAGGTAAAACAAATAATAATACATCGTATAAGTATAAATTATTTAGCACGTATATTGACATTAGTAATGATTGATGATATTATTGATGTTAAAAACAAACAATAATGTGTATATTATTTTTATAAATGTATTTTGGTATCATTTTTTGTAAATATATCAATATATATTTGTAATGAATTATACATATTATATTTTGGTATGTTTTTTAGAATATATATCATAAAAATTCATTATAAATGTATGAAATTTTCCATATGATGGTTATGATATATTTTTTAATAACATAGATGATGTTATAATGATATTAAAATTTCTAAAATCATAATAGTTATCATGATTAATTTAATATGAATGGAGAAAATAGTAGCTTAAGTTAATGGTTTCTCAACTTTCAGTGTGTATACTGACATCAAATGGAAAACCAATTGTAATAATATGGTGATATATGTAGTCAAACATATAATGATATGTGATTTAGTATTATCATGATTTTTAATAAGGATACTTAACGATCAAATATATGATAAAGGATTAAAAGATATTCTTATTATAATGAGAATTTATAGAACATTGATATGGTGAAGGATTCAACAAATTTATTATCATCTGATGGATCGAGTTAGAGGGGATTGGTTGTAGTTTTTTAGTGAGTGATCAATAATGTTGCAATTGTACAATGTAATTAGATGTCAGTTAGATTTTTAATTATACTAGATAAAAAAACTAGTATAGGTTACTAGATCCATATTTATATTATTTTTTAATGGATGATATTACATTATTAATACATTACAAAGATAAATGAGATCAAGCTGCGTGATGATGTGTTACAATGTACAGACAATATTTGTTAAATATAAGGATAAAAATTTATAGGACGTAGTTGAATGATATAATAGATGGGGGAAAAAATTTCCATTATATTTGAATATGATAAATATTGTTTATCACTAGATGGATAATTTTATGTGTATCTATTATATTAATGTCCGTTTTATAGATATTGGAATGATTCATAAAGATAGAGGTCAATGATTATATCAATCATAGAATTACAATGTGATTTGTAGGAGGTATTCCAATTATTGAATGGTATATTATTTTTTATATGAGGATGAGTTTTATTTAATAGATATATATTTATAACCATAGATAGAGGTTTCCTAATAGAGTTTATCTAGGATAAAAATTATGAATAAATTATTTTTATTGAGAGTTTATCATTTGGAGAATGTTATAGTTGAACCATTAAAAATAATATCTCTTGAATCGTACCTGAAATAAATATACTATATTAATATATAATGTTTTCGTAATATAAAAATTTTATTGACCTTAACAATGATAATTATAATTTATTCATGGAAATATTTCTATCATTACATTGTTAATGAATTTGAAGATGATCAATAGCATTGATTAAATTTAGTTTTTGGATGTTTCTTAACTCCTAAAATATTCATGGATGTATCAATAATATTCTAAAATATTTGATACGTTTCATGTAAATTTGAAATGAGTGTGATATTTCAAATTTATAATATTGTTAAGTGGGAATATGCATTTGAGTACTACACTTCTGATAGAAGATGTGGACCTACAAATGGGGGTCATAAAATGTTAGAGTACTAAACTACTAAGACGTTAATAGGAGTGGAATTGTTGAATGATTTGCTTCATTATAATCCAAACAAGGTTCCTTCTAGTTTTATAAGAGTTAAATTGAATCTAGGTTCATCAGATAGAGACGATATGTCATTTGATAAAGAATCATCATATGTAGAAGATTAAGAGTCTGAATTTATAAATAGTGTTACTTTACGATTAAATATGTTTCACCATACTTATCTTTCATTAATATATTGAGAATAATCTGATTAAAATAACTGAATGTAGCTGCATCATATATTGTAAACTAGATTAAAAAAAAATGTGTTCAGGAACATTGGATTAATATCCATCAAATAGATTCCCATCAGATGGAGAGTATACTAAAAAATATTGATCTGAATGAAAATGCTAAATATATTTTATATATTTACTTTCGAAAATATGATATTGAAAATGTCTATGTATTCAAAATATCACAAGAAGTTTCGAGGTCTAAATTTTTATAACTGGTTCATTGATAATTATGATTAATATACACTAGTTAACGTGATCTGAATGTATCGTGGAAAATAGTATATTATTCAAAAGTGGATTAAAAAATTAGAAATATGATCATTTACATGTGTAATCGAAATAATTTTTGAACAAGGTTCTTACTATGGGGGGGGGGGGTATAACCATCTATATATAAAGAGGATAAAAGAAATAAATTCTTGTTCTATAAAAAATTTTGGATGATTTTTTGATTTCTATTAGGAAGAACTAAGGGATGATCTAAAAATGATTATTAGGATATAAAATATATTTATATATGTTCATGTTAATTATTTAATGAAGATTGTAAAAAAATCCATGTTGTGGGAGATTCCATTATATAAAAGAGTAGGCTGGTGTACTTAAACATGAAAATATAATGTGTTGTTATATCATATTATATCACGTCATAAAAAATATGTAATTAAAATATCTATTAGTGGATTATATGTCCTAAACGGTTTCGGAGGATGTGTTTATATGAATTAATTTTTGAGAAATATGTTCTATGATTCAAAAACTCACCCACTTAGAGATTCAAAATGACTATGGGATGTCAAATTGTTGAATATTTAGTAGATCATGTAATCAAAGGACATGTATTGAATAAAAATAATTATTAAATTAATAATAACATACATAGATATGATATGTGTAATTTATATTCCAAGCAATTAATTAGGATTTAATTGAGATAGTTTCATTTAATTACATCATTTTTAATGAATAATAACAAAATATAGAGAATCCAATTTCTTATTTTTGAATATAAATATGATATCATTTTATTCATGATCAATTATATGTTTCATTATCTAATGATATAAAGAATTATTTTTAAAAGTACTGTTAAAAGAGTATGTCAGTTAACCATTGAGGTGTACAACTAGTAATAGTTATAATAAAGTCATTAAAATTTAAATTTTGTCTTAATTCCTTAAACATTATGATTAATACAACTCCATAAAATTTTAAATGTTAAATAATTATTATTATTTTATTATAATTTCAATCATCATTGAAAGGTTTCATATGTAACTTATTTTAACAATTTTACATAAATTGAATGCGCTTGTACTCAATTGCAGTATGTTTCAATTAAATAAAAAATACTAAAAAATTTCAAGAACAATCATACAAGTGACATTGAAAGACTATATAAAATCATAGATGATATTTTCATCATTTACTTACTCATTACAGTTGAATATCAAATTCAAATATCATATCATATAGTAAAAATATATATAACCTATTATATTAACTCATGTAAAAATATTATTAATTATAATGTTTAATGATGTTTTTCAATTATTTAAAATTTTAAATATTCCACTGTGTATTGTAACTATTATTTATACATATGTTTCAATGTTATTATTTTGAACTAATTATATGAATTTTTTTTTTAAAAATAATTTTATGCTAAATACCTAAAAAATATAGTAATACCAATTAATTTCATTATTAAAATTAAATTAACAAAATACAAAAACAAATATTAAAATTCTATTGATATGGATGTTGTATATCTATTATTTATTCACTTTTCCTAGGTTAAAAATTTATACATTGCTACATTTAAATTACACCATTCACTAATAATTCAAAGAAGCAAATATTCAACCCATAATTAGTCACTACATACTTATAATAATGTACAAATTTGACCTATATGAAAGAATATGTTTTTTAATATAGATCAGTAATATTAGTGAAAATGAATTAAATTATTTATAAATTTAGTACATGTTAAGAATATTGTTTTATTGGACAACTAATAAAAGATATAATATGGTAATATCAGCAAATTAAAATAAATTTTGATCAAATTGATTATATCAAATTAAATACGGTCCATATGGAATATTTCATATGTATATATCTATCCAAATTTAACAACTACTGAAAAATTATTGTATTTTATTTTATCGATCACTAATTTATTAATCTCAATGTAATGATAAATTTAATTTGAAATTTATGTAGACACCAATCAATACTTACATGGGGAAAATTTTCATGAAAATTATAATTAATGTTTATAAATGAGTAACTATTAGAATTTTAATACGGTTTACATTTCACAATGAAATTTAAAACTTACTGATGATGAAACATAAACAACTAAATGTATTCTCCTATTAATGTTCTATGAAATGAACTTTGTCATGATGATATATATTAATACATTATAATTGAAATGTTTTATTGATTTATAAAAATCTATAATTAATTGAATATTATTATTCTTTATTTATTTTGATTCTTACGTAGCATATTTTAATATATCATTGAATACCATAGTACCTTTGTATAATCATGATATATCAATTATTTGTTTTTTTTTGAAATATATTATTATTTTTCTTACACCTATTTATTTTTATTATTCAATTTCTATGTGGTCTTCCATATCATAGAAAATTGAATGATTATGTGTTTCAGTAAAACCAGTAATCTATAAAATTTACTATACTACAAATCATTATAAAATGATATTCTATATATTCATATGTTGATTATTTGTTTACCACTATCCTATTGGGACTATAATTTTTTATTCATCATAATTATGAAATTAACTATTTTTATAAATATTAAAAAATAAAATATCCTATATATTATGGCTCATTATTATGACACCAACAGAATATTTTTGAAAATAGTGATCACACAATCCTTTGTAAATACATTTTAGCTAGATGTTTTATTACTCACTCTTGACCCCCCAAAACATAAATAAATACCCATTATAATTTTAATTGTTGTATCTAATAAATATATATCACACTATACTTATTATTATCATGAATTGATCAATAATTTATAATGAAATATCTACAATACTTTCATGGAAATATATAATAAAATAATTTTTCTCATAATAATAATCACTTTAGATTTTTATTTCTTATAATCATTTAACCAAATAAACATTCTTATAATTTTTTATATATTTTCATTCCCATGTAAGAATATTTATCATATTATTTTTCTAATGATACATTAATTTTTGAGATAAATATTCTACCCAAAGTAATTTTTCTAGATGAAAAATTACCATAATATTTTTGATGCATCATTATATAACCCAAACCAATCAAAAATTCATTGTGTTGTAAGATTAGGTGAAGTAACCAATCTAATCATAAAAAAAATGAATTTTTTCATAATTATCAACCATAATGAAATTTTCACCCTCCAGAGTTAACATTCAGAAAGGATCATTAGGTGATATGATTTTTCTCACAATGCATAGATAGTATATATCCAATCTATGAATACAATGTATCACTATTACAGTGGTCAATCTAGTTCGTTGTTTAATATGCTCCATCTATGAATGATACATATATGTACCCTCTGATTTGATTATATGACCATGTAATTATACATTTTATGACCAAATTATGCACATCTCTTTTGATTGATTTCAATAATCTCAAGGTGTGAAGAATATTCATCAAATCGTAATCATTGTCATTATTATTTTTGTTACATAACAAAAAATTATCTATAAATAAAAATATTAATATATTATGTTAATATCTAAAGGAACTATAATTATGTCTTATAAAATGTTATGGGATTTTTTAAATTTTAATGGAATCTTTTTGATTCCATTGAGTCAATATTTTTTGGGAATTGTTATCACTAGAACATATTATGATTTCTACGATAAATATAAAATCAAGACCCATGTATTATCCCAAATAAGTATTAATCTCATTTCATTTGATCTAATGAGTCATCAACACACTATAGAGGAAACATGATCTAAATAAAAATCATTTTTTGTAAATGATAATCAATACATTGATGCATTGATATATAATTATTATAGATAAATAGAAACTATGAACCCCAAAGGAAATCCCACATTCCTATACAATACATATCAAGATTCTATTAGAGTTTATTAATAAATTCTACTAATTAAATCGAAGAAATTATATAAGGATTCATTAATAATAGAATATCAACAGCTATAAAATATATGGAAGAATAAACCTCTTGATCTTTAGTAGACTAGAAATAACAACATAAAAAATATCAATGTATCCATTCGTAGTCTTCATATCATAAATATTTAGTTTCCCCATAATATTTGAGCTAAATATAAAATTATTATTATGTATGAAATCATATTTAATTTAACTAATATGACTTAGGTATTAATTGTCATCCAACCCCTCAAAGAAGATTATAGGGAGAATATAAATATTAAATATAACATCCCAGTCATAAATATTAAAATAATATCTATATATATAATGAGAGCCAGTCCATGACCATAATATCATTATATTCTACTAAATGGATAATTAAAGTATTTACGGGATGTACACTCCCACATAATTAGAGAGAAGTGTTTTTACAATGGATGGTATCATCAGACTTTGAGAATTATATTTTGATAATTCAATGACTATATTTTTGGGAGATCAATTGATATTCTTAATAAAAAAATTCATATTTGAATTATTAGATAGAACAAAATTAATACACTAGAAATTCATTAGATGATGTTGAGTGAACATTATAACAAAATATTTTTTGTGAACTACATTATTAATTTTCATTTCATATGTATTCTTGAAATAACCATTCTATATATGTCACTAACATCATCATTTATCATTAATCCTATGATTTATGCACCCGTTTTCATAGTTCTAAAATTCTGCACATTTAAAAAACATAATTGTCACTGGTAAATTACTACACAAATTTATTTACAAACATTTATTAATAAAATATTCATTTTTTCATCTTTATTTTTCTTCTATTTACCAAAATTTATGATATTATAAATATATTTAAATTCCACCTTAACATTTATCAAGGTCATTTGATCTGTAATTTTGACATGAAAATTGTAAAATATTCTTTCCTCTATGTTATTTATAACCAAAACTTCTATGAAACTGCATTATAATAATTTTTTATGTTTTTGTATGTTTCATGATGTTTAGGTTGTTTACCAAAAAGTTTTATAGTTTATTGATCAATGCAATGTGATTTTTCAATCAATATCTCATCTTTTATGGTTTCTAATTGGGATAGTCATTTCATTATACATTCCATTTATTATAAACACATATCATATATTATCTATAGAAAAAAATGTTGTGTGTATATATGATAAATAAATTACCATTGTTAAATATAATATGATAATGAAAATCATTACCAATTTTTCCAATATTATGACAACACTATTCGAAACTATGATATTTTAGGTTCATCCACATTCCCTTGGGGTTCATCATTTGTTGATAAATTTTATAAATTTTTTATCCTAAAAAAGTAATCCACTAAAATAATTAATCTATTACTTGATAAAAACTAAGATGAAAAAATGATATCATAAATATGTATTACATCATTTTGTATTAAAAAACATTATACTTCATAAAATATCACATGCCATATATTGTACATTTTGTGTATTTGGATATTAGGGAGGTAAAAAATGTATTTTACAACACTATGATCATTTCCCCTAGTAATTCCATAGTAGTCCCACTAATGGGTATATTATTTTTATAAATTTTTCCCCAAACATGGGAATAAAAAATATACAAAATTGCGAGATCATACCCCTATTAAGGGTAAAAATAGGAGTTATAAAGAATGATAAAAAATAAATATAATTTAATCATGTGTTTATGGGAACGGAATCACAATACATGGACATATCATAGAAAATCATAACCAATAAAACATATATAATGAAATATGATTATGGTATGTGTATTTTAAAAAAAATTATAAAATTATTTGTATGTATAACATATGTAGATCCACAACTCTAGATCTAGTCCATAAAAGTAAAAATTCAATTTACATATTTGTTACCAATAAATGTGACCCATTTTTTTCAATCCAAAATATACTACATCAATAAGAAGTATTGGATCACATACATAACCAAGGAACATTTAGGTTTAAGGTTTTAGATAAGTCATATAAACTCATACATAAATAATACCCCTTGAATTCAATGGAGTATTTTCTCAATAATACCCCCTTTTCATATTCAATATTAAATCTTAACTATATCGTATTAACATTATCATGTTATAATCCAATCGAGAAATGAATAATTTAATCATTAATCTGTATACCCTCAGGAATAAAACAATAAGAAATGTGATCTCAAATTCTTATTAAGGGTAAACATAATATATATCAATTGTATGTTATCAATGGGAATATGATGATAATAAGTGAATGATGAAATAATAAATGTTGATGAACATAATATAACCATATCCACACCGACCAATGCCTAGATAATCTATCATGAAATGTGGAATATAAATTTAACAATGTCAAGAGTCATAAGAATAAATCCTGACCATCCATGTGATTTCAATATTGATTTAAATAAACATTAAAAACTAATATAAAGGGGAAAATAAAAAGTTTTGTTATCTTTTTATAAGATTTAATATTTTATAAAACATTTTTATGGGAGTGAAATATGATCAAATTAAAAAATGTTAAAACTTTTAATTTGAAAATCATTTTAATGAAAGTAAAATAAAAGGTAAATATTATTATATAGATATCATATTATTATAATTTTTCTTTTAAAACATGATATAAAATTTCGATGTGTAAGAGAAAAAATCTTTATCTAAAGAAAGATACAAGATTTGTTACATTTTAAAAATTAACATTTGATGTTTCAATGTTATTTTAGGGGGTAAATAAAAACAATTAATAAAAACATTCAATATAGGTGGAAAATAATATATATGTGGTTTATGAAAATAATTTTATATAATTTCCCCTAATGAACCATGAACCTTAATATTTTCTAATGAAAGATGATTGAAACATGGACCCTTAACCATCTCAGTAACTCTTAAATAATAATATACTGGAATGAATAACATAAAATTAAACTATAAATATAATGAACATTAATAGATTCATGATTTATAAATTCAAAGGCTTATTGTACACAACTCAATAAAAAAGATAGTTGTATAACCTATCATATGTCTTGAAGAAGAAAATTTGTGATTAGAAAACAATACATTTATTATAAAGTATAAGTGAGAATAAATAAATGAATAAATTACATAAATAATCTGTAAATATACATGAAAAAATATAAATTAAACATACTACAATTAAATGTAATTACACAAGTAAATATATAATATTAAATAAAATTAAAAATTAATATAACACAATGAATTGAAACTATGTTTTGAAATTCCATACCAAAAATTATCATTCACATCAAATCCACTAGGAGGAAACTATTAAAACTAATACATAAAAGAAAAATATGTATGAAGTATTGAAGATATTATATAAAAAATGGATTCATATACAACATATATGTTATGTTTGGTAAATAACATTATATTATTCACCAATAAAGGATAGTTGAGACGATGTCCCATATCCCATGTCATTACTTCCAACGTATGCCCTTTAATAATAAAATAAAAATAATAAATAAAATAGTTGATAAATAAAGATATAATTATAGTTTTAGTGACATATTCATAAATTATTTATTTTATCTATGTGTATTTGATTATTTAAATACATAATATGTTAAGTCCACATTGGGTGTTTTGAAGACATTTGGTTCTTGTATCAATACAGCTTTGGTGTAGGGACCATGGTAAATGAGGTCATTATTTAAACATATAATGAATAGTAATAATTGTAACACCATGAGCGTCCACGATACGTTTCTCTTTCAATAATGCAATAGCTTGCATTGTACGCAAGTTCGAGATTCTAACACACCGCGACCAATCAAAATAGCCATTATGAATAGTAATACCCACTTTTTAAAATTATATATATATTTTATATTTCAAAATGGACTTCATTTTTGGATTCGGAATATCGAAATTAGCCTATGTTGAATTTTTGGTATTTTTCTAAGAAGTTCCAATTTTTTATGAATAGTGAAAAATACTTAAAAACAACTTTTTTAATCAAAATAATTTATAGTGATATATTATAATATTGAGTGGTTTTAGAGTTTAATTAGAATATATTTTTACCATTTTATCCAATGGTGGTCATTATAATTAATTTAAATTTGAAATTGGATATAAACAATTGTCAATCATTTGATATATATTATTTCTTAAAAACCCGCAATTTGTTGTGACAGGAGGAATTAATTATAAAATTAATTAATGCAACTTATATGTTTGGAATTTTGTAAAATAGACCTCATTTTGGAATTCGGAATATCAATTATAGCTTAGGGTGAAATTTTGGCATTGTTCTGAAAAAATTAATATTTGATGAATAGTGAAACCACTAAGTTGTAGTTAAAAAACTAATTTTTAGTTTAAATGAAACATTACCAATTATGTGATTTGATTTTCAAAAATCCAACATTCATGATTTTCATTACGAAGTAAAATGTGGTTCAATGGGATTAAAATAATTTTTTGGTGAATAGTAACTTTTATGTTTAATTAATCACGATTAAAGGTAATTAGTGAAATTTAAGGTAAAGATAAAGTTATAATAATATGAAATGACCTTGAAACATGTCCTACCCCTATTGTATGAGTCATTTCAGACCAATACAATCCATGGGTCAACTTGGGGACCCCATGGAGCCACTTTCGTAGGAAAATGACATTAAAAACTTTTTATTTAATGTTAAAATAAAAATATCACAGACATGAGTTATTTTACTAAAACATTTTTTAAATGGGGATATACAAGACATATTATTGACTATAAATATTCATTATAAATCTAAAACAATTTCTCACATCATGATAATTTTTTTATAATTTTTAGACATTAAATAAATTAAATTATTTATGACACAACGATGATGCATCAATTACCTCATTAAATAACGATTTAAATAAAATGAAAATATAATGTAAAATATAAAACCTAATCATTTCAAAAACTTATTTGTTAAGAATATTTCGAACCCTTATCACCTTATCCTCGAAATATATTATTGTGGGACCTTTAGAATCCGAAAATAATTTCATAATAATGTAAAATTTCAATCTTTCCAAGAGTGCCCCTCCTCTCCCCTTATAAAAGGCCCCCACCTCTACCACCTTATTCACACCTTCAAGCCATTTTGATCAGCCAATATCAGACCAAATACTATTTCAACATCCATATCATACTCCTAGAAGCCTCACATTGTATAGAAGTCTTCCCAAGGAAGCCTTTGGCTCAAATCCAAAAGAGTTACCCGATTTTAAAGGTAGTGTTTTCTCTTGTGTTCTTATGTTTTATTTTGATTCTATAACCCCTTAAACTCTTTTTATTCCATTATTTTGTAACAAAACCAGTATATTCAATATACTATTATGTTTTTATAAGAAGTATTCGAGCTACACTTACACACACCTACATCTAATGGTTAAAGAACATACTGTTTCTGTGGATAGTGAATTTCTACCTCACGAAACGATAATTCTTCAACACTCATATAACACATTCAAAGGAGGACATTATGATGACACTATTTTTTATATATGATATATATTATGTTTATGTATTCCTTATGCTTCTTTATTTTTCATTTATGGAACACCTTTATGATTTCCATTATGGGTAAACGTGATAATTTCATTTTAGGAAGCGCGAACTACCGCCCCCTCAAAGTGATTTGAATCGTTAATTTCATATGTGGGATGTATAAAGGATGGAGTAAATTATATTATACAAGATATTATACTGGAATTATAATATACCTTTATATCATTATGATTTCATTCAATTAAATACAAAATAGAAATGAAAGTTCCGTTCATGTGTACGTACGGCTTACCGTCTCCATGAACGGTGAATTTCATTTCATACCTCTAAATGTTATGTAATATTATAAATGAATTTATATACTGAATATATATGATATTTATGATATCAACATCATGAATATAATTCTAGATATAATTGATATTTTACCACATGAACTACGTGTAATTATAATAAGTTCATTTTTGAATCAAGTACCTAAGATCGACAAAATGACCGTTAATAACATAAATAATTACATAATGTTCATAACATGGTAATAAGTGATATAAAAGGAATAATGAAAGGAAAAATGTTCTTACGAAATAGGAATTAACTCTTGTTTATTATTCAGGATATTAAAGAATGATCGAGTCAAGTCGGACACGAGGTAAGGGAACTTCTTAACCCAATTTCCATTCTTTGGCATAATCTCATACTTTCAAATTATGTCATGATATTATAATATCCTATCTTGTATTTATAATTTATTTAAATGTAAATATCTTTAACACACAAAATAAATATATTTTTTTAAAAAATTATCTTTTTAAGGGACTCCGTCTCAATCTCTTTAAGTGTAAATATATTTAATACACAAAATACATATTTTTGTACCAAACCATTACACAATAATCAAAAAAAATCTGCAAAACATTATTAATCACCTCAACATATCCATCACATAAATCCTTAAAATTGTAAAATATGTCTTTAAGTTTATTATGAAACATAATATCTTGAACTCAAGATAGTATTCCAAAATCATAAAATAACCTCACCTAAAAACATTGTAATCACAAAAATTATTTAAACACATCTCTATTATGAATTCTAATAGCCACTTCCCTATACTCCCAGATCGTGTTCTAAAAATAATATCATTTAATTTATGGATTTTATATTGATGAATGTGACACAATTTTTATTATAAAAATAATACACCATGAAATAGAATTATTGGATCATGTATATAATAAATAATCTTTTATGATTATATTTTTATTGAATTAGGAAAAAAAATTAATTGTCAATGCCTATAAATTCATTGGAATATTTTATCCACTATACCATGATTTTCTTATCACATTTTTTTTCTAATAATCTAACACAAACATAAAAATTATAAAACCTTTCTTGATGCAAATTTTTTAATCATCATTCTTAAATAATTGGGGAATAAGCAACATAATAACGATGGGCTAAAATTCTTATTAAGGGAAAAAATAATAAGAAGTAATTTAATTTATTATTTTATTATAAAAAAAGGATAATGTTAAAGTTACAAAATAATAGTGAATGGTCCTAATATATGTATATTCATACCCATAAATTCCATGATCATCAATCATGAAACAAGGTATGACGAATTATCTTATTCATGACTCCTAAAAACCAATAATCACATGCCATATTATTTCATAATTGGTCAATGTTATCATTAAAACCGCATATAATGCAAAATAATACATGTTGGTATCTTTGTATCATTATCATCATAATATGTTCTATATATATGTTTGACATACATAAAGCCTAGTTAAATACACATGAGAAACCATCAAATAATTCTATCATCATAACTACTAATGGTAATGAACATTACCCAATATATTGGAGTTATATTAGGGTACTCCACACATAAAATTTAAATTTGGATCACATAGTGATATCAGGGTGAAAAAATAATATACGTTATATTAGGATATACTAGAGCTACTTGGAATAAAAAATTAAATAATCTATATTGATCTCACCAATAAGAGATAATGGGGCTCCATCCATTATATAATAAGTGTCAGAATCATCCATTCATCATCATTAATGTTCAATTACTGTTCATGAATTGAAAATTTTGATCCACTCATATTGAAATCATAACCATATGAATTTGATTTCAAAGATGATTAGCCTAGGGGAAATAAATTTGTTCCCTTATAATCTCATAACAACTAATATTTTAGTATTGAAAATTATTTTTGATGTAATAAAATAAAATATCCACACGAAATCATAAATAATATCACATTTTGTTGAAATTTATTAATGAAAATAATAATAAAAAATCATTAGGTCGAATCATTAGGAAAATAAAATATTCACTTTTACTAACATCATGGAATTCCATCTATGAAAGAAATTAAATTTTAATGATCACATGGAAAAAATATTTGGGATAATATCTATTCTATTTCAAAATAATGAATTAAAAATAAATAATTTTTATGAAATAATATTTTTTGAAAAAATTCCTTGAAACATAAAAATGAATATTTATGAAAAATAAGGGTATTAATTTTTGGAAATTCAATACAATTTTTATTTTTATAAATAAAAATTACTTTCAAACATATTTCAAGGGAGTGAAATGTGTACTAATTGGAAAAAGTTAAGAAAATTACTTTATAAAAACATTAAAATGTATTTTAAAAAATGTAAAATAAAATTATAAAATACTATATGTGTATAATAAAACATTTTTTAAACCTTTTTAGAAAACATGGTTATAAAGAAGAATGATTCCCGATATAATAAAAAATATGATTGCTATAACATATAATTTACTTTAATTATATATTAAATAAGTGGGGGATGAAGTTAATCATTTGAAAATTATTCATAACTAAAATCATTTAATGATATGCGGTTTATGAATATAATAGAATATGACTCTTACACGGAACCATTATCATAACCAATCTTGAAGGAAATGATATTGTAACATAAATTCACTCCAACATTGGAGATTATTCAAACCTAGAAACTATGAAATAATTACCTAAAATTATACCATAATTATCACTAATATAAATAAATTCATTATATACATAATGATGGGTAAGTAGATAGACCACATAAAGTAAGATTGGTGTATAACATAACCAATGACCCAGAGAATACAATTTGAGATTGGCATCACATATAATGATCAAAACATTGAAGTTGGAATTACTCAATGAATCAATTATGTGTATCAATTAAAAAATTATTAAAAATGAAATAAAAAATAAAAAATATATATTAATAATTGAATACAGTTAGTTTCTAACATTATCAATGATAATTAAGAAGTAATGTATCCCAATGTAATGAAATTTAATTATGAAATTCTATTCCACTTGTCATCATTCATGATAAATCCCATTCATTGAAATAATTCAAACTGAAAAATAAAATTCTTTTATATTTTAAAAAATCATGAAATTTCATATAAATATTTTTTATATAAACCATATAAAATAAAATAAATTTATAACATTAAATATGCCCAAATGATGGATAGTTGTGTGGAATCCCCTTTCATTGACTCCAAACATTCATTATATATACGATAACACCTATATATAAGGAATATATCAATTTTAGGATTTTATAAAAACCCTATACATGTAAAATAACATATTTTTAAATCATTTATTTTATTTATTTTTAATTTCATATTTAAACATATAATTAGTTACATCCAAATTAGGTGTTTTTTGGATATTCAGTTCCTTGTTTCAAAATGTATTATGTGTGTGTAACACAATAATAGAGTTAATTGATTATAAAAATCCTGAAAACTATTCTTCTAATATTACCATAATTATTAATCAATTATACCATATCAACCAATCATGAAATATGGTTATGATAAAATAAAATTTTTACAATCATGGAGATGGTAGGTCTTACGTACTCATGAGATGCATTTAAAATTTTCATTTATAATTATGGAATGAAGGTATGTAATATTTAATCATTAAATAATTACCATGATATAATAAATATTTTTTTAATAAAATATACTCATATATACAGTTCTTGTGATACAGTTATTAAAAATGAATCACATCGCTTCGTGGAGGTAGTAGTCCACTCGTACACACTAATGATGTTATAATTTTTCAATGAGTGAAGATGTTAGAAATAAAATGATATATTTTATTACATAAATGATAAAAAGTTTATCAATAACATAAAAATTTCAAACATATCACATATATTTGTTAAATTTATTAATGTTAGTTGAAAATGAATCACATCGTTTCCTGAGGTAGTAGTACACCTTACACCTATACAACATTATCATTTCCTCGAATAATTGAATGTGATAAATTATATTTGATCTAATATTTAAATGAGTATTAAAAATATTCATGTATTGAATAGATATTTTAATACAAAATTTTAACATTTTCTTAGAGGTTATGATGAAAAAAGATCTAGATCTTTTTGCGAGGCGGTAGTCCATTGTAGAAAAAAATGATGGATTAATTTCCTATTTGATAGAATATGATATGGATCATTATTATGAAATTGAAATTATGACGTATTCTTATATTTCATAAAAAATTTATTTTATTTCCTAATAATTTAACAATATTCTAATGATTTATTAGTAGAAGAAAAAATTGACTGGTTAAGCATATTTCCTCTTCTTTGGTTATCCTCTTTATAATAGAACTAATATCATAAACATGAAGGATATTGGATCCAAATATGAGATATTTGTAATTTGGATAGAATTATGGAATGTATTACTAAATCCTATTGTCTAATCTAGAAGGCTTGTATTTTGAGAAGACGATAGGTGAGTGAATGGGATTTCATATTTGTGGTAAGTTGCCCAATTGTATCTTTTTAAATGAAAAAGTGATACCAATGTTTTTCACATCAAAACATTATCCCAAATAGTCCATTATGGAGCTTATATGTGATAATATCAAAATATAACCCTAAAATATAAATTTTAATGTTTTTACATCATTTTAAAATATATATTTTTATTTTAACCACCGGTAAACATGTTTATACCATTGTATTTATAAATTTTTTTTTACTTTTTTCACAATTCATAATGACCAAAAAATATGTTGAACATAAATTATATTATAAATTAGGTGGATTTAAAATATTTAGTCTATTTTACAGAATTAAATTTACTTAAGTGGAATAATTTAATTTATAATATAACATAAAAATGTGACAAAAAATGATGGTTTGGAGAAATTAATTTTTCAATTATTAGATCATGTTATATTAAATCAATGACTAGTAATAATTAATATGGGAATTCAAGTTTATAATTATATATATATATATATATATGATCTATACATTTCATTTATATAATCCACCTCTAGGTAATATTTTAATTAACTAAAATGGTGATCTATTTGCACTTTAAAACATTTTTATGCAAAACCCCATTTTTAAAATAAATAAAAATTATAATAAAATATTATATAACATTTATTAAAATATATTTATTTTTATTAAATATAACTTATTAATTATCCCAATGGATGATTATAAGGGGTTTTATCCTATGGTTGTGTTTGGGAGGTATTGGTTTGGAGCCTCCCTAATCCCAATAATGTAGGTTTTATTTTCATTCTTCCCCATAACTTGATTGATATATTACAGAAATAATTAATAATGTTTTATCTTTAACTAATATTGTAAATATAATTTTAATATTATATTACACAATATGTTTAAATGAAATTATTTTAAAAAATATATTTTTTTTTCACTATTCCCTATAAAATGACAACTTTGCATAAAACACTAACATTTCAGTGAAATATTATATAATAATTTGAATTCATTAAATATTATAATTTATATTCAAATATTATTCAAAATCACTATAAATATTTTATAATATTTTCTCAAAAAATTAAAAAATATTAATTTGGAATTAAATATATTTTAGAGAAATAAAACTACATTATTGAATATTCATCAATTATTTAAGAATATTATATCAAAAAATATATATTGAGTTGCACATTTATAAAAAAATTATAAAATATTTTACACTTTTAATGCACAGAAATTATATTTTTATGTTATAACAGTCATATTTAGAACAATATTATTTCATTTTTAATTTATGATTATTGATGTGAGTCTTGTAATCTTTCAGACAAAAATTCTTTTTTAAAAATAATTTTCTATTAGAGTGGTAGAGATGATTCACGAGTAAAAAAAAATGTATTTTAAATAACATAGTAATGTTTTACAGTCATAAAAATATTAATCATAACATATATAATGTTTAATGAAAATTATATTCACATCAAAATGGACTAAGAAAACCATTATTCTACTATGTTGTGTATAGGGGAAAACCACTCGGTCCCCATAATATTTTAGACATGTGATAAACACCGAAGCCCTACATACTTTTTTCATTGAGCAAACCACCCACTTTCGATATAATATTTTTTCTTGTGATAACCACTTAGGTAGTATAACCTTTTGGGTGTGGGCTAACCACCTATGTCTTGTAATTTTTTTCACATAGTTTATCCAATCATTCCCATAATCATTGGAAAGTTGTCCAACCACCCGTTTCGCATTACCTTTTGGAAAAAATATAACCACTCATATCCTATAATGTATGGATCATGGGATAAACACTTATATCATATAACCTTTTGGACACGTTATGACCACTCATGTTCTATCATGATCTCAAAAGATATAAATCACTAAGAAACTCATTAGAAGTATATATCAAATTGATTTAAGAAAGTAAAATAATATATATATATGGTTTATATATTAACCAAAAAATTATTCTAATTCCATTTGAGCTTTATTAACTAATTGAAATGAAATGGGTATCATGATAGTTTTCCTAATACATGATCATAAGAAATAATTTGTATTAATTTGGATTGCATCACTAGATAATTTGACTATTAATTAAAAACAATTCATTAAAGTATATTGAAATATTTAAAAATATATTTTATATGATATATATTAAATTAATTAATAATAATAATAATAATAATTTTCATTTGAATATTTTTTTTATAAAATAAATTATTTATTAATGAATTGGGAGGAGAAATAAATTCGGGTAAAGATTAACAAATGAACTATAATATAAGTAAATAAAATTAAATATGATACATAGGAAATAAGGTGAGGTGTAAATATTTAGAAATTATTTAATTCAAAAATTTTTATGGAATTTAAATAAATATAAAATAACATGCGAAAAAACTAAAAAAAATTGCATAAAAAGTTTTGAAATTAATTTCACGAATAATAAGAAATGATCACATGAAATTATTTATTTATAGATAAAGTTATCAAGAAAATAATATAATTAAATAGAATATGATAAGAAATATTCTAAAACAAAAAATAAGAGATAATGTTATATCCACTAATAAACATCATTTTATTATTGTTCTAAAAAATGATTTCTGATTAAAATAATGCATAAAAACCCTATTACTATATAAATAATAAGAAATAATATGATTATTTTGATATAATTTCAATACATTTTCATCTAATTAATTTTCAATTATAACTAATCTCGATATCTGGTTGACATTCGAATTAAAAAATTAGAATTTATACCAACTTCCACAAAACTAAATTAAACCCAATATAATAAATAGAATAATATTAAAAACATAATGAAAATCAAAATTCTGGAAAATTATATTTTATATCATAGAGACATAATCATTAATTTGTTAAAAAAGTAGTTTTTTATTATCTGTTTTCATCCTGAGATGTAAATAATTTTTATTATTTAATATGAATTTTATAATATATTTATTGATCTTACTAAATTTCAACTAAATTATTAATTAAACTATTTATATAATCTCGTTGTAATTTTATTTGAAGTTATAAGTATGGTTGATGAGAATTGAATCCATGACGATAACGTTTCATATAATTGTCCAATAAAAACATGTAACATTACAATGATTATTTTTTCACCACTAATAAACCAAATTCAAAATATTTATTACACTTTATCATCATATATTATATTTATTAATTTATTTTTTTCCATTGTGTTTTGAAATTTGTAATCATAGTAGATAATGTCCAAGTAGGTGGTTCGTGAAACAAAAACAAAAACATAACATACTAATGAATGAGTAATAGTATATTGTTTTATAATAGTAATATCAATTTATTAAATTAATAATTGTTTTAATATAACATAAATTCTTATATAATTATATTTTTAAATTGTGTATATGAAATAGTAATTGATAAAATGGAGATAAATTGTATACTTTGATGAAATCTCTCCATCATGAAAAATGTTATTTCAGAATAATAGATTTTAGATTATTTCATTGAACCATAGAATAACAAACATATAATTATATGTTAATAAAAATAAAATTTCTTGGGATAGAATAGGGAAGTGTAGTAATAGATTGGATTTGGATTGGTATAGGTGAGTGTTTTTATTGTAGAGTTTTGAGTTTAATATATACGAATATTCATTAATTATTGTATAAAGTAATCATTTATAAATTATGGTGGATTCACATATGAATATTAATGTATAAGTGTTGAGGGCTGTTTTATTATTCCCTCATCCAACAATTTATGGATATTTGTATGATATTTTAGACCATTCCCCTTAGTTAAACCACCCTACCTCAATTTTTTTTATTATGGTAACATAATTTCTTATATTAAGAATATATTTTCTACATATAAATGTAATTTAAAAAAATAAATAAATTTATCATTATGATACTTAATATTAAATGCATTTTTTTATGAATTTCTGAAAATTTTAGAAAGTAAATATTTATAATAGAAATTCATTAAATATGACAATCATTCTTATAGAAATATATTTTAATGACCCAAATAATATTTATTCTTATCATTAAAAAATATAAATAATTATAGGAATATAAATTTGTTTGAATATATATTGTATAAATTGAAAATATAAATTAGTAAAAATTGTTATTTTTTGTTAAAATCTAAAATATAACATATAGACGAAACAGTTATTTTATAAAAAAATTCATGTCATTGTAATATTAACTAATTCTATCTTTGTCACCAAATAATTAATAAATAAATAATGATATTTAATTAATTTCCTTATATATATATATAATAAATTTCATTTAATTTCATAAATAAATCATTTGAAATTTATTTTTAAAATAATATAATAGAAATTATTATAAACCATTATTTTCAAAATAAACAATTATCCATGACTTCTTAAATAAGTCATCCTTATAGATGATTAATTATGTTTTAGCATTTTTTAAATATTTTACTAATAATTCACTAGTATTTTTTCAGAATTTAATATTAATTTCATTTTATAAATTTAATGAATTTCATAAAAACATATAATTTAATATATCATTATTTGGAATCAAGGTTATTTTAAAATGTGAATTTGTATCATTAAAAACTTTTCCAATAGTAATTTAATTTAATTAAAACAAATTATTTACAATGAAAATATTTATTTTAATAAAAATAAAAATAAATGTTACATGTATTATCTATATTATGATTTTTATAAATGATTAATATTTTTAGTGGTAATACACTAAACAACTACATATCATATAATAACAAAATTTAAGGGTAACAATGATCAAGGGAGTCATCTAGTTATAATAATATTTAATATTTAATATTTTATTCCATTATTGTTATGAACCTGTTAGAGATATATCCATTTGTGAGAATTAAAAAAAAGTATTCATGAATATTTTTGTAACACACCATTATTTGTGTATAAAATATTTTAAATATTGTTTAATTTACATATTATTTTTATTCATGATATATTTTTATTCATTATATATAATTTTACAACTCTAATAGGAAAATAAAATGAATATGTAAATATGTGAATATGGATTAAGGGTCCTCATAAAACATTGTACCAGTAATAAAAAAGATGATTAAAATTTAAGACAATTTGGGAGATCAATGAGACACATATGGTTGATCCATGATTCCATACATTTCATTTACCCATACAATTAGATTTATGATTAAATAAAGAAAGATGTGGGAGATTAAAATGATTTTAATAACAGTCATTTACATTATTTAGTTTCCATTGACATTCTACAACATCGATTTATGAATACAATGAGATAAGAAATTGAAATTTCAAAAGTAAATAGTTTTTAATTTTCATATACCATAAATGTGTAGGTGATTTTGAAACTATTTATTTGTCATTTTGGGACATACATTGTTGATTAAGAGTAACCTACTCATTTTTAAGGTTCTCATAATGAAAATATATTTTTCTATTATATATCATAATTTTTAGAAGAATATGACTTTCTTTAATATACATTCAGTATTTAAATTGGAAAATCGATTTTATAAGACAATAAATAATTGGATAATGGTTTATATATTATTCTAGGTAAATAATTATGAAGATTATTTCAACACCATGAATAAAAATTCCAAACAAAATTGAGAAGATGAATGAGAATTTTAGAAGAAATAGATGTGATGAAAATGAATACTGACCATTTATGATAGAACGGTGAATATTATGGTCTTTAAAAAATATGAAACTAATTCTGATAATATCATAAAATTTTAGTTTAATGTAAGAAACATTCAAATGAAAAATTGAGGTACAAATTCAAGAAATTTTTGAATTGGTAATGAGGGATAAAGAATGTAATTCTTTATTAAGTATGCAACAACATACTTGCTCTATATTTTTAATCCAGTGATATTGGTAAAAAAATAAGTGGTTATTTTATATGATTTAAAAATATATTTCATGATTAATTAATTGTGGTTGTGAAAAATAATTTATCTAATAATCAACAAATACCAAAGACCAATAGTTATTCCAATATTCACATACTAACTAAAATTTTATAATGATAAATTTGATGAAACTAATATATACGGATCTTGATAAATGAATAAATATAACTAAAAATACCAAATTTGGAAGTTCATAAATAACCATATATCCTAGAAATCATGATCATTGATTGGTCTTAGATTGATAAAGTGAATAAGGAAAACTAATTAGATTTATCACTCAATATAAATAGTCAATGATCCAAAATATTGTTTTTATATATTGTTCTAATTTTAATTCATTATTTATGATGATGATCAAAGTCATATTTTGAATCTGTAAAAATTTACATTCGATATATCTCACTCTATTCTAAAGTACCTCTTATTTGATATATGTTATTTGGAATCTAGTAGAATGTTTCGAAAAATATTTTAATATTGTGTCTATGTATTATACATTATACATTTTGGATGATTCCCATTATATCTTATCAATGAAATATTGTGTAAAAAATAATAATTGGGATAAATCATTGTCAATGTATGGAAGATATAGCTATAGTAGGACCAATCCTTATAACTGATTTTTGAATTATATTATTATCATTTCAGATAAACATAGATGAGTTTAAAATTAATATTTTTAGTGGATTAATTTTTAATAGATTATATATGGTAATTTAAATAATTACAATATAAATGTATGAACCAACAATCCCCCAATTATCATGGGGGAAACCCACTTCTAGAGCCCTTGAATAGGTATTAGATTACATAAATTTCCCTTTTTAATATGAATTATTATTATTAAAGGATGATATAAATTATTTTAGTATCAAAGGTGTCCCCATTTTAAAATTAAAATAATATCAATTATTATAAAATATAATTTTACACAATCTCATGCCTCTTTCCCTGAATGTTAATGAAACAACAATAGTTTTATTTCCACCCTGTTAAAAAAATATTTTATATTTGTTTTTGATAAAAGATATTAAGTAGTTGAAGTAAAATAAAAATATTCTATTATCAAATATAAATTAGTAATCATCTTTACAGAATTTATGTGGCTTCAAACAACTATGGAAAATTGGAAAACTACATAATGATTTCAAGGAAATTTTGAATTTATAGAATCTAAATTAAAAATATTGAGAGGAATATTTTAATTGGTAATTATAGATGATGAAATAAAAATATATGACTACTTAAATAATGTAAATTCTATTTTCAAAAAAATAATGAGTATATAGAAAAAACATGAATGACTTAAAATTTTGATAAAAAAATTCATAATTTTGTATTCTTATAACATCAATATTATATGAAATATAATATCTCACTCTTGGTGAATTTCGTAAGATTATTATTTCCATCAAAATGAGAAATACACCATTATATATAAATAATATCAAGGATGAAATATAATTTATTGTTATTAGATATCTCAAAATTAGTTGTGAATAAGTTAAATATTTTAGAATCATAAAATATTGTGATAAAATAGACTATAATATATTAATGGATATAATTTTAATTAAATTAAAAAATAATGTATTTCTATAAAATCACTCTATATTTTTTCACTTTTTTTGGTAGTGGAAAATTATAAATTAAAAATACAATGTATAATATTTCAAATTATGAGATTGATTTAAATATATTAAAATAACAAAAAAGATATAAAAATCAATGTGTGAATGAATATCTTATTAATGATATATAAAGATTCACAAATAAAAAGGAATATGTTTGAAATTAAATGAAGAGGATTATCTTTCATCATCATGAATCCAGTAAAAATTACATCATATTGAAATGTTCCTATATGTAAATTCGATTTTCGAAAAATATTAAGAATCCTGATGTATTGAAGATTAAGCATGTGAAGAGAAATATATAAAGCACTTGAAGAAATTAATATTTTAGGAATTTCATTATAAGAATCGAAAATAAAATAAATATAATCAAATTTTTATGAAATATATTTAAAATAACACAATAGGAAAAAAGATAAGTATATCTAAATTAAATAATATTATTTCAATTAAATAAAATTAATAATGTTTACTATTCAATAGTATGATTAAATAAGGAAATATATTGTAAAAAAACCTTTCATTATATTAATGGAGTTAATAAATTCAATTTCAATGTGTATTAGATATACTAATGTTCTTATAAAGATGAAATTTGATTCATAAAATTAGTAGAAGTTAAATATAAAACATCACAATGTGGGGAAAAATTACCCCAAAGTGATAGGTTAACAATTTTCCTATTAACTAAAAACATAAACTTCTTCCCTTTAAAAAAACTTGTTATAATACCAAATCAATATTTGTTTTGGGTAATGATTACAATATAAATACCATTTCTAAATTAATGTATAACAATAACATTTAAATTGGAACATACATCCCAAAACAAAATCATGTAATTTTTAACCCATATTGAGAAAATAATTTCTTAGTTAATATAAATAAAATTATTGAAGTCTAATTTTAAGTTGTTATTTTAGGTTCTTCAGGGTTTCTAGGCTTAAATAATGTTCTATTTGGTTAAATTGTTTACTACAATGGATGAGTCATGATTCAAAGGGGAGAAATTTTCATAAGTAAATATGAAATTGTCAAGAGAAGCTAGTTGTAAAAAAAAGACACCATTTCCATTGCAAGAAAACATGTTTCATTTAATTGATTAAATGTATTGTATACCTAACTAACATGGTCACCAGACTATGGAAACCTTGAAATTTTTTCAATGAAATATTTCCATGTGGATAAAAGAATTGTAATTTATCATATAAAGGATTAAAATTCAATAATTGTTGAATTTTATATAAATTTTCATGACCCGTCCTTGCGAGCCGTAACGTGACTACCCCAAGCCCACCTTCTATAGGCCAGGGGCTAGAGACTAGCACCAAAAGCATAAATCGCTATGCTAGAAATACATGCCCAAGTGTAATGTACATGTACGACTGAAAGAAAAGTAATGAAGCTACTGGGTCATCTGTCGAGGTTCCTACCTGTAGGGCAGGTAAAAATGGCCTCATCAGCACCCCACGGCTGTATGTCTCCTCCATTTACCATCTCACCGAGTGGTCCACCTCCGGGTATCGTCCAGTCATACTACTCTATTCCTCAGTTAGTGCTATTCATCGTCTTCAACCAATGCAATGAGGTGCAGACATAGCTCCTGCAGGGGTGAGTATAACGATACTCAGAAAGGACACTGAGTCCCTCAATGTCTCCCAAAATCCAACAAGTATAAACCACAAAGAACGAAATCAACAGATAAACCCACTTAGGTATATGCCTATACATATACCTAAGTTATAAAGTAATCTATCTCAGTCATGAAGTAAACACAATGTTACTCACCCAACTCAATCCAGGATTTTATTCAATGGGGGTAGTATCATGTATAATCCCCAGTCAAACTGTCGAAACCTAGGATTGTGATGTAATCATCCATTATAGAGTACCGTGGGACTTCCGCGTCACACAGAGGTTCTTCACACTATCCTGGACTGCTGAGGTACTCCTTATATTGAGTATTGTGGGTCTGTTGTGTCACACAGAGGCGCACCCCACTGTGGGTATGCAGTGTCACACAGAGTTGCTCCCTACTGTGGGTCTGCCACATCACACAAAGGTTCTCCCCCTTGTAGCCTTCTGAGATACACCTCCTATCGAGTATCTTTGGTCTGCTGTGTCACACAGAGGAGCGTCCCATTGTGGGTTTTCCATGTCACATAATGGCGTTACCCACTAGGCTAGTCAAAACACTCTGAGTTGATCGGTCAGCAGTCGTCTGGTCTCAGACGGCTACCAGGTCTCCGCACTAAACTCGCTCATCTTTGGGGAGTATCCGTTCATCGAGCTACTGGTCGATGCTCCAACTTCCATGAAGTACCACTAAAACATATCTCAACGGTCTGCCTCGTCATAGTGATCTCAACACAACTGACAGTATGTCAATCGAACGTCAGGTCTATGAGTTACTAGCTTTTTAGTCCCGGGGGACCGGTTGGATTCGTGTACGATCCAACCGTACCATATCTCAATTATACCACAAACTCCAATGGGGTATTCTCAAAGGGACAACATCTCTTAAAAAATATCAGCACTTCTGACAGTTCTTCAAACGGTCATCCGGTGCCAAAGTTATGGCCAAAGTAAGCCATAGGTCAGTAACGGGCCAAGGTTCAGTCCCACCTGGTCTAGGTTGACATGGTCATACTCGCTGGGTCTGACTCATCCCATTGGGTGGGTAAACCCATTATGTTCAGCCCGGCCCACTAGGCCTAGCCCAGAAGACTGCAAGGGAGGTTCGGCCTAGGCTCGGGGCCAGTTCGGTCTAGTCTTGAGGCTAGTTCAGGCCGGAGTGTCGCAAGGGCACGACCTGGTGCGGCTCGGTGTGGATTGGTCTGGAGGCCGCAAGGTGGCCGGTTCGTCCGGCTCCAGAGGCCATGTGGAGGGCCGGCTCAGGGGCTTTCGAGTTGCGCAGAGGCTGGCTCGGTGGCGACCAGGTCATGTGGAGGCCAGCTCGGGGTGGCTGGGTCGCACGAGTAACGTGGAGGCCATCTCGGCTAGGGGGGGGGGGGGGGACGAGGGGGCCAGGATCGGCAGGGCGCGACGAGGCAGGCGGCCCGGCGGGCGGCCAGGTGGGAGGCCTGGTGGGCGGCGAGGCGGCGTCAAGGTGTGCGGCCGGTTTGGGTGGGTGGTGTGCAGAAAGGCAGGTTGTGGGTTCCGCAAGGCGCATGCCGACGTGGGTCTCCACCAGGGAGCACCGGTGGCGCTGGCACGTGGGTTTGTCCGGGGTGTATGGGGCACCATGGGGGCGGCATGCTTCATAGAGGCTGTTGGTTTTGCGTCCTTTTTCATTGTTTCCACCGTTTCCTCTTTCTTCATTTCCATGTCGTAGGACAATAAAAAAAATGAGATTGGAAGAGGGAGTCATGCCATGTTAGTTGGCCCACACCCTCTGCGTTTAGAGGGTGATAACACTTGGCTCATGGTGTGAAGAATAAAGTTCACCAATATGTCCACAATAAACCCTTATCATTCATTAAAAAGGTAGAAAAAAGGTTCAATTTCAAAAATTAAATACCCCCTACCTCACATTCGTTGTTCGTAGTTCGGTGACGTCACGGAAAGATTGTTGTCGATCTATGGTAGACAAACACGTCCCACATCGAAGGGGTCTGAGGAAGAAAGTCATAGGGGGTCATTTTTCATAGTTAAAGGCGTCCCTCATCAGATTTCATTGACGGGAGAGTGTTCTTCCTTCAAGAGATCTTTGTTGGAGAGTTCTTCTCCTCCCCGAGCACCATCAAAATTCCAATGGAAAAATAATAGAATAAGATGTCTATTATTTGTTCACACAAAAATTTGAATTGTTGTATTAACTAAATGAGACAAATTATTTAATTAATGGGGTGGAGTTGGCTCAAAATCAAAATTAGGGGAGATGGAGATTTTCAATTATGTGATGAGAGTTGGAAAAAATTAAACAAAGGGATGATTAAAGGTTTCTCCACCTAAATGGGGGGTTCCAAGGGGTTACAAGACTGGGTGGTCCCCATCGACAAATATCCTCTCATGGGAGGTTATGTGATGGTGGTCCCCACCACCATAACCACTCATGGGAGGTTATGGTGTGGTGGCCCCCACCTATAACCACCTCTTGGAGGTTTTAACCACCAATATAAAAATAATCTACACACTTATTTTTATTTAATTTCCTTTTTTAAGTAAAAACTCATAAAATAACTTTCATTCTCGACCAACTGTCGTCGAGTTGTAAGTATTTTTAAGAGAGTACCGGAACTATGAGCTCAACAGTTCCCTTGGATTTTAGTTCAGAGCACCGGTTGAAAAGTTATGAAATCCAACTCATACGTTTAATGAATGTACCAGAACAAAACATCAGAAATAGATTCCGGGTACACCGGGCCTCAAAATCAAGAGCCTTAAATTTTCGCGGACTCGTAAAAATCACATGTACTAAAATAAATTTTTCTATAAGAAATTTGTGTTTTTACATTCTCTCCACCTCACGGATTAACGTCCCCATAAGCTACAACTCAAACTAAGGCAATAAATGGGGGTACTGAGCATAAATCTGAGCATCTCCCTCGAATGTGCTCTTCTACAGGTTCTTGTGCTGCCAGAGAACGCACACTAGAGGTAACGAACGTCCACATAAGACCCACTCTTGTCGATCCTCAATCTCCACTAGGACCTCCATAAAAGTCACCCCGTCATCAATGTCTAGTTCTCTATAGCCGATGATGTGGGAAGGGTCATTCACGTATCATCTCAGATGAGATACATGGAAGACGTTGTGCACTCGGTGCAACTGGGGTGAAAGAGCTAAGTGGTAAGCTACCTCGCCAACTCTGCTGAGGAACTGGAAAGGTCCGATGAATCTCGGAGATAACATGACGACTCATCCAAATATCTATAGACCTCACCGAGGTGAGACTCGTAGAAAGATGTGGTCACCATCCTCGAACTCCAGAGGTCTCCGTCTCCTGTTAGCATATGACTTCTTCCTGCTCAGTGCAACCTTCATCCACTCCTAGATGATCGGAACCTTCTCTGTGGTAGCTCGTATCATCTCTGGTCTCACCAGTGCAGACTCCCCATGGTATTTCCATCACAAGGGTGATCTACAAGGTCATCCATACAACGCCTCCAAAGGTGCCATCACAAAGGTAGAGTGATAGATGTTGTTATAGTCAAACTCTACCATAGGTAAGTAGTTCTCCCAATTGCGAACAAAGTTTTGGACATAAGCACGGATCATGTCCTCAAGCGTCTGAATGGTCTTCTCAGTCTAGCCATCCGTCTGAGAATGGAAGGAGGTGCTCAGATGAAGGTGTGTACCAAAATAGTTCTGAAACCACTTCCATATCTTGGTTTTAAAGTGTGCATCAAGGTCGGAGACAATAGAATATGTTAATCCACATAAACACACAATATACTGCACATAGAGGTGTCCCAAGCCCTCTACTAAATCCTTCTCATTGATCGGTAGGAAGTGGGCCGACTTGGTGAGTCGGTCGACGATCACCCAAATCGAGTTGTGACCCCTGGATGTACGTGGAAGACTTTTCAGGATGTCCATAGATATCTCATCTCACTTTCACTCTAAAACCTCTAAGGGCTGAACCAAGCCTACTGGTACCTGGTGCTCCTCCTTTACTTGCTGACATGTGAGGCATCGTGAGACGAACACTGCTACTTCCTTCTTCATACTTTGCCACAAGTTCAGCCGTCAAAAGTCCTGGTACATCTTCGCCACTCAAGGATTTACAACTATAGGGGAAGTGTAGAAGTCCATCAACACACCTCTTAAAGTTCACCTAGTACCACGGTACGTCCTTTGAAGAGAATGACGTGCTCCCCACCTTCATAAAATACATTAGGTGCCAGCCCTGTGGATATTTGATCACATCGTTTCTCACAGTCAGCGTCCCTATGTTGCGCCTTCCTGACTCACTAAAGAAGTGGGGGAGTGACAATAAGAGACTGGAGGAGAGCTACTCCATCTCTATGTATAAAGGATATCTTTAAGGCAACAAACTGCTCTGTCACATCTCTTAGCAGTTGTATACCTGTCCTCCTACTATGTGTATCAAAAACAATGTTTCCCATCCCAAGAGTATAGACTATATCGAAGCTGTAGTGCTAGAAGAACTCAATCCATCAGTGCTGCCTTAAATTCAGGTCCTTTTGAGAGAAGATATAATTGATACTCCTGTGATTGGAGTACACGGTAAAATGTTCACCCATTAGATAGTGCTGCCACATATTCAAGGTGATGACCACTACTACTAACTATAGTTCATGGGTAGTATAGTTCTACTCATTATGTTTTATCTGAAGAGAACCATAAGTGATCAATGCTCGCTCCTCCATCAGGACACACCCATGTTTGGTCCCTGATGCGTCCCAGTAAACTACATACGCTATGCCTTCCTCTGGAAGCCTCAATATTTGGGCACTAGTCAGCCTATGACTCTATGTTTGAAAGCTCTACTGGAATATCTATGACCAAACAAAGGGTTACCCCTTCTTTTTCAAGGATGATAGTGGTGATGCAACTCAGGAGAATTCTGGAACAAACCTTCATTAGCATCTATCCAAACCCAAGAAACCTCGTACCTTTGTCACACTCTTGGGTGGCTCCCAAGAAAGTACCACCTCAATATTCACTGGATCCACTACAACTCCATCTTCCATGATGACATGACTCAAAAAGTGAACCTCTCGGATCCAGAACTGTCACATCGAGAACTTACCATAAAACTGGTGCTCTCGAAATGTGTCCAGTACTACCCAGAAAGGGTAGACATGCTCCTCCTCAGTAGTGGAGTTGATCAAAATGTCATCGATGAAGACTATGAAAAAGTGGTCGAGGTATGGCTGGATGATCCTATTCATGAGACTCTTTAACACTGTTGGAGCATTGGTTACTCCAAAAGTCATAACCAAGAACTTGTAGTGGTCGTACCAACATCTGAAGGCCATATTCAGTATATCCTCGTCTCGAACTCTGATCTGGTGATAGCCTGATCTGAGGTCTATCTTTGAGAACCACCGTGCTCCCTTCAGTTGGGAAATGATGTTTTCAATCCTCCTACGTGGATACTTGATCTTCAAGGTCACCTTGTTCATGTGACGGTAGTCGTCACAGAGCCTTAAGCTCCCATCCGCCATCTTGGTGAACATAATTGAGGCTGCCTAGGGAGAACGACTAGGCCAGATGAATCCCCTCTCCTATAAGACCTCTAGATGTACCAGCAGGTCACGATGCTCCGTGGGAGCCATCCGATACGCTAGTGTATATATTGGTGCTGTCCCGGGGTACAGATCAATGTAGAAGTCCGCCTCTCTATGAGGATGTAGTCCTAGAACATCGCCAGAGAAAACATCCGCGTACTGGTCCACCACTATAGGACAAGTCAGACTCCCCACATCTACTACTTTGAGGGCTAGGCAAGACAACTGGTGAGTGATCGGCTATACCCACCTCTGAGTATGTTCGTCCTGCACTACAAAGGCTCACTTCTAGCTGGAGAAGGTGCACCTGGTCCCATCCGTATGGACACATCACACTTTGTTCCTAATACAATCGATATGATCATGGACTGTAGTTAACCAGTCCATACCCAAGATGACGTCATAAGGCCTCGATGCCGCTACGAAGATATCCCAACCAAATCTCGCACCTCATAAAGTAATCTCACACTACTGGGACCAGTGTGTAGTCATCGAGTCTGCTCTCGTAAGAGTCTCTAGCTGTAAGGATCAAGACAAAATCTCAATCGAATTCTCCAAGCTCTGAATGAGGGAAGTGTAAATGAAAGTGTGACTGGCACATGAGTCGATAAGAACTACAACTATGGTGGAGTATCCATAGAGTGTACCTTGAATATTCTCTGGAGCACCATGGTAATATGCTGTAGTTGCCTGGAGATGATCTCTCCCTTTTACACATACTCCCTGCGGTTGGGGTTGACCTCCTTAAGGTGGTGGTGGTAACACCTCGAATCGCCTCCATCCCCCTACTTCTCGACCAGCTCCTCTCCCACGTCTCCCTACTACCTGCAGACCACCTCGATCAAATATCTGCCACTGCTTGGGAGGTCCCTCAACAATCTGCTGATCGTCAACATGACAGGTCAGATAGTTATGAGCCATGTGACCATGGCCACTGCATGAGTAGCACTGTATTCTCCTGGGATGTATGTCACTGCCCAAGGTTCCCCAAACAACTGATCCTGAGTCATGCTGTCTTCCATCCATGGGTCTGGTCCTCTTAGACCTAAGCGTCATCTATCTACTGCCAACTGCAGAAGAATCTGCTACGTGTTGACTAGTGGTGGGTCTTGTTGTTGGAGACTGCTCAGAAAGAAAAATCTCCACCAAGTGGGCTCACACCAACAATCCTTCCAACATCAGAATGCTTAGGGAGATCATCAAGGCTCTGATTTATCATCTGAGCACCTGCTCGATGGTCTGAGCCCAGAAGAATGGGTCTCGTACCATATCTGTGGTGTAGCGCGAGAGGTCGGTGAACCTCGCTGAGTACTGTGCTATTGTCATTCTTCCCTACTACAGATGAAGTAGCTCATGTATCCACAACACACGAAGGTTGGTTGGTAAAAACTTAACCTGGAATAGGCTCTCGATGTTTTCACATAGATGTTTCAACTCATCATGCATCTGGAGCATCAGGCTCCACCATCTTCTTGCTGCTGCGTGAAAGAGACTCATATAAAGGATTAACATAAGGTCTACTTTTGTCCCTACCAGCCTAAAGACTCTCACCACATCCACCAGCCAATCCTTAGCCACATGTTGGTCCGACTCTCCCCTAAACCTGGGTTTCCTCTGGCACTAGAACTCGTGAAATTTACTCATGCGGTGTGAATCGTTTGCTGCTGGGGCTGGTGGTATCGGTGGCCCAACGGGAAGTAGTACCAATGGTGCCTCTACTGGTAAAGGTCCCTACACCGAGGCCTCATCGCTCAGTGGGTTATCAGTGTGAACAAATCTAAGGGCTCTGAATGGTCGTCTGTGGGGAGGCATCCTGAATGAAACAGATGCGACAAAGTCAAACGATTATACCTGTTGAGCAGACCTGGTTGGCAGACATAAAGAAAACTTTTGAAAAAACACACACAATCAGTGTTTTGATGCACTGATTCGGAAATCAGTATTCAGGGTCCTGGTGTTTTGATATGTCGGACGCCGCACCAACACTAGACTCCCTAAACTAAAAACCATACTCAATACCCTTCACACTATTACTTCACAAAAAAGAAATATCAGAGTCCTAAGTTCTTTGGTAGAACCGGATCCTTTGATACCAATTTGTCATGACCTGTCCTCAGGACCCGTACCATGACTACCCCAAACCCACCGTCTATAGGCCAGGGGGTAGAGACTAACACCAAAGGTGTAAATCCCTAAAATGGGAAGGAATTTCCTTTATAAATAGTAAACACACACAATAGAGTACACAACTGGAAGCTAAAAACTATGTCAAACTGTATACAAAAGAAGTTCTGGAAAGTAAAAGGGGCCATAAATAGAATCCCAACTGTAACGTACAAGTACAACTGAAATCAAAGTAAAGTAGCTACAAGGTCATCCTCCAGGATTCCTACCTTAATGGTAGGTATAGATGGCCTCCTCAGTGCTCCACGTATGTCCGTCTACTCTATGTACCATCACTCTAAGTGGTCCATCTCTGGGTACCGTCCAGTCCTGCTACTCTTTTCCTCAGTCAGCACTATCTTCCATTTGTAACCAAAACAACGAGGTGCAGGCATAGCTTGTGCAAGGGTGAGTATAATGATACTCAGTAGGGACCCCGATACCCTCAATGTCTCACAAAATCCAACAAGGATAAACCAAAAAGTACAAAATCAACAGATATCCCCACTTAGGTATATGTCCATACATATACCTAAGTTATCATGTAATCCATCTCAATCATGAAGTAAACACAAAATTACTAACTCAGCTCAATCCAAGATTTTATTCAAGGGGGTAGTATCATGTATCATCCCCAGTCAAACTGTTGAAACGTCGGCTACTGAAGTACTCCTTCTCTATAGAGTGTCATGGGCCTGTCGCGTCACACAGAGGAACTTACCACTTTCCTGGACTGCTGAGGTACTCCTCCTATCGAGTACCATGGGTCTGGTGCATCACACAGAGGAGCTTCCCACTATGGGCCAGCCACATCACACAGAGGCTCTCCCCACTGTTGGTCTGTCACGTCACATATAGTTGCTCCCCCTCATAGCCTGCTGAGGTACTCCTCCTGTCGAGTATCATGGGTTTGATGCGTCACACAGAGGTGATTCCCCCTGTGGTTCTGATGCATCACATAGAGGCACTTTCCACTAGGCTATTCAAAACACTTCGAGTCGATCGGTCAGCATTCGTCAGGTCTCAGCCAGCTAGTAGGTCTCCGCACTAAACTTGCTCGTTTTTAGGGTGGATCTGATCCATGTGCTATAGGTCGATGATCCAACATCTACTAATTACCATGAAAAAGTATCTCAAATGTCTTCCTCATCATAGTGATCTCAAAGCAACTAACGACACGTCAGTCGGACACCCAGTTTGTGAGATATTAGTGTTTTATTCCCGGGGGCCTGGATAGATTCGTGTACGATCCAACCTGACCGTATCTAAACAATACCCCTAACTCTATTGGGGTATTCTCAAAGGGACGACTTTTCTTCAATAATACCAGCTCTACTGATGGTTCCTCAAATGGTCGTCCGGTGCCAAAGTATGAAATAGGTCAGTAGTGGGCTCGGGTCTGGTCCGACCCGATCTGACCGACTTGGCCCAACCTAGTCTGGGTCCACCCGGTCTGGGTTGACTTAGTTAGACTCACTAGGTCGGACCCATCCTGTTGGGAAGGTCATCCCGTTATGTTTGGCCTGGTCTGCTGGGCCTAGCCGAGTGAAAAGCGAGGGCGGTTCAGCCTGGGCTCAGGGCCAGTTCGGCTCGGAGCGTCGCGAGGGTGCGTCCCGGTGCGGCTCAGTCCGGAGGCAGTAAGGGGGACGGATTGGCAGGCTTGGGAGGCGCATGGAGAAATTGAATTAGGTCTTGTAGAGGCCCACTCGTGGTGGCTGGGTCATGCGGGTCACGCAGAGGCCGGCTCGACCAGGGGGCCATGGGCGGCCAGGCGGGCGGCCATGCGGGTGGCCAGGCGGGCAGCCGATTCGAGGGGTGGTGCGCGGCTGGGCGAGTAGCGGGTTCGAAAGGATGCAGGCTGGCGCGGGGCTCCACCGGGGTGTGTGGGTGGCATGGGCGCGTGGGCTCGTGGGTTCGGCCGAGGTGTATGGGGCACCACGGGGGAAGCGTGGTTCACCGAGGTCGCATGTAACACCACCTTTATCGTTTTTGTCAATGTTGCCTCTTGCATCATTGCCAAGTCATAGAACAATAAATAAATGAGATCAGTGGAGGGAGTAGGTCCATGTTATTTTGCCTGCACCCTCTTCCACTACCACGAAATAGGGAAAGGGAAGCGCGGCCCTTTATAAGTGCTAAACAGAAAGCACTGATAAAGGGGTAGGCTTTTATCTGTGCTATATAAAAGCACTGATAAAGGTAGCCCTTTATCAGCTAAAAAAAGCACTGATAAATGAATTTTTTATCAGCACTTTTTTTTAGCACTGATAAAACATACCATTATCAGTGCTTTTAATGATCACTGATAATGGTTATGTTAGTTTTTATTTAATAACCCTAACATGCCATCCTCACTTGCACGCGGTCAAACTCTCGCGGAAGCGGAACCAGGACCCTCGTCGTGCGACCTTGTCCTGCTCGTCCTCCTCCTTCCTCCTCCTTCCTCCTCTTCCTCCTCATCCTACTCATCCTCCTCCTTCTCTGCCCCGCAGCCGCCTCTGCCCCCGCTCCCACTACCGCGACAACCTCTTCCTCTACCACCTCCACCCTCACTATCGTGACCGTCGCCACCTCTGCCGCCGCCGCCGCCTCTGCCTCTGCTGCCGCCACTGCCTCCACCCTCGCGGCCACGACCGCCGCTCCCTCGTCCTCCTCCTCCTCGTGCTCTCATGGTGAGAGGTGAGTTCTATGGATGGTATTCCCTTGGTATATTATTTATATATTGTGTGTGTGAGGACCAAATAGTGAATATAGATGTGAGATGGGAATGATACCATATATTGAGCCTAATTCCTGTAAGGATTTCCATAATAGATAGTGTGGTCTTAATGTGATTATGATTATGTCTAGGGATGTGATTCATAATTAGTGATGAGTGTCGAAATAAGAGATGTTATTGATATTTAGCAAAACAAGTGGGTTGGTTGTGAATGATGTGGAATTGGATACCCTATAGGTTCTATAGGGATATCTTTAATCTAAGATGAAGTATATGGAAATTGGTTAGTTATGATGGTTCACATGTGTGAGAGGTCTACCAAGGTTATGTGTGTTGACTTCTGTGGATAACCAAACCTTATTTTCATTTTTTTTATTTTGAGTTAACATGGGCGGTAATTTCTACCCCTTCGAGTTGAATATTTATGTATGAGATACAAATTAAATAGTTTTTAGTCTAATGGTTATATGGATTCCCAATGATTATCCCAATGGAAAATATAATGGATCCATATTAATTTTCATCACATAGCATAATCTCATAGTAATATAATTAGACAAAGATGAACCCATAATATAAAACATATCACCTAGTATTTATGTCACGTATACAAATAAATAAATTAGAAAAAACATGCTACAAAGCATAAAGGTACCATTAAATACTTACATTGGTCAACTTGTTTTAGAAATTGTTTATCATCATCCATTCCATGAACTTGCCACCATGAATTTGAAGGTTAATATTCATACACGATAGTTGACCTTCATAGAGAAGATTTTATGGAAGAGTATAAGAGACATGAAGCAATGGAGATCATTAGATTGTTGTAGAAAATGTTGTTGCTAGAAACAATGTGGATATCGGCTTGTGCAACGCGGCCTAAGTTACAACTTACAGGTATTGTAACTTAGTTCACGTTACTAAAATGATTTCCATAATGAATAGAAATGATCTTCATTACTTCATGTCTCTTATACTCTTCCAGAAACTCTTTTCTGAGAAGGTCAACTATCATGTACACATACTCACCTTCAAATTCATGGGTGCAAGTACAAGGAACAGATGAAGATAAACAATTTCTAAAACAAGTTGACCAATGTAAGTATTTAATGGTACCTTAATGATTTGTAGCATTTTTTTTCTAATTTATTTATTTGTATATGTGAAAGACATACTAGGTGATATGTTTTATATTATGGGTTTATCAGGAGTCTGTATGATTTTTTGTTTCCACATTTCATTTTAAATAGCATGTTATAATTATATATTTTCTGTACCCTAATGGCTTAAATAGTAAGGCATATTGTAGATGTTGCTAGAATGTTGTAGGATTCTTTTTCCCCAATTGTAGTACATTTTTAGGATGTGTTCACTAATGAGGTATAACATTTACTTCTTAATAAAGAGATAAAATTTATAATCTAGTTAGTTTTGGAAGAAAATTCAATTTTTATCGCAATTTCTAAAATAAAACCAAAAGAGAATTAGTTGTTTGAATTACAATTTGATGATATAGAATATAATGGTTTCATATGGCATTTAACATTACCATGGGGTTTTATAGTTCTCTAAAATAGATGGTTGATTGGTATTTTTTATTTTGTTGGACTATTGGATATTGAACCTGATGAGAGTCTTGAATATGTATCCTCATCCACGCATTGATAGTCACATTGATGATCTATGAGGTTATATGATCTTATCCAAGATAAATTTGACATTAGGATACCATTAGATGAGTTGGACATCGATGGACCTACCATGGACTGCTTTTAGGAGTAGTTATGGCCTGTATGATTTTTTAGCGATGATTTTTGGTTTAACTAATGCATTGGTTGTTTTATGGGACATGATGAATAGGATATTTCGTCCTATTCTGGATCAATTTTTAGTAGTTTTTTCAATTAAATATTAGTGTACTCCCAACTCATAGTTGATCTTGACCAACATCTTATCTTCACCTTGAGTACATTGAGAAAGCATCATATTTATTACTGTTTTCTCCTGTTACTCATTGGTTTCCTCTTGTTCACATGTGATGTATTTTCTAAGGCATAGATCACGCATGTTACCAACATATTATAATATTAGGAAAGTTATCGAGATCGAACCCATTAAGACAATCAATATGAATAAATAATGGATGAATGCCAATCGGTTAACAAATGAGTATGAAGATGGCATGAAAGAGTTTAAAAAGTTTTCATAAGATCATGTATGTGACCCTTCTTAAATCATTTGTCCATGTTTACGTTGTTGTTATTCAAGAAACATTAGTCCAGAGGAGTTGGAAGAACACCTGATCTGTTATGGAATAGAAATAAGTTATACATGTTGGGATAAACATGGGAAAAAAACCAGTGTAGGTAGTGACTCAGAGAACAAGACATTTTATAGATCATCTGATATGATTAGAAGTGTGAATAATGATGATGATCATATAGAGGGTGTGATTACAGATGTGAACTATGATGAATATCATATTGAGGAAATGATAAGAATAGTTGAAGATGATCTTTGTGATTGCCCAAAATTGTTTGAGAAGTTAAAGAATTGTGCAAAAACGCCTTTGTTGGCTGGTTGCACTAAATATACAGCATTGTCAGCCATATGGATGGTGTATAATTTGAATGCAGGAAAAGGGTAGAGTGATGCTAGTTTTATGGAACTACTTGATCTCTTGAATGACATGCTCCGGGAAGATAATGAACTCCCAAGCCGAACATGTGATTCCAAACGAATGCTATGATCGATGGGTATGATCTCTGAAAGAATATATGCTTGCCCGAATGACTGTATATTGCTTCGCAAGGTCCACAAATCACTTAAAGAATGTCCAATGTGTGGTTATTCCCGATAAAAGAAAGATAATTCTAGTCCTACGAATGTTTTATGGTACTTTCCAATCATTCATAGGTTTAGACACCTATATGGAAGTGAGGAGACTGTTGGACAATTGACATGGCATGAAGATACAAGAATTAAAGATGGGAAACTATGTCACCCTGTAGACTCTCCTCAGTGGAATAGAATTGATCACGAGTATCCTGAATTTGGGAATGTGTCGAGAAACCTTCTTCTGGCATTATCTACAGATGGGGTGAATCCTTTTGGTTTTCAATGCAGCAGTCACAGTACATGGCCAGTTATGTTGGTAAATTATAATTTACCACCATGGTTATGCATGAAATGAAAATACATCATGTTATATATGCTTATATCAGGACCAAAACAACCAGGTAATGATATTGATGTTTATTTGGCCACATTGATCGAGGATTTGAAAATATTATGGGATTCCAGTGTTGCGATATATGATGCTTACAAAAATGAACAGTTCACTTTGAAAGCCATGTTGTACGGGATGATAAATGAATTTCCTGCTTATGTAACTTTTTCAGGATATAACAATAAAAGAACTCAAGGGTGTCCCATTTGCGAAGAATTTACACAGTCAATTAGGTTGAAACATTCATCGAAAACCGTGTTTCTAGGACATCTCAGATTTCTACCCCAACGATATAAGTACTGATCTTGGACGACATCATTCGACGGACGTTCAGACGAACGTACGACACAATCTCCACTAACAGGTGATCAATTGTTTGAGAAAGTGAAAAATTTGGACACTACTTTTGGTAAACCGTTTTTGAAAAACCTTACAAAAACTAGTTGGAAAAAGAGATCATTTTTTTTATTTACAATACTGGAATTTTCTGTATGTCAGGCATTTTCTTGATTTTATGCATGTTGAAAAAAATGTATGTGATAGTGTCATCGTCACGTTGCTAAATGCACCCGTCAAAACAAAGGATGTAATTAAGGCTAGATTGGACATGGTTGAGATGGGAATAAGAGACGATTTGGCACCAGTGAAGGGTGAAAAACGAACATTTCTTCCTCTTGCTGCTTACACAATTTCCAGGCAGGAGAGATATCAGTTTTGCAACTTTTTGAATGACATAATGGTTCGAGATGGGTATTCATCAAATATCAAGAACACTGTGTCAATGGGATATTTAAAATTAAAGAGTCTGAAATCACATGACTGCCATGTTTTGATACAAGATCTAATTCCTATAGATTTACGTAGAATTTTTCCCAAGAATGTCTTCCATAAATTAACGAAGATCTGTTTTTTCTTCAAAGCTATATTCAGAAAAGTTATAGACCCTGTTAAATTTCCAACTATGGAAAGAGAAATCACCGTCATATTATGTGAATTAAAAATGTTCTTCCCGCCAAAATTTTTCGATATGATGGTTCATTTGATGGTTCATTTGGTGAGAGAGATTTTACTATGTGGTCCTTTACATTATAGATGTATGTACCCCATTGAACGGTATTTGAAGATTTTGAAAGGGTATGTCAAAAACGGAAGTCGGCCAGGGGGTTGTATTGCGGAGCAATATATTGATGAGGAAGCTGTTGAATTTTGTACCAAATACCTGTCTGGTGTGGAAATCATTGGCCTAACGAAATCTCGTCCCACTGATTGGCTTGAGGGTGAAGGAATTTCTGGAAGAGAGGTTGTCATAATCAATATTACAGATCGAGAGCAGGCCCACCTTTACGTTTTGTATAACAGTTTAGACGTTGACCCATATGTTCAAACCAACAATGAAATTATTAGGCTTTTGAATCCTTCTAGGGATGAAAAATGGATATCAGATACACATATTCGACAGTTTATAGGATGGTTTTGAGACCATATTTTTAAGCTATTAGATGAAAATCCGGACTCAATTTCAGAATGACTTTGTTGGATGGCCAGAGGAGCAAGTGTGTACGTATTATCTTACAATTTCTATGCAGTTAACGGTTATACATTCTATACTAATGAACATGATGAAGACAGTACCAGAATAAATAGTTGGGTTACACTTGTGTATGAGGCGATGCATGTCTTCGGTGCTAAGGAAAAAAATCCAATTTATGCGAATATGTCATAATGTGGCATCATCAAACGAATATGAGAGTTGGATTATACGAAATTCAAAGTGACGATTTTTCAATGAAAGTGGGTTGATAACATGACTGCTGTTAAAATAGATGAATTAGGATTCGTGAAAGTTGATTTCAGTAAGTAAAGGGAGAATGAAGAACCATTTATAATGGCATCACAGGCAATACACGTATTTTATGTTTCAGACCCCGCAAAATGAAATTGGTCAATTGTTCTGTTATTGACCAAAACAACTGAAGGTTCAGATGAAAGTTCAATGGAGGTTGAACCTTTTATAGGGACTTCACAATCATTTCGCAATGGTCAAAATATAGACGGCATTTTTTATGTCAGAGGAGACCACAATGAATGAATTTATATAGTCGATAGAGGAGTCAAATCACTTCATCCTTTAATGAAAAAAAGACAGTACACTAATCAGGTTATTTGTTTATTGTAACATACATTGTGTTATGTTATTTTATTAACTGTTCGCTGCTATTTTTATGTAATCTAAATTAAATATTAAACCACTTCTGCAAATAATGACTTCTGCACCTATTGATGCGCCCAATCCCGAGGCACAAAAGGTCTCTCAACCAGCAGCTGGTGGTCCCACTGCAGAGCAACAAGAGGCTTCTCAACCAAATGCTGGTGATCCTAGTGCAGACCAACAACAGGTTTCTCAACCTGTTTTCATTGGTCCCAGTGATGAGGTACAACAGGTTTATCAACCTGTTGCTACTGGGCTCATTGCCGATGCTAGTGCTCCAGGGGAAGATATTGATGCTACTTCTAATCAAATGGTAGGATATGAAACCTTGAAAGCACAAAAAAAAACAAGAGCGTTGTAGTTTGACAGTGTTGGCCAAAATCCATAAGGCAAAAGAAAAAGGGATCAAATTTGAGGTGGGATGGAATAAGTGAGGCCAACATGTTAACCCCAAAAAGACATATTTTGTAGCTATATTGGAATCGTCACTCGGCAACGCGTGCCGATTGATGTACAGTCGTGGAACCATGTTGTCACCGGGCTAATGACACTAATGTGGGATGAGATTATAGTAACTTCATGATATCATTTTTTTATTTTATTAAAATAGAATAAAATTCCAAAACATTGACTTACTCTTCATCATCCATTGAAGAGTGCATTTATAGTAGATATATCACACAAGGAATATGTATTAAGAGTTGCAGGAAGGATTCATAGAGGTTTCCGCACAATTTCACAAAATATCATCTTAAAGATGCAGAAGGGAAAATCAATCCACACCCACCTCCTCTTTACGCACAATTGATATCCTAAGGAGCATGGGATGAATTTAGCAACCATAGTGGGGAGCATACTTTTCAGGTACATTTTGTGGGGCAATACGTTGTTTGATGTTTTCTAGTATTCATCACTCTAATTGATAGTTTTTTATTTATGAAACATCTACTGAGTCCTGAAAATAAAAAACGCACAACAGAACCAGCATAACCCTTACCGTAAAGCAGGGATGGGGTACGCTGAACTTGGGAAAAAATTGGTATGTCTTTTAAATCTACCCTACTACTAGAATGTGACATAAAACAACACTATAACCGTGTTTCTCTATTTATATGCAGATTGATGAATCGAAATTGAACGCAATATCCATCCCACACCATGTTCTATAGAAGGAGGCTCGTGTAAATAAAGAGGGGACATTGATAGATGAAAACACACAAAAAGTGTGGGAAACATGTGTAAGTATGACATAATATAAATTTGAGTTGCTTTAAATCACTAGTACATTACAATAACTAATTATTTTTCTATATTTTCTATCTAAAATAGTAACACGAATCAACAACAACCGCACCAGATGTAGACATACTTTCAGCAGCCTTGAAGCAGCCAGAAAAGTATGGCCGCGTTAGAGGTGCGGGTTTTGGGTTGACACCCCGAACATACTTTCAAAAACAAAAACAAGCGGAGGATCAAAATTAAAAAATTAAAAAGCTATAAGAAAAATTGTCTATTTTCAAGAAGAATTACAATACTAGAGAGAGATGATAGCAAAATTGATGGGGGAGAGGAAATGTGAAGAAACAACTCAATAACAACTCGTGCGTGACGATCTCGCCCCACCCCCCACCAGCTTTGAGGTGAGCCATTCCCCTAAAAAACCTGACTTAGATGAGGTAATTAATGTTATAATAATTGTTTCTGTGAAATGTGATTTACAAATACACTGATTCCTTTCCTGTACTAATATTCCATAGGGTGAAAATGACTGTGATTTATATTTATCATCTCCCATCTATCGCCTTGTAGCGAGGGCTACAGTGTTCAATATGAAAAACGACATGCTACACAACAGGAAGCTTCAAAAATATCATCTAATAGTGTCAATTAACGTAGCTAATGAGCCGAGTGCCGAGATACCTCTTCCAAATGATGATGACGACATTCATACGGTTGAACAAGCTGTTGTAACATTCATTGCATGGCTGACAGTTTTTGTACAAAAACATGTTGGCAAAAAGGTATTCATTTCTTATTTATTTTTCAAGTTGGACCTTTAACATTTAATGAAAAAGGGTCTGAACCGATGACTGTTATTACAGAATGATATAGACTGTGGGGTGAAAAAAAAATATCAGCTAAAAACTATCTCAAGGATCAACCAACCGATTGAAATGGTCTATTGAGAGCACCTTCACCCCACCCGTTCTATATCCACAGTTAATATCATTGCAGGCTCATATTGATACAAATTTGATAGATGACAGTACTCACATAGTGTCTTTTGAAAAAGATATGTATGGAGAGGAGATATCAGATTTCATTAGTGCTGAAAATGTAAATGAAGTCCTCAAGTATTAATGGCTAGGCGCCTGATTTGTAAATGTATACATGAGGTATGTTTTCATGATTTGATTATACAAAAGATGATATACTATGATAATTTTGACTAAATACATTTTATATTTGTCGCAGATGTATATATGAAAAAAAATTGAAGGGATTTCCCCATGAACAAAAATTTGGACTCATTATTCTTCACACCACATCTTCAAAAGATGAAATTCATTCTATTAAAGAGGCTACAATAATGTCATCCCTACTCAAATAGTTTGATAACAAAAATACGGATGAAAGACTATTTTTAATACCAACGATGCAGGGGTAAAACTCTACAATTTAATCATATCAACTATATTTTCATTTCATTATTTACTTATGACTTTTTGTATTTTTAGGGAGCATTGGATGCTGATTGCAGTCAATTTGGATACTCCAAAGATTTATTTTCTAGATTCAACGCATAGATATCCAACAAACCAACCACACGTGATGGATTTTGTTTATTTTTAATACACTATATCCAACATTTTAAAACAAAACATCTATTTATATAATTTATGTTATCATTTAATGAGGATTCTATTATGATAGGGTGGTGCATCAATATCATCTAATGCATGGAATTAATCCAAGGCATAAGGATGAGCACGCCTACAAGATCTACAACTGGATATGTATACGGGTATATATAATAACATTTCTCTATCCAAACACATATCAAAACAAATTACTTATTGTTGTCGTTGTTTCTGTAGTGTCCAAAACAAACAAACAAAAAGTATTGTGGTTATTATGTTTGTTAATTTATGAAAGAGATCGTATTTCATCAACAAACTAGCATCCTTGATGAGGTATTTTAAAAAATAATTACGAGTTCATTTTAAATATTTATTAATCATTTGTGTATTTATATTTTTTTCAGTACTACTACGACTGTCGCAAAAACTCATATTCATTAGGGATATACATGTGTTTAGAAACGAATGGGAAACATACCAGATGGAAGATTGTACACAAATAGGATGAAGGTGAATTCCTACCACTTATGTTATCTATATATGATCATTGATTATCCTCCAACCTTCTTTGGTGATTTAAGAATGCTCTGATGTATTGAAATCTTAATTTATTACTCAATGTTTTCTATCCCCGGATTCATATTATTGATCTTCTAACAAATCAATATTGAAGTAAGGCATGATGGCATGTAGTGCGTTTGGGGTGGACGACAAAACCACCGAGGGTCAGAAAAATTCCTTTTCTGTATCTCATTTGTTTGAACATTTATTTGAGCACATGTGTTGTTGTTTGACTAGCATAATTATTTCTAGGTAGATGCATGAGATAATCAGTATCATTGAGGGATTTTTTACAACCAAAATATGTGTCCCAGGATAATTAAAGTATGGTAAAGGCTGGTTGAGATGAAATCGAAGCTCAAATGACCAGTACATCATCAAAATAATCAACCCTGTGATGCAGCATCATGTAGAATCTAGTCCTTGTGATGTTCTGAGGTGTTTATGGAAGGTATGGGGAGTCTGATAAGCCCCATGGAAACCATAAATAATGTTTACGGATAGCTCCAAATTTTTATTTGTGCCTCGTGCCTCTTTACAAGGATCACGCCATTCACATGGTCCATCTTAGAACGTATGTCCCATTCATCCCATTGCTACTCTCAGAAGAACCTGAGAATCTGACAATGCATAAGCCCCACAAGACCCATACTCATCCAACCAAGAGTGTTCCTAGTGTGAAGGGACGCTAACCATGGGTAATACCCACAACATACCTCTTTTAAATATATGGTTTTTGATCCTTGTATTCTAAATAGGGTACGTAGGAAGCCTCCATGAGGTTAAATCCCAACCAATGGTAAACCATGGTGACCCCCTCACGGGGGTACACCTTCACTTATTTTCCCTCTTATATTTCCCTTAGTGGCATCCAAATAATTCTTCAAAATGAGAAACCATACCTTTATGGGATGCACCACACTTGGGTTAGACCTCATTGGGTGTTTGGATACATCTATCAGGTAAAAATTCTAGGTGCTCCCTCCTAGAAGTGTACATACCTGATCCACCTTTATAAGTGTTTTGATCCACCGAAGTCTTACATCTCTATAAGACATTAAATCATGACCATCTATCCTTGTGGGATGTTGAAATCATGGAATACCACAAGTTAAACATGATTTTTGATTAATATATTCAATATTAATGTTTAATCAGTCCTTATTAAGGTATTGTGGAGGTGTGGTTTTATGTCTTCCAGTAGATTTCAGAAGATTCCATGCCTTGTGTAGGTTATTCCATGCTTTTACATTATATGATGATTTTATTATGTTGTATTTTCTTGCTAAGTGTACTATATGAAAAGTTTTTGTGGTTAAAAATGTGTTATCAACGGAATTTGTGGTGTGTATAGACTTGAAAGTTATTTTTAAAATGAATGTAGTTGTATTTATTGTGTATTTTCATGCTTAAGTCCTTTAAATGTGTTTGAAGAAATGAGAATGTTGTGTGATGGGTGTTTTCAAATAGATTTAATGTGTTTGTGAATTTTAAAGAGGGGTTTCTTATGAGATGTAGATAGTCTATATATGTGTATTTACATTGAATGAAAGTACATGAGAATCTGTTGATATATATGATGTGTATAATGTAAACTGAGCATAATTTCCAAACAAGGTATTTTCTTTATGATGTGCAGGGGACATGGTGAGAGGGCAGGGGTGGTTTTCTGGGGGAGGGGGAAGGGGGAAAAGTTGTAGGAGGAAGGGGTAGAGGGTGTGCTGGGTTCTTTTGAAATATGTAGGGCTTGGGCAGTGGGGTGTGCAATGGGAACAGGCGAAGTGCAGTGGGAAGGGGTGTGCTGGGGAAGGGGGCATGGGGTGTTCAGGGGGCAGGGAGTGTGCATGGGTAGGGGTTGTGCTCGGGGGTGGGCAGTGTGTAGGGGGTGTGCTGGGGAAGGGGGCAGGGGTGCTTCTTTTTTTATGGAGTGGGGGTTCATATAGCCATGTTATACTAAATATTGGGCCATTTGATTATTGTACATGATTAGCCCTAACCAGGGACCAATTTTGTTAATTGGTTATTTTATGTTTTGTTCCTCACTAGAATAATTCCATTTAGCAACCCCATTCATTATTTAATTATTGTATTACTAACATAATATTTGTTTTATTATGTAGGTGAAATCTTTTTTCTCAGTTCGAATGATTTGTTCGGAAACCTCCGCCATGGATGAAAATTTTTTAGAGCGGATGGATGCAAAAAGGACAGAACATTATTGTTTTTAACTATTTGTTGGATAAATGTAATTGTAACCAAATTAAACATTTTTTGAAATGTATATAGAAGTGTTTTGTTTTGTATTCATGATTTCAAGTAAATGTATGTATCATTTTTGTTCTTTTGTGCTTTGTGTGTGGGTGTTGTGTGTGTTATGTGCAAGTTTTGTTTGGACTATGTGCAGGTGTTGTAATGTGTGCAGGTGCTGGGTAGGTTCTGTGCAGGTTCTGGTTTTGGATAAGATCTTTGGCCTTTATCAGTGCTAGTTAAGCACTGATAAATGGATAATATATCAGCACTATTTTGAGCACTGATAAAGGTAGATTTTATCAGCGCTCACAATAACGCTAATATATTATACCTTTATCAGCACTGAAAATAACATTGATAAATACTACATTTATCAGTGCTATATTTAGTGCTGATAAAGGGGGCCCCCCTCTTTATCTTCGACGAGAGTAACAACGCTTTTTTAGCGCTATTAAAGGCCGTTTTAGCGCTATTATAAACCGTATTTGTAGTAGTCTGCGTTTAGAGGGTGATAGCATTTGGCTCATGGAGTGAAGAAGAAATTTCAATAATATTTCCACAATAAACCCTTATCATCCTTTAATGAAAGTAGAAAAAAGGTACAATTTCAACAAGTAAGTACCCCTACCTCAGCTTCGTTGTTCGTCATTCGTTGACATTACAGAAAGATGGTAGTCAATCCGTGGTTGACGAACATGTCCCACTTCTAAGGGGTCTGATGAAGAAGGTTGGAGGGGGTCATTCTTCATAGTCGAAGGCATCACTCGTCGGTGTTCATTGTTGAGAGAGCATTCTTCCTTCAATGTTCTTCGTTTGAGAGTTCTTCTCCTCCCCTTGTTCCACCAAAATTCCAAAGGAAAAATAATATAAGAAGATGTCTTTTATTTGTGGGAACAACAATTCATATTTTTGTGTTTAATTAAAAGAGACAATTCATTTAATTAATGGTGTGGATTTGGCTCAAATTCAAAATTAGGGTAAGTGGAGTTTTTATTTATGTGATGAGAGTTGGGAAAAATTACACAAAAGGAAGTTTAATGGTTTCTCCACATAAATTATGGGTTCTAAGGAATTACATGCTCGTGTGGTCCCCACCAAAACATATCCTCACAAGGGAGGTTATGTGCTGGTGGTCCCCACAACCATAACCTCTCATGGGAGGTTATGGTGTAGTGGCCCCCACATCTAACCACCTCTTTGAGGTTTTAAACACCAAAATAAAAATAATCTACACACATATTTTTATTTCAACTCTTTTTTAAAAAGAACTCAAAAACTGACATCCATTCTCGACCAACTGTCGTAGAGGTGAAAGTCTTCATAAGAAAATTTTAGCACTACATGTTCAATAGTGCCCTCAGATTTTAGTTTCGAGCACCAGTTCAAAAGTTATGAAAACCCGCTCGTACAATAACTGAACATACCCAAATAAAACTTCAAAAATTGATTCTGGGCACACCAGGTCTCAGAATCAAGCGCCGTAAATTTTGGAGGAGTTGTAAAAATACCATGTATTAAAAAAATCCACGGTAAATCCAGGTCTTTACATAAATTATGAGAAAATAATTAAATCATTAATCTTTTTTGTTTGTTTATTCAATAATAATTATCAGTGAAATGAAAATATTTAATGAAATTAAAGAGAATTCAAGTGGGGTAGTGAAATTATGAAATTATTTCTCCCCAAAATTCAATGGATTTGGTTATTCTAAAATAGTCTCCAAGAATATGAAGTTACAATATAAAGTACATGTAAAAGATATTGGGAATAATAATTTAACTTTAATGAAAACCTATAATAATTTAAATGCAGTTATTTTCAGAAAATATTGAAGGATCATAACACAAATAAAAAATTAAAATTTTTATCTATATCTAACTATTGATTGAATAATTTATTTTTTATTTAGTTTCAATGATGATAATAATTACAGGAATAAATTAATTAGTCATCTTATTATAACAAATATAATATAATTTTCTTTTTTAAAATGGATATAGATGTATCCAAATTTATTGGAGAGGTATATATTTCATATTAAACATGGTAAAAATTGAATACGAATCAATGAACTCAAAAATGAGTAGAGATACAATCAATTATGCTACATGAACATATTTTCCTTCAATTATGTTGAACAATATAAAAAATTTATACCATTGGAGATTAATAAATTATTAATTTTATTTGTTATTTCACCTGAATGATTTTTATCATTATTTATGGGGAATAATGAAAAAGATATATTTTTTTTCAAAATAAAAATAATTGCATATTGAGGAGTAGGGAGAGCACATAAAATGGGTGTGATTTAACAATTGTAGTGAACACACATGTATCTAGTCTTAAATATAACATAAACGATATTGAACGAACATCATTACAGTCCACCATAAATTATCATATATAATTATACATTATAATTTATTAAAAAAAGGTAATTTTATAAAGTTCTAATTACTACTTCATATCATTAGCATTGGAAAAAATTCTTAGGGGGAGGTAATATGATATTATTTTTTTGGAATTTCACATATATTCATGATAAAACATGACTAAATTTTGAAATTATTGAAATGGGATTATAATAAGTAGAATAATAAAATATTTTAATTATTTTTTTAATCTATATTACATGAAGTCCAAAAAATTTATGGGAATGATTTAAGAGACAGATAAATAAGGGATCTAATTGCGATACTTCTCAAGTAATAGAGGACAATGAAACTAGAATAAGAGGACTTTGAAACTGTTATATTGATTTTATTTTATGAATTTTAATATTTAGATAAAATAATAATTTTTATTAATATTAGTTTTTGAATATTATGATCCATTCAATATATATAATTTAAATAATAAAAACGAAGAAGATGATATGAAACTACTAATTTAATAACTATTTATTCTCAAAGAAGTGGTCTTAAAGGTTAATATGTTATAACTCATGTGTGGAAAAAACAAATTCTAATGAATATTGTTTTTCAAAAAAACTATTATTGGATATTTAGAGTCCTTGGCGTAGGTAAGATGACAATTTATACATTCTAATAAAACTACACACATTTCATAGATTACAGTAACAACTCTATTAGATTTATTTGGTAATGAAAAGTGGATTAATAACATTAAATAAATAATGAACAAAATTTTAAAAAATATCATTTCAGATATTAAACCTAGAAATCATTAAAAAATTGTGATTATCACCTAGTATTTATTTGAAGAAAAAGTGGATGAAAAGTGTATAGTGTTAAAAAAATATGAAAATATTTTTACAAAATAGTTATTCATAGATATATGCAATTGATATTAAAAATAAAATAGGGGAATAGTGAAAATAATACATTAAAATATTATTTCTTTTATTGTAATCTCACAAATAGTATTATATGATAGTCTTGGTGGAATAGTGTAAACACTTGAGATGGGTGATAATTATGTTCTACAAAATCATTTACCAAAATCTAATTACAGTTTTATCTTTTAACGCCATCTAAATTTAATCATATATCTTATTTTTTTATTTATTTGGTTTTATTTTCCTTTCTAATTCACATAAGAAACATGCACTTCATTTAATTTAGTAACATTTGGAACAAGTGTTTCAACATATTTCAACCTTGATGTGTGAAAACTACTCATTCTTCTAATGGGGTTTTATTGATTCTTCAACTAAATATTTTAAGTCATAAAAATTAATTATAGTGGTTTTATGAAGTTATCACTCTTTACTAGATTCACCATATTACAAACATGATCATTAAGAATATTACACATGTGAATTTTTCTAGAAGAAAATGGGAGTTATTTAAATTTTTATACATCTACTTCTCACAAACATAATACATAATTTTAAAAATATCTAAAAACAATATATGTATTTCACTACACCAAAAAATCTAATTCCTCTCATTAGAATTTATGAATTAATTAAAATTATTTAAGAAGAAATCATGCAACTAGGTCGCTACATTATCAATAGTTTTTTATATTATATTGGAATTTTTTTGTTTGAAAATATTAACTCTAAGGACCTCGAATGAAACAATATTTTCATTCATTCATATCAGAAAAATTCATCTATTTTACAATATGAAAGAGAGTCTAGATATTTTACCAGGTGATTAAATAATGATACCCAGTCTACCTCTATTTCCAACTATATATAACTATTTATGAGTATTCTTCCTTATGGTTCTTATTTTTAGACATATTAAATAGTTAATACATTTAGGACTACTATGGAAACTAGACATATACTACTAATTTCCCTCTGATCTTTTGATAAATATATTGAAATAGATTCAACAATGTTTCTCCATTACATTAACTTCCTCTAATGTGATAATTATAATCTCTTCTTCTAAAATACTATAATATAAAAAATATTCCATATTTATAATTTTTTTTCAGTACCCATAGTGTTTAAGTAGAAAAAAAGGTAATTTTTTATTTTAAATAAATTGTTATATTATAATGATAAAATTAAGGAAAAATGAATCACATACTCATAAACCATCCCTTGATATACTTCATATTTTTTCCTTTTTAATGGGTTGTCTTAATTAATATTAAATACTTATCTAGTCTCATTTTATTATCAGTTCTAATCTTAAATTATCATTGGTAATTGGATGTACTAGATTTTTTTAGTTGGATAATGGTCACAAAATCGCAATATAGAGAGAAAAAATTTCCATTCTTCCATGGAAATAAAAAAATTTCAATTCCAATAGTTTACAGTATAGGTCATTCTCATTATTCCACGATACATTATTAGGAAAACTATATAAAAACTAACTGAAGTTAAAAATAATAGTTATTACCTCATGACTTCATCCCCTTTTTCAATATTGAACGTAAATATTCTTTGAATTTTAAATCATGTATTTGTATTTCCCATTTATATTTTTTATTCATTAATTTTGAATTTCAAATATTTTCAATTGAAATTAATTTGATTATAGAGAAATGGTCATATTCTTTTATTCTATCTTACTAATCCTCTATTGAATCTCGAATTGTAGTTCAATGTGGAATCATGATGTTTTGTCCATGAATGGATAGGTTTTTCATCATCATATATCTATTAATATTCTGAAAAATAAATTATTTAGTATTTATCCAATATGCCTAGATATGTTGATTCTTTCATGGATATGATTCTTATTCCAATCTCCACCTGTAAACTCCCATACATCATTTTTTACTATATTTTGGGTATCCAAATTTTACTGAATATGTTGTGGGTCCACAGCAAACCGTATATTTTGTAACATGACGAATATATAAAAATCTATCATAAGCTTAATCATCATAAATGATGTGAATCCCCTTATATAAATATTCATTTATGAAGCCCCTTACTTATAGATAGTGTAATATGAATCAAGATATTGAATTCTTTACAATTTTTTAAATTCATTATGTACCATATGAAATGAAATAACCTTATCTTTATACTGCATCACAATTTTTTAGAATATCTTTACATCCTTTTAGGGATTATTAATACCATAATAAATTAGTTACCTAGATTCCAAAAAAATCCCATCCACTAAATTCTATGGGTATAGAATTCCAATTAATATAGATATCTTATAATTGTCATCTATATAATTTGAATTCATAAACCACCATCATAGATTATTTAATACGTGATTTTATTTCCTAACATTTTTAGTTACTCAATAATGGATTCTCCAGAACCACATTTATCTCTTTCCGTGATTTAAACAATCAAAATCATTTCAAATGGGGAAATATATTCTACCTAGAATAACATATTAATGTAGTTAAAATCTATTATATATCTGTACTCAGACACTTTATTGACACTTCTACATAAAATGAAATATTAAATTTTCATATATATATATATATAAACAAAATTAAAGCAATTCTTATAAAAGGGATACTAAAATAAATATATTTTTCCTGTTTTTCAAGCTGAGTAGATTATTTATTATACAGTCATGATGTATAAGTTAATCATATACATTTTCTCTAGATGCATACTCAATACATATCCCAACCTAAACACACATTAAAATTTCACAATAATTATGTTTCCAAAAATAAATTACAAAATAAAATGGTCACTTTAATCTCCCATATTTTATTTTTATATCTGAAAAATATATATCCAATGTCCGTTAATTGTAAACGATAATTTTTGATAATAAATTCAACAAACAATATTGGATCATCTACCCTTTATTAGTGATTCCTTTAATATAATGGAATGTCATGAAGGGGAAAATTATTATTAACTTTTTAATGTAAAATTATATTTAAAAATAACTTCTATTAGTTTAGAATATCCCCCATATAAATAATTTCATTAATTTTCCATTTAAGAGAGGTCTATCACCATATCTTCTTTTCCAAATTAAATATCAACCAATAAAATATAATTATACATGGGGAATAATGATGTAAAAAATTATCTAATTTTGAAGATAATTTTTTCTACATAAAAATCACAATGTATCACAACATAGGAAACCCGCATATTTGGTGTAATATGAACATATGTTCATCAAATGTTACAAACATACACTCAATTTCAATAAACATATAAAAACATTTCATCCGAATTGTATTTATCTTTTTTTTCTTATATAGTCACTTTTCCATGATTATAATATTCAATCTAAATAAAAATAGTAATGATTAAGTGATCATCAAACCTAACGCTTCAGAATTTTTAGGGATAGAAATATTTTTAAATTTATTAATAATAAATAAAAATAATTCTATATTACTTATTATAATAAACACTACTCATGTTATTATTAACAAAGAAACGTGTTTATTATTTTCTTTAATGAAATTATCGTTAATACATGGTTATTCAAATTTTTTATTAATACAAATATTTATTTGAAAAATAATATATTAAATGTATTGAGATTATTCAAAATTATTATATCACCATGATGGGTTGAATTATAAATGTTTACAAATATTATGACCTTCAAAATATTAGTATTCATCATCACCATTAATTCCCTTTCCCATAATTCACAACCACTGATACATGTGAATAATGTAACACAGAAATATATATTTAATTTGAGGATAAATAATTGGGATTAATTACCAATAATGTGACTCCATTAAATGAGGATTTATAGTGAATATATATAATAATTGTTGTCAATCTATTGACATTCAAAATATGTTAAGTTTTTGGAACAAATGGGTTCTATTCAGCCTTGGATTTCCACATAGATGGAATTGAATTGTTTACTTATAAAATCATTGATAATTAACTCCTTAAATTTTTTTCCACAATTCATATACTCATAGAACTAGGATAGAAATATTTATTGAATAAATATAGGTGGATATTTGGCCTTGTCTATATGTCGATCATTTTTCCTTTTTGGAATCATATGTAAAACCATTAGTCATTGGTTATTTTCAATTTATATTCTTTTATATAGGAAAATAATTTATATATATAATATCACTGTTTCCATATTATTTAGACCTTATAAAAACCAATTTAATATATTTTATTTATTATTTTTTGAAATACTTTCATTAATATTATATTCTTCAGTTTGAATGTAAAAAACCACATCAATCAATATTTCTTTTCTTAGATTGACTCTATCAACATTGATTTTTTATTTCCAAATACATTTTGATATTACTATCCTAGTATAGTAGGTTTTTTATATCAAGTTTGAAATCATTATTATATTTTATCATTGTACTTATGATAATTATTTGGTTATTATCAATCATGACTTGTTTTTCACCCAAGGGAACAAAAATTTTCCTCATACTTCTAAATATATTAAAGATGTATCTTATCCCAAATATGATAATATCCTTCTCTGTTATGAATGAATATTCATTAATATAGTGAAGAAAATTATTTAAATTTTTTTATCATCTATCTATACACAGTTTTCTAATTTTGGTTAATAGAATTTTCATTTTATGTGAAATTTGGTTTAGACTAGATTGATTTAAAATAACATAAAATTGTAATCCTAGCTCTACAAAATAAATATATATCATTAAATAAATTATTTTCCTTCTATAAATGTAAAAATTTCTGAAAAAAATTATAATCATAATAAACCACCAAATAAAAAAATATAGTTAATTCAGTATCTTATGATTATCCAAGATTATATATTTGAATAAAACACTATCTTTTTATGAATTTTTTATGTTATTCCTTGAAAATTAAATAAATTTAAATGGTTATGTGTTCAATTCATTATCACATTCCACATTCTATAAAAAATAAAAAAATTAAATATATACACCCACTATAAATTGATTTTGTAGAAATATATTCGAAAAGGTTACATGTTACGTTTCTATATGGGCTGGTTAAACCTATTTTGAATCTGTAAGTATGAAATATTATTCTTTAAAATTAATGTTCCATCATTTCAATTGTTCGGAGACTGTGATGGTCCATGATGGGAGCTATAAAAATTCCATAGAATTATATCATAATTATGATATTTCATACATTTAATGGGTATCTATACATTATGTTGTTTCAACCTATCTTTTTAATGTATTTTCAATAATACAATATAAAATCATTGAATTTTATTTTTCTATTTCATAATAATTGTGGGATCTACAATTCTCCTTACATTGATTTCTAATTTTTCACTTTTAGTATCCATTAAAGAAATTTGAAGTATATCAAATTCAAGGATGAATATATTCATGAAATTATCATAAAACCCTTTCTCAACGTAAAATATATATAATTATTCATTATTAAAAGATAATGATTTATTGAAATATTAAACACATTCTTCCATGAAATTGACTAGTTTTGTGAGTGTGTTATGTATCCCTACATTCATGATTAATGTATATTCTATTGTATTAGTATAAATATTCAATGATGAATTTTTATTGTGACATCCATTAATATGAGAAAATATATATGTTACAACATTCATATCAAAAAAATTTATGTAATCATTAAAATTAGAAAAAAAATCAATTATTCTATGAACATACCTTTATCATAGTCTAAAATGATTCACTAGATGAATAATCAGGAAAATATTTATTAGTACACATATAATTCTAAATACAATTAGTTAATTGTTTATCCCTGATCACCATCATTTAGTTTTCATTTTCTCATCATTTTCCTTATTCACATATTTCAATATCATGGATAAAAGCATTAAATAATAACTAATAATAATGGATATAAAATCTACTATATGAGTAATTCCTTAAATACATGATAATATTATCTAATTTATTTCAAAATAAAAGCCAATAATTTCTAAATCCAATTAGAGGGAGTATTATTCTCTGATACCAATTGATTGTTATATTGGAATTATATACTCCCTTAAGAGGGGGTGTATGAGGTGGTTTTAATTTTTTTAACAAACTAATATTTTAATTATTAATTTTAACCCCACATATTTTTTAAACCAATCAGACATATTTTAATGTAGGTGGGCCTATTTTTATGTTCCTTATCGCATACATTGTATTAAATGAGAGTTAAGCTATAATTTATTTCATATACATTTAATAATTTATTTCTCTAATTGTATGAAACCAATTGCTAATTGTGATTGAGATTCACAAAGTCACAAATTCTTCAATATAAATCATATCATAAAATTGAAATAGTTATGTGTAGTTATCATCATTATATAGGTTCATCAAACGTACAAGTGAAAATTATGAATACTACATGGGGGAATGGGTACATCATATCAATTTAATTCTCTATACATGAATCACACACTTTCACCAAATAATATTTGTCTTCTTTTGAATTATAATATTAAACTAAATTGGGATATTAATATACTGAAATTTTTTTAATATTTTCAAGAACCTATTCCATAATTTTCAAATTTGTGTTTAGTATAATTATTTTAAAGGCAGAATAAATAACATCAAATAGATATACTAATTTTTTTTATTTGTTCTAAATTATTTAAAATAACTGCAATTTTTTGGGAAATTATAAATAATAACAAAATTTTCATTTTCATAATTTTTTTTGAATAATTAATTGAAATATTCATGTATAATTAAATAACTTGTTATGGTGGAAATATCGGTTAGGTTAATATTAACTAGTTTTGAATATAATAATTATGATATTAATACTTTTTTTAAAATAATGATTTTTTTTTATTGAGAAATAAATTTTTCAATTATCGATTCATAATTAAAAATATATTTAAAATTTTTTTGGTGGTATTAACAATGATTTTTTAATAATGGAAGAAATTATTGTTATTATTATTATTATTTTTTTTAATTTAGAAAATAATATTTGGTGTGATAAACTAAATATGTACACCCACACACACACATATAAATACTTGTGTGTATATATATATGTGGATAGATATTTATAAAAATTAAGGATTCTACATTTAAATGATATAAATAAATTCTTATGTATATATAAATTTATGTGGGTGAATATATATATATATATATATATCTGTGTGTGTGTGTGTGAATGTTTGTGTGTGTGTCTATTTATATATGTTTAAATAGGTGATTATATATTTATATAATGTGTACTTATATATAGGTAAAATATATATGTATATATATATATCTCTCTCTTTGTGTGTGTGTGTGTGTTTGTGTGTGTGATGTGAATATATATATGTAAATGATATTTAAGAATTTTTTTTACTAAATTTTTCATTTATTGTAAGGGACGATATATATAAATAAATATTACGTGTTAGGGGAAATGGTGGTGTTGTATGTTGAACAAATAAAGAGGCTCCATGAGAAATGCATGGAGTATGTTGAAAAAGTATTAGTAAATTAAGAATAAATATGAAAAATGTTTAATAAAATATATAAAATGGGTTTGGTGGAAGTGCACAATGTATAGGTGGTCCACTCTATGACCTCTTACCTATGTCTCTATCTATCTACATCCCTCTTGTACTTTTTATTTTCTGTATTATCATCATATATTTATCATTGAAAACATATTTGATACTATTAAAATAGGCACATTTTCAATTCTATTGGGTTTTTCTTGACGACCATAATATACTACCTTAGTCACATTTCAATAGAAATAATGTATCCTATTAATATATAATTTATTTTTTTCACCTATTGTACATATTTATGATGATTATAATTCTATTAAATATTTATTTAATTATTCATCATCTGTTAGTGGTTCAATTGGAAGCAATTATTGACCATTGATAATGGAACCTCACCGAACATTTGGTCGGAAGTCATATACATTTGGGTATATGGTTTATGGGTTATTAACTGGATATTGTTCTTCTATTTTTTATTTTCCCATATTAACAAAAATTTATAGATTTCGCACATTAGTTGGGTGTTTTTGTAATTTAACCTATGGTTATGGGTATTTCATGTAGGTTGTGATTATAAGGGCACAATTTTATTTTTTCTGATTTGTTTTCTATATCCTGTATTGTATGTGTTATTTTTACAACATTTGTAGCTATTTTTAATGAATAATCATACATGAACTTTTATTAAAGTAGGATGTTCTAGATATTTTTCATAATGTACATGGTTTATTCTTGCTGGCATGATGTGTCACATACTTTTGGGATATCCTCTAAGAGGTATGTGTCAGACATCGGTGGACATGTCAAAATACATTGGCGAACACATCAAAAGGGATATTCTAGACATTTGTTGGTATATAAATATGCTATCTAACATTTAATATTGTCTCTAATGATTTTAGTCTATTCCAAAAAGGGGGTGTGTCAATCCGATGACCATGGATTCTCCTTGTATAATGCCTATTTATATAGAGCCACAATCATTTTGAAATTGTTGTGAAGGAGGTCGACAATTTACTCGATGAACCGATATATGTTTGTCTATGTGTGAAACATTGTTTTAATATGTACACAATTTAAACATTATAAAAAACACACGCATATATATATTATATAGACTTTGGTGGTTTCCTAGTGATTCTTATACTCACACCCTACTCAATAATTTGGGTGTAATTGATGTTTTCATTTGTAGGAACCCAGTTAAGGGAATGATACATGTAATGGATGGTTTAGTAGGTGGATCAAGATGATATAGACATTAAAGGATTAGGTTCATACATGATGATTTCTGGTCCTTTTATTATACATGCCTTACATATTCTCTGGATCCTTGTTTTGTTTTTTATTTTTCAGGAAAGTCATATTTCTATTTCTTATATTATGGATGTATTTTATAATTACTCTGACTATTTATTATTATCCATTGGTTTTTTTTATTACTACTCACTCTAATGTAATTTATTGATTCCCCATGTTTCCACTCGAGACCCTCACTATGAGTTAGTAGCCTCTTTTATTTGGAGAGTATCACTTGAGTTAATGTGTAACACCACTCAGACACGATGGTTCATGTCTGTTTGTTACAAAATAGTTTCAAAATTATATTATTCAATGACAGTTATTTATAGATTTCTTGGTTTTAGAAAATGGAATATATTAATAGGGATGATTTGATCTCAATAAGACCAACTACAGCCGTGTCTGTTCATTACTATGTTGTGGACAACATATATTCCATAAAGCCTAAAATCATGTTCTTCCTGTTTGATATTACCATTGATTAACATTTTAATGGGTGATTAACATGATGCTGATATTTTATATATTGTGTTTTTGTGTTTCATACATCATTTTAGTGATACATGCTCACATTATATATAGATTTTTCCTATATTAGATAGAGCCAAAATAATAAATTTCTTATTAAAAGTTTCATATATTCTTAGGTACAATATTGCTTCATTTTTTTATTTGATATTTTTATATATTCTTCTTCAGTGTATATATGTGGTTGGGAATAACATAATATTTCTGGAAACATTGACATAACCCATGAATATATAGTAATTTTTTGTGTGTTCGGATCACTATAAGTCAATTTTTGAGCACTTGATGGTTTCTCATTTCTAAATTGTGTATATAACTAAATTAAAAGAAGATTTCATAATTTTTTTTATTTCCTTATAAAATAATATAATTAGTTGTTTAAATGAGTTTTAATGGATTTTGAATGTAACAATTTTAGTTTTTTAAAAAAATTTATCATAAATATAGAAATTTCAATATTGGGTAGTGGTGTCTTCGTAATCTGGCATGCTTCTCGAGGAAATAAAGAATTATTGTGTGGATATTTTAATGATCAGTGTCATTTTTTCATTTTTTATTGATTTAATTCCGAGGAATAATATTTTACTGTGAAGAAATGTATCAAATGATTTTGAATTTTTTGAAATGATAAAATTTAATAAAGAGTTTATTTTTCACGTATAAGTTAATTTTTTTAATAATAAATATGTTATTATTATTTGTTTTCAATAAAAAAATAGAAACATACATTATTGATTAATAATATTTTTCACAGTTGAAATATTGGTTCTGTTAGTATTTATTAATATTCAATGTATTAATGTTTATATTAATACTTTTACTAAATAAATAAAATTATAATGCCACGACCCCAGTTACCCAGAATCGGTGAATTATTTTAATACATTTGCATAATTACAAGGAATGAAGTCCCGAAAGACCGATCATTTTAGCAGTCTTGGAAAATAGATTACATACATGTATGTTACATTTCATTTTAAGACATACAAAACAACATAAATAATATTTATGAAGGCTATTATTCCATTGGATTAACCCTGCATATCAATCACAATAAACTTCTTGGAATCCTAGGAAAAATAAAACATAGAAAGGGGTGAGCTCAAACGCTCAGTAAGGGTAAGCAATACAGTGGAACCATTCATAAATAAGAATAAACATTTTAGGCAATGTATAACTAAAAAAGAAGCCTTTTAAACATGAACTTCAATATAATATGGAAAAGGTACAATGAAATAATTCCATTTACTTATTAAAATGGATATTATACTAGTCGAATAATCACCTGAAATATCAATAACCACTTTCATAATGATGGAATGCATAATGCCAGACTATCATAACCACATATCCAAGGCCTCGTGCCAAGACTATAAATAAGCTTCTGTCAAGTCGTTGTGCCAAGACACTAGTTTGTTTCATGAGAGCTACCGATGGAATTTTTTTAGAAGATACTTACGTTTAAAATTGATCAAATATACTCCATTGTTTTTCTGAAAACATTATTCAAGCTTCTGAAAACAAAATAACTAATTCTGAGACTGCTTGACTAATTACAGGCCACAATGGGTCCATTCCCAATCCCTTACTGTCTACCACACTTGAGAGTCGGGTTTTCTAAAAACATTTTTATGCTTTCATTAAATACGTATACATTTTCACTGGATTTTTATATTTTTGAGAGAAATATCTATTTTTCATGAAAACATTTAAAAGTCACAAAATTTGGAAAAGAAGTCATTTAAATACATTTCTGAATCAAAGTTTCCCATACCACTTTGAAACTTTTGAAAGGAATTAACATTTTAAAAACATTCATGTTCATATCAATAAATCCTTAAAAACCATTTTGAAGACATGGACATTAATGAGAATGATTTAGAAGAATAAATATTTAAAACATTTGATATGATGTTTTAGTATAAAGTACCTTAAAAGAATCCATTTGAAAACTCTTTCATAAAACTTTAACATAGATAATAAATATGTCCCAGTAGATACTTATGCAAAACATCCTCAGATAATTATGAGATTGTGAAACTAACCCTTACCAATTTGGTAACATACGAAACATACACCCCATCAAAGATGTATCATACAATGAATATTTAAATACACATATATTAAAGTGTATTACATGATAAATACAATTATGTGTAGTAAATACGCCACACAAAAGGTAATAGTGAAAATATGATATGAATCTCACGGAAATAATGAATGATATGAAAACCCCTTACCTTGCACTTTCCTTTAGTCTAGGGTATGTTTAACCTCCTCTTCATCGGGTTCTTCCTTTTCATTTGATCAAAATGGCCCCATAGGTTGGATTTATGATTAAACTAAGGCCTCTAGGATGAATTTAGGGAATTTGAAAGAGAATTTGGGCAGGGTTTGACCGAACCAAAAGGCTTTAAAGGTGTGAATAATTGGTTAGAAGTTTGGTCCATTTATAAGTGGGAGGAGGGGCTCTTTAGGAAAAACTAAATGTATTAATTTATAGTAAAGTTATATTCGGTTTATAATGGATCCAATGTCTATTATTTAAATTTTAAGAAGGGGATGAGATGAAAACCACTCACCCAATAGGTTTTAGATAGGTTTGGGTCACTATATTAACCTTATATTTTAGTTTTAACTCTTAGTTAATTAGTTTAACAATTACCATGTCACTTTGTATTTTTAGATTATATAGTTAATAAAAGTACGATATACATCCAAGAGACCCCAGTGCGGTCCATTAATGATACAACTATGTTAATATGAGTCTCTTGGCTGAACCTTAGATCTTTAGAAATTTAATATCAATTGATAATATAATATTTGTTTTAAAAACTCTTTTATGTCAATTTTGGCACTATTCAATAATTTATTATTTTAAAACTCATAACAGAATGATTACTTCGAAAAAAGTTAATTAAATAAATCATAACATTCCATATTAACATATAAAATTATTGGTATTTATAAAAAGTCTCAAATAAAATGTATTTGGGTATTTATAATATCAATTATTCTAATTTTTCACTATTATGGTAATTACTGCACACCATTGTGTCATAAATAAATTAAATTATTTAATGTCAAAAAATTATAAATAAAATAAAATTATGTAGAAAATATTTTTATCTATTTAATGAATATTTATAGAAAAAAATATAACATATATTACCCTATGTAAAAATTGTTTTGCTAAATGATATATGCTTGTGTGATTTTTTTATTGATTTTATCTTAATTAAAATAAAGTGTCCCTATCCCTTACATGTGGCACCATGGGGTCCCAAAATCGACCCAAAGATGCCCATCGACGGACATTTATCAACCAATAATGTTAGGACACGTTTTAGGGTAATTTTTTATTATTATAATATTTATTTGTAGCCCTTATTTACTGGATTTACCCTTTAACCATGGTAAATAAAATAGTTACCGAATTAATTATTCAAAATGTCTAAAAATAGAAGTTACCTATTTACAAAATTTGACGATCCTGATTCCAAATATGGAATCCATTTTTCCAAATTCAAAACACATAAGTTGCAGAAATTAATTTAAAATTAATTCCTGTTGTTAAAACAAAAAGCGTGTTTTTAAGAGATAATAACTATCAAAAGATTGATACTTTTTTATGTCCTTTTTAATTGTGAAATTTCGTTCAATTACGAACATTGTATTAAATGGTAAAAATATATTCTAAATATAATTTAAAACTACTCATATTCATAATTTATCACTACCAATTATTTTGATTAAGAATGTTGTTTTTAATTAAAATTTAGTAATTTACTCTATTCATCAAAATATAAATGTTATCTAAAAAGTACCAAAATTTCACCCTAGGATAAATTAGATGTTTCAAATCCAAAAAAGAAAGTCCATTTTGAGAGATAAAATTTATAAAATTTTAAAAAGTACGTATTACTATTCATTACGGTTAGTTTGATTGGTTGTAGTGTGTGTTAGAACTCGAAGTTGCGTACAACACACGCTAATCTATTATTCAAAGAAAAGTATAACGTGGAAGCTTGGGGAGTTACATTGTAAATTTTATTTATGTCCACCTAAATTTATTTAGTCAAATTGAATATATAAATGTTTAAAATATTGTATTTAAAAAGGGTTCACTATTAAAGTTGGTAAAAGTGCATTTTTGAAAAATAATTCTTTTATCTAAAAAAAGAATTTTTTCTTACATTATGTCTAAAAAACACATAATATGGATTCTAAAATTATAAGGATTATATAAGTTTCAAAATCTAGTTAATACTATTCATAATATCTTTTGAACGACTTGTTTGGTAAGTCATGGTGCGCTTGAAGTCGGTGTCACGTGTAGTGAAAGTTATTGAATTGTTTTGAAGAAGTACATACTATGAAATCTTGGGGTGTTACATTCTTCCCTCCTTCAATAAATTGTGTCCTCACAATTTGATATTCTTCTTCAAAAATAAAGGTTGAAAATAGAAAATATCTTTGTGGGAAAACCCACATCAGAAATTTGGTTAATAAAATTTAGTCTTAATAAGTGGAAAAAAGAAATGAAAGTTTCACCACCGAATTATGATCTCTATTAGGAGATCATTGGTGGAAATTAGAGACATTTAATTGGAGGAAAAACAAAAATATTTATAGGTAGTTATTGAGGTCATCAATCACAAACAAGTGTAAAATTGAGGTCCTTAGAATTCATCAATTTATGATGATTTGAAATACCATCAGATAAACATAACATAAGGTATTAGGATAAAACATTTTTTGTTTTAGGATCCCTTAAATAAAGTATAAGAATTAATTTCTTCATTGAATAACAGAAGAATAAAAATATATACATGACAAGTAGAGTCACATCCTTTAACTAAGTTCTACCACAAACTCATCTTTCACTCTAAAAGATAATAGAGCTTAAAAATAATATTATATTTATCCTATTCGTTTAGGGTTAAAAAATGAATTTATAATTCATCTACCAGAACCATTAAAAAAATGACATTAAATCCAGGACATCTCGTGGGTTAGTGGTAGGTGATACACCCTTATCGCCCTTCGGTTATGGGTTCAAGTCTCGCAACCTTGCCGGACGCGACGGGTTGCCGTTCGACCTCTGGGTTATCCTTTTATGGAAATCCAAAAATAATCCAAACTAGAACTATCCAAAATACTTCAGTCCAAAATTTATATGGAAGGTAAACACAATGAAGATCCATATTTCTATGTAATAACATGTGAACAGCTTCATCATGTATTCTTCTAAAACACTAAAACATCCCGAATTACCACAAAACCTTATTGATTACATTCATGATCCCTTATTCCTTAAAGAATAATATATATACTCCTTCAATCCAAAAAATTGGTAAACCCAAAAAATGATGGAATATACAAATCATTAATCAGTTTCAAGGAAGTCAAGAATATCCAATATAATTTACCCAAATCAACCATATCTTATTCCAAAATAAATAACTCAATATTAGGACCGTATTAGGTTTTATCTTTCCTTCAACCATGTAATTTCCAAAAAGGTTTACTTACTGTAGAGTCACTTTTCTTTGTACCATAAAATCTCAAATCCTTAATGGAATAGTACTACAGTATTATCCTTATATACTCCATAATTATTATAACACATACATTGCTGATACAACACTCAAATGACATAACCAACATAAGAACATTAATCATTCCTCTTCATCTTTGGTAGTATCATAACTTGATTGTTATCCAATAGCATCATTTGCGGCATATTCTAATGATATGTTTGCGTAGTGTCCAAACTCCTTGCAAATGAAGCATTGTACATTTGAAACCATTTTCTTACCCTTGCAGTCACGTATTTGGTGCCTTTTTTCTACACACTTATAACAAACTTCCATTACTTTCAGGAAAGTTCCAGGGTGTTTTTTCCCACAGTTATCACATGTGGGGAAATTATTCTTTTCCCTCTTCCATTTATTCAACTTTCTCTCTTCCAACTTTTTCATCTTTTGCTTCCCTTCAGAGCCATAGGACTTAGTAAACTCTTTAGTTATCTTATCCACACATGATACTATTTCTTCATATGATGATAATACCTGGGAGACAATTTCCCTTATAAATGATGTATTAATACCATGAAATATACGATCCTTCTTAGTCTTTGGATCATACGTATTACTGGAGTTCACATTCCTTATACTAGGTTCCATTTCTATACAATAGCATAAACTAGGTCAGTTTATGAATTGAAATTTATAATTCCAAACTTGTAAAATACCTAACACAAATTGAACAGTTTACGGATATAATCTATAATCATAGAAATGTTTTCTTTGAGTAAGTATATACTCATGATCCCTTCATAATGGTTTTTAAATAAAATGAGAATTATCCTAAGAATATCCCCATGGAGTGTCGTAACCCAGAGTGCGGCAAGGCCCGTTGTCGTGCACCAGTTCCCATTCGAGTCCAGCTCAAAGAGGTGTTTTCGGGTTTTACCCCTAGGTACATCTGTGCCAGAGCCGCCTCTACCTGATCGTATCTAGAGAGGGATGTATTTCTCGGAAAACTCATAAAATCACTACGACACCAAAATTCTAGGAATTTCTTCTTTACTAATCCTCAAAGTATATCTTTGTGCTATGTGCTCTAATCAGAGTTTATCTAAATCTAGTTTCCAAGGTTATTTCTAAACTTCCTCTGATACAAACTATAACGCCCCGACTCAAGTTACTCAGAGTCGGTGCATTATTTTAATACATTAACATAATTACAAGAAATGAAGTCCCGAAAGATCGATTAGTTTAGCATTCTTGGAAAATTGATTACATAAATGAATGTTACATTGAATTTTAAGACATGTAAAACAACATAAATAATATTTATGAATGCCTTTATTCCATTGGCCTAACCCTCCATATCAATAACAATACACTTCTTGGAATCCTGGGAAAAATAAAACATAGAAATGGGTGAGCTCAAATTCTCAGTAAGGGTAAGCAATACAGTGAAAACATTCATAAATAAGAATAATCATTTAAGGCAATGTATAACTAAGATATAAGCCTTTTAAACTTGACCCTTAAAATAATATGGAATAGATAAAATGAAATAATTCCATTTACTTATTCACATGGATATTATACTAGTATAATAATCACATGAAATATCAATAACCACTTTCATAATGATGGAAGGCATAATGCCAGACTATCATAACCACATAGCCAATGCCTATTTCCAAGACAAAAGATAAGATTTTTTCAAGGCCTTATGACAAGACACTAGTTTGTCTCATGAGACCTACCGATTTAATTTTTTTAGAGGATACTTATGTTTAAAATTGATCAAATATACTCTACTGTTTTTCTAAAAACATTATGGAAGCTTCTGAAAAAAAATAACTAATTCTGAGACTGCTTGACTAATTAAAGGCCATGATGGGTTCATTACCAATACCTTCCTATCTACCACACTCAAGAGTCGGGTTTTCTGAAGACATTTTTAAGCGTGCATTAAATACGCATACATTTGCACTGGATTTTTATATTTTTGAGAGAAATATCTATTTTTCATGAAAATAGTTAAAAGTCACACAATTTGGAAAAGAAGTCATTTAAATACATTTTCGAATCAAAGTGTCCCATACAACTTTGAAACTTTTTAAAGGAATTAACATTTTAAAACATTCATGTCCATATAAATAAATCCTTAAAACCCATTTTGAAGACATGGACATTAATGAGAAAGATTTAGAAGAATAAATATTTAAAACATTTGAAACGAGGTTTTAGTAAAAACTACCTTAAAAGAATCCCTTTGAAAACTCATTAATAAAACATGAACATGGATAATAAATATGTCCCAGTAGATACTATGAAAAACAACCTCGGATAATAATGAGATTGTGAAATTAACCCTTACCAATTTGGTAACATACGAAACATACACCCAATCAAAGAAGTATCATACAATGAATATGTAAATACAGATATATTAAAGTGTATTACACAATAAATAAAATTATGTTCAGTACATACACCACACAAAAGGTAATATTGGAAATATGACATGAATCTCATGGAAATAAGGATTGAGATGAAAACCCATTACCTTGCACTTTCCTTTAGTCGAGGGTATGTTTAACCTCCTCTTCTTCGGGTTCTTCCATTTGATTTGATCAACATGGACCCTTAGGTTGGATTTATGATCAAACTAAGGCCTTTGGGATGAAGTTAGGGAAGTTGAGAGAGTATTTGGGTAGGGCTTGGCCAAACCAAAAGGCTTTGAATGTGTGAATAATTGGTTAGAATTTCGGTCCTTTTATAAGGGGGGGGGGGCTCTTTAGGAGAAACTAAAAGTATTAATTTATAATAAATTCATATTCAGTATATAATGGCTCTAATGTATATTATTTAAATTTTAAGATGGTGATGGGTTGAAAACCACTCAACCATTAGGTTTTATACATGTTTGGGTAACTATATTAACCTTATCTTTTAGTTTTAACTCTTAGTTAATTAGTTTAACAATTACCATGTCACTTTGTATTTTTATATTATATAGTTAATAAACATACTATATACCTCCAAGAAACCCTATAGTGTTCCACTAATGATACAACTATGATTATATGAGTCTCTTTGCTGAACATTAGATTTTTAGGAATTTAATCTCAATTGGTAATATATTATTTGTTTTAAAAACTCTTTTATGTCAATTTTGACACTATTCAATAATTCATTTTTTTAAAACCCATAACAAAATGATTACTTTGAAAAAAGTTAATTAAATCAATCTTAACATTCCATATTAACCTATTTTTATTATATTTATAAAAATTCTAAAATTAAATTTATTTGGGTATTTATAATATCAATTATTCTAATTTTTCAATATTAACGTAATTACTACATCACCATTGTGTCATAAATAAATATACTTATTTAAGGTCTTAAAATAATAAATAAAAGACCATTATGTAGGAAATATTTTTATCTTTCTATTGAATATTTATAGTAAAAAATCCAACATATATAACCCTATTCAAAAATTGTTTTTCGAAAAGAAATATGCTTGTGTCATTTTTTTATTCATTTTAACTTAATTTAAATAAAGTGTCCCTATCACTTACAAGTGGTTCCATGGAGTCCCAAAAATGACCCGAAGATGCCCAAGGACGGACATGTATCAACCAATAAGGTTACGACACATTTTATGGTAATTTCTTATTATTATAATATTATTTGTTAACCCTTATTTACTTTATTTACACTTTAACCATGGTAAATAAAATATTTACCGAAGTAATTATTCAAAATGTCTAAAAATAAAAGTTACCTATTTAAAAAAATTTAACATCCTGATTCCAAATATGGAATAAATTTTTCCAGATTCAAAACACATAAGTGGAAAAGTTAATTTAAAATTAATTCTCGTTGTTGAAACAAAAAGCGTGTTTTTAAGAGATAATAGCTATAAAAAGATTGACACTTGTTTAAATCCGGTATAATTGTGAAATTTTGTCCAATGAACACAATTGTATTAAATGGTAAAAATATATTCTAAATATACTTTAGAACCACTCAAATTCATAATTTATCACTACCAATTATTTTGAATAAAAAAGATGTTTTTAATTATAATTTAGTAATTTTCACTATTCATCAAAATATAAAAGTTATCTGAAAAGTACCAAAATTTTACCCTAGGATAAATTCGAAATTAAAAATCCAAAAATGAAGTCCATTTTGAGATATAAAATTTATAATAATTTATAAATTATGTATTACTATTCATTACGGTTAGTTTGATTGGTTGTAGTGTGTGTTAGAACTTGAAGTTGCGTACAACACACTCTACTGTATTATTCAAAGAGAAGCGTACCGTGGAAGATTAGGGTGTTAAATTGTAAATTTTTTTATGTCCCCATAAATTTATATAGTCAAATTCAATATATAAAAGTTTAAAATATTTTATTTAAAAAGGGTTCACTAATATAGTTGGAAAAAGTGCATTTTTGAAAAATACTTCTTTTATCTGAAAAAAAGAATTTGTTCTTATATTATGTCTAAGAAACTCATAATATGGATTCTAAAATTATAAGGATTATATAAAGTTCAAAATTTTGTTAATACTATTCATAACCTCTTTTCAACGGCTTGTTTGGTAAGTCATGGTGCGCTTGAACTCGGTGTCACATGAAGTGAAAGTTATTGAATTGTTTTGAAGAAGTACATACTATGAAATCTTGGGGTGTTACAAAAATTATGTGTGATTGATAAATAATTATGTTCATTTTTTTGTGTTAAACTAGAAAAAAAAAATTAAATGGTTATCATTGTCTTGATGGCGGGGGGGGGGTTAATAATAATAAACATCATTATTATGGTTATTAATATTTTTTTTATATTAAATATAGAAAATAATAATATGCACGATAAATTAAATGTGTATATAAATATAAATATATATATATATATATATATATCTAAAAATCAAGGTATATATAAAATTATATATATATTGGGGATAAATGGGTCAAATTATATATATATTTATTTAAGTGTGGGGTTGGAATATATATATATATATATATGCATGTGTGGGTTGGGATGAATGTGTTTGTGTTTATTTTTCTGTGCATGTTTGGGTGTGGGTGTGTTGGTCTTTATATTTATATATAGGTATGTATATACATAAAATGTTAATATATATTTGTTCGAAATATATAAGTATATATACACACATGTGGATGTTTTTGTGTGTGTGTGTATAGGATGTTTAAATATATATATTAATGAATTATATTATATATTTTATTTTTTTTCAGTAAGATTTAGGTTGAATAAATAATAAAAAAATATTTTATGTTAGAGGGGGTTGTGGGATATTTTGATATTATAGTCAAGCAAAAGTTCATGCGTAACACATGGAGAAATTTCAAAACAAAATAATTAGTTAACAAAATTAATAAATATATTTATAAAGGGGGTTGGTGATGTGTCGCACACATTGGAGGTCCATTACCCTATGTTCAACATCCCTATATATCACTATCTATATATCGCCATCTCTCCCAATCTCTTATATATTTTTCAATTTTTAATCATCAAACACCTCCCTTTGAATTCATCTATGATACTGATCATATTATAGTGCCATTAGGGTTGTTGGGTACATATGTACAAGTAGAGTTTATTCCATATTTTTTTTGGAATTTATTAAGCTACATAATCCATGTATAATTCAATATTGTTTTTTGGGTTTAAACCATTGAACATGATGATAAATATAATAATATATTCATTTTATATGTAACATGTCTATGTTATGTAATTGGACATTGTCAGTTACCCTTATTGTTGGAACATAATTTCAGAAAAGGTATTAATTAAATAAAACTTTCACATATTTAATTTGGGTAATTGGGATGATTTTTTTAATGTTTTTGTTTTATTAAGGATCATATATTAGATGGTGGCCTCATGTTTTGTGTGTGTCTACAAGTAGAATTTTACACCTGATATCCTTTCATGAATATAGATTTTGATGATAAATATAATATTTGATTTGTTGTCATTAATTTTTTTCACATTTCTTTAAATGTGTGTATCTTTTATATTCTATATCTTAGTGTACTTATTAAGCATCATTATAAAATATCTTGATTGGTATGTTATAGACATTCCTCATCATGTACATGGGATAAAACATCTAGTAATATATGTCACATAATATTAAGATATCTTATAAGATGGATGAGTTATAAATTTGATGAAATGTCACAAGATTTTAGACTATCCCTCTATATGGATATTCTAGACACTTGTTTTGTGTATTTGAGTTATCCCAAATGAGTAAATGTGTCAGAACATTCTGGACTATTCCTTTAAATAAATGTGTGAGGTCGATGTCTAGGTTTCCCCTTTGTATGGATCCAATGTAAATAAATCCAATTTACATAATCCAGGGTGCCGATGTAGTTAGGCGCAATCTCTAAACACCCATATAAGATTATACCAGTGTAATATGATTTTTAAATCTTTATCACATTTACTTAATTTTTTGAACATATATATTTTTATCACTAATGTTAATGGTAATTAGTGTATTCATATTAATATTTTCACTAACACCATACTATGGAATTCTAGTTCACATGTAAATTTCAGGCTAAGGGACCCAAAATGGGGAAACTTCCCTATGGTGAATGGTTCAATTTGTTTGAGCAGGAGGATGTTGACATTACTAGATAGAGTTCAAGTAGGACAATAGCTGCTATTTTTTTGTTGGTGTTGATTTTAACATGGATCCTTTTTTAGATTTTATTATTTATATCAGATGTCATAATACTAAATCATGTGTCATGATTTTTATTCATAGACTAAATTTTTTTTATAAAATGGTAATATATTTCTATGGTACACTCTATCTAGGAATATATTCTCCCCATAGTTCCACTCAATAACCTCAGTGATAGTCGGAATTCAATCGTGTATTGTGGGCGTACGCTTGAGGTCATGTTGAATACTACAATAGACTATTTGGTTTAGTTTGAAATATTTCATACATTTAGTAAATAGATTTTTCAATTTCATTATTATCTAAAATTAATCTATTACGCATTATGGTACCATAATTATAGAAAATATCAAACTCAATATTAAAATTACGTAGTTAATAACTCTCAAATAAATATCCATGGATGTCAATAAGATTTATATATTTTGGAGAAATATGATTGTAAATTCCAACCTATATCATATTGGTGAATAGATATAATAGAAATAATATACATGGGTATAAATCAAACAATGAATATCAACTTCTCTTTTTTAGTGCATGGAAAGTATTTATAGTTATACATTTTGTTCATCATTCTTAAACATCTATAACCCTATGTTTATAAGGGACTTATATGTTAGTTTACCTTATATATTGTTATTCTACTCTATATTGATACTAATATTATATAAAAATTCAGCATGAGGTCATTACTTTTTCTTCATCATCAAGATATCTCTTGCTTTTTTGTTCTTAACCACCACACTACATTACTCATTCTTTTTCATTAGTATTATCTATAACCATAGATTAATTAAAATTCAAATGGGCCCATATTTTTGTGATGTTTAATATTTTTAAAATAAAAATTCATTAATTAAAAAGTAGAATAAAAAATCATTTCATGCACCAGCTACACCATGTGATGAACATGATGTTAATTTTACTATTTTTTAAAACAATGTCTCTAGTAAAATTATCAGATACCCTTTTTTTATAATTTTAATTTTTCACACATTTTTTTCATTAACTAATTATATCTCCAATATATTATACATAACTCTTGATGTCATATGATTTATCCATATTATATGAAAATGACAATTTATCTGAGGATGTATAAAATATGAATTTATCTCTTCCTAAATTATTAATATTTATATTTATGGTGTGACTAATTCAATGGATCTCTATAAAAATCCAATCATTATTATGAGAAAATAAACAATTGTCACAATTATTCTTCATATTTCGTTCATTGATTGGAAAACCATTTGTGTAATTTAATTCAATTATGTTTAGCGTAAGAATATATTTTTAGTATATATTTGTCATTAATATTTAATATAAAATATTCATATTTGAAATCAGTACAATAAATAGAACATTGATATTACCCATTTCATTTCTAATAATTTTTATTAATTGTGGATTGAATCGTGACACAATGTAGAGTAATTATGTTTTGAAAATGAATGAATATGTTCAGTATCCACATATATTATGTTTGTTTAAGAAAAATCAATTCAGTAAACATTATCTATGACCTAATAAAAAGTGTATACTCATATACAGAGGGATATTTCATTATTCTACCACTCCTGATTTCCACCCATCGACCACCACCATTTTTTGGATCCCCATACAATGTTCACAAAAAAATTGATCCACTAATGTTGATTCTATATTTGTGGTCACCTGACCATTACATTAATAACTATCAATATGGAGATCCTCATATGTAATGTATATCCCATAAAACTATTGACTATTAAGGATTCCCATAATTCAATATCCTTATATTAATACCCTTAGGTTTGGATCCCCTTACGTGTATCTATAAAAGTCTATTTTTTGTATTTCCTTTTAATAAATTCAATGCCACTTCCAATTCCCGTAGGAAATCATCAGACATCATCAAATCAATTCATAAAACTATAAAATTAGTATATATATTATTTAAAAATTTATATTATCCTTATAAAGGGTATATATATGTTGAGTCATCTAAACACTAAAGGTAGTGTATTCTAACTAATATCACAATATTTTAAATTTTAAGCATAAAATAATCATTTAAATAACATAAAATAAGAGTATTTACATTATTATATTAGTAAAAAACATTCTTTGATAGACTATGTTGGATTACCTTAATCATTAGAATACTCTCTGAATAATTATTAATATCAAAATAAAATTTAAAAATTATTTTACATACTATATTGTATACTATTGTTTAGTATAAAATTTAACTATTAATACTTCACTCTCATATTTTTTTTTAAATTGTGCTTCACCATACCCAATTAATAATGATCCACAAAAGAAATTTTCTAAAAAATAAATATAAGAGTGGATCTATTGAATATATTTAATCAATTATTCTGTAGTAGTAGATTTTTAATTCTTTTTTACCTATATACATTAGTAACATATCTATGTTCTCAATGTGGAAACAACATCTATCTACAAACATTAATAAAAATATATTATCTTTCGATAATTACAACAATAAAAATTAAATCAATAAATATATAGGGAAATTAAAATTACAACCTGAGTGAGTATCACAGAATTAATATTTTATCAAGAAAAATAATTTTGTGCATCCACCAAGCAGTGACCTATGTTTGGATAAAATCCTCTTTGTAATTAGACAAATTTTATTTTCATTTCAACGGAATACAAAAAATTTAACTATAAAAGACATCAATATTAAATGATATTCATGCCCTAATTATTGGGATTACTTATGGTCCTACCACACAACTTTTGTGACAAGCATTATGAAAGAAGTATTCAAATAATTGAGTATTACATGATAATTATGTTTATATCACAAACCAATTGGATTATGAAATTCACATTAAGAAAAATATCCCTATGAATATTCCCAAATCTAACTATTATTTTCAACATATTTAATATTAATTAAAATCATATATTGATATTGTCATCCTAAATCAGATCCATCTTTATCCATCGATAAGTGATCTACATCAGGTTACAATTTTATTATCAGTTAACTTCATAATTTATATCCCATGTTTATCATTACAATATAATGTGAAATAACATTTTGAATGGGTGAGTTATACAAACATGTTATCTATTGTACCATAGAAACTCACATACCCCATTTGAGATATAAATATTTCTAGTACTATTCATTTCAGTTATAAGTACATGACCAAAAAATTAAATATTCCTAAATTTTAAGTACGAAAACTCAATCTATTATATTATAGGATATTTAAAATTTAATGGTTTTAGATAATTAGTCTAGAAATCATAAAAAAAATCATATAATACAAAGTGGACACTATCGATCTGTATCCATTATTCTCTCAATATAAAAAATTATAATAAAACACAATTTAAATTATTGAAAAATGATCATGACATTAAACAAGAATTATTCTGTTTCCTTACGAATCCATACACCATATGAAAAATATTTTTAAAATTTGTAATGATAAAAAATATCTGAAAGTGATATAAAATGAAAGAAAACTCTTTTTCTGATGAAATAAATAAAACCCACAAAATTATTACCTTCATCTAAATATTGGAATGGTGAATGAAATATATCCTTTCCAGATGATAATTCCTCACAGATTTGAAATAAATATTTTAAATAAACTCCATAGAATGAATATAAAAAACCTTTTGAAACAAAAGAAAATAAAATTCCTAAATTATTTTAAACCCATTTAAAAAATAACCATATCCCAGTTAAATCCTTAGCATATACCCTCTTGTAACTCTATCTTTAAATACATTTTTATAAAAAACATTACCTGATCCATTATACCATTATTTAAGTGCACCAATAATTTCAAATATAATGGGCTCACCCTATTCATTTTGGGTGCACTTATCATATATATTAACTTTGGATAACCTAAATGAATCTAGGCACACCCATTATCTAATATATGTTGATAACACTTGTGAGATTTTTGGGGATCAAGCCTCCATATAATCTATATTATGATCACCCATTTATCATGTATATTTATTAAGTAGAATTTCATGATTACAAATTTTATTCCTATAATATTTTATTATAAAAGATTATAAATACACTTTCAAAATGGTATGATAATGACGTTCATATATATAAATACATGTTTTTTTAAAAACTCATTCTAATAAAAAAATACATAAAAAAGGATTCCCATAGAATAATGTAAGAATTTTTATAATGGAAGATAAATATGAAATATCCTTTTTTGTGATGGTAATATTAATTTTAATAGCATAAATTATAATATAACATTTATTTTTCTATTTTTATAAAAATTGAAATATATATTATAAAAATTGAAATTTTGGAAAAATAAAATAAAGACTAATGTTTATTTATAAAACTCGTTTTCCAATTTAGTTACATTCATAAAATTTTTAAAATCATAAACATAGATGAGGAATATAGTTATAAGGGAAAAAATTATAAGGTTAGTTTTTTATGAAAAAGTACCTTGCAACATTAGAAACATTTAAATCTAATGCCCATGAAATAATAAAATTAGAGAAAATGTTAAATATCTAAGTAATTGATTAATTAATTTTGTAACATGTCAGATGGTATGTATATAAGAATCCTAAAATAATATATGTTCAGAAAATCAAAATATACCTCAATAAAAGTATATTGAAATAATGTTCCTAACCTTGAGTACAGTTGTCATGTATGTTATTTATCTTCCTCTTCATCTTACCACCACTTTAAATTTTGAACCAATTTCCTTACTATAATGGATTTTCTATCAAAACACAGCATCTAGATAATGGTTATTAATGTCAAGAAGGTATATTGGTTGGTCCTAGTTTAAAAAATTGGGCATGATTTAGTAATTTAGAATAGAGAGGGGAGGTATTTTATAGGTGAGGCAAGTGGAACAGAAATAATTTTTTAAAAGAAAAGATTATAACCACATTATTTATAATATAAACTATATTAATTGTACCATTAAGAATAAATATATAATATACTATCTAAAAAATCCTATTAAAAAATTTAAGACAAGTGTTTATTTTTTATATCATCTCTATCTAGTGTAACCATCACTTGATAAATTTTTACGATAACCACAATAAAATATTTTTTCAGTAATTATTACACATTATAAAAACATTATGTTGACATTATATTATGATATAAATTATGATAATTAAAATTATAGATACCATTTTACCAAATTGAAAGCATATAAGTGGCATAATATAATTTAAAATAAAACTCACACACATGTTAAAAAATATAATCTTCAAGAAATGTCATTTCAATCCTAGGATGATATTATATTTACATTATTCCTAGTAATCATAATTTAATGAATTTAAATTAATATTTATTTATCTATTATATATAAATTTCCTTTAATAAAATCATCTTTATGGGTTTCTTATTATATAAAATGGAGAAACATTATGTACCTAAAAAATATTTTCAGAAAAAACCATTTTAAATATGAAAAAACTTATAGTATAATCAAATAATATTATTATTACAATGTTATTAAATAGATTAAATATATATAAGTAATTTTTTTGATACATTATAAAATATTTAGACAATAATGGTACTTTTTAATTTGTTATTTATTTAAATTAAAAAGATATTTTATATAAAAAAATAGGCAATTTTCAGTTCTCACCTGAAAATAATTTTTTTCCAAGAGAAAAAACTATCCCACCCTGTCAATTCTGATATGATTATTTCATAAATGAAAATAAATTTTTAAAAATTAAATTTTATTTATTTTTAAATGTAATTTTAAATAAATACCATATAAATAATGATTTTAATTAAAATATTACTCTTTTTGAAATAATTTTTTTTTAAAATATTATTGAATATAAATAAAAAATTCACTATTAATGAGAAAAAAAAGAATTAATTATTCCACGATTACATTGTTTGTTTAAGTTATCCCCCCATTTTGAAATTTTTTCATCATAGTTAAATAACCTTCATATACAAGTGGGTATATCTTTTCGTTATATTATTTTCAAATTCCTATATTGGTTATTCGACCATATAGGTTTTCAATAAAAAACTAACCTTGTAAATCACTGTAATATATATATATCTTCCTAAATATAAACTACTGGTTATAAAAAAAAATCATTTTATACTAAAACATATTTGTGTTTAATGTATAAGATGAATCAGGAATATATTTCCTCAGCATTTAAACCGTAAAAACAATGTGTAACTTGGATAAAAGTACATGTAATGATACTCAGTAGAAAAATAATCCAATATATTCTATGATTTGATTTTGTAAAAATAACCATGGAAATAAAATCCCCTTTTTAACAAATCATATAAAAATAAACCATGGATTTACATTAAGTAAATCATGTCAACCAACCTCGAAATTAAGAAAATTCCTTTGATTATCCACATATATTTTATATCTGCTCAAATCCATCAGCATATGTTTCTTAATAAAAGATATATTTTCAAATTTTTCATCTATCGAATCTAGTTCCATCAACTTATTCCAAACTAATTGGTCCCAAAAATAATTATTTCAATACATCATTTCATAAAATTCTTCAAATTTTTATATTTTATACTATAATGGAATTTTTATGATAAGAAAACCCATCCAAAAAAAGAAGTTTACTTTGATTCCCAATATAATCCTTTTTAGTATAATGAATCCTAAATTTAATAATATGTATCTCTTACTCATATAAGTAATTGTGTAGTGGAATAATGGATGTTCTGAAATTTTAATTCACTTCTCAATATCTTATAATGTCATTTACAAAAATTAAATATTAATCTGAGATCACCTTAATAGAAAATGGAGAGAGGAACCCCATCTAAAATTATTATCTCATTATTATATATTACAAAATTTTAATCCAATAACATAATATCTGGGGTTTTATATATATTTTAATATTTAGTTAATAAATCAATAAGAACACAATTCTATTTGTTACCTTGAGTTATTTCGGGCAGTCCCAAACAGATGGAAATTGATATTGTAATAACCAGATTTTTTTTAAAAAAAATCCCTTCGCAAGTTAATTTTATACCCTATATTGTGGTTCAAAATTATGTGAAATTATATTTCATGTTTTATTTAAAAATAGTTGTGATACTTATCCATTGATAATAGATTCATTGAATAATGATTCTATTATTATTATAAATTTAGTGTTCTGATAAATCCAATTGACCTAAACCGTGGATGTGATGGCCTCGACTAGTAGGTAATACACTATAAAAATTATCTATTAGATGATCATAGGAATACATAATCAATTTTCATTTTCCTTAACTAATCCATTTCCATGATTCAATAACAAAAATACATGCGAAACAGGTTATGGGATAAGTTAAACTTCGTCCAGGACATGGTCCAAACTAGGTATGTCACACCACACCATAGAAATATCACCATCTCATGCTATACTCAAAGGGATTTTTTTTGTTTAGTTGAGGGGTTAAATTTCAATACACACACACACACACACATATATATATATTTTATAATCTATAAAATAATGGTCATAATTATTAAAAATTTTGTAAATGATTTTTATTTTGATAAGATATAAGAGAAATAATATTTTTTATAATATAAAATTTTAATTAAGATATTCCTTTTGAATGGACTCGTGATTTTATAATATAATTGTTATATTAATTTATTAAAACTATTATATAATATTTACTAAGTATAAATGATAATATAATTTTTTTGTAGTCATATGTAATTTTTATGAGAGTTCGAAAAGTGTTGTAGTAAAAATAAATCATGAAAGGTCATTTATTGTATGAAAGGTTATAATTAACATTGTTTTATAATATAATTGTAAAAAAATTATTTTTGGAAGAATCATTCTAAAATTATCCTTTAGTTAATATTTCAAAATTTTATTACAAAGATGACTTTTCGGTTAAAAAATAAGTGTTGTTCAAATATATGTTTTGTATTATAACATAATAATGACCAAAAGGTGATTTAATAAATAATATAATGTATTTAAAAGTCCAAATATATTATTCCACTATAAAATAAAATTTTATTGATGTTATTTTTTTAATTTTATAATTCCTTTATGAATCATCTAAACAGTATAATATATGTTATTGTATTGAAATCAATTATTTGTTAAGATGACTCAATTTAATATCTATGTGGGTAAAAATTCATTTAGTTAAGCCCACAACATTATAAAATAAGTAAAACCACTACACATTATAGATAACTAGTAGGTTTAAATCATGTTAAGGATTTTTATTTCGATAAAATTTTTATATCGATTCAAAAATTATGTTTGTGATGTAATAAACAACTCCCCAATCTTTTCACATATAAACCCACCAAAGAACCAATTACTCTTCACTATATTACATTTGAGAACATCCTTAATCTTCCCTTAACTATCTATGTTCCACTTATTGTTCCCCCAATCTCTCAATTAACTCTTCCTCATCATTTGGAATCTCACTCTCATGGTAAGGGACCTCTCTATATGTTCATCTCAAGTAATAAAACTTTTTCATATATTTCCTTATAAATATCCATTGGCTATGTTTTCATTACATTTTAATGACCCCAATATTGTCAAATGTTTTCTTAATAATTATCGTACACTTATCCTATAAGGCCCTGACCTTAATATTTACATAATATTGAATTAAATGAATAATTCACATTGAGGATCTTTTCAGGTTTAGAGTTTTAGATAATTAGGACATAAATCATGCATTACATTCCACATTTAAACAATGTGGTTACATAAAAGATAGTATACATTTTTCCCATCAATGGAATCATATTTAAAAAAATATGGATTCATTCTTGACATTTCCTTGACACTATCATCATATCATGTACCTTTCCCTTGACCTGTGAAAAACATTTCAAAAACATAGCAAGAGCATAAAAAGCTCAGTAAGGGATATAAAAATATGGGAAGGAAACATGGGTACATGTATATATAAGAATCAATGAAATCATACTTTACTCATAAACCATAAGCACATTAACATACCTCATCAAATTAGGAATAAATCATAGAAATCATAAAACATAAAGGTAACTTGAGGCATTTATAACATTCATACATGGGGAGTAACCCTCATGGTTACGTTTGGAATACCCATCACAGTATGTTCCCTAAAATCTATTCGGAGAATCCTTAATGTTTAACTCCATTAGAATACCCAATACATTGGAGAGCTATATCGGGCTCACCCACCCTTAGTTTATCACAGAACCACTCGTCTTCATAACAATGCCCAAGAACCATAACATAACCGTATCACAAAAAACATGCATAAAGGAAACATAACATTTCCACATTTCAATCATAAGATATAAATAACACATTGATATAACAAAAAAATTATCAAAACCATTTTCAATAACAAAATAAAATAAAATAAATCATGGTATTTATTTTTCAATAAAAAAAGTTATGGCTTGTAGAGGAAGCCGAAACTCTAATAATGGTCATAGCGGCAGAGAAGTCATTGTCGCTGCATATGTATGACAAAAAAACATTCCTTTTTTCATTTAGTAAAATTCTTCGTATAAAAAATGATTCCTTTTGAATAAGAATAAAAGTAAAATGGGTTTATCCCCTGTATAAATGAAAGTTGTGTATAAAACAAAATATACCTCAATGAACAGAGATTGAGATGAAGTCCCTTACCTCGGGTCCGACTTGACTTGATCGTTCTTTAACATCCTGAATAATAAACTTGAGTTAATTTATACTTTCTTAAGAAACTTTTTCAAGTTCATTATTCATTTTATATCACTTATTACCATGTCATGAACAATATGTAATTATTTAAGTTAATAACGGTTGTTTTAACGATCATTGGTACCTGAGTCAAAAATAAACTCTTTATAATTAAAATTTGTTCATGTATCCATTATATCCAGAGATATACTCATGATGTAGATATCATATATATCACATATATATATATATATCCATTATACACATGCATTTATAATATTACATAACATTTAGAGGTAAGAAATGAAATGCACCGTTCATGGAGACGGTAAGCTGTACGTACGCATGAACGCCACTTTCATTTCTATTTCTTACATAATGGAGTGAAATCATAGTGATATAAAGTAATATTATGATTCCAGTATAATATCATATATAATATCATAAAATCTATCCTTTATATGTACCACATATGGTATTAACGAATCAAATCACTTTGAGGGGGCGGTAGTCCGCACTTCCTAAAATGAAGATATCGCATTTAACCATAATGGAAACCATAAAGGTATGCCATAAATGAAAAATCCAGAAGATTAAGTAAAACATAAACATATTATATATCATATATAAATATAGTGTCATATTAATGGCCACCATTAAAGGTGTTAGAAGAATATTGAACAATCATCGTTTCCTGAGACAGAAATTCTCCATCCACAGAAACAGTAAGCTCTTTAACCATTAGAAAATGGTGTGTGTAAGTGTATCTCGAATTTTTCTTATAAAAATATCCTAGTATATTGAATATTCTGGTGTTGTTATAAAGGAAATTAATAAAAAGAGTTTAGAGGGTTGGAGAAGCAAAATAAAACATAAGAAGACAAGAGAAGACACTACCTTTAAAATGGGCAACTCTTTTTGATTTGAGCTCAAAGGCATCCATGGAAAAACTTCTGCCCAATGTGAGGCTTCGAGGAGTAAGAGACGTATGTGTAGAGACAAAATGGGCAGGGTTTGGCTGAGCCAAAGGCTAGAGAGGTGTGGGTAAGGTGGTAGAGGTGGGGGCGTTTTATAAGAGGAGAGGAGGGGCACTCTTGAAATGTTATAAAAGGTTACTTTATTATAAAATGAATTTTCTGATATTAAAGGTCCCAAAATTATATATTTCTAGGATAAGGTGATAAGAGTTCGAAATCCACCCATACAATATGTTTTCTACAAGTGTAGGTCTTATATTTTACATTATCTTTTCATTTAATTTAAATCGTTAAATAATGAGGTAATCGCTGCATCATCATGATGTGATAAATAATTTAATATATTTAATGTCTAAAAATTATAAAAAGATTACAATGATGTAGAAAATATTTTTATATTTATAATGACTATTTATTTTAAAAAATATGACTTGTATAACCCCATGTAAAAATTGTATTGGTATAACGATACATGTTTGTTTCATTTTTACTTTTACTTTAAATAAAAGGCATTAATGCCATTATCTTACCCAAGTGGCTCCATGGGGTCCCAAAAAATTACCCATGGGTTTTCGTGGTCATCCATGACTCATACAGTAGGGTTAGGACAAGTTTCACGATATTTTATTTTTATTATAATATCATTTTTACCTTAAATCACACTAATTATCTTTAATCGCGATTAAAAACATAAATGTTACTATTCACCAAAAAATTATTTTAATCTCATTGAACAACATTTTACTTTATAATAACAACCATGTATGTCGGATTTTTTAAATTCAAAACACAGAGGTGGTAAAATTTCATTTAAATGAAAATCAGTTTTTTTAAGTACCACTTAGTGGTTTCACTATTCATAAAAAATTGATGTTTTTCAGAAAAATACCAAAAATTCACCCTAAGATATATTTTATATTCCGAATTCAAAAATGATGTCTATTTTTAAAAATTCAATACATAAAATTTTCATTAAAAATGTAATAATTAATTCCTGTTCTCAAAACAAATAGCGTGTATTTATTAAACAAAAAGTACAAAAAGATTGACAGTAGTTTAAGCCCAATTTCAATGTGAAATTAATTTCAATGACCACAATTGGATTAAAGGGTAAAAATATATTCTAATTGAACTTTTAAACCAATTCTAAATATAATCTAATAATATAATTAAATTATTTTAAAAAGTGTTTTTGAATTAAAATACAACATTTTTCACTATTCATTAAAAAAATGAACTTTATCAGAAAAATTCCAAAAATTTACACAAAGTCGATTTTGATGTCCCAAATCTAAAAAAGAATTTTATTTTGTCCAATAGAATGTATAAGAGTGACAAAAACTGTATTTAATGACTGTTCTCCATCACAAGGCGATAAGTGGACCTTTAGTGAATATTAGAGTTTATATGCCTAAAATTGAATTCTTTTCGTATTTTAAGCCTTTATCCTTTATTGGATAAATGTAAAAACATTTAACAAACATATTTGAACACATTTTAGTTATTTTTATTCATTCTCGCCAATACAATGACTACATGTTAAATACCATTTAAAATAATATTATTTTATTACTAGTGTGCAACGTAAGATTTCAAAGAAAATCTTTGTTGCGTATCAGGTACGCTATGGAACATAGTAACCCCTTTAAAGTAAAATTAATATTTAATTCGTAAATATTAATAAATATGAAAATTGTTTATTCATTATTTACCGGGGATGTCACATCCTTCCCCCCTTTTGATAATTGCGTCCTCCCAATTTTATTCACTTATCAAAATAAGTGGGGGTATTTATCCCTCATTGCATTTCCAGATTCCCACATTTCCTCTTCAACCATATGGTTTTTTCCACAAAACCTTTACCTAGTGAATTACATTATTCCGCGACACCTTCTCTCTATGGTCAAGAATCTGGACTGGTTGTTCTTCATAAGAGAGATTCTCTTCCAATTGAACTACCTCTGGGCTCAAAACATGAGATGGATCTGGAATATACTTTTTTAATATCGAAACATAAAAAACATTGTGTACCTGAGAAAAATTCAGAGGTAAAGCCACTCGGTAAATAACTGATCCAACTCTCTTCAGAATTTCATATTGTCCAATGAACCTTGGACTCAGCTTTCCTTTCTTACCAAATCGCATCACACATTTCCACGGTGAATCTTTGAGAAAACATGATCACCTACCTCGAAAGATAGATCCTTCCTCATGTTGTCTTCATAACTTTTAACTCTTCTTTGAGCTGTTGTCATGTGTTTCTGAATCAACAAAACATTTTCTACCATCTCTTCTACCAATTAGGGTCCCATCAGCTTCCTTTCACCCACTTCATCCCAAAAAGCTGGAGTTCGACACCGCTTCCCATATAATCCCTCAAACAGTGCCATCTGTATACTGGAATAAAAACTATTATTATATGAAAATTCAACCAATGTTAGATGTTGGTCCCAACATCCCTGATAATCCATCGAACAAGAACGTATCATATCCTTCAATGTCTGAATTGTTCTTTCTGACTGCCCATCTGATTGAGGATGAAAAGCTGTAATAAATTTAATTCAACTGCCAAACACTTCTGAAGGCCTTTCCAAAATTTAGAAGTAAACCTGAGATCACGATCAGATAAAATGGATAGGCAAAATCCATGCAACCTGACTATCTATTTAAGATACAATTGAGAAAGTTGATCTAGAGAGAATGTATCTCGAATCGGAAGGAAATGAGAATATTTAGTCAAGCGATCAAGAATAACCCAGATTGCATTATTACCTCAAGGTGTCTTTGGCAATCCCACAACTAAGCCCATGGATATATTTTCCCATTTCCACTCTAGAACTGGTAAAGGCTGAATCATCCCATTCGGTAACTATTGCTCTGCTTTAACCTATTGACAAGTCAAACACTTCACAGTAATATCAGCAATATCTCTTTTCATTCCATCCCACCAGTAATACTCCCACATATCTTTGTACATCTTAGTACTGCCAGGATAAACTGAAAATGGAGAACTATGAGCTTCACATAACAACTCTCTCTTCAACTGTGAGTCATAGGGAACACACAATCTCTTCCCAAATCTCAAAACACAATCATTATCAATGTTAAATTCAGTAAACATACCCTTCTAAACCAGCTCTACCTTTTTCTGCAACTCACCGTCTTACTTCTATGCTTGGTTGATTCTGTTTGGTAGAGAAGATTTCACTGATACTTGAAACAAAACAGAAGGACATCCTACACCAACAACTTTTATTCAAAAGTTCATTAAATCCTTAACCAAAGGATCACGTTAGAAATGAAACTTTGTTAATGAAGGATTACTTTTTTGACTCAAAGCATCATCCACTTTATTTGATTTTCCCAGATGGTAATGAAGTGTACAATAATAATTTTTGATTAATTCCAGCCATCTCCTATGTCTCATGTTCAATTATTTCTGAGTGAATATATACTTTAATCTTTTGTGATAGGTATATATTTCACACATTACTCCATACAAATGATGCCTCCAAATTTTGAAAGTGGAAACAACAGTAGCTAATTCCAAATCATGTGTAGGGTAATTTACCTCATGATTTTTCAACTATTGTGAAGCATAAGAAATTACCTAATCATTATGCATTAGGACATAGCCAAGTCCCTTCATCAAAGCATCACTGTATATAACAAACTCACCATTCCAGAAAGGAAGTGCCAAAACTATAGCATTCACCAATATTCTTTTCAACTCTTGAAAAAAATCATATCATTATTTTGTCTAAAAAACTTTACACCATTCCGAGATAGCATAGTCATTGGACTAGATAACTGTGAAACATTTTCAACAATCCTTCGGTAGTAACCTACCAAACCAAGAAAACTATGGATCTCGGTTACATTTGTGGGTCTTGGCCATTCTTCAACAACTTTTTTTTTGTAGGATCCACAATTATTCCATCATTAGAAACAAAATGACCAAGGAATGAAATTTTTTGTAACCAAAACTAACACTTTTTAATTTCCCATACAATTTCTTTTATTTTATGGTTTTCAAAATAACCCTTAAATGTCTTTCAGGGTCCTCTTTACTTTTAGAAAACACCAAAATATCATCAATTAAAACAACCACAAAATTATCCAATTACTCATGGAAAATTCTATTAATAAGTTCCATGAATACAGCAGGTGCATTGGTTAGCCCAAAAGGCATTACTACAAGTTTATAATGGCTATATCTTGTACAAAATGTTGTCATTAGAATATCTTCTTCCTTTACCTTCAACTGATGGTACCCCGATCTCAGGTCAATATTTGAAAAAAACTGATCTCTCTAGAGCTGATCAAATAAACCATCGATATGAGGCAAAGGGTATTTGTTCTTAATAGTGATGTTATTAAAGGCTCTATAATCAATGCAATGTCTCATAGAACCATCTTTCTTTTTAACAAATAAAACAGGACCACCCCCTGGTGATGTGCTAGGTCGAATGAAACCTTTCTCCAATAAATCATTCCATTTCTCCTTCAACTATAAAAGTTCAATTTGAGCCATTTGATAAGGGGGTTTTGAAATTGGATTAGAATTAGGAACTAAGTCAACATTAAATTCAACTTCCTGATCTGGTATTATTCCAGGAAACTCATCAGGAAAAACATCAGGATACGCATTTACCACTGGAACATCATTAATCTGAATAGTTACTTTGTTTTCAACAATATTTGCAAGGTAACATTCATTCCCATCTTGTACAAGTTTCTCTACATCTTGATATGTTTTCAACAGTAAGTGTTCATTCATGTACACGAACTGAAATTCTTTCTAAAAAGAAACTTCTTTAGCTCTACAGTCAATCTTAGCATGGTAAATAGAGAAGAAATCCATACCTAGGATAACATCAAACTCTACTAGAGGTAAAACAATAAGGTTTGCAGGTAGGTTCTTTCCACAGAGAAGGATAGGAAGATTCTTATAAATTCTTTTTGCCTAAACACTTCCCCCGGGTGTTTTTACCATATGTTCAGGAGTCATTTCATGAGATGGTATTCCCTATTTTACTAGAAAAGTTTTCAGAGATGAAAGAATGCGTAGACCCCGAATCAAAAAACACACTGGCATAATCATGAAAAACAAACAAAGTACCTGATACAACATCATTTTATAGCCCAAAATCTACTGAAGTAGTTGAAAAGGATTTCACCACTCCTTTTTTCTTGTAGTCATACTGCTTCCCATCACTCGTGCTCTTTGTCGAACACTTGTTTTCATAGTGACCCATCTCATTGCACATAAAACATTTCACTAAATGTAAATCAAATTTGGTCTTACCCTCACCTTGATCTCTTTCAGTGCAATCACGATCCTTATGTACCATCTTACCACATCGATAGCACTTCCCAAAATTCAGAAGACATTCCCAAGCATGCCTTTTACCACATTTATCACAAACTGGACACTTAGTTTTCTTACTGTTAGACCTTTTTGAAGAATTCGTTCCTTTCTCCAGCCACCTCAGTCTCTTCTTCTGCTGGTTGTTATAGAAAACATGATCATCGACAAACTCCATTTTCACCTTCTTAGTACAGAAAACAAGATTTTCATAACATTTAAACTCATGATAAGCTAAAGCCCTTCGATATTTTGGCTTTAATCCTGAGTAAAAATGATTGATTTTACTATCAAGGTCTCTAGTAAAATTTGGAGCATTCCTTGCCAATCGAGTGAACCTTTCTTCATAGGTAGACACTGAGTCTTCCTCTCTCCTCAATTCCAGGAATTGTTTTTCCATCCTATGCCAAACAGCCTTTGGAAAATACTTCTCAAAAAACATACCTTTGAATTCATCCTAGTTGAGGGTATCAATCTTATCCACATCCCAGATATTTTTAACCATCGACCACCAACTATCTGCTTCACCCTCCTAATGGTAAATAGCAAGACTAACCTTTTGATTGTCTGAACAGCCCATGACATTGAAAATCTTCTTCAGTGCTTTAATCCACCCTTTAACTAGAACAGGGTCAGATGATCCTCTAAATGATGGGGGATGTTGCCTCTTGAAATGTTCCACCACTGACATGTTCCTCTGCGGTTGATCTAGTGGTTGTCATGCATGGATACCACCACCATTTATCGCTCGAGTCAACTTCACCATTACTGCAACAAACTATTCAGCTCCAATTCCGACCATCTCAGGATGTTGATTCGGAAGGTTATTTCCTTCTTTATGCCTTCCTAGCACTGCTTCCCTGTTTCCTCTATGGAAAACCATTCTGAACAAACAAGTCTTAGATGAAGCAACATGGTAATCTTCAAATGCTATATCATTTCAATTTGACCATAAAGAAAATTAGGATAAACATTTAATATAATTCAAACTCCTAAAGTTATCTAAACCGACCTTTGATACCAACTATAAGGCTCAGACCTTAAACATTACTTAATCTTGAGATATTTCAAGAATAGACATTGAGGATCCTTTCAGGTTTAGAGTTTTAGAGAATTATATCATAAAACATGCATTACATTCCTCATTTAAACAAAGTGGTTACATAAAAGATAGTATTCCTTTTTCCCATCAATGGAAAAATATTTAAAAAAACATGTATTCTTTCTTGAAACTTCCTTGACACTATCATCATAACAAGTACCTTTCCCTTGACCTATGAAAAACATTTCAAAAACTTGGGATGAGCATAAAAAGATCAGTATAGGATATAAAAATATGGTAATGAAACATGAGTACATGTATACATAAGAATAAATGAAATAATAATTTACTGATAAAACATAAGCACTTAAAATACATTATCAAATCATGAATAAATCATAGAAATCAAAAGACATAAAGGTAACTTGAGGCATTCATAACATTCTTACGTAGGGAGTAACCCTCATGGTTACGTTTGGAATACCTATCGCAGTATATTCCCTAAAATCTCTTCACAGAAACTTTAACATTTAACTCATTCATGTTACCCAATGCATTGGAGAGCTATATAAGGCTCACCTACCCTTAGTTTATCACAGAACCACCCGTCATCATAACAATTCCCAAGAACCATAACATAATCGTATCACATAAAACATGAATAAAAGAAACATAAAATTTCTACATTTCAATCACAAGATATCAATAACACATTGATATAACAAAAACATTATCAAAACCATTTTTAATACCAAAATAAAATAAAATTAAAACATGGTATTTATTTTTCATTAAAAAAACTTATGGCTTGTAGAGGAAAACGAAACTCAAATAATGGTCTCGGAGGCGGATAAGTAGTTGTCGCCGCATACGTGCGACAAAAAAACATTCCTTCTGTCGTTTAGTAAAATGATTCATATAAAAAAAGGTTCCTTTTGAATAAGTATAAAATTCAAAGGGGTTTACACCCTGTATAAAAGAACATTTTGTATAAAACAAAATATGCCTTAATGAACGGAGAGTGAGATGAAGTCCCTTACCTCGGGTCCGACTTGACATGATCGTTCTTTAACATCCTGAATAATAAACTCGAGATAATTTATACTTTCTTAAGAACATTTTTTAAGTTCATTATTCCTTTTATATCACTTATTACCATGTCATGAACACTATGTAATTATTTAAGTTTATAATGGCCGTTTTAGCGATCATTGGTACTTGAGCCAAAAATAAACTCTTTATACTTACAAGTTGTTCATGTATACATTATATATAGAGTTATACTCATGATTTAGATATCATATATATCATATATATCCATTATATACATGCATTTATAATATTACATAACATTTAGAGGTAAGAAATGAAATGCACCATTCATGGAGATGGTAAGCCGTGCGTACGCATGAACGATACATTCATTTCTATTTCTTACTTAATGGAGTGAAATCATAATGATATAAAGGTATATTATAATTACAGTATAACATAATATATAATATCATTAAATCTATCCTTTATACATACCACATATGGTATTAACGAATCAAATCACTTTGAGGGTGCGGTAGTCCGCACTTCCTAAAATCAAGATATCGCGTTTACCCATAATGGAAATCATAAATGTATGGCATAAATGAAAAATACAGAAGCTTAAGAAAAAAATAAACATATTATATATCATTTATAAATATAATGTCATCTTAAAGTCCGCATTTGATGTTTTTAGAATAATATTGAACAATCATTGTTTCGTGAGGTAGAAATTCTCCATCCACGGAAACAATATTCTCTTTAACCATTAGATGAAGGTGTGTGTAAGTGTAGCTCTAATCCTTCTTATAAAAACATACTAGTATAATGAATATACTATTTTTGGTATAGAAGTGATGAATAAAAAGAGTTTAGGGGTTTGGAGAAGCAAAATAAAACATAATAACACAATAGAAGACACTACCATTAAAATGGGTAACTCTTTTTGATTTGAGATCAAAGGCTTACTTGAAAAGACTTCTTCCCAATGTGAGGCTTCTAGGAGTAAAAGAGGGATGTGGAGAGACAAAATGGGTAGGGTTTGGCCGTGCCAAAGGCTTGTTAGGTGCGGGTACAGTGGTAGAGGTGGGTGCCTTTTATAAGAGGAGAGGAGAGCACTCTTGGAATGTTATAAAAGGTTACTTTATTATAAAATGTTTTTTCGGATTTTAAAGGACCTAAAAAAATATATTTCAAGGATAAGGTGATAAGAATTCTAAATCCACCCATACAATAGGTTTTTGACAAGTTTAGGTCTTAGATTTTACATTATCTTTTCATTTTATTTAAATCGTTAAATAATGAGGTAATCGCTGCGTCATCATGATGTCACATATAATTTAATATATTTAATGTCTAAAAATTATAAAAAATACTATGATTTAGGAAATATTTTTATCGTTACAATTACTATATATAGTAAAAAATATAACTTGTATAACCCCACGTAAAAATTGTATAAGTAAAACAATACATGTTTGTGTCATTTTTACTTTTACTTTAAATAAAAGGCATTAATGTCATTATCTTACCCAAGTGGCTCCATGGGGTCCCAAAAATCGACCCATTGGTTTTATTGGTCGGCCATGAATCATAAAATATGTTTAGGACAAGTTTCGAGATATTTTCATTTTATTATAATATCATTTTTACCTTAAATCACACTAATTACCTTTAATCGCGATTAAAAACATAAAAGTTACTATTCACCAAAAAATTATTTTAATCTCATTGAACCACATTTTACTTTCTAATGAAAACCATGTATGTCGGATTTTTGAAATTAAAAACACAGAGGTGGTAATATTTCATTTAAATGAAAAATCAGTTTTTTTAATTACCACTTAGTGGTTTCACTATTCATCAAAAATTGAAGCTTTTCAGAAAAATACCAAAAATTCACCCTAAACTATATTTGATATTTTGAATTAAAAAATGATGTCTATTTTAAAAAATTAATAACATATAAGTTTCATCAATTAATATAATAATTAATTCTCGCTATCAAAACAAATAGCGTGTTTTTATGAAACAAAAATTATCAAAAGATGGACACTAGTTTAAGTCAAATTTCAAAGTGAAATTAATTCCAATGACCAAAATTGGATTAAATGGTAAATATATATTATATTTTAACTTTAAAACCAATTAAAAATATAATTTAATCATATAAATAAATTATATTAAAAAGAGGTTTTGAATTAAAATATAACATTTTTCAATATTCATTAAAAAAATGAACTTTATCGGAAAAATACCAAAAATTTACACAAAGTATATTTTGATGTCCTAATTCTAAAGAAGAATTTTATTTGGTCCAATAGAATGTATAATATTGACAAAAACAATATTTAATGGCGTTTCGCCATCATAAGGCGATACGTGGAACTTCAGTGAATATTAGAGTATATATGCCTAAAATTGAATTCTTTTTGTATTTTAATCCTTTATCCTTTATTGGATAAAATTAAACACAATTAACAAACATATATAACCATATTTTAGTTATTTTTATTCATTCCAAGCAATACAAAGACTATGTGTTAACAACCATTTAAAATAATATTATTTTATTACTACTGTGCAATGTAATATTTCAAAGAAACTCTTTGTTGTGTATCAGGTACGCTATCGAACATAACAACCCCTTTAAAGTAAAATTTATATTTAATTCGTAAATATTAAAAAATATGAAAATGTTTTATTCTTTATTTACCTAGTATGTTACAAATCCTTTCCCTTTATAACATATATCGATGTTGTTACTATGCCGAAATTGAGAAAAGGATCATCTCATTATCCTATTTATACCAACATATTCTATAATTTATGTCCATAGATTCCAATTTCTAATGTATGGATATGTTTCTACACATCCCTAATACATTTATTTTCCCATAAAAATTATGAGATATCAATTTTACTCTCATTAAAAAAAATTTATAAATCCTAATGTACAATCGATATGTTGTTGAAATTTCACTATGATTTTTCAAGACAAATGATGTAGAGACCAGAAGCTTGACGTACATGGACATTACATTAATTTTGCGGAATACATAGTACATAACAAAAACACACACACAAGGATCGTAATAGTTTAGTGTCTTTGGAAACTCGGAATATAATCTACTAATCGTGGTGAAAGATCTTCAACATCTCCCATAATGATCTTCTTTTTTTTACCTAAAACCTTTCTTTATATCCTGGGGAAAAGAAAAAATAAAAGGGTGATCTTAAATGCTTATTAAGGGTAAAAAAAAGAAATATCAATCACATAATTTTCATAAGAACATAACATTTTGGAAATCATAACCTGCAAAAGAGATCATAATTTCATAACATGGGATAAATCACAGTAGTGAAATGAAATCCCAATAATCATAAATTAAAACATGAAACTTTGTGGAATACACACATAATCATATAGAATCATAGCTTATTAGTCAAGACTCATTTCCAAGACTATCTTAGTGGACAAAGTCCATTTCTGAACCGAGTCACCCTCGTTTCAGTCCTGTTTCACTAAACCGGTATAACCTACCGTTCCAGCCATGTCTATCTCATGAGATATAAAATCTTTACCCAATGCATTGGAGGGAGATATAGGTACCACCCATCTCATAATTATACCATTCTTATGTGTTCCACAAAATCATAAATCATACATCATTGCATAACCCATGTAATAAAAATGGGAATCTTAAACATCGTAACATCATAAAACAATTCATATAAGATAAAGGAATTCATAAAAATATAATTCCATCACAACATAATCAAATCAATGTAATAATAGGGATAGAAATAGAATCCTTTATTATCTTAGATGGAAAATAATTTTTAAATAACACTTGAACTCCATTTTTTAGGAAAATATCATTTCTACTTCAAAAACATTTTTCCTTTCTTAACATGTCATACAATTTTAAACTAAAAGAAGTTGATTAAAAATAAACATGAATCCTTATAAAGGAAGATTCTTGGAAATATTTTTTTAAAAATCCATTCATGTCGTATAAGTTAAAAAAACATTCTTCTCATACTTTTTTCGGAAAAGTCAAAAAAAGTACCTCGTACGATAAACGACAAAAGATTCCTTTCATATCTTTTACTAAAAACTCACCGAAGGGTAAAATATGAATTAAAAAATTGTAGGTGAATGGAAATAATATTACATATTGAGGAAACATGGGTGTGGATGATAAAATACACCCCAGTAAATTCCAAAGTATAAACAATCTCGGATAAAAATGAGATTGTGATATTTCCCTTACCTTAGGTCCGATATGCTTTGTACGTGTCCGAACCTCCTCTTCTATGAAGTTCCTCTTTGAGACCACCTTTTAGGGCACTAAAATAGGTCTTTGAAGAATACAAGAAGTATAGGATGTTTCTAGGGAAGTTGAGAGAAGAAATTGGCAGGGGTTGGCCGAGTTTGAAGGCTCAAAGTGGTGTGATGAAGAGGGGGAGGAGGTGCCCTTTTATAAGGGAGGAGAGGGGCACCTTTGGAATAACTAAAAATATTATTTTATTATAAAGTCAAGTTCGGTTTTAAATTGATCCAAATTGAGTTATTTCGAAGATAAGGGGCGTATGGGTCGAAATACTCTCATCCAATAGAATTTAGACAAGTTTAGGTCATTATATTAACCTTATCTTTTAGTTTTAACTCTTAGTTAATTAGATTGACATTTACCATGTTACTTTGTATTTTTATATTATATAGTTAATAAACATACCTTATACATCCAAGCGACCCCAAAGTTGTGTTTTATTAATATATATGACCTTATCTAAGTCATTTGGCAGAAACATATATTTTTAGGATTAAAATAACAATTAATAATATAATATTTGTTTTAAAAACTATTTTATGTCAATTTTGACACTATTCAATAGTTGATTTTTTTTGAAACTCATAACAGAATGATTACTTCCAAAAAAGTTAATTAAATCAATCCTAACATGTCATATTAACCTATAAAATTATTTTAATTCATAAAAAGTCTCAAATTATACTTATATAGGTATTTATAATATCAATTATTCTAATTTTTCACTATTATGGTAATTACTGCATCATCATTGTGTCATAAATAAATTAAATTATTTAAAGTATAAAAATTAAAAATAAAATACCATTATGTTGGAAATCTTTTTATCTTTCTAATGAATATTTATAGTCGAATTTATATTATGTATAACTCCATATTAAAAATGATTTACTTATTAAACTTTGATTTTAACTATTTTAACCCTTCTTTAAATAAATTAATAATAAATGTCCTAATCTAATCCAAGTGGGCCTAAATGGTCATATTATATTTTTAAGGTTGTTTTTGGTCAAATTAAACTTGTCCAATATAATTAGTACATGTGTTAGGGTAATAATAATATCATTTTTACACTTAATTACCATATTTACTTTTAACCGTGGTAAAAAAAGTAAAAAGTTACTATTCCCCAAAAAATTAATTTCATCTCATTGAACAAAATTTTACATACTGACATCAACCATGTCTCTCGGATTTCTGAAATTCCACTCACAGAAGCGGTAAAATTATGTTTTATGAAAAATTCAGTTTTTTAACTACCACTTAGAGGTTTCACTATTCATCAAAAAATGAAAGTTTCCAGAAAAATACCAAAAATTAGATCTAAGCTATATTTGATATTAAGAATTCAAAAATGATGTCTATTTTATCAAATTCAAAACATATCAGTTGCATTAGTTAATTTAAAAATTAATTCCCGTCGTCAAAACAAATAGTTTGTTCTTAAGAGATAATAACTATCAAAAGATTGACACTTGTTTATGACTGGTTTAAATGTGAAATTACATCCAATGACCAACATTGTATTATATTGTAAAAATATATTCTAAATATAATTTAAAACCACAAAAATTAATAATTTATCACTATTAATTATTTCTTTTAAAAAAGATGTTTTTAATTATAATTTAGTAATTTTCATTATTCATCAGAATATGAAAGTTATCCGAAAAGTACCAAAATTTCCCCTTAGGCTAAATTCGACACTCCGAATCCAAAAATGAAGTCCATTTTGAGAGCTAAAATTTCTAAAATTTTAAAAGGTGGTTATTACTATTGATAATGGCTAGTTTTAATAATATTTTAATAGCATATCGTTGTTTAGTGAAACTTGGTATTGCGTACTACACATGCTATCGAGGAAGGTCGTGATTGCGTGTAATGCAAGGGAAGTCAAGGATGCATGTTGAGCAAGCTCATTTTGGTGTAGCGTACAACACAAGTCATTAATGAAATTAAAAAGAATATTTTTTTTATAAAATCTCGGGCTGTTACATTCTACCCCCCTTAAAATGAATTTTGACCTAGAAATTCGTCGGGGTTATAAATGGTTTACTACTCGAATGTTTCTTTAATATAAACCCACATCTTAAAAAGGAATACCAAAACTTGGATTTTAAAAACTATAGTATGAAATGTAATGATTACCCAAATAAACTAATCACTGGGTTTCCACATAGGTGAAAATATGGATATGGAATAGAAATCTAACCATCATGTTCTGATGGAGAGTGGTAGAGAACATGGATATGGAAAATCCAGCAATCAAAAAGCCATAAATTTGTTACTATATATGATACCATCTAATTCATCAGATATAAGATCACTAGGAAAACATTTTTGTTTTTCAAGATCATTTCCCTAAAGTTGATGAAATTGGAATTAGAAGAAATACTTTCGTGATTTTGGTATAGTCTCACCGTTTGGCGTTCTTTGGACAATTTACACTTCATCTCTTAAAGAAATGAAGTTGAATTTGTCATTCATGATGTGTTAGCAGATCATGTGATAGAATGATGGGTCATTCTATCTGTCTCAAACAAAAGGTTAGAAAAGTTATAAAAAAAATACATAAGTCCATCTATAGTGAGATTAATCATATATGGTTCCTAAAGTGGTCTTATACTTCATATATCATAATGCTTAATATAATAAAACTAGTTTCTACTAAACAGGGACTTCTTGTAGGCCAGTGTTAGGCGATTAAGGCCAGTCGCACTTCGGTTGTGGGTTAGATTCCTACGACCTTGTCCGACGCGATGGGATGTCGCCTGTCCTGCATGATTTACTTTTTCTGAAACTATATTACTATAACATCCCATCAATAATATCTAAAAAAACTTCTATCTTTAAACAATACTAACTTATGTCCAACATAATCCATTCTAGTCTTTAGGCTTATCCATAATACTGCAGTCCATTCTCATAATATAGTGAAAATGATTACCAGAGATTTAATACCATTGTTGATCCACATATTTCATAAGATCTGTCTTGTTGGTCACATTCCAAACATTCAAAGGCCTTAATCATGTATTCACTTTAAAAATGAATACCCATTAATCCTTAGTGAAAACATGAATGCAGTTAAAAGTTAACACTTTCCACATACCAAAATCCTCAAAATTCAATATACTCAAACCATGATATCACTTATTCCTTATATCAATCATGAGCTCATTAATACTATCAAAGATATTATATTCTCTTTATCCCTTCATTATGTTCTTATCATCTGCTTTTCAAAATATTTGAATCACTTTTCATGGTTACCGGTACCTTAAAACTATTGAAAACCACAATATACTAATACAAAAATATTCCAATACACAATATAAGTACCTCAACAAAATTATTCATGAATACCAATAAATAAAAACTTCAATCCATCCTCTTCAATGATTGTCCTGAAATATGTACTTCCTTGATTTAGAAGTAACTTTTTAGGTCATGGCATTGAGTTGGGTAATGCCCATGTTCTCCACAAATAATACATTGAAATCCATAACAGTCTGTCACTCTATTCCCCTTTTCTCCACACAGATAACATCTGTCCCTCCATTTGAGGTATTCCTCAAGGTTCTTCTTCCCTTATTTAGAAATCTCAATCTTATTTTCTTTATGCTCCTCAACATGCGAACATGCATAATTGTCTATCTTCCCCTTATTTGATGAATTAGGCATACCACTAAATTTCACCTTGTTAATCATATATCGCGATGAATGATTCGACATAATCACAATATCCTTCTTTCTAGGCATTACACAATTTTGTTGCTCATAGTCACCAATTTGTCCATTGGATTCAATGTTAACTGAATTCCTTCTGGTTCCCTCCATTAACTAAAACACAAAAAGAATTCTGTGAGAAGAAAAATCATGCTAGAGAAAACAAAATAGTAAAGGGGGAGTATCCTCAATATCTAACATCATAGGATGAATTCTATGATTGTTACCGTAGTTATAGGACTGTATCCTATACGTATACTTATCCTTAGGGACATCCCTAGATATACCTTAGAAATATCTCTAGGGGTCTCACTAATGTTTTCGCATCCTAGTTTCCAAAGGTTAACTAAACCTTTCCTCTGATACCAACTGTAGAGACCCGAAGCTTGACGTACATGGAAATTACATTACTTTTGCAGAATACTTAGTACATAACAAAAACACACACACAAGGATCATAATAGTTTAGTGTCTTTGGAAAATCGGAATATAATCTTCTAATCGTGGTGAAAGATCTTCAACATCTCCCATAAAGATCTTATTTTTTTACCTAAAACCTTTCTTTATATCCTGGGGAAAAGAAAACATAAAAGGGTGAGATAAAATGCTCAGTAAGGGTAAACAAAAGAAATATCAATCACATCATTTTCATAAGAACATAACATTTTGGAAATCATAACCTGCAAAAGAGAGAATAATTTCATAACATGGGATAAATCATAGTAGTGAAATGAAATCCTAATAATCATAACATAAAATATGAAACTTTGTGGCATACACACATAATCATATAGAATCATATATTATTAGTCAAGACTCATTTCCAAGACTATCTTAGTGGACAAAGTCCATTTCTGAACCGAGTCACCCTCGTTTCAGTCCTGTTTCACTGAACCGGTATAACCTACCGTTCCATCCATGTCTATCTTGTGAGATATAAAATCTTTACCCAATGCATTGGAGGGAGATATAGGTCCCACCAATCTCATAATGATACCATTCTTATGTGTTCCACAAAATCATAAATCATACATCATTGCATAACCCATGTAATAAAAATGGGAATCTTAAAAATCGTGACATCATAAAACAATTCATATAAGATAAAGTAATTCATACAAATATAATTCCATCACAACATAATCAAATAAATGTAATAATAGGGATAGAAACAGAACCCTATATTTTCTGTGATGGAAAATAATTTTGATATAACACTTGAACTCCCTTCTTGAGGAAAATATCCTTTCTACTTCAAAAACATTTTTCCTTTCTTAACATGTCATACAATTTTAAACTAAAAGAAGTTGATTAAAAATAAAATTGAAAACTTGTAAAGGGAGATTCTGGGAAATATTGTTTTAAAAATCCATTCATGCCGTATAAGTTAAAAAAAAAATCTTCTCGTACTTTTTTCGGAAAAGTCAAAAAGAGTACCTCGTACGAAAAACGACAAAAGATTCCTTTAATATCTTTTACTAAAAACTCACCGAAGGGTAAAATAGGATTTAAACAATTGTAGGTGAATGGAAATAATATTACATATTGAGGAAACATGGATGTGGATGATAAAATACACCCCAGTAAATTCCAATGTATAAACAATCTCAGATAAAAATGAGATTGTGATATTTCCCTTACCTTAGGTCTGATATGCTTTGTACGTGTCCGAACCTCCTCTTCTTTGAAGTGCATCTTTGAGACCTCCTTTTATGGCACTAAAATAGGTCTTTGAAGAAGACCAGAACCTCTAGGATGTTTCTAGGGAAGTGGAGAGAATAAATTGGAAGGGGTTGTCCGAGCTTGAGGCTCAAAGTGGTGTGAGGAAGAGGGGGAGGAGGTTCCCTTTTATAAGGGAGGAGAGGGGCACCTTTGGAATAACTAAAAATATTATTTTATTATAAAGTCAAGTTCGGTTTTAAATAGAACAAAATTGATTTATTTCGAAGATAAGGTGGGGATGGGTCGAAATTCTCTCTTCCAATAGAATTTAGACATGTTTAGGTCATTATATTAACCTTATATTTTAGTTTTAACTCTTATTTAAATAAACTGACATTTACCATGTCACTTTGTATTTTTATATTATATAGTTAATAAACATACCATATAAATCCAAGAGACTCCCCAGTTGTGTTTTATTAATATAAATAACCGTATCTAAGTCATTTGTCCGAACCTTAGATTTTTAGGAGTAAAATAACAATTAATAATATAATATTTGTTTTAAAAACTATTTTATGTCATTTTTGAAACTATTCAATAGTTTATTTTTTCTAAACTCATAATAGAATGATTACTTCGACCAAAGTTATTTAATGCAATCCTAACATGTCATATTAACCTAGAAAATTAGTTTAATTTATAAAAAGTCTCAAATTATACTTATTTAGGTATTTATAATATCAATTATTTTAATTTTTCACAATTATGGTAATTACTGCATCATCATTGTGTCATAAATAAATTAAATTATTTAAAGTATAAAAATTACAAATAAAATACCATTATGTAGGAAATATTTTTATATTTCTAATGAATATTTATAGTCGAAGTTATCTTATGTATAACCCCATATTAAAAATGATTTACTTATTAAACTTTGATTTTAACTATTTTAACCCTTCTTTAAATAAATTAATAATAAATGTCCTAATCTAATCCAAGTGGGCCTAAATGGTCATATTTGATTCCTAAGGTTGTTTTTGGTAGAATTACACTTTTCCAATAGAATTAGGACATGTGTTAGGGTAATAATAATATCATTTTTACCCTTAATTACCCTTTTTACTTTTAACCGTGGTAAAAAAAAGTAAAAAGATGTTATTCACCAGAAAATTATTTTCATATCATTGAACCAAATTTTACTTACTGACATAAATTGTGTCTCTTGGATTTTAGAAATTCCACTCACAGAAGCGGTAAAATTAAGTTTTATGAAAAATTCAGTTTTTTAACTACCACTTAGTGGTTTCACTATTTATCAAAAAATGAAAGTTTCCATAAAAATACCAAAAATTAGATCTATTCTATATTTGATATTATGAATAAAAAATTATTTCTATTTTATATAATTCAAAACATATCAGTTGCATTAATTAATTTAAAAATTAATTACCGTTGTCAAAACAAATAGAGTTTTCTTAAGAGATAATAACTATCAAAAGATTGACACTTGTTTATGACTGGTTTAAATGTGAAACTACATCCAATGACCAACATTGTATTAAATTGTAAAAATATATTCTAAATATACTTTAAAACCATTAAAATTAATATTTTATCACTATTAATTATTTCTATTAAAAAATTTGTTTTTAATTATAATTTAGTAAGATTCACTATGCATCATAATATGAAAGTTCTCCGAAAAGTACCAAAATTTCACCTTAGGCTAAATTCGACATTCCGAATCCAAAAATGAAGTCCATTTTGAGAGATGATTTTTTTAAAATTTTAAAATTTTGTTATTACAATTCATAACAGCTAGTTTTAATAATATTTTAATAGCATATCGTTGTTTAATGAAACTCGGTATTGCGTACTATACACGCTATCGAGGAAGGTCGCGATTGCGTGTAATGCAAGGCATATCAAGGATGCGTGTTGAGCAAGCTCATTTTGGTGTAGCGTATAACACAAGACAGTAATGAAATTAAAAAGAATATTTTTTTATAAAATCTCGGGCTGTTACAAGTGATTACTTCATAAATATCAACACATATTTCCACACAGTGGGATTCACCATTATATAGATATAAATGATTTATTTTGGACATCCATTTATGTAACCCACTATCTTATATTGTGGGGTTATAATTGGTGAAACACATATATATGTTGTATGATCTATGTGGAACCCTTATGCATGTATATGACATGAAATCAAAGGGTGTGCCTTGAATTATATAGTGATTTATTATTTTGATTTTTTTTTGTATTAATGACATGTGTTTATATTAATGTAATTTTAGAGAAATGAACAAATAAATCACATATAAAAAAACAAATTAAACTCAAATATAATTATTATATCTAATTTCAATAAAATAAAAGCTGGTTTAGGAAACACAGAGCCCCACACACACAACCCATTTTAAACTACCATCGGTTGTCATTGTTTCCAATTTAAATCCATATGATATACCACCTCGTATTAGTAACAATATTGACTATTAAAAATCTTAATGTTAAATAATGAATTGGAATTCTACCTCGTTAAAAAAAACATATAAGCTATATCAGGCTCACCCGACATTATCTAGGTGTAGTAATCGAATAATATATATCAGGTGAAACCAACACTATCTAAATCAAAAAATCATATTTTTTATAAATGTCTCCACATGATCTATTATTGGTATACATACATTCTATAAGTTGTATTGGGATAATCTGATTTTCAGTTATAATGTTTATATAACAATTGATAAATAAAAAAATATTATTTTAGATTTATTAATAAAAATATTGAAAAAAATACTATCTTTTATGAAATAAACATTTAGTAACCCAAATACCATTTTCTTTTAAAAACAACTTTCAATACAAAATTAATCAGAAAATTGTTTTTTATATGAATAAATCATAACATCATATAATGGAGATTAAAATTTAAATAATAGATTTTTTGGTTGTAAAATTTATTTTATTTGTATAAGTTAATATAGAACATTCATTCTTTCATTTGTTAACAAATACAATCATATCGTACAATGATTCATTTTTTCAAAAACATTGAATAAAATAAAAAATAACCTTTATTTAACTATTATATACAAATAATTACATTCATAAAATAATTTCTATAATATTAATTTTTAATAAATGTAGAGTTATAAAGAATGCATTAAAAGATTATTATTATATTTTTGATTAAAAAACCCTTATCACTTTGGAATCATTTGATTCATAAGCCCCATTAATGAATAATATTAAACGTAACATTAAATAATATGAGAATTGATATATTATTGATTTAAAATATCAAATAATATCTTTATTAAACTCATAATATAATATAGCTGTGTAATATAAAAATAATACTCAATCTAAGGAAATTGAGATGAATTAAATTTCCTTGAGTCTGACTCGTCACATATATTCTTGTTCTTTCTCTTCATCGAACATCCTATATAGCATAAAAAATAAATCCTTTATTCGATGGATTTACTATCAAACAGGGGGATCTACTTTGTCGTAGGTATGAAAATATTGTTTTCTGGTATTCATTGATTGGTCTATAATAGTTTTATGTTTTCATGAGGAGAAAAGATAGGGTGGCCTTTTATAAGAGAGGTGTGGGGAACAATTATAACTATTGAAAATAAAATATTTGTACTCATATTACATTCCAATGGGATTAAATATTTACCAATGTGAAAAAATATTCAAGATATGGTCTAAATTTTTCCATCCAATAGATTATATACATTTTTTCATTCACTTTTAATACTTGACCTATTAGGTTTACAACTCATTAAATCTAGATTTACCATGACTATAGAAAAATATATTTAGCATTTTCAAAATATATTATGAAAAAATAATGGCTACATTATTTGATAATAGAAATAAAAAATATTCATATTTTGGATTCCAATTTACCAAATTCAACTCATAGTAGTGAATAAATATAAAATTAAATTAAATTTATAGATGCACCTAAAAAATGGTTCCTCAAGAATTTTAGTTTCTCAAGCATGTGATGATTTTTTATTAAATATATTTATTGAAATAATAGTTTTCTTAATTGAAATAAATATATCTTTATATTTTTTTATAATCATTTAATAATTGGGGATGTTATAATTAATTAAAACGGAGAAGCATTATGTACTTTAAAACATTTTTCAGAAAATACCAATTTTAATCCGCAAAATAATAATAAGAATAATGTTAATATAAAGATAATTGAATAGTAAATATGTGGTTCAAATTTGAATGAAAAATAATTTTGTTACATTAGATAATATTATTAACCTAATAGGACTTTTAATTTAAATAATTTATTACAATGAAATATTTTTTTACACAAATCGATATTTTTCACTATTAACTGAAATATCAATATTTAGAAAAAGTTCCAAATTCTCACCATATTTTAATCATTATTGTTATTTCAAAAAATAAATTCATTTTTTCAATTTTTTTCTATAAATTAGAAATTAATCATTTAAAAATAAACATTCCTAAAAAAGTGCTTAATTACATCTATTTCCATTTTTATATAAATTTTTTTTAAAACATATAATGAATATTACTATCTAATTCATAAATATTAATGAAAATAAAAATTATTTACTCAATAATTATATTTTATATTATACCCGAATATGAATGAGTCCAATGAAGTCCTTGTCACCAAAAAATCAAGTCATGTACTTCACATTGCACAAGAGAATGTATATCCTATTTAAGTCAAGTTGGTCTTTTTATATGGGGAGCATTGAAAAGTAGTTTTTAGTGTGAAAAATGATGGATGGAATCTAGATTTTGATCTAATCATGTTATAATATCTAACTAATGATATTATGTATTAAATAGTCTCTTATAGAATTGTATATATATTTTTATGAATGCTAGAAAAATTAAAATTTACTAAAGGAAACACATGGTGAAACCTTTTTTGGATTAGATGTCCATATGTAGTTGTATTGAAAAACTTTGTGTTGATGATATTATAAAAATTGGTTACAAAAAAAATCAAGTAATGATATTTCTATGTATATAAAAATACACATTGCGATATCTATTATGGTTGAAATAAATAAATTTATATGATTATAATTTACCAACAACTATGATTATATATTCCAATATAATGGAATATATATTATAAAATTAATAATAAAATTTTGAATAAATGATTCTAAATATGATTCAAAACCCATAGATGTTTAAAATAAATAGATAATATGTATTGTAAGAAGTTTTGATAATCCAAATGATATATAATAAATTATTAGGGAATCTCTTTATCTAACATCACAAAAACTGAACATTTTTTTTGACGGGTCTAATTTTGATAGATATTAGATTAATCATATGGGTTATCTTATAATGGGTGGATTTTGTAATCTTATATATTTTAATGACAAACTAAACTATGGAAACCTGTATCAATGCTATGATTAACTATATCTACTAGGTTCTTTATATACATATTAAGATATTGATTAAAAAGGTAGGAAATCTACATATTCTGTGACGTTCATTATTATTGAGATTTATATGATTTTTTGTTGTAAGAAGAATAATTAAATTTCTTTTTGTAATGAAGTTGGAAAATATAATATTAAAATTCATGTATATATGATGATGTTGAGGAATAAGGTAAATATGTAATATCTACAAGAAAATGTTTAGAATCAACTATGGATTACATGTTAAAATATGAGTGTTATTTTTCATTCCAAAAATATTTTGTTTATTACATTTCATAAAAACAATTTGATCTTATGGATCATGTCATAAAAGCACATTTTGAAAGTTAGTATATCCAAAAAAATTACAAATTTTCCAAAAAAAATTGAATCTGATTTTTCGTAAAAGCACATACAAGATAGTGGATTTGTGAGTAATGGGTAGAAAGTATTGTTCTTCCTAACCATATCCCTTCTTGATGTGTGGGATGAATCCTCAATATGGATTGGATTCTTTTTTCAAATGTGGAACTGATGTACATATCACTTATATGAGAAAGGTAACATATAAGATGATAAAGGTATATATTCTCATTCACTATTATTATTCTAAAGTAGTTATCAAAAATTTGGGGGAGAAAATGTGAATGAGTCAATGAATAATATTATAGGTCATTTAAGAAAATTTTACATTATTTATTGCCACATACTAATGGATTTATCTCAATATGATTTCGTTATCATGAATTGTGATGTGAGGAAATTTATACTTTATAAATTTCAATGATCTTATCGCATTAATATTCATTTTTTATTTCTAAATGAGCTATCAATGTTGAAATTTTAATGGGGTATATTTAATGTCATATTATAAATATTATGATTATATTTTATTTTATTTCAACAATGAGTGTGCATATTTTATCACATTTTAAGAGAACATTGAAATTTTTTATGCTATTTGTAAGCTATTCTGGTGTACATAAGTATTTTTTCTAATGTTTTCAGGAAATTTATTTATTTTTTATGTGTTTCTTAATGTAAATAATATTATTTAAGTACATATTGTAATTTTAATCTTAGTAAAATTTAATATTATCCTAGGATCATGGTGAAATATATTAAATGGATGTTTTTCAACTAAGAATGTATGTGAGGAAAGTGATTATATTTGGTTCATATATTGTTATATTGACATTTATTTCTAACCTATGTATAAAATGATTTAGAAAAAATGAATTTCATGTCAGTTAGTGACATTTATTCATGTTCAACTAAATTCTACAAGAACAATTTACCCTAATTATTAAATTCCTTAATGGTATTTGGGAATGATAGATGTGCATAAAGGTGGTACCCCTGGATGACAACATTTATTGTTTACATTATACGAGTGAATTACCTAGTCATTATTATATATTTTATTAATTTTCTCCTAATTGATGGTCAAAATAGAAAATTATCGGTCAATTAATTATTTCACTATTGTATAGAATTTAAATCTCTATTGTGTACTTCAAGAAAAATAATAATAATGCTATATATGTGTAATTTTTAATAAATAATGGTAAAAAAAAAGAAATTATAAGTTTAAATTATTTATTAGAGTGTTTTATATAATATAAATATCTAGTTGGAACTTCACAAATATTACTCAAAAGAACGTTTATTCATTTCATTTTAAAAAAAATCAATTTGTTTTATGATTTTTGATAATGAAGAAATAATATTCACTCAATACCCAGATGAAAAAGATCATTCCCACAGAGTAAGAGAAGGAAAATCCAAAAATACATTGATATTCTAAATTGTAATGAAAAAAAATTCAATGACGTTGGTTGATATAATAGCTACAGTAAATTGGGAAAATAATGAGGGAAAATTCATATTACTAACAATTTCAATTAACCATCTAAAAAATCGAATGTATAGTGTAAAAAATCATGTCATGATTGATTCCAAAGTGATTTATGAAGAATAAAATCTGGTAATATAGTTTTGACATAATAATTTTGGTGTATTTTTCATGTATATATGGACTTAATTATCGAGATCATGGAATATTAAAATATACATAGAAAAATATAGAATGTGGTATGGTGTTCTAAAGTGAGAATAAATCCTTTATTTCCCAATGATTCAATGATCTAATATTGAAATAGATAGAATGGTTGAATAAAATATTTATAGGTATAATAATTAAAATTAAATGATCATGAAGTGGTGGAATATAATGTTCCAATTTCCTTGAATAATTAAAGTGGACGAAAATTAATAATTTATAGAATATAATTATTTACCTTTTACAATTATCTACACATTATGAAATAAATTTTACTAGAATCAGGATGCTACAAATAGAGATTGATTCAAGGATGTTAAATTCTATTTAAGTGATAAATGAATTTTAGTTTCAATATTATGCCAATATGAGAGCTTGTTATATATTTTCAAATATCATTCTCGATATAATTGATAATCAAAAAAGTTTTATGTACACAAATGAAGAACCTTTTAAAAATTAATTTTCTTTCACCAAATTTTAATTTTAATTCTTCACCTGTAAGGATTGGGTTAGTATTTTGAGTTCATCAGTTCATAATAGATAATGTAGGGTTAAATCTAAGAAGAAATATGGAAATAAATAACCACTGATTCTTACACCCACCTAAGTGGTTAACAACACATGTTAGGAATTTATACATTTATTATATAGAATAGTACTGGTCATTATTTTATTCTAAACTCATATACATGGCGTGAATTAAATTTCGAGAGGCTACCAAGATGAAAAGAATGTATTTTATAGATGAATATTTGTATAATGTTTTTGTATTTTTAATAATTTTTTGGCTATTTTATTATAATTCAATCATTATGAGTTTAAAAGTTTTTATATATTATCATCTTCTTGAAGTATAATATTGTATTTATTTTTTTCATGGATGTATTCATAGATCATGAAAAATTTTCCCTTTTTATATTTTAGGTATACTAATGAATTTATATTGTTTGGATTCATGAGATAATTCCATTATTTTATGTATATTCCTTGTTAGTTAAAGACATTTTCCCCTATATTAATATAGAATTCAACAAATAATCATAATCAACATTTTCTCTAACTTTGTTGTAGATTATATAATTTTTAGTATTTCTAGAGAGGAATCAGATCCTTTTAGTTATGTTCATTAAATTTATGATTGTAACATAATAGGTTGTGGTATTTGATAACTTTTAAAACAATGCTATATGAATTTGATTTCAATCTATCTAGATAGGGAACTCATCTATAGGTTTCAATTACCTATTCATTAATATTAAAATAATATAATCATGTTTTGGTGACCATGAATACTTATAGAATAATGTATAGAATATATTAGCTATATATATATATTATATAAGTTTAATAAATTATCTATATAAATGTCTTCTAATGAAAATGGAAATAGTTTTAATGAATTCAATTCAATTATAAAAAAATATTTATAACATTTAACATCAGTTCAATGTAAATTTTTCATGATTTTTTTAATTTTTTTAAACAAAAATATATCATTGTATTAGCTTTATTCATAACATAAAATAATAATAGTGTCTTATTTAAAACAATTATACAATCACATAAACTTATATCATGATTAATAGTATATATGTGACTAGGGAACACGGTTTTGAATGATCAAATACATGCATACTTATGATTGGGTTTTGGGCGGCTTATATTACACTTAATGAAAAAATATTTTTTTTAAAAACCATATTCTACATATATTTGTTGTTATGTTTGGTTTCAAATAGTGGATCCCCATGTTAAATGTGATTAATACGTTTGGAAAAAATTTGAGGGGCCTTTACTTTTTTAATTACATATCATGATGTGTTTATTTAACCACTAAAGGATAGATATATGATGATATCATACTATCACAAGAGTGGAGAAATTTTGGATTTATTATTCGATTCATCATGTAGGACCATTTAAATCTTTATAATATTAGATTATATTGGTTTTATGATTTGGGTTATTAGTTATAGTGTTAATTATCTCTTAAAAATAATTCTTTCTTATTTAACGCAATGAATAGTTTATCTAAAAATTTATATTTACTGTTCATATGACTACACATCCATGTATGTTTTTATTTCCAGGGGATATTCCCAAAAAAATAAATGTTTATATCTATCAACTTATATTTATGTTTTTTGATAAGTGGTCGATGTTATGTTAACAAACTATGGATTAATGATCATTAATAAAACAATAGTATTATTTTATCACTAATGATACCAAATTAAAGAAAATTTAAAAAAATATACAATATTAAGACAATATTTTTATATTATAAAATATATTTATTTTTAAAGTCACATTGAATATCTAAAAAGGTAGTATAAATATAGAAAACTATACTTTTAGGAGCAATGGAGAGATATGTTACAAAATTCAAAATGTTATTTAATTTTTTAGTTAAATATTTTTATGGTATGCAGTATAATAACCCACTAAATCTATATTATTTCATTAATATTATTATCAATCATGGAAATAAATTATAGTAAATTATTTAGTTATATGTAAATTATGGTCAATGATGAAGACTGACACATATGTTTGAAAGATAAAATAAATTATTATTGAATATTAATGTAGCTATTCTATAGATTGATTCTTATTTTTAGTTAAATCATGATTATAATTTTATTGGAATCATATTCAACAATACATTTATAAATATAATGTTATTAATATGTGTTCATGTAGATTAATGTTTTTCAATCATAGTTGGTTCCAATTTGTTTATAATTTTTTAACATGGGGTAAAATGTATAAAAATCATGGGAATATTATTATAGTTAATGTTATCTCCTTCAGAAGTCATAAATATTTTCACTAATATTCTATTTATCATTTTTATTATTATTATAAAATTTTATATTATAATAATATGTCATAAAACGTTATTTTAATGTATTTAATTTAAAATTAACAATGATATAACCTATGTTCATTGTGATTATTGAGGAATATAAACCATAATTATATTCAACTATTTTTTTTCTGTTTTTGTTATATTTTGGGGATCCAAATATAGATTTTAACATTATTTCATTCAATGTGATTTAACGATGGTATAAAAAACTAAAAAGATAACATCTCACCATTTACAAGTTGTTTTTTTCTTAGATGTGATTTCTTTAGAGAATATATAGAATCCCGGGGTATATCATTATTTTTTTCTCAATTTAAAATGGATAGACTAGTTTTATAGAATTTTTATTACCAATTATGAACTATTCAACAAAGGATGTGTGTTATGTTTGTCCTCAATTTTACCATTATATTCTTTAAATTACAGATTCCCCTAAATTTTAATTATTTCTTCCTTCATGTTGGGGACATGAAAATAAATATTATCATACTTATAGTGATGATCATAAATATATTGAATAATATTAGTTTGTTTTATTATAAAGAGACAATCAAAACTGGACTACCTTGTTTTCTATAGGATAAGAATTATGTTTTTGTCGTTTTTAATTACCAATATGTACAGTAAACTAATTGTGGAAAATTCTAATAATGAATTTTAATTCCATTATAAATTCTCATTTCATGACCATGGAAAACATTTATACAGATTGAATGTATGATTGTCTTAACTTCAAACCTCAGTGTGAATTATTAAAAATATTTATGGAATCATCTTGTAGTGCCAAACTATCCCTAATGGTTGTAGGAACTAATTTTTTAGGAATGATAAATGTTATTAATCAATAATTTAATTACTAAAATAAGAAAACTATCATATTATTCTCTACTAAATACATTATTATTTATATTTATGAGGTTAATGTATGATATTTTAACTTCAATTTTTAACATCTCATAAATATTAAAGCAATAATTGAAATTGATAATTTAATGAAGTGTATAATGGGTCTTATACATTTTTATAAAAAATTTGTACATTTTCCAAATTTATTATTGATCAATATATATAGTGTAATCATTTCATTTATGTTGTATATCAATGATACACATAATGTATAGTACATTACTCATAGTTGAGGGAACAATTTTCAAAGTGTATTGTTGATTGTTATTTTCAAATAGATATAATTGGTTCTTTTCATAATTGTGATCATAATGCTTGAGGATTTGATGAATGAACTGTATGGGTGTTCAAAAATACATTTAAATATAAAATAGTATGAATATATTACATGTTATTTGTTGATTAATATATTATTATTTGCATGATGTGTTTTTTGAAAGATAGTAATAACCTGTTGATTTGTTCTAGTTCTATATCAGTGGAATAAAAAATTCTAGGAAAATTTGCATCTGCCCATTGAGTGATCAAATATATAAAATTTGATCTTATATTGATTTAAAAAAATTTCAATTAATGATTTATAAATTTATTTTATTAATTTTAGATTTCTATATGTAGTGGAATGACGTGAGATGAATATGGAAAATATGTTTTGAATTTATTAATGGTTGATAAAATCATATGATCAACATGAGAAAGAATTTATATAACAAAATGTTTCACACACTTCCATATTTTTTATAATTATGAATTTCCATTCCTCAGAGAATTTAAAATAAATGAAATATAATTCTTTATTAACTGTATTTATTATTCTTAATATTAAAGATAGTGTTATTTATCCTTATACAATACCCTCTTCATCCATTCCTCTTCCTTCATATGCTCTACTACCCGATTCCATTACTTATTTGTCTTGATTGTTTTTTCTCTTCATAAAAACATAATGTAATCCTTTTAATGTAATCTATTTTTATTTTATGATTCATGTAATGTAATTTTTTAAAAAAATCAATCAATATTTTTAGATGTTGTCTATATGTCATAATTGTTCACCCGAAATCATTATTTTAATTAATTATATATATATTATAGATACATAGGATAAAAATTATATATTCATGTTTATTAATATATGTTTCATTATATTTACTTCATTTATGCATATTATATTTATATTATAATGAATATATACATTTTTTATACTATATTTATATATATATTTATATATATTCATATAGCATGTTATTTGTAAATATTATCGATATATTATTTTATGTTTTTATATGTGTCTATATATTTATTTATGTATTTATGTATTTATGTATGTATGTATTTATATATGTATCTGTTTATGTATGTATGTATGTGTATAATTATATAATATATTTATATATCAACAGTATATTTATTTGTATAGATAAAACATATAAATGTATATTTATATGTATGGTATATAGTGCATATTAATATGTTTGTTTTTTATTTTACACACATTCATAAATATATATTTTGTTTGTAATTTTAATTTTTGAATATTATTTTTATAAACTATATATATGTATGTAATGAAATTTAAGTTTTTGAAAATATATATCCATTTTATATTTATGATTGTGTGTGATTATGGTGATTTTATATTTTTATTATATATAAAATATTTTTATAGAGATACAATGTGTGTTTTTTTCTATTTGTTTGTTTGTGTTTTTGTGTAATTATTTATATTAGTCTGTATAAGGATAGTGTAAAATAATATAAGAAATAAAACAAAAAATATACGAATATTCTTTCTCAAATAATTTCTCTCTGTTTAATTATTTCTTATTCAATGAATGTTTTCCTAGATAAATTGAAGGAATATTTATTCTTTTATAAAATAGATCAGAGTTTTAAATGATATGATAAACAACATGATGTAGTAAATGTATTCATCATGTGGAATGTTAATACGTTTTATGAATAATTAGTAGTGTATGTAACGGTATCTGATAACATAGATCATGTCTAAGGAATGATAATGTTGTATAAAGATGAATTTGGAGACTACTAAAAAATAAAATAAATTGAAGAAAATATACATTGTAGGGAAATTTTTATCATTGTATGAAATATAAAATTTTATCTACATTAGTTAATATACATATAAATAATATGGTAAATGGATTCAGTGGAAAATATTTCTTATACTTATAGTATTTGTTGAACGATACACTTCGAGGAAAAAAATTTCCTTATTATCAAACATACAAATATAAATGAATATTTGGTTCTATGATTATGAGTTCTGAAGAAATTAAATTATTTAGTTACTGTATATATATTATTTAAAAATATTACTGAACAATATAAAAATTTATCATGTGTTATTCTTCCTAATTGATGAACAATATATTAGAATATATGTAATTTGTGTGGTATATTTATGACATTCCTTTATTTTCATGTTTTTTATATAGGTGTATGGATTGTATGTCAGTTTATTTTTCACAACTAGAAATAAATTTATGATGGTGCACAGTACCACTTTTTAGAATATCCAAAATAAAAGAAAATTTCAAATTAGTTTGTATTATTTTTAACAGGTCATGAAACATTAGTCTTCCATTATCTATAGATGGAATTAATCCCAATGGTTTATAATGTAACACTCACAGAAATGGATCTGTTATGTTTCTAAATTAAATTTCAAAACTGTTTTTATACACACATCACAATAAAATTATGTTTTCATTAATTATTTCAAGAATGAAAATGACATGTAAATATTTTACATCTATTTGGATTTAGTTACTAAATATTTTATTGGGTTTTGGGATATAATATTTATAGTTTATAAGGCACACAATAAAGACAATTTTCTAAATATTCTATTTGTTCAATGTGATAAAAAAATGATATTTTTGTTTACACTATGATGTAATGATATAAATGGAATTTTAGTGTTTCCATAGAGAGAATAAGGTAAATATTCCCTAATTTATTAAGATATTTTTTTTAATTCAAAAAAGTTTTTTTTATGCAATGCAATGCTTTTCCCTTTTGGATGAAAATAGATTTTGGGTAACTATGTAAAATGTTACCAATAATCATAAAAAATACATGATGCACTTCTTGTAAGGTCTAATTATTTCATAATTTTAGTAGTTATATAATATTTATGAAAAACTATTGTTGTGTAGAAAAAGTGATCATTTCAATTCCATATTCCTTTTTGGATTGTATTTTTTTCATAATTTTTCTAAACGTTATATGTGACTTCACATCCCTTTATAAGAAACTAATGAATGAGTTATTATATAATATTACTCTTAATAAAACCCATGAGCTCTAGAAGTATAGTCTATTTGGAATTATTTTCATTACATAAAAAATTAAAACATTAAATACATCATCATTTTTGAAATCATTGATAACCGGATTGCACATAAAACTACATGGGATAACTTGGGGACTATCAAAAGAAGGGTGTCATATATAAATCCATTAAACAGATTAAAATTTAATAACATGAAGAGACTGATAATTTTTATAAAATATTCATATTAAATATAAATAAAAATGGTGAGAATCATAATAATTAATAATAATACATGATACGACCTAACAAAAAATGTAAACATTGTAAATTTTGAAACAATATAATACACTACATCATAAACATATATCAACGATAATAACAAATAAATCATGTTTTCAAAATATCCATAATGTAATTAGTTTCAATATAATTTCTAAAACAATGTATCATGATACTAGACATTATCCATTGCATTTGAGTTCTATATAATTCAGGGTGAACCGATCACCTTCATTCATGCTAATTATTAAGTGTCCACATAGATCATACAACATGGATTAATTCATCATCATATTTTATTCCATGAATTTGGAGTGTTTAATAAATATATTTTATTTCCACAAAAATGAATTAAATGATTATAAATGTGATATACATAGATATGAAATGATTATGGTATTCACTAGACAATTATTATTACATGGAAAATTAATGGGAAAATTTGGTAGCAAAACGTTGTTATATAAAAATTTATAAAATGAGTCCTTAATAATTTATAAATAAAATTCATATTAGTAGGTAAATTGAATGAAATATCCAAACATTCATAGTCAGAAATAGAATGCATAATATAATAATGAAACACGAATAAAGGAGAGAAGGAAAGAAACCATTACCATTAGATTATTATTTCATATGTTCTGGAAAATATCTTCATATCATGGGGGAACCTTGGGAGGAATCTATATAGGTGAGGGAATATTATGGTGATTCTTTATATATATTTATTGACGTGAAGTATGAAATTGTGTGGGTTTATATAGGGTAATTGTATGGATTTGTTTATTTTTTCTCAAACATAGGTTTTGGACTTTATATAATAAAGTAACCCAAACCAGAAATATTCCATTAATTTAATCAAATGGGGAGTTATTTTATTATTTTATGTCCATTTTTGTAATTTAAAAAAATAATTCCCTTGATGATGTGATAGTGAGTCATTCTATTTAAGAAATAATTTTTAAACATTAGAAAATATTAATGGTTTTGGAGGATTCATAAAATATATACAAAATTAATGAAATAAATATTAAATCATTATATTTTAAAATTAAAACATATTTATGGTCAGGGATTCCCTTGAAATTATTTATTAAATCCCTCTTAGGTCCTTATGATGTCATTATATACATTATCTATTAATATATTATTAAATTGTTTACACGAAAATTATAATGTCTCACAAAATTATGAAAAATTCACAGATGGATAATTTCAAAATTATTATTCAAAAAGTAATATTCATTTTATTTAAATAATTTCATAAATATGTGATTTTACTCTTTTAATATAATTACTTACGTTTACTGAAAAATGCTGGTTTTAGTGGAAATAACATTTTTGTGCCGTTATAAAAACCACATTTGACATCATTAAAATTATATTATAATTTATATTTAATAAAATATATTTAAAAATAATATTTTATAAAATTTTACTTATTTTAATATTCCAATAATTTGTCAATATAATTTCTCTAATTGAATTTGGATATTACCTAAAAAACTTTTGTTTTATTGAATAAAAATTAACACAAATTATGAAGTAACAATGATAAAATGAAAATATATTCATTACACTATGAAATGTAAATTTTTATTTAATCAGGTTCTTGACATATTATATTAAATATATTATAAAATTTAGTAGGTTTAAAGTGTGTAGTGGTGAGTCATTCATGGGGTGGATCGACATACATGGTTTTGGTCATTATCTAGATGATCTTGAAATTATGGTTTAAATAGTTTCTCATAATTATAATCTATTAAATATCATATTGGCCTTGATCAGGGGAAAATTCTAGGGATTCTATCTCCCGAGGAAGCTTTGATAAATGAGATATATAGGGTATGATCCTATAGTTGTGATCATCACTTTCATTATACATGCCAATTGGATTTGGTAAAACCATATATTTATACTAATCATAAAATCAATTTTTAATGAATATATTATCTATGGTAATAATTATTAATGGTATTTTATATATAATAGCATAAAAAATCCAAATATGTGCATGTGTTTTAAAGAAAGATAATAAATAATAAATCATTTAATAAAATCATAGTGGGATTTTTAGTTATAAAATTTATAGTCATTATAATCTCCCCCACCCCTCTAATATTATTTCCCCTGTTATTTTTCATATACCACAAAAAAAAATTTGAGGGTAATTAAATTTCATCACCTCTTCTAGTTCCCATGTGGCTTATTCAGTCATTTAAATTTTTCCACATCACTTTGACCAGGTGCATTGTCCTATATTGTAGAATGTTTTCTCCATGATGTAAGAATATCACTAAAAGTTCTTCATAAAATAGATCACAATATAAACACCTCTAAATTTAGTACCATTGAGTGGCATGGTTTGTACTTCTATAAGAGAGATACATATAATACATCATGTAGTTATGATATGTTAGGTGGGAGTGATAGTCAATATTATAACACTTCTTTACAATCAAGGATCTCAGAGGGACCAATATACCATCAAAAAGGATTTCAATTCTTTGAAAACATCAGGAATATACTCAATAGATATATTCAGATGTATAATACGTCTCCAAAATCAATCTCTATATCACATCAACAATATTCCTCAAATCTCTCATGTCTACTCTGATCATCCTTGATGTATAGTTGATTCATCTTAAATATATCCATTATTTCTTCAACAATTTCAGGACCTCATATTTTTTATTCTCTGAAATCATACTAGTATTATAGTGTTATCCACCTATTACCATATATATATAAATATATATTCATAGGGATCATTGTTCATTCATGAGTGGAAACTATTATTTTATGTGAAATCAACCAGAGGATTAGTTAGAATGTTTATGGTGTTGTTTTCCCATTTCTATATAGGTATGGGTAATAGTCACACCATATGTATTTATTTCTACATTTTTTCATTCAGTTGTGGACATACTAGACATCTCAATGTACATTATGTGATCTCTATCTTCATGTTTCCTATCAATAGAAATACTGGAGATCTCAATAGATCAAGGATGGATAGAGAATGTCATGCTATGTGAACCATCCAACATATCTTTATTTAACTCATGATTTTATGTTACACAAAATCATGACCCAAATAATACAACTCCTTCTACATTAACATTGGAATTAATGTATTTTCCCTATCTTATAGTGTCCACTTTCTTCTGAAATCTTGCATTATCTTTTTTGGAATATATTATCTTCTATATAAGGGATAGCTTAGAAATCATTTGTGCATGGATTGATGATATTCATTCCGTTATGATTAAAATTTATATCATTTCCAGTATATTAATATCAGATCCCTCTCAATTATCATTAATTATATAATAGTTGTATCCTTTCAACAAATATTTTCTTCCCCGCAATTATGTTTTATAGGATGGTAGTGAATTCTATAGTCGTATCCATTGATCATCTATGACCATCATAGTTGGCACATATACACCTATTTCTGTATGAATATATTCTTAAGGATCTTTTGATCTATATATATATATATTAATATTACAAAAATCACAAATGATATAATCCCTCCATATTTTGAAAGAAATTACACTTTAGGTGACTATAAATAATGCATTTGGTAGTTCTATTTTGGAACATTCACCTTCCATGAAGTATATGACACCACATTGTCATCCTGCATTGATAAAAAAACCGAACCCTTTCATTGATGCATCAGAGAATACCAAGTAGCATTATCCATTTATCATTAGTGTGAGTACATATGTCGAGATAAGCCTCATTTTCATCTCATTGATGATCTCTTCACATTCATCATTCCATGAAAACATAACTCCCTTTCACGTTATCATTGGGAGAAGGCTTGAAAATCATGAGAAATTTATCACAAAATCAACAATAGTACCCATATACTCATAGAAAATATAGATATATGCTATATATGTTGTCCTATACCATTATTATATTTCTTCATTCATTGAAGGGTCAATATATATTCCATTACATGTGATGATATTCCAAATGAGTATGAATTCCTTAATCCAGAACTCACATTTTATATACACATGGCCTAATCGAACACTAGAGATACAGATTTAACATGTCACATAATGTTCAATACTATTGAATATTTGACATTTTGTTCTACCCTCTCTAGTAAATATCAGAGAGTTTTGCAACATAATAACTATATTCAGATCAAACATACTCTGACCAACTGCCTTATATTGAACTCCATAAACTGCATAAAATGAATAAATTTCCCATGGAACTAATTTTCCCCTTATATATAATGGATCATCAATGTTTTTTTTGTGGTACTTGATTAGGGTTTTGGGTTATTTCATTATATCACTGAACCGACACACGTCATCCTGGTGGAATCTATCCATAATTTCGTCAAAACTAGTCAAATCACAAAACAAAAAACATCAATAGTTTGGAAAAATGATGTCTCTATAATATACATACACATACCATTTCTCATACACTATCCAAATAATTATAATAACTTATCATCACTAAATTCATCCATCCCTACCATAGTCCAAGGTTAACATAGGTTAAACCAACATATTAGTAATAATTCATTCATTAGACAACCTTCTTAATGATTTCACCTTCATAACATAAATCCTTCTCATTATGAACCTTTATGTCATCAGAACTCATCACACCCATATTTTTAACTAAGTCATGAATCTACATTAGAATCTCTTTGTTAACCATTATTTCACATTCCTCCCATTTACACAATTTGTTTTCCTTTATTTTACCCTAATTCATTCAAATATTCGATGAAAATGAAATGCTTTAAAAACCTCATGTACAACACATCTTCTATTTGAGTTCCATCAATGATACATAATAACCATATCTCTAGTTTCATATAATGATTCATGAGTAAAAAGACTAGTTCTATTTTGCCTAAGAAAAATATATAATATATTAATCTCATAACAAAATTGGTGGATCACATAATGGAGAACAATATCTTAACTTTAACAAGACACATAATGAACAAAAATTCATCCCTTGGTAAATATGTTATCCCATATACGTTGGTTAGATATACCATCACACAAGTTCATTTGTAAGGACATACACTTTATATTCTCCCATATACCATACCGAAATGATATGTAAAAAAATAAAATAAAGAGATCTATAATACTAAATTTTAGTTTTCCCAATCCAAAATCCACTTAATTGGTGGCTTGATCTTGGTCCCCACATTACCTCAAGAATGCCTCATTATGGGCCAAAGGATTCTGAATAACATTGAGGGTTGAATTAAACACCTCAAGAGACTATACCCTTATTATCAGATTGTTTTTTAGTATATAATGTATAAAATAATGAAAATTATAACCAATAAACAATAAAAATGAATTACAAAATATTTTACAAAAAGATGGTACAAGCTCATAAACAATAAGTATTTATTTTATGTCCTACTAGATAGTGTCAAATATACAAAACATCCAAAATATAGATGAACTGAACAATCCATCAAATGGGTCTGAAAACCACATCAGGAAATGTAATCCATAATCATCTCCAGCTCAAGTCAAACATCTAAGATATGACCCTTTACTATTTTCTGACCTAGAAGCATGAACTCTACTCTAGTACCCATCAACATCCAACGAAATGCATGAGTACAACTCACTAGGACACCACCAATGGTTTATACAAAATATCTTGGGTAAAACTATAGTGTATTAATGTACTAAATGAAAACTAAAAAAATATAACCTGGGAATTATTTGTTATCTATACACAATTAATCAACATTCCTTATTTATTATATTATTTATGAACATTCATCAAATACATATTGTCCAACACATCTCATATTTAATATTTATAAGTGGATGAATCATGTCTCCTACATCACTAAGGAATAAATTTTAGAAAACAATATAAAACACAAATATCGGAGCCTTTATCCAGATAGTTTCATCAAATGAAACCTTTAATGGAGAAGATACTCTTCTGGACTCCCTAACCCCTGCATTAATGGGGGTGTGGTTTATATTGTCATTCTTACTCGACTTGTGAGAATATATACATTTTTGTGAAGATACATAACCCATGGGTTCCCGAAACATAGTTAAATTAACCTCAAAACATCCCTTAGGGATCCTAATGTGTGTAATAAAACATTTACAAAGTAAATTTATTATATCTAAAAATGAAAAAAGAAGGGAAACATGATAATAGAAAAGAAAAACCACCTACATGTAAACAACCAAAAATACTATTGGATATAATGTTTATACAACCTTTATCAATTATGAAGATGAATTATCATTTATCAATATCATATGATTTGGATTTGAGCAACCTTCAAATCCCCAATCTATTTTCCAATAGAAAAAAGAATTCCAGGATTTTTGAAGAAATGGAACTACTACACACACCGTAATCCTAAAAAGGGATATAAGACACGTGTTAGACCCACGTAGAGTGTTGATTCACACCAAATGGTGTTCTAAAGAGATTTAAAATGTGGAAGATAAACCCTTGAAAATCATGGGGAATTTTTTTGTCACATTATATACTAGAGGAAGAATTTGATTGAAAATCAGGTGATGTTTCTTAAATACTCATGTGAAAATGGTAAATTTCCCACACAATAAAAATTTGGACACATTTTACCTAAACTATGCACCAACTATGTGACACCCTCTATCAAATAGGTGGTGAAGCCACATGGTTTTCTGGGGATTCCACATTGTTTGAAATCTCATGTGGTAATCGTTTAGACCGCATCTATCCAATTATGCATCATTTGTATCCTCTAGGTGCATGGTTTCACCAACCGTGATCCACCATTCCTAGAACGCACATGATGGGAACTCTATTACTACTAACCAGGTGCCAATCAAGTGATATTCACTAGATTACCTTATTTTCCTTATTTTCATGTAATGAACATCCAAAACACCCATGAGCTACTTCATAATCTGGGGGGAACATTTCTCTAAACAAATAAAATGGATTTAAAAAACCTAATAAAGGACATACCTCAATAGAAGTATGATATCTCACAATAATCACATGTCATATCGCATTAAATTTATAAATATGATCTTTTTGATCAAAATCAAACAAAAAACCATCTATGATTATTTATGAATAGCATGAGCACCCACAGCAGCACCTACACATAAATCACCTGATTGACCGATCTTTTTTTAAACAACTAATGTAAAAGGTATTATCATACAAATGAACTCCCATAAAATTCCAAAAATTGAAATAAAGAGGATCATCCATGGAAAGTATTAAATATAAGACCAACCCATGAAAGTGAAAAATATCCATCTAAAACCACCAAGTAACAAACCATTTTCAAATAACCTAACATAATTTTTCAAAAAAAAATTAAATCTATCCATTTATAAATATGATACCATTTATAAATCCAGTTTATGTAACCAAAAAAATCCAACTAAATCTAATATTTAGGGAAAATCATTTTCTTGTGAATTATGACTAGGATATTTATAAAACACATGGTGTGAAAGGGTTTTTTAAAAATACATTTATTCTTAATAAATGGGTAAATCAACTCATTTGGTTTCGAAAAATTATACAAAAAATTAGACATCATTAATTAGAATCCATTGAATGTCAGAGAATTAATAAATCAATTATGGTTATATTTAAAGGCCAAATAAATGGAAAACATACCTCAATCCCCAATCAAATTAAGAATGGAATCCTAAAAAACTCCACAATAGTTCTAAGAAGCAAAATAATCTAGGAGGGACCTTAATAACATAAAACATAAAATATATACTCAATGAAAAAAAATCCTAGACAAATGAAACCAAATGAGAGGTGAACAAACATGAAAAATAAAGATGGAGGAGAAGGAGGAGGGGAGAATAAAATGACATGGGATGTCACTAAAAATACTTGAATAATGAACATGGATCTATAGGGGAATCATGATGATGAATGGATGATCCACCCTATGTGTCTCATGAACTAAATTGGGAGAAATTATGCCTTTGAGGGATAAAATTAATAGAGGGTATTTGGGAATTTCAAAATTTTAAGACATCTAAGAACAATACATGGTGAGGTCACATGGTTACCCAAATCATGTTCCAATAGTGCATCTTTTATTTAGACCCATTGGGAACACACATGACATGCCCTCAATGTTTGGGAAAGTATTCAGCAACAATGAAAGTTATTTCTATTATAAATTGAAGAAACATGAGCATACCATAAATAAAGTTTGGAAAAAAATGCATAGGTTGTGCGCCCTAAACAAGATAAACATATGGACCTACATAATTTTTCTTACGAGACAAACAATTTTGAAAAAATTGTACACATTCCCTGAAACTCAAACTGTTCGAGTTCAAAACATACTAGAATGGAGCTCAACTGCATGAGGACATATGCATAACCATCAACCATAAACCTAATCTCTGAATGTAAAGGGAAAATTACAAAACATTAAATTTTTTTCCAAATTCTACAAAAGCATAATTGATATCCTAAAAGTAAAATGATAAACTAAGAAAAAAGAATAGAAAAAAAACAAAGGTGTGACATAACCATTCTATCGATTTTGAAATGAATAAGGGTTGACTTGTATATATTAAATATGCATAACAATAATTGGTTAAAGATCACCATGACAACCATTATAATGTTTATCGACAATTACAAAATCAATCTCTGAAAAGTATTCATAAATACTTAAAGGATAATTTTTGAATAGGTTTGTTAACAATGGAAATATATTTATTGGTTTTATATTTTATAAAAAGTAATATTTTGGACAGTGTTATAGAAACGAAGTATATCCCTTATTGTGGTTAATCAATGTAAGGAAATTATTTTCAAATTTATAAATATAAAGTATGTTAACATATCGTCCACTATGATGATCAAAAAATATAAAATATAAATTATATATAAAATAATGTCACACATTTTTTATATATATGGGTTGATAAAATGATTAATAAAAATATTATTGAATTATGATTTTAAAAGATATATTTCAATTAAAATGGATATAAATTTGAAAATTTCTTACTGTCATTAGACATAGTTTGTAATATTTAATCATATGATCATATAAACAAAAATTAATCCATTATAGATTTTGAAATGAATTCTAATAAAGAATTGAGTGTCAAATAATTATAAGAGGATATATTTCTTGGATAATAATTTGAATTTTAAATGATACATAATGGAGGAAATGTATTCTATATTAGAGGAAAATATAGAGTGGTAATAATCAATTATTATTAAAGAAATGTGAAACATTAAAGAAAAATAAAATGTTTTTTAATATCAGTTTTCTATATCTGGGGATTTTTAATGTAATATTGGTTACATATATATTATTTATGTTTAAAATGAAGAATATATATTTAAATTTAATTAACAGATATTAAATATATATAATGTAAGGACCAATGAATGAGTACATCAGCTATATTGTTAATATAGAAACAACATGAAAATTCAAATGGTCAATGTGTGGGATTTTTTCATTTTTTAGGTCTAGATATGAATTTTTTAATAAAATGATTATGATTTCGTGAAGTCAAATAGAGGATGGAATTTAGGGGTTGTAATGTTATTTGGGATTCCATTTAGATTATTGGGTTTAAAAGTTTTGTGTGGGTGATATCACAATAAATTTAAAACTGCATGTATAAGTAGTTATTTGATGAAAATCATAAGGTAATATATTATATATAATGGGGACCTAGTTTCCTAGGGGTTCCTATGGGTACATAGTCTCCCCATTCTAGTTATTCAATAGGATTTATATGATCTTTGTATGATGGGATCCTTATAGTCATGTCACTTTCATAACCATATTTCTTCTAAATCCACCACACATGTGGCTCACCTCATACTGGATGATAACAAGACAACATTAGATGTATTTTGGTACCTTTTAAATCCCACATATTCTCTTGTATTATAAAGATAATAATTTGTATTATTTATTTCTTTTATCAATGTATATATACATCACACCTTCTTTTTCTCCTATATGTGACATATTTATTGTTACCCTTATAATGGTTATAGTTTCTATGTTTAATTCTCTTAAAATATAATGAAACTCAAAGAAAATTGTGCTTATTTTTCTCCTATATTTTTAGGGAGGAATGTTTAGGTGTTTATAGGTAATTTAATTTATATTCTATTAATATCCTTTTGAGGTATTATTATATTCCAAAATTTACATCTCATGAGGAATAATATAAAGGTATCATTTGATGGAGTATCATTCCATTTGTACGAATTTATAATTTTCATATAATTGAATAAATATATAATTTATTTTTAATACATTATTACATAAAATTTATGATTGTGATCCTTGAAGCTTGATCTATTTAAAAAGTTTATGGATAATGGATTTCTGGTTGTGTTTGGAATTTTCTGAATGAAAATTATTGATACAATTTGAGAATGTGATGATTGATTGTTGATATGACTTAAAAATTTTCATTTAATGGATGTTGAATCATGTTAACCAACTTTTTATTTACATGAAACCTCAATTGTATTTTGGAATGTGATTTAAAATTTATTATGTGAAACAAAAAATTAATATTAATGGATTTCATATTATGTTTTCCATTTTGGTTCTAATGTCCCACCATTCTTATGAGTTTTTAGTGAGAGTGGGATAGAGTTTAAAGAAACATTTCTTAGTATAAATTCACATATTATGATTTCATATAGTCATTGGATGGGATGATGAGAGTTTTCACTCATATCATTTCAGTTTGGGTGAATTATTTTCTATATCGGGACTTTAATAATGATTAAATTTAATTTCATGGAAAACATCCAATTAGAATATATGATAAACAAAAGAAATTTATTAACTAACAAACTATATTTGAAATTACACTACACATGGTAATTATATTGTATCGTATTTGATCCATACGAATGATTACATGATATTTTGATCAATATTGGTTGAAACTCTAGAGATTATTGTCATGACCCCTTCCCCACAAAGTGTGCCCCTCCTGGGTCGGAAATGTGAGAAGGGAGATAATGACCCCCGAGTCCCTCCTCCAGTAGGCGCTGAGTTGGCGACTAGCACCAAAGGTATAATAAACACACAAATGGGAGGAATTACCCTCTAAGAGAACACATGCAGAAGAGAGAGATAAGATAGACACCAATCAACTCCAACTCATACTGCAATATAAAAGAAAACTCAAGTACACATACTAAATGCCATGTAAAAGTACTACAACTGAAAGAGGAAATCTACAAGTACCAAAAAAATGTAAAAAACAATAGCATCCACAATCCCAAACAGCTCATGTAGCCACAAGCTCGTAGAAACCAGCTTGATCTCTAACCTGCTCCAAGTGACCTAAAAAACACTTTATATTTTCATAGGGTGAGTATAACAGTATACTCAGTAGGATCCTCCCCGAAGCCTCACATGCAAAAGTAAAGAAAGCATGCTAAATAATAGTAAACAACAAGTGAAACCAACTCATCACCTAAACAGGTATGCTAAGTTCCCAACCTCACCATGGATACTCTCACCATGTAATGAATACAAGAATATATCATATAATAAATAATAACAAGGGACCCCTCTACTACTTCCCCATTGGTTTTCTGCTTTCCCCAACATTGCATGTCCTGAGCATCTCTTTTCAAAAAGGCTTTCCCACAGACACCTGGGTGAAGAACCACAACATGCAACTCGTGCGACACAAATTCTTTCCCGCAGACACCTGGATGAAGCACTACACCATCCTCAGAACCAAAAGTAACTAGATAGTTTCTGAGAGCCACCACAACTCGCGTAACATGTATCATACGTTGGGTATTATACCTCAATCCATTACAGCCCATACACTGAGTAAGGATCCTCAAGCCATCACAACCTATACACGTCACAGCTATAGTACTTCATAGGATACTAAAAACAGAATTTATGTGTGTGAATAACCAGAAGCCATTACAGCCCAGTACAAACATATATGGGGAAAACTAACCAATGTGCCCACCAGCACAAGTAACTACCCAGATAAGAGAGTGGTGCCAAAGGGGGTAGTCATCCATTCACCCTCCCATCAGAATGTTTTGGAAAAACCCCCTAGGGTTCAGAATCCCCGAGGGGTCAATTTCCCTTACTGACAGGGTGGAGTAGCCTATAGAGACACAAAAAGTACAGAATATACTACACCTCACATCAACACTGTGGGAATAACCTAGTCTTATACTCAACTATAGCTAACGTCTCTCGAACTTCGTGTTGCCTCCTCGAAAAATAGGTATCCTATAAGCATAAAATGATTTATGAAACTTTATTAGATTACCTCATTACCTTTTTTTAGTTCCACTTTATGTTAATTAATTCATTAAAAATTAATTCACCATGAACCATTCCACATTAGACTTCATTAGCATCACACCTAAAGTCCACTGTCCCTTTAAAAATTAGCCTCATCATTATGTTCCAGCGAACTCCAACCCCCTGGGTTAACATCATTTTTTCAAATATTCATTATAGAATTACTTTCCCATATTCCCAGGAATTCTAGAAAAGGATTCTATGCAACTAAAATAATGGGGCTCAACACGGTTAGTGGATGTACTACCCATCGAGTCTTTGCCGCCTATAGCAAGATCATAGACCCATCCTCCCTGGAGAAGCTAAACCCAGAAAGCGTGTGGCATACCAGATGTGTCTTCGCCTCTTTCGGAAGAAGGATTAGAAAGACCAGCTACCCTGAGATGTGGGGAAATGTAATGAAGACAATGAACCAATGAATCAGAAAGAATCCAACTATCACATCCATCCCATTCCATCATCCCTGGTGTCCTCCCTGACACCCATGTGCATAAACCGATGCATTTCGACACTCTAGGCGTCATCCGCTGCCACAGAAAAAAGTCCTCTACACCCCCACATATCGCAGCACCCATCCAAGATCACACCACAACAGAAGTAGCAGGAAAAACAAACATCACAACAATTGGGCTATGGCCCTTTAACAGCCAAGAGGGTAACTCAAAACCCTTTATAGAATTATATAACAATAAAATTCTTTAATCCATCTTGAATTAATAGATTTATAAACTGTTGGTTCCAACATCGGGAAACCTAATTAGTAAGCTATCACAAATGATTATACAAGATTACTATTCCAATTTGATTAACCTAAAATTACAATAAGAACCAGATTAGTTTTCATGCCTCTTTATCATCAGCCAAAAAATTACCAATTAATCACGGTTTACATTCTTTATTGATTTCCATCAAGAACAAACAGCTAAGCAAAGCAAGCATAGATATCACACTATCTAGAAAAACAAGAGGCAATAATATACAATTGATAACCCCTCTTTATCCGGTTAAAAAATATTTATTATGTCAATTCCATTGTCATCCAGTGGGATTAAACATGCTAAAAATATTGTTTCACATAAAATAAATAGAAGAAACGAATCCCCTACCTCAAAGGTTTTTGACGAAAACACCAAAAAACGAATAATGCACATGAAATCTGGGTTTTATTCAAGGAATTCTCTATAGATCTCTTCTCATAACACAACCAAATACAAATATCATCAAATTTGGCGTCGAAAAACTTAGATATACCCATAATGGACATATATATATGAAATCGAGAGAATAAAAGTAAGTAGATCCAACGGATCTAAGAAACCAATTATGAACGAAGAAGAACAAAGAAGAACAATCACATAACTGAAGAAACCGTCATCGATTCACCAAGTGAAGCCTTCAGATCACCTCCAAAATTCTTGGGAGAGGTTCTCCTACCTTCAAGGGAGGGTAATCCTGAGTTATGGCTGCTTAAGAGCTTAAACGAACCCTTTAGAGGAATAACGAGTAAGATCCACAATTTTAGGATCTAATTTAATTTCCTGCATAGTTTGCTCGCACGACTAGACAAACCGTGAGATAACCATGCGTTAGATACTCCCTTGACCACCCCTATGGCACGATTTGGCTACACGGTTAGACAATCTGTGTGCCTCCCGTGCGGAAGCCACTGCCTCTAAGACCAACTACGCATGGTTTTGCCGCACGGTTTAGACAAACTGTGTGCAGCCCATGCGAAAGAAACTCCCCTTTAGTTTTCCTTAAAATTACACCCAAACACACCCCCAAGTCACTACTCCAAAACAAGGGTAGTTAGAAAAATCAAAAGTACTTGATTTTGTAATGTGACGATACAGTTCAAAACTGTCTATCGTTGAAACATCTCATCGAAAAGGATGATTTTGGAAAATCATTAGGGATAAGTTACCTTGACCTCTTAAAACACCTCTAACACCACATGTTCACAATGTAGTAGACCAGAGAGGTCTGTTCCATTACATTAGATACCTCTCAAAACATTCTTGTACTTGAGAATCCAAAACCCACCTAAAGAGAAAACAAAAATAGGGCCTGAACAACCTCCCATTAAGATACCACTCAAAAGAGAGCAAGCCACCAAAACAACAATGTGATCCATCTCATAAACATGAATGGTTCATAACCACATAAGTTTCATCGATAAATGAATAAAAGTTAAAAATTAAACAACTCTGGGTACTGAGCAAGTATCTGTGACTCACGTTCCAAGGTACTCTCCTCCATTCCACCATGTCACAACATGACACGAACTAAGGGGATAGAACGCCCGCACAACACCTTATCCTTGCGGTCTTGGATCTCCACAGGTTTCTACTCAAAGGTTTCATAATCATCAATATCGATATATCTCCAATCGATGATGTGAGAGTCATCATGAAGATAACGACGTAGCTGTGATACATGGAAATAATCTTTTATCTAAATCATCTGTGGGAGAAGTGCTACTAGATATGCCAGAGCTCCAACACAAGCTAACACATTGAAATTCCCAAAAACTGGAGAGAAAGCATACTTGCACAACCAAACCATCACTGCCCACAAAGGAGAGTCACCATCAAAAACACATGATCCACAACATTAAACTCTAAGGGTATCCTTCTTTGATCGGTATATGATTTCTGATGATCTTGCGCTGTCTTTATCCTCTCACAAATCTCCTAAACCATCTCTATTGTATTCTGCACTAGTTCCTGTCCGAGAATTGCTATCTCTCCGACCCCAGTCCAGCACAACAGAGAACGTCAAGGCCGGCCATACAAGGCTTTAAACGGAGCCATACTGAAGGTGGAGTGAAAACTATTATTGTAAGGGAACTCCACCAAGGGTAAGTACCTCATCCATAAACCTCTGATGTTAGGAACACAAGAGTGTAACAAGTCTTCAAGAGTCTGGATGGTTCACTCTGTCTGAGATCTGTTTGAGGATGAAAAGTAGTGCTAAGGCATATTTGAGATCCAAAATCATTTTGGAGACCACTCCACACCCTAGAGGTAAAACGAGGATCTCAATCATAAATGACCATTCTAGGTACTCCATAAAGTCTCACCACCTCCTCTTGATACAACTGTGACAAAAGATCCCCTGAGATTGATACTTTGATTGCTATAAAGTGAGTCGATTTTGTTAAATGATCCACTACCACCCAAATACCATCATGTACTCCCGGAGCTTGAGTTGGACCAGTAACAAAGTCCAATTATGTGTCCTCCCACTTCCACTGAGGAATATCTAATTACTAGAGAAAACCACCTAGAACACGGTGCTCGACCGTCAGCTTTTGGCAGACTAAACATCGAGACACAAACTCTGCAACCATACACTTTAGCCCAGGCCACCAAAACGGACTCCTCAAGGCTCAGTACATCTGTATCACGCCTGTATGTTCCTCTAATGATGAACTATTTAACACTCTGAGGACTGTATCATGCATTGTCAAGGGAACACAATCCCTTCCATGACACAACACTCGGTGTTGTTCATCCTCTGACCAACCATCAGGGGCCTCACTACAAAAAACTCGGTCTCTCAAGACCTCCACCTCAAGATCCACCAACTGGGACTCTTCCACATTATGCATTAGGGATGACTGTACCTTCATATGAAAAAGATAGAATCTATCCCCAAGTTCTCCCATATGAAGATGTAATGATGACAGTTCTTCCTTTACTCTCCAGGAATCACTGGATTGACGCACAGAATCACTACGTTACTTTCGGCTCAACGCATTAGCTACAACATTAACTTTTCTAGGTTTAAATGATATTTTGATGTTTTATTCATGTAAGAACTCCATCCACCAATGTTTTTGAAAGTTAATGTCACACTGGAAGAAAACATACTTCAAACTCTTATGATCAGTGAAACCCACAAAGTGCTCACCTATGAGGTAATGTCTCCACAACTTTAGAGAAAACACCATAGCTTCCAACTCAAGATAATGGGTGGCATAGTTTTGTTGATGGAGACGTAACTACTGAGAACCGTAAGAAACAACTAACCTTTGCTCCATGAGAACACAACCTAACCCTAGATGTGATGCATCGTGAAAAACATAAAACTGGACTCTCTCAGCTGGAAGACAAATGACTGGAGCACTTAATAACTTCTCCTTTAGATACTCAAAGGCTTCCTTGAACAAATCAGTCTATATTAATTCTTGATCCTTCCTGGTCAAAGCTGTTAGATGGGTTGCGACTCGTGAGAAATTGGATATGAACCTCTTGTAGTAGCCTGTGAGACCAATGAAACTTCACACCTCTGACATTATCTTGTGGGTTTCCCAAGATACATCTTCTTCTATTTTCGATGGATCCATAGCAACTCTATATTGGGACACAACATGCCCAAAAACGGACTTCTTGAGCCTAAAACTCACACTTATACAACATCCCAAATAGTTGATGTTGGTGAAGAACTCCCAAAATGGCTTGTAGATGCTCTGCATGATCCTCTTCAAACGTGGAGTACACAAGGATGTCGTCGATGAAAACTACCATGAACTTGTCCCGGAACTCACGGAACACAACATTAATCAATCCCATGAATACAGCTGGAGAATTCGTCATGACAAACGACATTACAATGAACTCATAATGCCCATGATGACAATGGAATGCAGTCTTTGGAATATCCTCATCCTTCACACACATCTGATGATATATTGACTGCAATTCGATATTTGAGAACTAAATTGTACCCTTTAGTTGATCAAATAAGTCATAAATACGTTGAAGAGGATAGTGATTATTTTTTGTCACTTTGTTTAAGCGACGATAATTGACACACAACCAAAAACTGACATCGACCTTATTTACGAACAAAACTGGTGCACCCCACGGTGACACACATGGCTGAATAAAACCACACATTAACATCCCATCAAGTTGTATACGTAGCTCTCATAACTCAGAAGGGGCTATCCTATATGGAGACAAAGATATATGAGACACTCCTTGCTATAACTTGATCCCAAACTCAATCTATCATCGAGGGGGCAATGCTACAACATCTTCTAGAAAGACATCAGGGTACTCCTCTACGACCCTAGGAAATGACAACTGCTGAATCTCTTAAGAACTCAGCCTCATCTCAGCCATCATGGATGATAAGGACGAAACAATCCTCTGACACATCTGAGGATCTCTCTCACCAACAAACACCACTTGTCCTCCATCTGCGCCATGGAAAACGACCTTCTTCCAGAATCAGTCCACGATAGCCTTCACCGAATACAACAAATCCATGCCGAGGATGACATCATATGGTTGTATTCGTAAACATAGGAAATCTCCACAAAATTGGTATTGCCCTAAAACTAGATCATAGTCTCTACATACTTTAAACAAGTCATATCGTCCTCCAACTAGCGTAGTCAACGTCATGGCCATTAAAAGCCTCCCTACCTCAAGTCCCAAAGCATGGAAAAGGGTAGATAATATGAAGGAGTTTGTTTCTCCTAAATCAAAAAAGTCACAAACCATGTTATAAAACAAGAAAAGGGTACCTCGAACGACATCTGGCTCACCTGGAGATAACAACGCTATAGCATGAAGCTGACCACGACCTCCTCCATGGCCTCATTGACTCTGATGACGACCACCACCATGGCAGTGCTCTGCTCGCTGAGGACAGGGAGCATCATGGGACTGTACTTTTACTGCCCAATCTAATCTCTAGTGATCTAAAGCTGGTGCAACTTGGTTCTGTTGCTGCCTCGGCTGGAACTGCCTCAAGGGAGGAACCTGGAGCGCAGTTCCTGGTGCATGATGACTGCTCTGAAAGGTTGGGCACTCCCGCTTCTGTTGTCCATGATCACCAAAAGAAAAACATGAAAATGATACCTTAGAATTGGTCTGATTACTACTGCCTATGGAGAAATGATATGTGAAGGGCTAGGGCCTACCCCCAGGTGAACGCAAACTCTCCTGCCTGGAAAACTGGGAACCCCTGACCATAGATCTACTTCGTCAGGGATCATGGTGATTCCCCTCTCGTGATGATCTGATCCTGGACAAAGTCCTATCAATAACCTCTGCCCTCACTAGCACCTCATGAAATGATTTCATCATAAATGCGGTGACCTAACGCGGGATCTCTGCATGCAAAGCCTCCTCGAAATGCCTTGCCCTGGCTTCTCATCTGGAAACAGGCCTGAATCATATCGGAAAAGGTTCCTGAAATAGATTCCAAACTTTCAAACACTTGACTCCCCTGTCGAAGGGTAAAAAGCTCCTGGCGACTGGATGGATTCACAGTTGAAGAAAGAAACGCGACTATAAACCTATCTCAGAACTCCTCCCATGAGATCGCTGACTCCTCACGATCCCCGAGGTACAAGAACCACCACTTCCTTGCAGCTCCATGAAGAATAGTCACGGCTAAGGACACCCAGTGCTCCTTACGAGCAAGAATCAAACTGAATCCTATCTCTACGTCCCCCAACTAGTCTTTCATGTCTACATTTGAAACAGAGCCCTCGCACTTCTGAAGACTTTGGCGCTGAAACTCTCGAAGTGACTTCTCCAAGTGTCATCGTCATCAACCTCTACCATGTGGTGACCTGCTGGAACATCCAGCCGGACAATTTCTATGAAAACCTGATGAGGACATCGATCTAGAGTCATACCTATAAAATAATAAGTAGTTAGAGTTCCTAAACCTGGAAAATGGAAGACCGAACATTGATTAAGTAATTATTTTATTTTATTCATTTTAGGTTAACCTATCCTAAAATCTACCCATTCAAACACATGGACAATGAAGAATGATTCATGATCCTTTCCTAGGTCTCTACCTTGAAACTAGTATATACTTGTTTAATAGCCATTGTAAACTTAAAGGTTCGTACATCAGATCATAGGGGGCCTTAAATTCCTATGTCTCAATTGGTCTCCAGTGTTCACCTCACTTGCTAAACATGAATGACACAGTTTCCCTACCAACCCATGCAACCTCACCTATGCCTAATTCGAAACACCATCCTATCCCTCAACCAGAGCTCTAATACCACTCTGTCATGACCCCCTCCCCACAATGTGTAACCATCCTGGGACGGCAATGTGAGAAGTGAGATAATGACCCCTGAGTCCTGCCTCCAGTAGGTGGGTTGGCGACTTGCCCCGAGGGTTTAATAAACTCACAAATGGGAGGCATTACCCTCTAAGAGAACACATGCGGAAGAGAGAGATAAGATAGACACCAATCAACTCCATCTCAGACTGAAATATAAAATAAAACCCAAGTACACATATGAAATGCCATGAAATAGTACTACAACTGAAAGGGGAAAACTACAAGTACCAAAAATAAAGTTAAAACAGCAGCAACCACAAGCCCGAACAGCTCCTACAACCACAAGCTAGTAGAAACCAGCTTGGTCTCCAACCTTCTCCTAGTGACCTGAAAAACAATTTATATATACATAGGGTTAGTATAATAGTATAATCAGTGGGATCCTCTCCGAAGCCTCTCGTGAAAAAGTAAAGAAATCATGCAAAAGCATATTTAACATCATGTGAAACCAACTTGTCATCTAAACAGGTATACTAAGTTCTGAACCCCACTATGGATACTCTCACAAAGTAACTAATTCAAGAATATATCATATAATAAATAATAACAAGGGTACCCTCCTACTACTTCCCGACTGGGTTTCCGCTTTTCCCCACGGTCGCACGTCCTGAGAATCTCTCTCCAAAAAGGCTTACCCACAGATACCTGGATGAAGCACCACAAAATGAACCTCATGTAACACAAAGGCTTGCTCATTGACACCTGGGTGAAGCACTAAAGCATCCTAACAACCAAAAGTAACCAGGTAGTTTTTGGGAGCCACCACAGCTCTCATAACATGTATCATACGTCAGGTATTATACCTCAAGCCATTACATCCCATACATCAAGTAAGGATCCTCAAGCCATCACATCCTATACACGTTACACCGATAGTAGTCCATATGATACAATATCCAGAATATATGTGTGTGAATAACCATAAGCCATTACAGCCCTCTACACTCATATATGGTGAAAACTAACCAATGTGCCTACCAGCACAAGTAACTACCAAGAGAAGAGAGCGGGGCCAAAGGGGGTAGTATTCAATTCACCCTCCCATAGGAATGTTGGAGAAAACACCCCCAGGGCTTAGAATCCATGGGGTGTCAGTTTCCCTTACTAACAGGGTGGAGTAGCATATAGAAACACAAAAGGTATAGAATATACTATATCTAAATACCACACTATGGGCATAACCCAGTCTTAGACTCAACTGTAGCTAACGTCTCTCGGACACTGGGCTACCACCTCTAAGACTAGGAATCCTATATGCATACAATAATTTAAAGAACTTTATTATATTACCTCATTCCCTTTTTCTTTTCAGTTCCACATTACATTAATTAATACATTAAACATTAATTCACCATGAAGCATTCCACATTTGACTTCATTAGTATCACACCCAATGTCCACTGTCCCATTAAAAATTATCCTCATAATTATGTTATATTAAACTCCAACCCCATAGGATAACATCATTTATTCAAATATTCAATACGAAATTAATTTCCCATATTCCCAGGAATTTTAGAAAAGCATTCTATGCTACTAAATGAAGGGGGCTCAATAAGGTGAGTAGATGTACTACCTCTCGAGTATTTGCCGTCTATAGGAAGAGAGTAGCCCCGTCCTCCCTGAAGAATCTAAAAATGGAAAGCACGTGGCATACCCCACGCGTCTTTGTCGCTTTCAGAAGAAGGGTAAGCAGGACTAGCTGACTTGAGTAGTGGGGAAAAGCAATGCAAACAATCAACCAAAGAATCAGGAAGCATCCATCAATCAAATCCATCCCATTCCATCATCCCTATTGTCCTCCTTGAAATCCACATGATTAAACCGATGCATCTCGCCACTCTAAGAGTAATCTGCTACCATAACAAAAAGTCCTCTGTGCCCCCACATATCACAACACCCATCTTGGATCACATCACAACATAAGCAGCGGGGAAAAAAACATCACAAAAATTGGGCTATGTCCCTTTAACAACAAAGAGGGTAACTCAGAATGCTTTATAAAATTATCTAACCATCAAATTCATTAATCCGTCTTGAATTAATAGATTTATAATCCATTGGTTCCAACATCGGGAAACCTAAACAATAATCTATCACAAATGATTATACACACTTACTACACCAATTTGAATAACATCAAATTACTACAAGAACTAGATCCATTTACATGCCTCTTTATCTTTAGCCAAACAATTAACAATTAAACCTGGTTTACGTTCTTTACCGATATCCATCAAGAACAAACAGCTAAGAAAAGTAAGTATAGATTTCACACTATCTAGTGAAACAAGAGGCAATAACATATGATTGATAACGATTTCTTTATCCGGTTCAAAAATATTAATTATTTCAATTCCATCATCATCTAGTGGGATTGAACATGTTAACAATACAGTTGCATGTAAAATAATGAAAAGCAACAAATCCACAACATCAAAGGTTTTGACAAAAACCCCATCAAATGAAGAACACACAAGAAATCTGGGTTGATTCTCCAAGAATCCTACTAAGATCTCATCTCCTAACACAACCACGACCAAATCTAATCATATCTTGCATCAACACAATTAGATCTACCCATAACAGATGTAGATATAAGGAACCGAGAGAAGAGGGGATGTAGATCCATGTGGATCTAAGAAACTGATCAAGAATGAAGACGAAGGAAGAATAACGATCACATGCCTCAAGAAACCAGCTTCTATTCACCAAGAGAAGACTTTAGATCGCCTCCAAAAATCATGGGAGAGGTTATCCTACCTTCAAGGGAGGGTAATCCTGAGTTATGGCCTCTTAGGAGCTTAAACGAACCCTTTAGAGGAAAAACGATTTAGATCCATTATTTTAGGATCTAATTTAAGTGCCCAGACATTTTTCTCGCACAGTTAGACAAACCATGTGCTATCCGTGCATTAGATTCTGCCTCGACCACCCCTCTCGGTCGATTTTTCCACACTGTTAGACAAACTGTGCGCCTCCCGTGTGGATGCCACTGCATCGACGACCAAATACACACGGTTTGGCCACACGGTTTAGACAAACCGTGCACAGCCCGTGTGAAAGCTACTGCCCTTTAGTTTTTCATAAAATTCCACCCAAACACACACCCAAGTCACTACTCCAAAACAACGGTAGTTAGAAACATAAAAAGTACATGAAGACGTAACGTGACATTACAGTTCACATCTGTCGATCATTGAAATTGGTCATCAAAAAGAACGATTTAGGCAATGCATTGGGAATAAGATACCTTGACCTCCCGGAACACCTCTAACACCACATTTTCCCAAATTAGTGGACTAGAGAGGTTTGATCCATTACATTATTATCTTTTAGGGGGACATATTCTGCTATAATAGCTAGAGAAATGTGTTATTTAGTTCAAAACATACCCATAATAGGGTCTGTGAATATATACCCAATAGGGGAATCAAAACACATATTGTTCAATCATTTATTTTACTAGACATCTTATCTAAGAATACTTTGAATCGGTCATGGTAACACTAAAAGGATATTCTCGTTCCCTATAGTAATACAACTAGATTATGGGCTTCAAACCATAAATAGGTGGAATTAATATACCATTCTAAAATAATATATATATATATATATATATATAATTAAACACATAAATTTAATATGCCTTAATCAAAAGAGCTCCAATGGTAGATATACAACTAATGGCATCGGGAAAAAAATAACATTAACCAAATAGAAAAGGTGGAATTCTAAAAAATAAAAAAAACTATACTCATGATATGTGGTAAACATCAAACTATCTCATCAATATATTCATATACTCATAAAACACAAACCTAATCCCCAAATTATAAAACACTTTAATTTATTCCATATGAAAAAACATGGTCTCTGCACCTTCTAGGGAGTGTATAGGGTCTAATGTAAACATTCCTTGTATTTCCCTACCCAGGTCTACCATAACACAAAATTTAATGTAATACCAATATTTTATATTTAATGAAAACATGGAATGATTGCAGTTTCCCAATTTTATATGAAAATACTGTAACTTTTAACAATTTTCACATTTCTAATCCAAATATAGTTAATAAAATTTTGATGAATTATTTCTATAAACCATTAATCTCTATCAAATCATGTATAATATCATATCAAATATATAAATGAAAAAACCAATGAATAATGGTAAACACCACTAGTATAGAAATGGTTGAGATATTCATATCATTATTACCCAAAATACAAATAATGACTGTTATGCACTATTGCCCCTAGCACCAATGAATCCATAAATTAGGGATAGAGGAAGAACCAAAAATGTTAAAACCCTAAATTATCAACACCATCCAGCTAATTTCAATGAACCTATGATCTAATAATAGACTACTACCTCATAATAGGTTCCCCATACAATTTCAAAGTACGAGTTCTAATAGGTGTACCTCATCTTTTTTATCGATTTCACCCATGTGAATCATATATCAGATCAATTCTATGTCATTTCTAAATTTCCCAAAAAAATAACAAAAGAATATTTTTTGAGATAATATCAATTGAAATAGAATTTCATATTCTGTTTTACAATATTCTAAAAAACCCATTATTTACCAAATGGAAGGAATAATATGTCTTTTATCAAAAAATCATTTATAGGCATGATTAATAAAAATTCTTGTATTCTAATAATTTATTTAAACCCAATTTAAAAATTATAGAAAACTGATGATTTACAAATCATTGTATAAAAACGAAATCCCATACCTCGAAATGAAGTCAAACACCAACTCTGGGGGGATCTACAATAATTTAAAGGAAAGGAACATAAGAAAATTAAATAGATAGCTTTAATATGTCATCAAGTCATTGACTCACACATCATTAAGAAAAGGTTTAATTGGAGAAGATTGATCATCTCACACATCTATATTTTCACAAGCCACACCTCTACGAACATTATATCCAACCTTAGAAAACAATAGAACATTAAATTTATGATAATTAACGATGTGACCACCAAACAGTGGATAAACAAATTGGGTAAACTATAGAAAAACTTTCAAAACAATTAATAAGAAAATGAAAACCATAATAATTTGACGGAATTGATCAATCATATAGGTTTTTTGACAATTGATCAAACTGGTATATATATACCAATTATAGAAATTAAAAGTAACCTAGATTACCATGGAAAAGTCTTTCATAAATCCCTTGTTATATTTTTACTTAAATATGAATTAGGGGGGTATAGGGGAATTTGATTTATTTTAACCCTTGCTTACCTATCCTAGACCAATTCCTCTAACTACCTAATGGTGTTTTCTAGAGATCCGATGGTTACTTTAGAAATGAATTTTCTACTATCATAAATACAAGAAGAATGATTTTAGTATAACTCGTATGTTGTTCTGTCTAAATCCATTATATGGCTGGTGCCCCCTATAGAAACAATATAGTTTGTTTAATTTTGAGAACGTTTCAAAAATCTTTGATACTCCCATATGCCAAAAATAACCTAGTAAACATATAATGTTAAATTATAATAACCAATAATTTTTAATAATCCTCACATTATTAATCTATATCCCTATAAATTATTGATGAATTATGGTTCTCCCGATAATGGTTAAGAAACATCTCTATCACTAATGATTAAAACTCACCTATCAATTGTGAATATGATCTCTATTAGTACAAAACATTAAAAAATGAATTAAACTCAAAAATAATAATTTAAAAAGGGAATTAACAATATCCATTGGGTAATCAATAATAGAAATATGTTACTCTAACTCTATTTCCTCCAAACAATTAACATGGTAAGAATAAAAGTGGTACATCGTTGGATGAGATATTGGGATGAAATTATGAATACATGTTAACTATGTTAGTAGTTCAAACCAAAGTAACCTAACAATGTAGTATAGTGCTCTCAAAAATTTTATCATTTCATAGAGATAACTTCAACTATTTCATATTTAGGTGATCACCCATCCTATTATAAACATTCACGAAGTCATGGTCAACAATGGAATACTCCAATGGTTGGTCGTGATAATTCAAATATAATTTAATGAGACACTGAGCTGTAAAATGGTTCATTATTTATCAAGTATCCTCAATAATGTCTCAAATATGATACATTCTACATGAATTTAAGCCTCGGCAACTATATTTCATAAAGTGGAGTCCAGAACAATAGAAGATGAAAAGACTTATAATAAAATTTATTATCAATAAAAAAGAAATCTTTTTTATATAAAAAATAAAACAATATAATATGGTTATCCCATTATCAATAAAAATAATGATATAGGTAAAACTAAAATCCTTTATAATTTTTTAAGAACACTTCATCTTACCATCATTTTTTAAGGAAATTTCTACCAAATCTAATGTGACATCCCATCAACTCATGGAGAAACTTTTATAATCAAGATGTAAAATTGGTTACCCTTAAACAAAAAATTGTAGTGTGTACCCCATGTAACCTCACAATCACGTTTATATAAATAATTTAAAAATCATTAACTTTTGTAGGATCTTTAATTTTACTACATTGAGATGAATAATTAATTAGATCAATTAAAAAAATATTGTAATATTTCCATGCGGAGTTCTTGGTAATACAAAAAGGAATTACATAGACCACTCATCTCATTTTCTAATTTGTAATAGAAGAGGCTTGAGTATGTTATAAGGCTTCAACCGATTTTACATTATCTGTAGGCTTGGGTAATAGTGGGATACATAATCAATGATGTCGTGATTCATTCTTAGAAACCAAAAAACATTATATCTATTAATAAATAATATAAATATTTTTAGGGTGAACAAAACAAGATTTAAAATGATAATAATGAAAGACTAAGTTACTAGATAATAATGGTAAGAAAGAAGATATTTGATGTGATTAATTCTATTATAAGGGATAGAACATCCAAAATGGTATCCCCACTATATAATATTTTATTTATATCCATGGAACTCATCATCAAACTACTGGTATAAAATATTAGATTAAAGGAATAATGAAGACTATTGAATGATTCTCTGATCAATACAAAAATCATATTCTTGTAAATCCAAATACAATCGAGATAAAATTCATATTATTTTCCATCCCTAAATCAATTTCATGGTTGGATGGAAAGATAATATATAACATTGGTTATTAAAAAAATAAATTCCTAATCATTGGAGTATAGTTGTTATGATGGTCAAAATTATGGAGTTATTATACCCATCGACATTGTATGTGTTTTATGTAATTCAGAGAAAATATGTTACTAATGATATGGAGATAAAAAAATCCCTAGAACCTATACCCAAATAAATAGTGACACAAACTATTAATCAAAATTAGAATATTTCGAATAATTTAAATCATTAATGGGGTAATTCATCTAGTGTGGACTCAGCAGATATTCAGTCTCATGATTGGATCTTGAATAAATAATGATTCAATCCATAAATAACACAAAAAATTTGTTGACATAATCGTGGATGATAGGTTTCATCATATATAGAATCAATATAAGGAAATTGGTGAGGAAAAAATGAATCAATCATTTTTGACAATTCCTAGAAATGATACTGAAAGATGTCATCGGTATGTCGGACCACTATTTCCTAAAATGCCGATACACTGACTAATGATCAATTTTCAAAAACCACTTCTCATTATTTAACATATCAAATAGTTAATCTACGTGGGGAATGGTTTATGTATTCCTAACTGCTACCAAATTTAATATATTATAGTCTATCTATAAATGAAAAAATATTATCCTTTACAGATCAAAAGCACGGGGAACCCCAATGTAAAGCACATGGATGAATAACTCTATTAAATACAAAATCATCTATTCATGTCATGGCCTCATTCATTTGTGGAGATTTTATGTGATAAGATGGTTTAGAAAATGGTTGTGTACATGGAACCATATTTATTGAAAACTCTAACTTTATCAAAGGAGGATGATAGGTTGATATCATTAGGGAAAACATTGGGAAATAACAAACGACTAAGTGATAGATAAAATAGAGAAATTTTCAATGGAATAAACTAATATATCATAGAAAAAATTCATTTATTAAGAAAAAAAGTGATACATGATCATTTTTTTGTCCCCACTACTAATGAAACACATGTCAGTATGCATTGATAGTTGAGAATGGTACAATATCCAGGAAATCCCAGAATCATGAGATCCTAGAACTAGGAAATCCAAGAATGATACAATGATTTTTCTATACATGTAATTCTATATATATCATAATAAAAAACTATGAATTCCTAGAACAAAACTATATCATGTATTGAAAAAGAACAATATAGATAATGGAAGCACTAAACTTTTTTCTTTCCAATACAAATCTCAATCTCCATCAAAAATGAATTCAGTTCCAAAATATGTTTCAACACATCAAGAATAATTGGTAGATAAATTATACTACGATGAACCAGTATTAAATAGAGAAGTGTATATAGAATATTTAAAAAAATGGTACCTCTTACAATAATTCATCATGCATCAAACATTTCCAAAAACTCATCAACTTTGGGAAGTTTCATCAGAAATGCCTTAATTGGATAATGGTACATAGACATTGATGATACTAACAACACCAAAATATCCATTAGTTATAATGATCCATAACCATAATTGTGAGTTGAAGATTCCTAGATGATCTTATATAGTTCTCCATGTCATATGTGGGCAGTGTGTTACCTTATAAGTGAGGGAAACTCCATCATTTGTGCCTTACCTTACCACCATAATAGCATATTAGTGGAACACTATTTTATATCGTAGATGGAACTAATGAGGAATTTTAATGAGAAGAAACCCCCCAAAATTATTATTATAATTCATCTTTATTTTTTATCTATGTAAACCATTAAATCTATCATATGGTGGAATAAAAATGGCAGATAGAAGAATATTTCCCACCATATCCATTTTTCAATTTTATCCCTTTTAACCTTATTATTACTAGTTGTATGATTCATCATATATACATATTATTATTTGTTTGGTCACAAGACCTATAGGTATTTCATGTATTTAAGATATTAATTATTCACAACTAATGAAAATAATTAACTAAATCCAATAAATAGCTATTGTACACTAACAACAAATTCTCCCACTACTACAATGATAGAAAATACAATGAAATAACAATCATCAATGATTTCCTGATATACTGTTGAGATAAAGTAGTCCCGATATGCTTCCACTTGGATTCTAAATGATGGTTTTTTTTGAATCTTTGAATCCCATGGCTACATACATAGACACTCCATATGGAATGTTACACATTTTACCATAATATAATCAGGTTTCCACATGATATGAAAGACATCAATTATCTTCTACATTAAATTATATGCCACATGGTGTTCATTAGTTCCCTTAATATATGGTATGTTCTCTCATAAAATATATTAAACTTGATTCGTGTCTTTAATTACTCTAGGGTTCATGTCAGTTGTTTGGTATTAATCTTGTGGTATAATTTTTTAACAATATATAGTTACCCTTTGATATCCTCTATGAGTATACGATCTAAATATTATTCCCAGTAATAGAATTTCCCATTCCACCCACTAAATGATCCCTTTTAAAATGTCTCAATGGAATATTTATACAGACCAAATGCTGAAATATATGATCATATATTGACACATTCTTATTTTAAATGAGAAGTACACGAGTACAAACTAGGATCTACTTCAAAAGACAATATAGGAAAAAAATTTCCCAACATCCCATGGTGGCTTTAAGGTCATCACGATATGGTTTGGAATTTCACTCACTATAACATACCTTAAATTCTTTTAAATCATATATCATGTCTTCTAACATAACCAGATAAAGAACATAATAATTCTATGATAACAAATTTTGTCATTTGGAATGGGAAATCCAATCCATATACCATCTAAACTCGATTAAAAAAAGACTAGATTTGTGTTCCCATTCACCACAAGATGATGATTAGCACAAAGGTAGAAAAATAGAAAAGTGGGGAATGGTTATCGTAATAATAAAAAAATAAATAGAATTTATATTAATTGAAAAAAATAATTGATATAATTTTTAATAAAATTAGTTCTAAAGGTTGACATGAAACTATGATTTCCATAATAACAACACACTATACATATCCCTAAAAAACAAAAAAGTATAACATAAAATTCTTAATTAAAACACCATGTGACATCTGCGAATCACTCAACCAACTAACCAACATCTATCCCTTACTGGATTACAAAAAAACAGAACCTCATAATGGTTCCTTTTCCTTTCTCACATCAGATAAATAAATGTCTACACACCCCAAAAAGAGGGTTTAGGGTGTGATATAAACATGATAAGAAGGTTCCCTGAAAATATTTCTATTACATATCTATCTACAGCTAACCCAAAAAGATCTATTGAATGAAAACATGGAAAAATAATAATATGAACAATTTTATATGAAAATTATCTTACTAATTCCCCATGTCTAAGGTTCTAAACCAGAGACATGTAATAAAAATTCATTGAATATATTCAAAAACCCATTTAATAATTTTAAATAATTTAATTTATCATATTAATTATAAAACATCACAAATACATAGCATAATTAGGTTAAATATTTTGAAAACCTTGGTGGAGCTAAGAATATAACTTATTCACAAAACACAAACAATGAATATTTCAAAATCAAATACCTGTAGTAATTGATATCATAAAGTATGGATGTATTTAAACCAAATAACGGGAACCCCTAACATTGTAATGATCATATTTCTAGAGTAATAGTATCTATGATATACTAATGGAATAAAACCCATGAATGGGAACAATCATACAATTTCAAAAAAAATATCCAAATATCAAACCATCTTCATAGGTATACAAAGCTCACATGGGTACTATATATGAAATATATTTCGAATTCCTTCTACAAATTCTTAAAAATTAAAATCTACATGTTTTTCAAAAACATTCTTTTAAAACATGTTTCTCAATCCACTAAACAATTATCGAAAAACACATTGATTAGCAAAACATTTGTCGAACCATATTTTACCATAAAACATATTTTTACCCATACAAAACTAACAATTCAATGTTCATCAGAATTCATTTATAATACCATTTATTAATTTAAGAACATTCGCATTTCATAGAACTTGGTCAATAAATAGATCCACCAACCATAAACTTCGGTTTCATACAATTCCAGATCTCACAAATAGAACTAAAAAAAATAAAGGAATAATGAATTATCATCTTCTACAGAATAAATTTTCACATATTAGAATTGATTTAAAATTATAATAAGGGTCAAAAAATAACATATATTATCATATACCTTTTGATTCTCAAACATCACACCATTAATTACATGATATTTTCACACCAAAAGACATGTTCTCAATAGATATATTGGAATATGATAATTAAACATCATATGTTGGAGATATATAATGATATCAGTATATAACCAATTTCCCAATCATTAAAATGGTAATAACAAGAGGATAATAGGAAAAAATTGACAAGAAATAATGATTTTTTTGACAACTTCTCAAAATAATATCAAAACACCAAGTGTAGAGGATAATAGGACTTGGGATCACACTAAAAGAGTCCATAATAGATATCTAGTCAAATTATTTTAGTAAAATAGGGTCAATTATTGTTTTGGGGTGTATTTATTTATATTTAGACCCTTTCTATCCTTGCCTAGCATAATTCTACTGGCTACCTGATAATTTCTATTAGGTAACTAGTGGACACTAAAGGAAACTAATGCCCATAGGTTATCTAATAAATTCTCCTATATGGGCCCATCAATAGGGCAGTGATCGAATAACTGATTATGAATTATTTCTAATTCAATAAGATTTCTTCTGGATCCCTGTAGCCACCGTTCAACATAAATATTTTTTATTACATGTCAAAATTTCATTGAAAAACAACAAAACATGGAAAAACATCATAAAATTAAAAACAAAACATACATTTCATATGATGTTCATTTAACAACCGTTTATTGGGACACACCATCTATTAATTCCATGGACAATGATCATGATACATCTTTTAATGTTAAAAGATCCTTGAAAAATAGTTTTTCCTATTATAATATTGTTTCTAAGATCTACCTCATAATATTTAATATCATATAGAGTATTATACATGAAATAAGATTTCATTAAATTCATGGTGTGTGCCTCACACATGGTTGGACCATATTGATTTCTTGTTTTTTTAAATAAATAGGAGAGAATATTGTTTGATCTTATACCTTGTTGGAGGTAATTTTATCATCATGGAATCTAATCATGAGGAAATATAAATCTCATAATATAAATTTTAATGGTAAATATTATTAACACCATAATAATTATTTTATTACTGACACAAAAGGTGTGTTATTCTCATCGGAAAAGGCATCCATAGATTATCACTATATCCATCCTTAGAGAATTAGTATTGGTATCCATAGCTCCCCAGCATAGGCATCATGGGACTATCAATAGTGTAAGATCTAGATCAACACTTGAGGAGAATATATTTATTCTCTAGAACAATCCTCAACATGTCATTGGACGAATCAATTGATCATCTCTAGAAGAATCTCAACTCATAACTTATGGTATCTATGTATAATAAAAAAGATAAATCAGACTCCTCACCAATGAAATCACATTCCATTCACTTTATCCATATATATCTTGTCACTATATGTACCCATAACTCAACAATAAGTTATCGGTTGACCATATTTAGAGGAATCTATTTATTATAACATGATTCATCTCACGCTCATCACTAGAGAAAACTCTCATCACCAACAAATAAGGAAAAATTATACTTTGATCAACATCAGTAATAATAGTCATCCACGTATTTGTGTCACATAGGGTATCATTGGTGTTAACATTGAGTGAGTATTTTCTTGATTTGTTTTGGCTATATTGAATGGTAAAAAATCATAAAGGGACCTCATCATGAGGGGGTGGTCATAAGATTATATATTTTTTTTAAACCTCTAACATTAATCCTACGTATCAAATTGAGTAAATAATAAAAAAAACCCACCTATATTATGTGTATCAATTTATAGTCATTTCGGATAACTAGTCTTTGTATTTTATTATCATGTAGTAAGGATTATATTTTCAATAAAGGGATGACGACAATATATTTATTGTGTATTATTCATTATGTTATAAAAACTAGTTTTACATATATATTTCTAACCAAATAAGAAATTTTATGTCTATTTATTATACCTAGTAATATTTCCATATTTATCCAGTTAACAGAACAATATTTATAATTCATTCATTTATACTTTCATATGACACATAACCATGTTAATGGCTCATGAGAATGTGATTTTTAGAGATTAATAATTATATTAATCCCTTGGTGGTATCTTACGATCATTGAATTGAATAATAAAGACAACTAGGTTCAATATTTAAAAGGATGCTAGAAGTGAGAGAGCCATATATGTACCATATTCCATGAGTGGATTAGCTATTATAGTTTTTATATAGACCACCATTTCCATTACTATATATGATAAAGATTTCAATTTAGTTAATTTATTTTAGGAAGGAAATCCTTGTAGATGTTTGTTATAAAAATCACACTAATTTATATTTTTTTCAGTGATGTTCAAAACCATGAAACATATATAACAATTCTTTAGATAATGCCTTTCTATAATGTTATGATACAATATTCAACTATGTAAATGTATTCCATGATGTACATTTTTATTTATTCATCCATAATAGATTATATGAGTTAATGAGTTTACATCTAAGGGTAATGGCTACCCATAATTGGGTTTATTCCTAGAGTGATGATGAACAGATCAAATACTTCACATCACTTTAATATATGGAAGAGTAAAAAAGAACCTTAGGACCCCCCACATCACCTAGAATGTTTGTTTTATATTTTGGGGGAATATTTTATGTAGTTCAAGGTTTAAAGGGGGATACATAAGGTTTTATCACACTTTAGGAAAAAAATTCACTAGTTCTCTTCATGTGGGGGGTCCTGATTGAAATATTTCGCAAAAGGATCCTTGTAGATATTTTCATGAAATATACTTACTTATATTTTCCCGTGAAGATATTTTGTAGATATCCATACTATGGATATAGTATTGTTGTAATGAATTGTATTACATTTTTAATGATTTAATTAGTTTAATAAGATGGTCCAAAAAAAATTAAATTTATTTTTTATTAACTCTCAGTACCCAAAAAATAGAGTTTCTTTCTCAATGTGTTTGAAATTATTTATATGTAGTAGAATTAAGGAATTGGAGGTCATGTATTTATAATTTAACCATGCTGATATAACGTTTTTAGACTATAGACAAGCACCAATAAAAAGGAGTTCAGAAGAACATGGTGTAATGTCATTACATATTTTACAAAAAAAATCATTTTTTTAAGTAGACTACGACTATAATAGAATTCCATTAGTAATTCATGAAGAACATATAGAAATAAATATTCCATATGAGAATCAATATACACTATATCTATTCTAAAAATTATTTTCAAGCATTAAATTTTTATTCAACCACAAGTGAATGATTTAAAAGAATTCATAAATAATACCCGAATAAGAAAGATTTTAAATCCCTAATGACTTTTAATGAACAGGAAATGAATTTTTAAAATATTACATTATAAAAATTTATATATCTATATTATTATTCCTAGTTAAATGGGAGGACCACACAAGATGGGAATTTATTTTCATTTATATGTTTGTTATAGATCTATGAGTATTCAAATTTATTCTTAGAAATTAATAGTAATATTTGAAATGTGGTTCTCAAATAGAAAAATTTTAAAATATTAAAATGTTCCAAGAATACCAATTAAGTGTTCTACTATTTTTAAACCTCTTTCATTATAAAATAATTAAACACATTACCTACATGAAGTGAGAGGATGTCTCAGCCTCACTAATAGTGTACTGAATGCTTTAAAAATTATATTCATTCCCTCATGCGATAGAATTATTTCTAAAAGTAGAAATACGATTATTATATTATTCATGTAGATATATGATTTTCAACCCAAAACATGTATGTTTCATTTTATTTTGAATAGAAATATGGAATCCATGGAAAAGTGCACATCTCGAAATATTTGGGGACAACAATTTCATTAGGTTTTCTATTTTGTTATAGTGTTTTATTTATTAAATAATTTATATTATATATTTATATACTTATAAAAATAATATTTTTAATTTATTTTAGGTTCTATCATAGAATCATAATGAATGGGTAATCCATGACTAAATTAATGGATGGATTCCCTGATAATCTCTGTAAATTAAGTGACATTAATTTAACAATTCAAACTAATTTATTAAAAAAGTTATAATTCGTATGGAATATAAATGTATTTATTTAAAATGGTATTTTTTAATATTAAATACAATTATTTCAATGGTATACATTAGAACTGAGAAATGATCGTCTTTTTATTTTTTGGGACAACACTTTACTGGCTTATAATAGGTGATTCCATATCATTTCGTATTTATACTATTATAGTTTATAATTATATATTATTTTTGAATCCCATTATTATAATATTATTCATAAAACTATTACCTAAATTTTAATATACATGCATTGCTATTAATTTTGGGTTCAAATGGTAATCATTAGCATAATACTGTTCTACTAATTTTATAAAGAAATCATCCATGATAAGTACCTTCAACTAATATGTACATTTATTCATAGATAAAATACTCCTAAGATCATTATTTTGAGTCCTAATTTATTATATAATATGAATAACATTTTTTCCATTACATATAATGTGATATATGCGAACAAACCACAACTCACCTCTGTTAAAAGAGTGTATTGTAGTTAATGTGGTAGGTTAGTTAATACTACAAAAATTAGTGTATTTTAGTAACAGTATTATAGATTTATTACTAACTAAAATAATATAAAATATTAAAAAAATTAATAGATATATATTTAATCAATTTCTATGAAATTTTAAAATTATGTTTTTAAGATTTAATATTTTTAAAATCACTACATTAATACAGTATCTTTGATCCTTTCTACAATAATATGTCCCAGGAATTTATGTTTTCCAAATTCACTAAAATTTCATATTTCTAAAATTATTACTTGATTATGATATATTTTTAAATTATTGAATGGAATGTTAAATGAATATACTATTACAATTTTCAATTGGTTACTACTTTCCCATCATAGTTGTGGAATTTCTACCACTCTTCTCTTACAGGTGCCATGTGTGACACTATTTTTTTAAATTATTCATATATTGGATTGTAAATTGAGATTTAATAATTTTAATGTGATTTTAGAGATTATAGTAGTTTTTAGAGGATTTAAATTTAAAGGACTCTTTCTAGTGGGATTGTAGTAAAAAATATTTATCAAGTACACTTGAAAATCCATGGGATTCCTAGGAAGAATAAACTATGCCCTATGAACACATTGATTCTTGTAAATCATTATGATATTGTGCTTCCAATATAATGATTGATACATTGATCTAAATTGAACTTCTTATCAAATACTTGGTCATCCAAAGTATGATTCTCAATTTCTTGATCGGGGATGTGGGCTTCTGAATAATTTATCCTGAAGATATTTTATCATTGATAGAATTCGAACCACGATTCGAGGAATTTTAATTCTCACATCATTTGGACCTGGACGATTATCAGCATTAGGACATCTTAGGCACATGTGATCTTATTTGGCATTTTGGCTTTGGAATCTCCTCATTCATTATATTGGAATTCTAATTTTGATGGATCACGAGTTGTTCTAGAATATAGTTCGGAAAAATAAAACATGGATAGAATCATTTTTCATTTCCATGAAGTTTTATATAATATAGGTGGACCTTGTAATTGGAGATTATTTATATGTGTTCTTGGTATTACGGTTTGATTTTTTTTGTGTTTATCCCTGTGAGACAGATGATTAATTGTTGATCTTCTTTGGTGTGTGTGCATCCCCACTATTGGGACCATGTAGAATGGATAATGAAGTTTGAAGAGTTTTCTATGATAGAGTGTTGTTTTTTGTTGTCAATAAAGATAAATCAATTCACATTGTAAATGCCTTGAAAACCGTACGATTAATTTCTGAGTTGTATTTCACAAATATCAAAAGTTAGGAGAACTTGTGATGCAATCCTTATGATTAAAAAGGGGAGAAATGATGATGCTAGTCGTATACAGTTTTGATTGGTTTGAATGATGTTGTTGGAAGAATTATATATTTCAGTACATCCCATTGAAAAACTGACGATGCTAAAGCTATTCGATCAAAGGATACATATCACGATAGTGGATTTCAGGATGAAAAATAAAGAATGGTTATGGGATTCAGTGAAGAGAATAATGAAAATGAAATGGAAATTACAGAGGTAGTATAAAACAACATTTTAAGGGGGAGTCATTTTCCAGTGTTTGAAAAAAATTAGGGCCTGAAAATCAGAAGATGAAAAAACCTGCTTTTAGTGAAGGATGTTTTGTGCAAGATCTATGTTGTTATGATAACTAGCGAGAAAGGCATTTTTATGGAGCATAACATTGAAAAATGGAAATAGAATGAGGTTGAGAGAAATATTGGAGAATTGGTATCAAAAGAGAAGGTTGCACGAATGATTGGAGAGTTGGCATCAAAGAGAAGGTTACTCAAAATATTGAAGAAGTGGCGTGAAAGAAATGATTGGCGTGAAATAAAATAGCACACCAAAGGAAGCGTAAAATGGGGTTTTGCATGCTATGATTAATTCGTGGTCCGAACATTGTAAAGTGGATATGGAAGGAAGCATGCAGAAGATTTAAAAGCTGTGCAAAATAGGAGTTTGACCTAAAAGGGGCTTACGCGCCTAACGAAACGTCAAATGGGGTTTTGCGCGACATGTCAGGATCTTGTGTGACAGATAAGAGGTTTTGTGCGTAGGGGTCAAAGAGGTCTATAAATAATAGGTGAACCATTCACTTCATTGATGCTAGAAACTTAGAGATATCTCGATCTTTGAGACAAATTTTTTTTTATAGAAAAAGTGAGTACGGGAAAGAAATAGAGTTGCACACAAGAAAGAGAAGTTGTGCACAAGAAGAGGGTTTCACAGAAGATTGAAGTTGTTCACAAAAGGTGTTTAACGATAGAAGTCATATATTTCATTCCAGGAATATAATATGCACGAATGACACCTAAATGTTTTTGGGAAACATTTGGGGTCTTCACACATATTTGGTTTTACGTAAGACAGTTCTTCTGGCTTCTGGGTAAGAAAGTGAATATTTGTACTTCAATGAATACACCTGCTCAATTTTAAAGAAGCACTAAAATTCTGTAATTCAATATTTGTGCTAAGAGGGTGCACACACACTTGCAGATTGTTTTCCATGTGATACACGATTGTAAGGGAATATCCTACTCATTGTATTCCACATGAAATGATTGTTTTATAGTGTATTGCATGGTACTGGATTTTTTATATACCATAACATAGATGTAGCTACTCTTGTTGAGTAGTGAACCTCATAAATATTGTGTTCCAGTGGTTGTGTGTTTTTATATGAGAAGAAACTCTTTAACAGGAGGCGAAGGTTGATTCAAAAATAAGGAAACAAAAAAAAGTAAAAGCCATCACTGATTCACCACTCCCTCTATCAGTGATAATATGATCCTGATTGGGAACTTCATTTTGTATCGGAGGGAGGCTACCTTAATTTATTCGTTATTGAATTGTTTGAATAGAAGTTGTGATGGAGAATCTAAATTGCCTGACGAGTAAGGGGATTCCAATTTTTTATGGAAAGAACTATCAAATATGGAAGGACATGATGATTCCTTATCTTATGTTTCTTGGATATGAATTTCTTGAAACTACAACTGATGGATTTCCTCCTATTGATGACAAGGATCCTCTTACACCTACAGATAAGAATAATCTTGAGAATGATGGAAGAGATAAAAATTACTTACTCTCATATCTTTCTAAGAGTGAGTATTTTAAAATGAAAGGTGTTGCTACAGCTAAAGGAATCTAAGATATGTTGAAGAACATCTATGAAGGAAATACAAAAGTGAATATGGAAAATGTAAAAATATGGAGAATGAAGTATAAAGACTTGAAATTCAAAGAATGTGAATCTATTGGGGATTTTGTTACCAAGGTAAATGACATTGTCAGTACAATCAGATGTCTTGGTGAAAATTTTGAAGATTCTACGATTGTTGAGAAGATATTGAGAATTATACCTAAAACAATTGATGCTATAGTTTCATCCCTAGAAGACAGAGACTATGAAACATTATCTCTGGATGATTTTAATAACACTCTCATAAAATTTGAAATGATATTGGAGAAAACTATGACGAGAAATGAAAAAGTTGATAGAAAAATTTTATTCAAGGCTGCAAAGGAAAAAAAGTTGAAGAAAATTCTTTATGAAGATAATGTTGGTGAATCTGACTCTTAAAATGAGGTATGCCAAAAATTTTGTGAAATACACTCCTTGTTTTAAAAAAAATGTAAAAAAGGAACAGGGAAATACTTATTGAAACTCCATTTGAATTGTTTTGAAGGTGGATCTTTTGGCCACTTTGAAGATAATTTTCCTCAAAAATTGAAATATGGAGACAATGATAATGAAGAAAGAAGGACAATAAAAAATTGAAGAAACAGGGTGGAAAAGATAAATATTCTGAAAGAGGTAAGGATAAAAATTTATTCAAATCTAAAGGAAGAAGCATGTTTTCAAAAACTGATGAAGACGATGATAGTGAGTCTGGATCTGAAAGATTTGTTGCTATGGAAGCTAGAGAGAGTACATTTTTTGAAATAGTGAATTATGATGATTATGGTAGTAGTAGTACTAAATAGAAGAAAAATATCTTCAATAGTATCTAAAATAATAGTTGAATGAATGTTTGAGAAAGATTTGAACACTTGAGAAGGATAAAAAGAAGATAATAAATTAAAATTCCACATTAAACAATGAAGGAATTTTTAATGATGAGAAAATCAATATGGAAAATGAGATTGATGATCTGAATAAATCTTTTGATAATTCAATAAATAACAATGATCATCTTGATGTGAAGCTGATGGAAAAAAGAAGAAGATTTGGAACTTGTCCAACAAAATCTTTATAAATCCAAAGAAAAGAATATCAGTTTCAAAAAATCTATCTTAGAAGTCGGTGAATGATCCAGTAAGAATGGACCAAATAAGGATCCACAAAAGTTACCATCAAAGGTAGAAATGAATGATGGAACTGGTTCTGATAATAACAGGACTGGAAAGACCATGTATGTGTCCAAAGTCAGCAATGCTGAAAAATCAGAAGTGGATAAAAATTATGATTCAAGAAAGACTTTTAATACCTTTGGTACTGATAAATCTGAACTGAGGATGGGAGTTAGAAATGAAAACATAAAGGTTTATGGTCAGCATATTTTTATTAAGAAGGTTTTTGAGAAGCATGTCCACAAATCTGGCTAGTATAGAATTTTTAGAGGAAAATATTCATTTTATGGTTACTGTTGGTTTTGTAGTGGATTCAAACACATGGAAAATATGTTTTAGTTCAACCAAAAAGATTACAACTATTCCACAAGTTTTTAAATTCAAGGATTGAGGGAGAGTCAATACATTAAAAATATAAAGTCTCTAAATAAATTTTAGAATATATATGAGAATATTGGTGTGATAGTTGAGAATAGGTTCTAACCACATGAATCTATTTATGAAAAATGTGATTGACCTGGAAATCATTCCAAGGGCTTACATAGTGTGTTACCAGAGAGAAAAAAGTATCATAATAACTCTCAAAATCTAGATTTTTTAAAAACTAAAAGAGAGAGGTCTGATAAGTCTGAAAAGAAAAAGTGCATGGTTTTATGGCTATAACACATTGAAATTGCTAGGAAATTGGACGAAGAATAGAAGAATGTGGAAGAAAATGAAGAACAAAATGATCTCATTGTCGAAATGACTTTGAAATCTAAAAAAGGTGAACTTCCATGGACTCATGATAGTGGGTGTTCCTCTCATATAACAATAGGCATAAATCTGATGATGAATGTGAAATACTTCAAAGAAGGAATAGTGACATTTAGAAATGATGAATCTCTAAGGATCAAAGGAGTTGGATCAGTCACCATTCGAAAAGAAATGAATAAATCTAGGAAAACACTATATGTTGACGGGCTGAAACATAACCTGCTTAGTGTTTCATAACTCATTGGTGAGTTAAACAAAGTTATCTTCAAAAAAGATGGATTTTTTTGTGAAAAGTGAAAATGATGGAAATATAATTACAAGAGGCCAACATACAAGATTGAATGTGTTCAAAGTTGGTGAAGTGCAGAACTCTTGTTACATGGGTATGGCGGATGAAAATCAGTTATGGCATAAAAGGATATGACATATGTGTTAGAGAAATAGGTTCCAGTTATCCAAAAGAGATAGTACATGAAATATGCTTGATTTATCAAGAAGTATAGATTGTTGTTGCACTATTTGTGAGAAATGGAATATTAAAAACTCTATTCATAATAGAGTTTAAATTCTCTCAAAAAGACCCTAAGAACTCATACACTCTAATATTTGTGGACCAATGATCAAGTAATATACAAATTAAAATATGTTCATCATTACTTTCATTGAAAACATTACTCACATTACTTGTGTTACGTACATGAGTCATAATCAGATGCTTTGAAAATGTTTAAGTGTTTTAGGAGGAATGCGGATAAGGAATGTGAGTATTCAGGGAAGTAGTTGAGAACTAATAATGTTGGAGAGTATAATGAATAAGTATTTTAATGTTACCTCAAGAAACATAGAATTCGGCATGAGTTCAGTTCACCAAACACACCTCAACAAAATGGGGTTGCTGAAAGAAAGAATCGAAGTCTGGTTGAAATGGGGAGAACTATGTTTCCTGAACCTAGTCATTCTCATTATTATTGGAGGCAAGCCATGAGCATGACTCTATATATTCAGAACTGTTGTTTCTATAGGCCAGATATAGATATGGCTCCATATCTAAGTTCTATGAAAAAAATCCAAGACTAAAACACTTGATAGTTTTTGGGATTCAATGCATTATAAAGAAGAAAGGTGGAAAACTTCGAAAGTTTGGGCAAAGAGGAGATGACAAATTTTTTCTTGGCTATTCTTTAGAAGGAAGTGGATATAGATGCCTCAAAAAATAAACATGAATAGTTATCAATTCTTCAGATGTAAATGTTGTTGAAAATGTTGAGAAAGAAAAGAAGTTATATGTTGATGTTAAATTTGAGCAGGATAGAGAATATTTAGTTAACAATGATGGTAATGTTGTAGACTATGATAATCCTACTCAATAAGAGGAATCTGGATCAGAAATATCTAGTGATGAGGATGAAGTTCAAACAACTCATCCTAGGCTGAGGAAAGATGTGGAGACTCAGAACATTATTTGTGATAAACAACAGCGGGTTCAAACAAGAAGAACAACGAATGAAATATCACATACTTCTCCTTATTCAAATGTATAACCGAATGATATAAATGGAGAATTTGAGCATCCAGAATGGGTTCATGATATGAATGAAGAGCTTTATCAGATATAGAATAATGATTCTTGGAAACTTGTACCTAATCCAAACAACAAGAAAATTACTGGTACAAAGTGGGTTTTCGGGAACAATTTGAATGATGAATGTAATGTAATAAGAAACAAAGAAAAACTATTTTGAAAAGGTTATTCACAAATTGAATGAATTTAATTTGATGAAAAAGTTTCTCATGTGGCTAGATTAGAAAAAATCTAAATATTTCTTCTTATTATAGAACAACGAGGATAAAAAATCATTCAAATGGATGTAAAATCCGCATTCTTGAATGGTGACCTTGATGTGGAAGTTTACATTGATCAACCTTGTGGATATTTTATTGGGAAGGATGAATGTTATGTTTCCAAGATGATGAAGGATTTTTATGGGATAAAATAGGCTCCAAGGGCATGGTATTCTAAATTAGATACTTTCTTGAAGAAGATGAATTTTAAGAAAGGTAGAGTTAATAGAAATATTTACATCAATGAGTGTGAGGAGTTTTCAATAATCATTATTGTTTATGTCGATGAAATTATATTTTCTGGGAATGATGAATGATCATGTGAAATATTTGATGAGGAGATGAACAAGTTATTTGATATGTCCATGCTGGGTGAAATGAAATACATTCATGGGTTAGAAATATCATAGAAAAAGAATCACGTCTTTCTGTCTCAAGAAAAGTTTGCTAAGTATATTCTGAATATGTTTGGTAGGAAATATTCAAAACCAATGTCCACACCTATTTCAGTAGGAACCAGGTTTTATAAATATGGAGAAGGAAAGAATGTTGATCAGAAAAAGTTTCAGAAGATGAATGAAAATTGTTGTATTTGACTGCCTCAAGACCCGAAATTGCATATCTTGTCACTTAATGTGCAAGATTTTATAGTGATCCTAAAGAATCAGATCTTATTTCTAGAATTCAATTTCTCATCTATATCAAAGGAACAATTTTTTTTTGAATTATTTATGACGGCTCAAGAAATATTGATCTATTCGGGTATTCTAATACTGATTGGGCATGAAATGTTGATGATCAAAGATCCACATCCGGTGGAGTTTTTTACCTGGTGAAAATTTGTGTTAGTTGTCATACTAAGAAACAGAATTTAGTAACTCTTAGCATAGCTGAAGCTGAGTATGTTGTTTCTACTCAAGCAGAAACTCATCCAATGTGGTTGAAGATTCAGTTAGAAGATCTACTTGTTGATGTAAAGTTACCATTGCTCTTGGGTTGTGACAATCAGAGTGTAATAAATCTAACAAGAAATATGGTAAAACATTGTCATTCAAAACACATTGATATAAAGTACCACTTCATCACATAGTAGGTATAGAATAATGAATTAATGTTGGAGTATGTTCCTACCTCTGAACAAGTTGCTGGTATATTCACAAAACCTTTACCCAAAGAACCATTTGAAAAATTGATGTTGGACATGGGTGTCCACCCTCTTTTTCATCAAGGTAAAGGTACATATTTCTACCCCCACTATAATCGTGCCTTTGGATAGTGTTTCCAAGGGGGAGAAGTGTTTCATAAATCTATCCTTATGGAAGCATGCATAAAGGTGGTGTTGTGGATGTACTGTGAATCCATCATGTATGTGTGTGAACTATTCTAATAGTTTTTAGAGTGGTTGTAGGAAACAATGTTGTTTTCTAGGAAAGTTGAAGATGTGAAGAATGCTGAATTATAAGCTTGAAAGATGATCTGAAGAAGGATGAGGAGATATGATCGTGAGATTTCATACTCACTGCTTTTGGACTGAATGGTTTTGGATGTCAATAATTCTTGTTTCCTATAATGAGTTATCTCACATAGGATTAGAATTGTTGATAAGTAATCCATTTCCTGAGGTTACAATGTTTAGTAATTTAGGAATCATGGTTGTCAACAATATCTAAAGGGGTAGACTGTTGGGACCATAATGGAAAAATAAGGATATAAGAAGAGTTTGATGTTATAGAGTGCTGTTTTTTATTGTCAATGAAGACAAATCAATTCACTTTGTAAATTCCTTGAAAACAAGATGATGATTTGTTGATTTGTATTTCACAATTATCATAGGTTATGAGAACTTGTGATGAAGTCCGTATGAATTAAAGGGGGATAAATGATGATGCTAGTCATATATTGTTTTGATTGGTCGGAATGATGCTTCTAGAAGAAATGGATGTTTCAGTACATCCCATTGAAAAACTGATGATGCTAAAGTTTTTCGATCATTGAATACATATCACGATTGTGGATTTTGTGACAAAAGCTGAATAATTGTTTTGAGATTCAGTGATGAAAACAATGACAAAGGAACAAACAATATGGAGGCACCATAAAAGAAAATTTTAAGGGGGCACTATTTTCTAGTGTTTTCCAAAATTTAGGGCCTAAAAATCAAAAGATAAAGAATCATTCTTTTGGTAAAGGATGCTTCGTGCAATATCTATGGTGCATTAGAAACTAGTGCGTAAGGCATGTTTCGGGAGTAGAACGTTGGAAATGGAAAAGGAATAAGGTTGCGCAAAAGATTGCAGACTTGGCGTGAAATAGAATGTTGTGTGAAAGATTGGATAATTGGCATGAAAGAGATGGTCACGTAAAATATTGAATAATTGGCATGATAGAGGAGGTTGGCGTGAAAGAAATATGTCTTCCAAAGGTGACATAAATTGGGGTTTTGCGAGCTATGCATTATTCGAGGTCCGAACATCAGAAAATGGAAAAAGAAAGAAGGGAACATTAGCTTTCAAATGTGTGAAAAAGATGAGGTTGGCTTGAAAGAGACTTATGCACCTAAGGTGATAAAAAATGGGGTTTTGCACGCCACGTCAGGATCTTGCACGACAGATAGAGGTTTTTGCACACAGGGGTCAAAGAGGTCTATAAATAAGAGGTTAACCCCATAGTTCAGTGATGCTCAACACATAGAGATATCTTGAGAATTTAGGAATGGATAATTATTATTAAAAGAAGAGTGCATGAATGAAATAAAGTTGCATGAAAGAAGAGGAAGATGCTCGCAAGAAGAGAGTTGCACGCAAGGTTTATGTTTCGTGGAAGTGGCGTTTCACGAGAAAGGTCAAATCTTGCATGTCTGGCATAAAATTTGTCTGCAATACACATAAAATGTTGCGTGAAAGATTTGGTTTCTTTTCACGTATTTAGTTTTGTGTAAGACAGTTCTTACTATCTTCTGGGTAAGAAAGTGAAGATTTGTACATCAATGTATACACTAGCTCAATTGTAAAAAATCACTGAGATACTATAATTCCTTTTTTGTGCTATGAGGGTGCACACACACTTGCAGATTTTTTCCATGTGCTACATGAGTATAGGGGTATATCCTACTCATTGTATTCCATATCAAACGATTATTTTCTATTGGATTGTGTAGTACTGGTTTAATTATGTACCATACCAAGAACGTAGCTACTCTTGTTGAGTACCGATCCTTGTAAATATTTTGTTCATGTGGTTGTTTGTGTTCAGCAGAGAAGAAACTCTATAACAAGAGTCAAAGGTTGTTTCAAAAAAAAAAGGAAACATAAAAATTAAAAGACATCACTGATTCACCCCTCCCCCTCTTAGTGATACTTTGATCCTGATTGGGAACTTCAGCTACTAGACCAATGAAAATTATTTATCTCATGAGGTTGGAAATAATTTTAAATTTTTCTTAACATGATGTGATTTTTTTTGTAAATATTGGTTGTTATATTTCTTTTTTTTCATATATTTTATATTGTTTTGTGAGATGGTTGAGCCACATTGACTATTTCCATAAGAGGGATGTGACCGAAATTGTTTGACATAAACATAGGTTATCCCTTTTAATGGAATATGTTAAATATGTTTTGTGGGATATCCCATTGGGGTAATGTTTTATATGTATCATTTATTTTACATATGGTATTTATATAAAGTATTTTGATTCTCTCTCTTAGGACCTGACACATGTGTTTGTCTTCTGTGATATACATGGTTCTCATTTGCACTCTGTTTACATTAATGAAATGAACTACATCTTATTTTGAAATTATGTTTAAGACTATTGGATTTATCTTAGTGGGTCTAGTGGTCCTATCATACTGAATATCTCTATTCGCATATATGTTTTATGAGAAGGTGTTGTGTGATGTTTTAAGACCCTGTGGTGGGTGGTTAAGCATTCTTAGCATGACCACATATGTGTTAAAGTATTGATTTAAGAATATATGGATGATACTACTTTTTCTTTGATCGATTTATTTAATTCATTGATCCTACACTAATGTGTATTCTTTTTTTGTTCCAGTTTTGTTACAATAATACCATTTTATTTCATCATGTGTTAATAATATATTAATTTACTACTACATGGATGATTTATTCATTTATTCATTTTTATGTATTTGGAGTTAGTGTTTCCACTATATGATTAGATGTTTAACTAGTACGTAGAGTAATGTATCCTTGTTTAATCTTTTAATATCTCTCAATAAGTGTCTAACAACTTTCATATGGGTTATAACATATGAGATTGTGTTTCATATTATCTCGGACTCAGTGGTAGGGTTTATAATGTTACACATTTTTATTAGAGAACGTGGTTCAATAGCTTATTTCATTATGTTCATTGATTTTTGAAATGATTGATTGTAGTGTATATGGTTTTTAAAAGTATAATGGCGGGATGTTAATACCTAGATAGTGTTGCAAGGTAGAACCCCATGTTTCGATGGATTATAGGATTTTGGTTTCTGGAATGTTTTGTTCAATGTTACCTTGATTTTATTACACATTGGTGATGTACATGATGTCGATGTACTAATATATGGTATTCAGTGTGTGTTCCTATATAATTTCCTAGTACATAGGATTACATTACAAATTCCAATTTGTTTCATTAGATAAATTAGGAATAATTCAAATTCATGTAAAATTATCATATGTTCATTTATATATTTTTTATAGAAATATTTTATTTGAGACAAATTGTTTTATTCTTGGTTTTATGTAAATATTAATGTGATTATGATGTAGGTATTCTAGTCATGGGTCTTCGGTTGTTCATAGGGGGTATGTCTTATTCTATGGGTGGTTTATTAATAAAACTGTTTCATTAAAAATGGGTTTATGTGTATGTACTCTATTATTGGTATCTATGGATTAATATTTAAATTTTCTATGGTTTTCTTGGTAATACCATGATATTTTACCACATGGATTGTTGGAACCAAAATATTTGCAAAGAAAAATTATGAAAAGAGGAAACCAATTCCAATGGATATGCTTTGTGAACCTCCTAAACGAAGCCCTTCATCATCACATCCAGTGCACATCCATGGACTCATTTGTGATTTCCATATTGTAAAATAGGTAATAAAAACTCAGTGGTTATGACTAAATTTAAGTAATGCTTTGTACTGTGGAGAGAATCGGATCACCTCTGTGATCCCTTGTTAATTGACCGAACCAAATGAGCGTTCTATCGAAGGAATTACGGACTCCTCTACACTGAGGAAGGAATGATGGATAACTCCACAGTTTTGATAAACATGAGACAATCCTCTTCTGATCGCAATGCACCACATGGCATCATAGCGATATGTTAGAGCTTCACACCACCTCTTGCCTATAAATCCCATGCTTCCCTCAGATCCATAGGACGAATACCCTAATTATTCTTAATCTCAGCTCTCAAATCCTGAATCACATTCTACTCTACAAAACATTGAAAACATGTACTCTTTAAGTCTCTTGTGTATTGTAATGTACCATTACCGTAGCTCAAATACAACCCATCCTTAAGAAGGTATTCCCTTCACGGATCCCACGGGCCACTTCAAAGGAAGGATATCCCTAAAATAACCTAGGTCATCATTGAGAACTCATGCTTTGTGATTTACCATAAATTCACATTTTATCCCCATTCTAATCCCATTTCATTGTGTTTTTTGATTTACACTGCAATGTAGTGGCATGCTTTGCAAGGAACACATGCTCTGTGATGTCTTACTCTACGAAATAACATGCACTTTGTGAAGAACCCTTCATATGCATGTATACCCCATGCCTAGGATATGATACTCCACTTAGTAAAGCATTCCCCTTCACGATGTCCCTCCGCCCAGTGAAGCAATAGAGCTTTGCAATGTCACTTCCAATGAACCCATTTTATTCGCAAACCCTTCACCCTTATGGCCATCCAAGTTTGTATGAAGTGATGTCAAGGTCCCTTGGGTAGTGATTCATATTGTATTAAATTGAATGATAATTATTCACCTAGGAACACAAACAATGGTTACTTATTCACATAACCATGTTAATGTTATCCCCTCTATGTATCTCTACATATCTCTGCCTCACCCTAGCATTACAAATTCCGTACCTTCCATAAGTGTTTGTGGGTATCAGTTATGTATTTCCTAGGGGTGAGAGGTGAATCCTCGCCGTCTAAGCTTCCAGACATTAAAAAGAAAAGTTCTATCACCCTTAGAATATGACATTTAACTATAGCCTCTCCTGAAGCAATATACAAGGGGTTCCGCATCTCGAACATTCTCCATGCCCACTGGTTTCCATGGGAGTGAGATCCTACTCACATGGAATGAGATCTTCTTTGCTGGAGTGGAATATGTCTGCGGGGAAGGGAAACCATCCTGGTGTAAGACTCAATCCATTATTGTCGGAGGTAGAATCCATTCTCCACCTCTCTTCTTTAGAGAACAATGAACATAGGATAGATTATCACATGGACCATCATTAACCCATCTCTATACCTTTTGGATTTATCGCCCTCAGTCCACCATCCAAGAGTAAGTCCCAATATCCTTCTACCTATGAGGCTAACAATTCATAAGCCCAGCTATATTCCTCACAGATGCACCTTTCATGGAGTGATACTTATTTCATTGATACATCATGTTTATCACATCGATAAGAACTCACATGGTCTTAGAGTAAGCACCGACCATGACATCTTCCATGGAATGCCTTATCCTGTACGCCCTAACCTCGTCATACCGAACATCATGCACTTTTATGAACTTACATTTATAGGATAGGTATGTTGAAAGCATTCATATGCTTCTATACCATTAAACATTGATCCTGACCATGTATCATCGGTTCACCCTCTTCATGCATGAAGTTAAACTGTGCACCACATTTTGTCCTGCATGACATTAAACTGTACCCTTATGAACTACATGGGTTTTGATACATGTCTCCAAAGTAAGTTATGTATGAACGGTCCCAATGGTTCAATCCCAATCTTTTATAATACATTGTATTCCCTTTTTTCAGTACCCTACTCTGTGGTCTACCCCCTGAGCATTAGATCAATCTTTTCGACACATAATCCCCTGACATTATCTTCAGGTCGTTGTCCTCTGAGCAGACCCCAATCCAGTGCCTCACATTGAACTACATGGGTTTTGATCCATGTCCCCTAGATAAGGTACGTAGGAAACCACCCGATGGTTGAACACCAAAAATTGGTAAACATTGGTGTTCCCCTATACTGGGACCCACAACCTTGTTCTGTCCGTTAGGGGTGTTAGTCCAACTCTCAGGCTACCACCCACTTGTAGACCTAGCATGTCGTCAGTTCTATGTCCTCTACGCACACCCTAATTCCATTCCCCCACCCAAAACTTTGTGAAATTTGATTCCATATCATAAAGATATGTAAGAATCATCCATGAGGTTCAATTCAATCACTCATGTCTCATCCTGAACTTTCCCTTGAGCCATTGTTTTTTAAGAATGTCATACCCCAACCTGAAGGATCTACATCCCCCGGGTCCCATCCATGTGTCCATTCTCAATATTCTCCTCCTTATTTATCCCATCATCCCACTAAAATATGTGTATTTTTTATTACCTTACACATGAATACATAGGAAGCCTCCCCAAGGTTCAAGATTAATTTCATTGTCGTCTCCGTGATAATTCTCTCCCATTCATCTCGACCACTTTGTTCAACCTTCCATTAATTATCCTGTATCTTAATCTGGCCGCCATATCCTGCTGATATTGTTCCACTGACCACATTGGTTATCCTTGTGGCAACGAGTTAGCTAAATATGAATAATCCTCACACAATACATAATCATCCAAGAAAGAGTTCCCTCTTGTGATGGGACACTATCCATGTGTAAAACCCAACATGTATTTATGTCATGGCCCCTTTCTGTATGGCCTGATTCATCACCCCTAGGAAATATATGGGTTTTGATCTCTGTCTCTCAGGACATGGTATATAGTAATTCTTTCTAATTTTAAATCCCATACAAGGTTAAACTATGGAGTCTCCTTAATAGGGACCAAAGTCTCCTCGGATCCATATTCATTGGATGTTTTGATCCACTCATATGGTAAACTACATAGGTGCTCCCTCTTTGGGATACAACCATCTAATCCACTCTTGTTAATGTTTTTATCCGTCTGATCTATGTCTGCAAATGTTAATCTTTCGGAATACCCTATTTTAATCATTGGTAGGTGAGGAAAACCATAGAGACAATCTTATAGAATATAGTTATCCAAAATTGACGTGGGATACCTCAGGATTCAGCACCATCAATAAACATTTTATAAGGGTAACAAACACATATTCACCAGTGTTTCAGCTTCCATACACGCAATCGATGTCCGACGTGACTACTCCCCCAATCAAATGTTGATTCCGTAACATGACTCCTTGGAATGTCCTGATATAAGAAGTGTAATTAATCGGCATCCATAAAGATGTGGAATCAAAAACAGTTTCACAGATAATGTATTAGTCTTTAAGGCAAGCCCAAAATATGCAACGATTTACAAGGAGGAATACATGGAAATATGGACCAACATCTCATAACCATTTCTAAATCTGGGATAAAACATCATAGAATAAGCGATGGATGTCACCTAGGTTTGGAAAGGGAGAATGCGAGGCAACTGTTGTGAATACTCGACAAATGAATGCGCGCCTCAAAAAAAGCATCAGAAATAGAAAAGGAGAACCCTATGTGATGTTCTTATACACAATGGTGAGATTATTAGCATTCAATAAATTATTTTATAAGCGTGTTACCAAATTCAGCTATCGGGTGCCACGTCCCCCATGAAAATAGTGCTCCTGTCGTGAAACTCACCAAAGATTGGGGAAGATGAACGTTGGACATCCCATTCTACGAAATTGTCAGCGTGGATCCTTCATACCAACCATGGTAGATTGAATCATTATAGGGAACTGGACGTTGCTTTCCTCCATTCAACGTTAAATGTTGAATATATATTCTTTACTGAAACCAATCTGCAATGATAAGAAACTGACTACCTCCCACCCAATGACGCTAGGGGTGGGGCAGAATCAATGTGGAAATCCCACACGGCCCATCAACCTAGAGAAGTCCTACACATCAACATCCATTGGGTGCCTATTCCCTATTTTACGGTCCGAACTCGTTTAAGGGATGTTGATTAATAACTTCATCTGATGGTACAGGAAAAAATGGATTATCCCAACTCATGATATGGACCGACATGATCAAGAGGCTTATGTGCCTTGTCATCACCACCTCCCCATAGGCCTTGTAGGAAGCCACTACTCCCCACTTCAATCTACAATCATTTTGGTAGCCACTCCACAGAATGATCTGATGACTCACTCCCTTATGCCAATGAGGTGAGAGATGTCTAAGAAAGCTCAGTTGTGATCTCATCCATGGGGCCTCCAAAGTGGGATCCCACTAGGTTGTGTCAGTGCCACCACTCAGCCCCATAGTTTGAGGAGAAGGTGAGTTACACACATGCACCACCATCCCCAGTCGGGTTACCCTAATGCCAAAATTGAGTGCAATACGAGGAGGGCACCCTCTAGGGGCGTCATAATCAATGGATATGGTGGCCCATGCCACCACTGATGTATTCAATAAATGCCCCATTTATGATGAACATGGGAACTCATACAACTGACCCAGATCGAGGCCCCATCCTCCCCATGGGTAGGTTGGGAAAACACTCCCAGTCACCAACATAGGTTTCTCCTTCCCACAACCAACTCGCGATGATGATTTCCAACACGGAGGACCTACCCGTGCCACCGTGAATGAGAGCGTATGTCCTCCACACTCCCATGATCAGTATGGAGGTCCTACCCATGACACCATCAGTCTTTGTGAAGGTCCTACATGCAGCATTGACCACTATTATGGATGTTTCATCTGCACACATCATCCTAGGTATGGATTCATTCCTCCTATAATAGATCGCCAATGCATATATCATCCTCGTCTAGTCATCCACCAGTATGGGAGTAATCCCCACGTCTTAACCAAAAATCATGAAGGTTATACACATTTTGACAATAAGTCAAGCATAGGTTTGCCCTGCTTAATTGGTATCCAACACATAGGTCATACTCATGTTCACTTTTCCCAGTTTGAAGACCCCCCATTGTATCGTCAATACAAAAGAAAAAAAACATGGATGTACTACCCATGTTCCCACTAGCCCTAGTTAAGGTCCTTCCCACTCCAACACCTCCAACATGGATTTTCTCTTCGCATAGAATATTGGACTTGGAGGCCCTCCCCATATTCTGTTCATCATTTATCTAGGTGTTCCTAGCACCCTATATCACCCAAGAGGAAGTCCACTCTTCCCCAAAACCAGTTTGGCCAAATCCCCTCCTCATGATGAATACCTTCCATATATGAAAGAACAATCCCAGGGCATTATGTTTGGTTTCCACAAACAATAAAAAGTATACTGAGAAGTTTCAGACTACGATTAAACCCTTCTGCATTTCATACTCTCAAGAGAAAGCTATTCTTCAATGGAACCCTCACCTAAAACTTTTGTGTTAGGTGTCGGGGTAGGAAAAAGGAATTTAAGACTCATTCTCCCTAAATGTGGGGTCAATTTGATTCATCTCTCCATCCAAAGACACATCAAGGTGGAAAAATATTTAGCCTCTTTCTAGGGCATGGTTATGTAATCCCTCCTATCTTCAAAAGGATCATTCTCAACATCAACCAGTGATCACATAGAGTTATTATGGGGACCGATAAATGAGGATCAATAGCCTCACCCACTATCAGCAAATTCAGCCCCTTTGCGGGATGCTATGTATGCTGTTCTATCTTACAATGATGTGGTGGATGAATCGTTCCATTCTTTTAATGACAACCCAAGATGCGGCAGTTTTTCAGCCGAATCCTGAGTACGATATGAGGATCCGGTGGGACATCCATGCAGTAGATCATTTCCTAAAGATGTTCTGGCCAATTTCAACCACAAAAATAAATGTTTTAAAATAAAATACCCAGGAGGAATTCACTTTCTTTCACAAAACTATCTGGCTGATGCACTTCCTCCTCCATCATCAGCATATGGATTACCCCATGATTCAGTCACACTTTGAAGATATTGGATGTAAAATTTGAATGGTGGAATTGGCTACACATCCTATGTCCCAACACCCTATGTTGCATGGTCACTATCAGACCCTCCGATAATGATTCATTCAGAGCTTTAAGGTTCTTTAAATAATTATCATGGAGGCTTCCCCCCATATTCGTATTAGTGGTTGGGGGAATTATGTGGCCATTTATTTCAATTAAATAATGCACCGACCTGAATTTCTATGCAATATTGTGGAAATGTCTTCTGTTACAGTCGTGATTAACATGTTCAACATATCAGAGTGGGATAACGAGCTAGAGATCCTTGAATAAAATGTTACCCTTGGGGAACTGCCACAGATACTGGATCCATTTTCAATGGTTATTTTCCAACATTGAAATTTACTAGGACATCCCATACCTAACGAGTCATTAGCCCTCAACCAGAATCCCAATATGGGCAAAGAGCTTCATCAGGCCGTCAAACCCTCTAACCCATCGGGCTTAGTGTAGAAGAAGGTGGATGACCCCGAAAAGGCAGCATAATGTAAAAAATTACTGGAACTGAAAAATATGGTTGATATCTTACTTTCTAAATGTGTTGTGGAGTGATGACCAGACTATGGTAACCCTTGACTAGAGAAGTAGGGTTACGTACACACTCCCCCTTGCAAGATACCTGAGGGTGACCCTGACCATTCCACGCATATAAATAGGGTAGAAGCTATATCTTATGGATAAAGGGTGCGATATGATTCACCAAATCCACCTGAGTTGTGTGATAATCTTATGGACCCAGCTCAGGTTTTCCTAGACGCTCCATAGATTGTTACCCCAACGATCCAGTAGATCATCCCGCCAGCCACTCTATGATCCATCAACCCTTCTTATCATGTTGAAAAACTTTCCAATGCTCTGTTGGTCAGGGAACCATTCCAATATAGGAATCTCCACTTTGATTATCTGATTCAAGCGCTCATTTCGAACCTCGAGGAAATGGAAACTCGATAAGTGAAATAACAGATAATGGAAAGTAATATAAAACATGGGTGGATGATATACCATCGCTAATCATTTCTGAATCCTGAAAAATTACCCCATTAATGGGATGATAAATCCGATGTAGCATTTGAGCCACTTTATCTCAAGGTGTGGACCCATGCTGGGAACTCCAGCACAACAGAAGGCCCCCATACACTAATGATTTTTATTAACATTGTAAGTGACCATTTTTGTCATGAAAAACTAGTTACCAATTGTGTCAGTTTCAAGCTGGGAGGATCTTCGTAGGATGTTTCTTAACCAATTCATCTATACAACTTAGAATACGAGTATCACATACGACTTTATGTAAAAACCAATCCCTGGCGAGTGTGTCACAGATATTTTCACTTGGTGGAAAGGCCTCACTTAATCCATTGATATTCCTATAACTCAGAAACAACTTTTAAAATGTGCGTGGGGAATTTCAAAACTTCATTGGACCCCACGCTCATTATACATAACTACGCGGAGGGATTTCAGGATATCTCTGACAAAGCCCATCATCTGGAGGAAGCCTTGATGTTGATTAAGAAGGCATTTTATTATCTTTATCTATTCCCGTGATAAGACCTGCTAATGTTGATCCCACCACATTACCCTAAATAAAGGCCCATTGGATGCTGGAGTGATTAATAGTCGAGCCACCACATAACGCCCCATCGCTTCCTAGGCGAAATAATCAGGTTCTACCCCCTCGATAGGCTCCTCCGGTACCTTGAAAAGGACAAGATCCTACAACCCCTTCTTGAATAGAAGGAACTTGATCTACTCATATAATGAGCCTCAGGTCCCTTGTTATTATTAGAGTACCTTGGAATAGTGAATCCTACAGTTTTCATAATGCAAGAGGCCCGAAGAGGAAGATCTCACTGATCGCCCCAATTACTACCCATATCACTAGATCCTGGGGAACACCCTCAAGAAATGATATGTGTTTAAAGACATGAATCATGAATAGGTAGATAAAACCATATTTGGGTTAGGACTAGTCCCAAAATAGGTGTAATGTGTGTTCATATAGCCTAATAGCAACAACAATAGAGAAGTTTAGTTGCATTAAGTTCCTAACCACGAGTCTCTAAAATATTATTAGGAGATGGATTTTAAGTTAGTCACCCATGCTCATGGTATTTCCCATTCATGCATAAAACATTATGATCCTTCATTATTTACCATGTAACCCACATACACTACATATACATTGACATCTCAGCATCTATTTTCCCATAAGGGAATCATTTAGCGAGGAAATGGTAAGAACAGACCCCCACTAATGCAATTTGTATCCCATATTCTCATCAATTTAATGACCCCAGAGTTGGAAAATTCCATCATAATCCATCTAGTGATGTAGTATTCTACAATATATAATCAGGGTACTCTTCAGTTAACACTACGGTGGTGGTAAACACCTACATGATTCTTGATGATGAGGAACACCAGATGGATCCTCCCAACATCTAGTACAGACACCAACATCGATAGAGAATTGGTTACATGAGTTGCTGGGATGCATTGTTCGGGGAATCCCTCCAATACGTTCATTCCACTAAAACCAGACAACATGTTCATCGTAGAACTCAGCACATCTAGTATTATCCTTTTGTTTCACCATATCTGTGTCCACATCCGTTTATATTACTTGAGTAGGAGGAACCACCAAAATCATTCTATAGTCAGCCACGTTCCATTGAGGATCGGCCTTAGTCATATAGCGCTCATCATGTAGTCATTCGAAACATTTGACTCATAAGCAGTGGGACATTCCCAACACCAATCAGCCGCCGATTCAGCTAGAAGGGCCCATCATACCTCCTTCCACATAACGAGTTCCTATAAGAAGATGTTCATGCTTGGCATGGAAGTATGATATCCTTAAGCATATAGCCATCAATCCTATGAGACAATCTAACCTTGATTCTCTTAACCTATCTTTGGATATGCATGAAGAACTTCCCAAGGCATTAAGAACCCCCCTCCTTTTTGAGATTGAGGTAGGATCAACATTAGACTTTTTTGCTGAGGTAGTTGAAAATGTTGAATGTGAGGCCATTATCTATTTATTTGGAGATGATGAAGGTTCTTCTTTATAAGGGTATTTTTTCCTACTATACAATATTTTCCATTTCAACAATGTCATTTTTTTCCACTGTCTTGTCGACACTAGGTTAGGGATCAACCTATTCTTGACTCGGACACCTCGAATGATGGGCTGTTTGAGGATGATCTACGTCCATCCGACCTAATAATTTAAGGTTATGATAGGACGAAAAAAACACCAATTGGAAAGATATTCATGGTGACCCAATTTAGTGGTATATTTTCTACCACCGAGTTCATTTTTCGCCACAATACACTACATACAACACATTGATGGGTAGGACATGACTCTACCTGCATGTGGCAGTCACTTCTTTGTATCACCTATGCATTACGTACTCACTTAATAGTTGAGTGGGAAAACTCCAAGGTTATGCATCCCCGTTTTCTCTTGATATTACCTCTACTTATATGATGATTACTATATGAGAAAGTACAAGTAGATTAAATCTAATGAGGTTGAACATGCTATGGCTACAGCCTACCTATGGACGAACTTCGATGTTGCCTACATATTCCCAATCCATCGATATGAGGCCATGAACTCAGATTTAAGGAGATGATTTTTTGTTTTTTTAATGAGGGTTTTTGCATTCAAAAGTCTATTGGGTTCTACGATATCACCTTGTATTCCACAACAAATCATGCTTGGGTGATCCTAGATCCCCCTACTACTATAAGGTATCTGGATGTCCAACCCATGGAAACGACAATACGTCATACTTTATTCCTTCCCCAATTGGTAATTATCCAGCTTAAGACGACACTCTCATATTTCTTTGGTAGTATCATGTATGTACCCATGGGTCAAATGAAATATGGGACTGGGTTGACAACCTTCATCACTATGATCTCAGAAATACAAGAGCTCCCTTGATGCGGTGTCCACCACATCCCAGGTTGGCACAAGTGTCCCATTAGGATCTATCAAATCATAAGAATCACCTCTCGTAGAGGAGCTCTCCTCCGAAAATTAAGATGAGGATGTGGAGGATGATCCTACCACATTAGAAGTGGGTGTGTCCACCACGGTGTTTGAATTGGTAAAGGTGAATCATTGTAATGAGATAGAGAAAAAACTAACCATGATCAATGTCGTTATGGCTGTCGAAGAATAGTAGAGATACAAGGACTTCCTAAAGCCACATCATGATGGGATTTCATGGAGTTATGATGATATTCATAGAGTACATCCCTAGGTATCTATCCACTACCCCGGTCTTCCAACAAGACATCATTGGTTCAAACAGCCTCCCAGAAAGATGCACCCTTCTCACAGTTCCATGGTCAAGGAAGATATCGATAAGCTCATCAGAGCCAACATCGCTAAAGTGGTCCAGTACCCATGATGGTTTTCTAACATTGTTCTCATCAGAACTAATAATTGAAAAATCATATTCGTCTTACACATTAGGGATCTCAACTGTCACTGCCCAATGGATGACTTTCCCCTTCCAACGACAAAGCTGTTGATTGTTGCCACCACTGGGTTCCTGGCTCTCTCCTTCATGGATGGGTATTCCAGGTATAACTAGATTCGAATGGCCCCTAAGGATGAAAATTCTATAGCCATAAAGTCACCCAAAGGCAGTTTATGCTAGCAGGTATTGCCCTTTAGTTTAATGAATTTATGTGACAACTATCATAGCGGCATGAATCACATATTTAATCCGATATGTGAAATTCTGGTGGAGTGCTACATGGATTATCAGGTGGTGAAATATCACCTATTCCACAACCATATCAAGTATCATATGAAAGTGTTAATCTTATTTCATTCTCGCAATTTAAAGATAAACCCATTGAAGTGTTCCATTGGGGTCACCTCTTGAATGTTTCTCGGATTTGTTTCCAGATATAGACGTATCGAGATAGAGTCAATGAAAATAAAAAAAAATCCATCAGATGCCTCCTCTCAGAATAATTATAGAGCTCCAAGGAACTCAAGGCCACATAGACTAAAAATGATGATTGATCAAAAATCTCGCTGGAAAGTGTAAGCCCTTTTCCCACATCATGAAGAAAGGTGTCGATTATTAGTGGGTGAGGAGTGTCAGACTGATTTTGAGGAGATCAAGCAGTACATGTTTTAGTCTTTGGTCTTGATGCCACCCATTTTTAGAAAGCCATAGGTCCTTTATGTGACCGGTATGAAATGTTCTCTCAGTGCCCTTTTCACCCAAAAAAACAATGAAGTAATAGGAAACATATTTTATTTTCATAACCACATGATCCTCTCAAAAGATACCAGATATTCATTTATCGAGAAGAGCTTCCTTGATTTGGTATTCACAATGTGGAAATTGTAACACTAGAAACATCATCATGACATATAGATAGTGTCTCGAGTGGATCCTTTGATTTACATTATGAACCACCCCATTATAAAAATCCATCTAGCTCGATTGATAGTGATCCTCCCATAGTTAGACATCATATTTTATCTCTAGAAGGCTATCAAGGCAGAGCCACTGGAAGACTTCTGTGCGGCCCATCCATCTCTCATGCACCAATTTATGGATTTTGATTTTTTGGATGAGAAAATTATCTCCATAGATCAACTCATACTATTTTTGAAAAATCAAATTGATGGTGATTCTTGATTACCTATTGGCAGGAGACTCAAGAATCCTAAGCTAATCAAAGTGGGCCTTGGTATCATGTTCATCACACAAGCACAAACTATTATGACATATTCATTTCTACTATTGGAAGGCTATTCCAATAATGAGGAAGAGTACTAGGTTCTCATTACTGGTCTCAAGATATCCCTTGATATTGATGTTCCCCACCTAAAAGTGAAAGGGTACTCCGAAAAATTCATCCAGAAAATCAACGGTGACTACGTCCTTACGTATCTAGAGCTCGTACCACTGTTAAAATTTACCTTCCATCTAATGGCTCAGTTCTCAGAATGCCTTGAGGTCACTAATTTCTCTCGTTCACAGAACGGTTATGTCGATGCCTTGGGAAACAAGGTCGCATCTCTTATAGAGCTTCATCAGGATAATTTTGTTATCCAATTTTGTGCATCAGAGAGTCATTGTTTTCATTACTTCAGATGATAATGACAGACCATGGGTAAGCCACCTCACCATTAGTGCCTCTATGTCATGAACCCCTGGTCCCCCTGACATAGTGTTGTATGTGACTCATGACCAAAGGACCCTATTTATCGAGTACCTCCAACATGGAAATCTCCATGACGATCCAGCTGAGTGTGAGAGATTCTGAAGGCACGAGTTGCAGATCACTCTCCTGGTGGTCCCAGACTTGAGTAGATCCTCTACAAATGATGTTTTGATGGGGTTATCCAATATTGAATTCATGTAGATGAGATTTATCAGGTCATGTAGGAGGTTCACACCTTGATCATATGGGGCTCATTAGATAGGGTCGAAACTCTCTCATCAGATCTTGAGATTGGGATATTTTTGGCCCACCATGATCCAATATTGTATTAATTTTTCCAAGGGGTTCCATACATTCCAAATCCATGATAATATTGTCCATGGGAATCTAGAGCCTCTTTAAACTAACAAGTAATCTACTCCCTTTGGGTTGCGGGGACTTGATGTCATGGGATCACATCTACCGGTAGTATCTTGCAAATGTTAGTTCATCCTGACTACTACAGATTTCTTTTCTACATGGGAAAAAGTAATTCCACTCAAGGAGGTAAATTACCATTCTATTATTGATATTTTGAGCTCCATTATCATGTACTAATTCAGATTCCCTCAGGATGTCCTCACCTATAACAACACAGACATCCTTGAAGCCAAACTTAAAAAGGTGTATTCCAAGATCAAAATCTATACTAATCATACATCTTGCTATCATGTTCACGAATATTAAAATATAGAGGTATTCATAAAAAATATCTCTAATATTTTGAAGAAGATGGTTGGTCAGAATAAGAATAGGTAACCATATAAATTCCCCAACTCTCTATGGGATTATAAAACGATGAATCATAATTCAACTTAGGTGACCCCATATTACATGGTGTATGGAATGGAGGTAGTCCTCCCCATAGATATTTAATTTCCTTCATTACACATAGCTATATACGATCAGAAGACACTAGTTAAAGATGCCTTGATCTATATGAATGAACTGGAAACACATGATGGGAATAGGATTTGTTCCCTACTCCAATTCGAGAGGTATTACAACAAGATATCAAGATCTTTGAAAAAAAAGATAGGCTCTGATCTTTCATAAAATGTGACACGATGTTGGGCCTAAGAACACCAAAGTAACCTGGTATAAACCCCTTAAACTAGATCCTAAATGGGAAGGATCCTATATCATTTACATGGATTACCCAATGTGTTGTAATCCCTAGTTAACTTGGATGGGGAGCATATTACTCCTCCTCCAATGCTAAATTATTCATTCAGTACATTTTCTTGAGTAAGTTTCTATAATACATGACCTAAAATTGTGTTTTAATCATCGAACTATGTTAAATTCTGTGATGCATCCATGATGAAAAATGTAAAACTACTCAGCACCCATCCTTCATGACATTAAACTGTGATAGGAAAATATACCATTATGGACTGAGTTCTATGAACATAATCTAAGATCTATAAAATCCTGAACATTTACAGTCCCACATAATATTAAACTGTCTCTCCATCACCATATGACATTATACTACATGATCTGTCGAGGATGAAGGATACAAAACTACCCAGCACTTGTCCCACCTGAAAATAAACTACAAGATGGTCTGAGATCTACAACCTTAATCTAATATCATCCCATGTACTCACCACATGACATTAAACTGGTAGCATCTCAAGAACTATGTAGGTCTTGATTCTCATCCACATTGGTTATGCAGGAACTCTGAGATGCTTCATCTTTGTGTCTAACCCCCAAATTCTTCTATTTGAATTCCCCTGGGTATAGTTCTCTTGGAGGATCACACATATTATAGTGTTGATGTCTTTGGCCCCATTTATGTCAGTTTTACAATTAATTAACATTTTTATCCTCCTATTATTCTATTATCCCACATTGTCACCTCACAGCATTAAAATGCACGGCCCTTTTACAACTATGTATAACATGATTCCCATATTCACAGGATACGTAAGAACAGCCAGACATGTCATCTCTAGGCCCAACCCCAAACATCAAGATCTATTCTTGGGTAAAAAAATTGCATGGTGAGGGCCTATCTTTCCTTCATTGAAATTTTTTTATCCCGAACGCAGAATGTACCCCCTCCTATGATATCTCCACCTTTTTCCCCAATCCATCATAATGTTAAACATCGTGGGTTTATTAATTCTTTATGCATCCCTTTTATTTGGGTCTCCATCAATATTACCAACCAAAAGAACCCCATAACAGTATAGATGGTATGTCTAATGAATCACCTAATGTTTCGGTCCAACATCATTGAGGGTCTTAAATGACACATCAATATAATCTCACATTTCAACTATGGTCAGCAGTAAAAGAGATATTGATGTTCCCATTTCAGGTAACACAATTCAGATTCTATATTTTATACAACTTTAGAAACCATATTCAATCATTATCGCCACCCCTACGTGGCCCATGTATCAGGTGTAGTGATTCATTTTGTCCGTTTATCCCTTAAAACACCAGTCTACCTCAAACAAGAGTATCATCCTTGTTTGGATCGACCCCGCCCGATTTCATTCCCCAATTTTTATATCCTTATTTGCTGGGGAGAGCCTGATCCCATTCTTTGTTTACCAAAGTAAGAATTGTTCACATGGGATTTATAACTTTGGTAAATTAATACCCATATAATGGTTCCTGTAATTATTGTCTGACCTCTATGACCATAAACAAAGATCTTCCCACATACTTTTCATATGACGTTAAACTGCGGGACACTAATAGAAATACATTCCACATTATTCCCATACTCATGGGATACATAAAAACTCTTGAATTTTTTATTTTCCGCCCAAACCCAGTCCCCATGATCTTTCAAAACCCATGGTGCATGTTCCCACATAGGATTGTGCGGTGTGGTATGTACATTATGTTCTCAATCATGTTAGGATATTTTTTCTACGCTAGAAAAATCCTCTTAAGACACTCCCCCATGAACATTATTGTTACCAAAATAGATTAATCTATACAGTTACCACCAAATTATATGAATCTCATCAATATGATTTCTATTTACATTCACTTCAAAAAGGACCCCCAAATGGCATAGATTCTTGGCCTTATTTCATTCCTACCGACTTGGGCCAATTTCACTGATGATTATGAATGAAAATTTTATACGAGTCCCACATTGTGATTATGGTCAGTAGTTTTTGATTAGTTCTTTGTTCCTTTTCTAGGAGACATTAGATTGATAATGTTTTGCGAACATTGTCAGTGGTTATCATAAATTATTTTATTACTTATGTGGTCTCCCAGATGACAGGAACATTGATTTACCCTTTCCACCCATCCGTCCCATGCACATGACATTAAAATGGGAATCTACGGTTTGAGATCTATGACCATAATCTAAGATATACCACATCCTTTTCAAATGAACATAAACTGTAAATTATTTTAACATCATTGTATGTCTTGATTCTCATCGTCATCGTATACGTAGGAAAACCTAGAAATTTTGTCTTCGAGTCCAACCTTTTTTTATCTTTTCATTCACATTGACACTTTGCATGAGTTGAATCTGGATATTATGAATGGTGTAGAATATGTGGGCTTATTTATTCATTCACATTTGCTTATTCTCCATTCAATAAAAATTCCACTTTGATATCCCCCTCCCATCTCGGTTCTTGTTGCATGATGTAAAACTACAAGAACTATGTGTGGCATGGTTCTCTTCCTCATTGGATATCTTGGAATGACCAGACATTTTGACTTTGGGTCCAGCCGTGTTTCGTAGAAACCCCATCATCTCCTTGGCCCACTGGATTGATCCCTCAATGAGGGGGAATGAGGTGTGGTATGGTCTTCTATCCTTGCTCACATTGGATTTTCAATAGCCACACCATGTACCTCCCAATTAATAAATATTATTCTCTCATTCTGTCACTCATCATCTTGAGTCATCACCTCTAAAATAGGGCCCCTTGACACTTTTCTTCAATCCACCAACGTGCCCAGGAGCACTCTAGTTTATAACATAGAATGTGGGGTTATATGTGTACATGTTTCCATCCATTTCCATGTTCCATGTTCCCCCTTTTTTAGTATTTCATCATCTGTCACATTAAAAAGGACCCCTGAATGACATGGATGATAGGACTTTAGGGGTATCCTACCATATTGGGACAATTTACCAAATTATTTTGAATGAAAATTTGAATGAATTCTTACATTTTGAATGTGGTCTGTGGTAGATGCTCAATATTTGTTCCTATTTTAGGTAACACAATATAGATTCTATGTTTTGAAGATGGTCAATAGTCATCATCCATCATTAAACCACCTCCACTAAGCCATAAATATTGGTTTCATGATTCAAATCCTTTTCCACAATATCATTTCTATGTAAAATTTCTACACTCCTGGTGATATCACTTAGTGCACGTTTGGCCTTTAATAGGATGAAGCCATGGTGAGGTTCCATTAGAGGCTCCAAAACATTTCCCCCTTTCCTTTTATTCTATATGTTGTGAAGGCCTTATCCACCCTAGTATACCACATTGATCATGGATAATGTGGGGTTAGGGATTTGGTCAAGGTTAACACCCATTTGGAAGAGACTCTCTTCCTTCGGTCCAGGCTCTATAACCTTAAACTATGATCTCCCTCAATAACTATGTATGGATTTATTCACATCTTTATAAGATATGTAGGAACTCCTGGAAATGTAATCTTCGGGTCCATCTCAAGATCCACTAATGATCTATTCTAGTTTCCTTTTGGCCTTGAATTTTATAGGAATGCGTGGTGCGACATAAGTGGGCTTATGTCCTCATTCAGGTCTGATTTGAAATTGTCACACCACATACTCCCCTTTCAGGATATATACTTTAATGTCCCTCATCCTGCATGACGTTAATCTTAGCTCTCAGAAAAATGTATGGGTTGATTCCAACCCAAATGGTATAAGTAGGAACACCCATACATTTCTTCTTTGGGTCCATCCCCACATCATATAATCTTTTCTGGCCCATTTTCTGGAGGGTTCTTCTCTAGAGTTTCACATGGCGTGGTGTGGACCTAGTCCCCTTATAGTTTATCACACCTTACACATTCTATCTAAAACAATTTTTTTCGATATAAGCCCAATCCATATGACCTTGTTCCATGTTTTCAAATCCCAAATGACATTAAATTTCTATGTCTTCTCTCCGTCATGTAAAAATAGGTGGGCTGGTCATATCATTTGACGCTGAACTCTGACATCGTCATCTTGGCCACACGATGAAAAATGACACACCATTATGGTTCCCTCAATCAAGGGGATATCAGGTTTGGTGTCAGCCATAAAACATTTCATTTTACCTGGGTTATATATGGATTTATTCCAATAACCATTCCCTAATTTTCCATCCTATATTTTTTTCCATCACAAAAAACAACATACATCCACCCTAAAAAAAGATCCATCAAATTCTGCTTCTTTTAGTACATGGTCCAAAACTGCATTGTCATATTTCCCCCGGTGTTAGTACCCAACCATTACATTATATAGAGTTATTTAAGACATGATCTCCACCATAATAGTGTACATATTAATACCTGGTCACATTTCCTCGAGCCCATTCCAACATTCATTTTTGTTCCCTCAACCTCAAGTCTCCTCTAAATGAACATGGTGTGATAAAAACTTCTACTGTTCTCATTTACATAGGGTTTTATGATGGATGCACCATGTTTCTACCATTCTCCATTCAATTACGGTCCCATCTCTTTGACCTTGGAACTAAGATCCAACTATCCTTTCTACATGACGTTAAATTGTCCGACCTTTTCAAAAACAATATGTTGTTGTATTTTTATCCTCATAGGATACATAGGAACATCCTGACATTTTTTCTTGAGGTGTATCTCTAGATACCTCTAATCCTTTACTCTTTCCAGCCCCTTGGACCAATCTATAATGAAATCAAGTGGTGTGGTTAGTACCTATTGGTTCCTCATTCTCGTCATCGCACAATGTGTCTCCATTTTCTATTCCCAACCCCGTTTGAGTTCAATGACCATAAACTAAGATCTTCGTAAGGGAAATACACGTCGAGTTTTTCTACATCTCTAATCTATGGACATTACATTATACCATGTTCCCACTTAATATTCCACACTATGACCCTAAACTAATAGATTTATTCCCCAAGACCCTTTTCCTAGGAAATGGGTTTGACTCCCTCTACATGACATGTCTTATTGGTGTACTCGGATTCTTCAAGGAGAAGACCCAAAACATTGAATTTTCACAAGGACATTCCCTCATTTTATTTCCATTCTTTTATTCACTTTATATGGATCTCATCCACTTCTACATTTGAACGGACCCTTATAATGTCCTGCTCCCATGCCTCTTCGGATCACATGCCATTCTGGGCCAATGCCCCGAAAGACCTCAGACGATAGTTTTTGACATGTACCATGTTTTGATCATGGTAAGTGGTCGACCTTCATTTTTATATCCCCATGATAGTATTATGCAAAATCGATGATTTTATTCAAACACATTCCACAATAATTATTTATTGCCATGACATCATCATTGCAATCCATATTTCTAGTGCCACAATTCACAATCTCCCACTATCTTATGTTCATGTGGAATTCCAACACACTAGGGTTTACACCTCCTTGCATCTATGTGCGTTAAATAGGAAGGTCAGCAATTTTTTGACACCATTAAACTATCATTCCATTTTCCCCTAGTGAATACCTCTCTATACCAGGAAAGGATCAAATCTACTCCTTATTTCCCACATCGAGCAAGACTCATGTGGTAATAGTGGTTTTGTAGGATGTGTACTGGTGTAGCAAAACCACACATTCCTTTCATTATAAATGATGTTAAAACTATACTATAATAACTATGTAGGGAATGATTCCCACTGTAAAGGTGTATGCAAGAATGCCTGAGCACATTCCCTCATGTCTAGCTTTGAGTGAGCCCACCTATGGTCTATGGTATAAAATATCCCATGGGGAACACATGGTGTGGTGTGGACATTTATAGTCCCCATTCAGACCTGGTTATGTACTATAGTGCACAGTTATGTTGGGGTACCCTTATCATAAACGCATGAGTTTTGTCTATGACCCTACCCAAAACTAGTTTTGGATGCCCAATGATAGTTATGGGGTGAATCATCTTCCTCACCAGAGAAGATTTCCCCTTACAACATTAGCCTCTGATGAAAATATGCTTAATAATTGTGTTTAGCATGACTCTAATCCTAATAAGATATGTATCGACTCCATGTATTTCAAAATTTTCCCCACCCCAGGGTAATTAACCCTTAGGGCCCCTCAGCCCCATTCCTAGTCTAGTCTCTTTGACCATAAACTATGAGCCTACTGTTCATGAATCATGACTTTGAACTGTCATTCTTGTTTCAAGAAGTATGACCTTAATACTATGTGCACCATCTTCATTGTTTGATGTTAAACTATGTTTCTATCTTCCTCAATTGAATGATGTAAAATTGTGAGGTGCTCGAGATTATCAATGATGATATCCTTTCAATAAATTACTATGATCCCTAACTAGACTGAAGCACAAAATAATGTGATTTTATAATAGTGGCATAATTTCAAGAGTTTTGGAATCCAATTGTATAACCCATCACTCCAATCTCCATGCTTTTCATGCCCTTTATTTGAACCATAACTCTCTTTATTGCCTGATGTAACCCCATAATAGTAAAAATGATTGACCTATGGATCACATACTATCCTGGGCCAACATTCTAGAAGTCTCTAGATGAAATTTTGAGTCACGCCCAGTGTTTCGAACACGGTCATTGGACGACCATCAATTGTTATCCTCTTTTCTAGCTAACATAATGGGGATATTGTGCTTCAAACAAAATCAACATTTATCCTTCATTTTCATTCCATCCATCCTATGTTCTGAATTTTGGGTATCCTGATTCACAATTTCCACTCTTATAAGTTTGGATTGATTTTATAGCCCCTGGGGTTACCCCACTCGTTCACAAGAGAACATTGGAACAAAGGAATTTGATTTCTCTGAAAACGTCATTCTCCAGTCGGGCCTCCCACTTTCTTCCTTGAAATCTTGATCTGTTGTTTAGATTCCAGATTCCTGGATCCTGGTCGGCACTCTCATATTTAAACAAATAACGATGAGGTCATCCCTTGATTCTTATATCGGGAAAAACCCACGTAGGATTAGGGAGAAATGATTATATATTTTAAAATATGATGGAAATGAATCAAAATAAAAAAAATAACTAAAATCATGCACAAAACAAATATAAATAAGAATAGCATGAAAGGAAATTTATGAGTTTTCACAATTTATAGTTCCATGTATTGGCCCATCCCATAGATATGTTGACCTCTTCAATGGAGCATCCTACCTCTTCCACTCTCTGTCTTCTGGATTCTAGGATCCTCTATCACCTATTATGCTCTCACTCCTCCTTGATGGAAATGGGTAATAATTCATTAGCCTCGATCTGGGCACGATCCTCATTACCTCGGATAATATCCATCTCTTCAGAGTCTCTCTTCATCTATTTTTCATTATCCACTAGCTGGACCTTCAGTTGCAATATGATCCCCAATTTTCAATGATGAATGTTGAATACTCGTTGGCTGATGCCCAAAATAAATGGATGACTTTTTTTCCTTCATTTAGTCTTTTGGTGGTCATAGACTTCCTCCTCTACGATCCCACACTGAGGAAACAGTGATGTTTACATATTTTATCCGCCATAAAGTCTCAGATGAGTATATGAGGATGCTGGGCATCCCCTCTTACAACGCATAGTTCGCAGAGCTAGGAACTAATCCTCCATATTTGGTCTATCCACTGTGATTCTAGGGTCTCCCCAATGTTTATCTTGATCATCTTCCATGACCGATGATGGAAGGACTTGCCATCCTCTTCATCAGAAGTCGCCTCGTCCCGGTCCATGGGGTCATCGAGACCATATGCAGGGAACCTCTCCCAGAACTCATCACAAAGATCTTAATTCAGTGTCTAGTTGGGATGTTTATGTCCCACTCCATCCGATTGATCCCAATATCTAGATTCCACCTTGATGATTTCAGTTTCGGTCCTACTAACGGTCTGACATGTGATCAGGAGCGCAACGACATGGCTAGTATGGATGTTAGCTTCCACAACCATTAGCGTTCCCCTAGAAAAAGTAGTGCCAGGGGCCCGGATCATCCTTTATAATGTGATCCATTCCATTTGAAGAACTATTCATGTGAGATTACACAGACAACAGTTGGCCTAATTCAATGTATGAAAGTTACAGATTCTGTGATAGAGACTACAGTGATAAAAGAGTTGGTCTCGCCACTGAGATTTTTCTGCCAAAACCCTGAGTCGTGGCCCTATGTATAAGGTAGGGAAATCAATAGATATCCTATAGAACCACCCATGGTGTCATAGCCCCACTAGGAGTGGTAATCATCAACATCGCAGGTGAAAATCTCGAAGCCGCATCAACAATTGCACGAGAGTGGGTTTTCGGTATGAGTCACTATTTCTCAGGTCAAATGTTAAATGAGAAGGCATAAGTTACCTAAATGAGTACCATGATATATTGGTTTATGGTTTACCTCAGGATCCTTGGAAAACTCTTCCAGCTATGAATTACCAACCACACCTTTCTCCGGGGGGGGGGGGGTCCCTCTATCAACCTCCTCCCCCTGGAGGACTGTTCCAATTCAACCGATGGGGGAAATTTATCTCATAATTAGGCAATAAGATAGTATCGAAGGGAATTTTATATCAAGAAACACATTCATATGATACTTTATTGGATGTAGAGAACCATGACAGTGCATAATGTCATCCAAATTGGAGATGTACTTCTCTCCCTCATCATGCGATACCACAAAGTCAGCCATGGGGAGACCAATCCCCGAAAAATTCAACCTGAATTGGTTTATATGGGGCCACATATGATAAGGGATGATAAATTGTCTCTTGACATCCCATAATTTACAATCGTCTAGAATGAAAACATTCTCTAGCATATCTATGTGGTGCAGCCACTTCCCTAGAGCCTGAGTGGGTATCCTATAGAACCCCTTGGTTGGCCTACCCTATGGCTGAAATTTATCCTCTTGGACCACCTGGATTTCCATTGTCATCTACCTATTGATTGGTGTGGGCCTCACCACTTCTAAAACCCCGCCACCACAAAACATTCTTTCCACTATTGGGCCACAAGCTCGAGCATGATTAGGCACCCCCTCACTAGCTCGTATGGTCTACCAATTTAGCATCTCCCTGGGGGATGCTACATCCCAACTCTTGGAAAACTTCTTCACTAGCGCATAGATATTTGTGTGCAGAGGCAGGTCATTCTGCATCTTCACATCCTCTCATGTGAACAGGATTCACATCTGACTCATCACACGGGACAATCCTCATGTCATACACACATTTAGTCTTGTGGGGTGAGCATACGCATGCTTGGGAACTACCTTGCGAAGGAATACAGGGTGTATGAATCACAGAGAATCTCACTATCAATCCTCCCCACCAGCACTCCCTCCTTAAAGGCCATGAGGTTAGACCAATGCTTCTCCATTCCCTGACCATAATCAGTGAACACCAATGTTGGTGATGGGAACAGGTGGAAGTTCTACTCATCCACCTTCCAGACCTGGTTTGGTAACAACAGTAGGGTTAGCTAAGGTTGGAAACTCAACACCACATTCCAAATAGCCAGTGAATATTCCAAACAAAGATTGAAAATGGGGTTCAGGTCTTTGTAGGCACCAATATGCCTAACAATCCACACATACAAATGATGGAGCATCCCACACACCCTATGTGGCATGTTCTATTCACTGATATAGAACATCCCATTGTATATCTTTGCAAGCATCGGAATACCCAAATTAACCCACTCCCCCACTACCAACATGGACACCATGATAAAAGAACTCGGTCATACGCCCTTGTTTTTATCCCGTACATGCAGTATCCAGATGCAAATGAGCACAGAAAAGAACACATCCAAACTAACCTGTAGTTCTTTTTCAGTGTTGACACTGAATCGATAGGTCTTTCACTGGATATCATCTAATATTCTATAGTTGGAGTACTCCTTTCTGAACTAGAACTTCTTCCATAAAGTAATATGCTTCACCTGAAACATCCCATCTACCGGTGAATGAAATAACTGGCAAAACAACCTCTTAAAGAGGACATCCCTCACCAACTTCTTGTCATATTTTTTTCTCTAGGTCCATAAATGCCTTTTCCAATGACAACATCTGCTATGAGTCCTCCCGTGTATTCATGGTGGTGATGAACTCATCAAACATCGCCCCCAATATCTGAATCCCCTTGATTTTGTGAATGTATCAAAGGCTGATACTGACCTCCCCATGGTAAAACTGGAATGTGTTGGTCCTATACGACCACCTACTCAGCAACTATGGCATCAGTCAATTCAGCTGGTAAATTTTTAATTAGTAGGACCATTTCACCTCATATAGGCCCACTCACATAATATCCACCCCAAACTCCTAGCATGAGGAATAGACCTAATATGCTCATCCCTAGTCATCTGTGAAATTGCTCCCCTAGTAGAAATAAAACTTATCAGTACACCCCTCTCAGGGATCCCCTAGTTTGCCATCAAAATATTGTGATATTTTGCTGGAGATAACCCTGGCTGTATTTCCTTCCCATCGACATTGTTTACATGATTATAAAAAAATTCGGCATTAACTAGTGTATAATCCTCCCATATATGAATGGAATAAACTGTGATCCACTATCACTATCACGACATACTTCTAAACTAATAGTCTGGCTTGTCCCTACTCACATTCGAGATGAGAACATCATATCGATGACCAAATCCATATAGGGGAAGTTTTTTGCAGAGGGGTAGTTTTTTTGGCTATTAGAAAACAACTCCACCAGGTGCTCGTAGTCTCATTGGATCCATACACATTCCTAGCTCCCAAGATTATCATACATCTCTGACATTCGTGATGAATCTGCAAGGACCCCCTGGAAGAATTTGGGTGGACCAATACTACGAAAAATTATAACTATTTTCTAATAGATCCCGAAGCTCAGTCCTAGATCTCGATCACAGAGCTCGATCATAGAAACAGGTCACAGAGCCCTACCACAGTTCTCACAAGAAAAATCTACATTGTGCACAATCACGGAGTCAGAATACTCCTTGTGCACCACAAAGAAAATAGAGCTTATTTCACAATGTGAGGTCACATAGTGGGTGAAGCTTCACGTATCGAAAGTGCAATCAGAAATATCTTGGAGACTATTCTAATATTTTGGGTGATCTAAACTCAGAATTAGACCTTCATTTTCTCCTCAACTCCAATTTTTATGGGAGAATTTTTTTGCACTGAAATATGTGCAGAGGAAAATGACACAAAGAAGAAACCAATGCCAAAGAGGTTGATTCAAAAATAACCTTTGCAAAGCCCATCAAAATCACAACTAGCACAAATCCATGCCTCTTCTACGATTGCTGAGAGTAAAAGAGGTGTAAAACTACGTGGTTAGGATGAAATTGGTGGAATTATAAGCACTATAGAGGGAACCATATTACATCTTCAATCACTTGGAAATTGACGAAAGCCTATGTAAGGGCCATAGGGGCAATTAATGTGGTCTCTGTGATGAGGAGGGGATAACAATAGACTTGGCATTTATAAAAAACATGACGCAATCCACTTATGATTTCCAAGCACAACTTGGATTAAAAAAGAGCTGTCAGAGCTTCAGAACTCCTCATTCCTATAAATACCAGGCTTCCATGGGACCCAAAGGATGGATACCTCGAAATTTCACCTCCTCGTATCTCAAATCACAGAGCACTTTATTCACAACAAAACATTGAGAAAATGATATCTTCATAGTACTTGAGTGTTGCGATGTTCTATTCCATTATACTAAATAAAACGCCTCTTCAAATAGAGATTCCTCTTGCAGAGCCCACAAGCCATTGAAAGGGATGGAGCTCACTAAGTGAAATCGGGTCTTATCCAAGAACTAAGGCTTTGTGAAGTACCTTTTATGCATAGGTGAACCCCATTTCAATGTAGGGTCATTGTACATCATGATGTACATTTCTTTGTAGTTTCATGCCTTTAAAGGCTCCCTTGCTCGACAAATTCTTACTTCGAGAATGAATTTTCACTTCATGAAACAAACTTTATATTTCTATTTACACCATTCATAGGATAGACCACTCAACTTCATTAAGAATACCCCGTCATGGAGACCCTCCACCATGTAATTCACCAGATCTTTGAAATGTCCCTTCATTTAAACCCCTTTTCATCGCAACCCCTTCTTCTAAAAGGGGATCTAGGTTTGTAAAATGTAATTTCAAGGACCCTTGGGTGGTGCCTGATATTTAATTTCATCACCTTGTGATTCTTTGAATTGGAAGTCTATCAAATATTTCTTCTCCACACAACCACACTAACCTCATACCCTCAATGGATATCTCCATAACATCATGTCACTATGGAATTGTGGATTCCTTCCCATCCCCATTTGTGGGTGGGTATCTGTTTTGTAACTCCAAGGGGTGAAGAGTAAATCCACATTGTCTGTGTTATAGGATGCTAAATTACCATGTTCCATCATCCTCCACACATGAAGTCAAGTTATAGACATTCCCCATCTCTTATACATGGGGTGACCCATCTCAATCATTCTCTATGACCTTTGGTCTCCATGGGAGTTAGATCATCCTCCCATTGAATGAGATCCTCTTTAATGGAGTGGCATATGATCGTGTGGATGGGAAAACATCTTAGTGGAACCCCTAGCCATTCTTGAGCGAGGTACCATCTTTAATCAGACAATATTCTTCCGTGTGAAAATACATGAGGAGAGATGGGAATATGGACCCTCGTTTCCCCTTCCATATCTCTTTAGGGTTTATCGCCCTCGGGCCTCCATCCTAGAGTAAACCCCAATATCCATATCTGGGGGCTGCTAAAAACACAAAACCCCGCTCTATTCCCTAGGGACACACCATTCATGATGTTATCGTCATGTTCTTACTGCCTCTTGTTTCATACATCGATCATGACTCATGTGGGCTTAGAGTATGTGTCGACCATGACATCATCCTTGGGCCACCATTGTGTGTCATCCCCAAACCCCTCAACCCAAACTATGTGGATTTTTCTCCTTGACGTTTTCCAAGAAAGGATCATAGGAAGCCTTCCTAGGGAGAAAGCCCATTACCCATCAGTCTAGACCATTTCAGGTCATTTCACCCTCATCCTACATGATGCTAAACTATTCGCCCCATTTTTTCTTGTATGGTTATAAACCATACCCTACAAAACAATGTAGATTTTGATCCCTGTCTCCTAGATATTGTGCATATGAAGCCCTCATGTGGTTCAATCCCAATCAACGGTAATACATTGTATTCCAATTTTTGGGATCCAACTCTCTGTTCATCTCCTATTGCATTATATCAATAATGGGATGCTCACCATGTGTATTCCCCCGAAATTATCTTCATGTCGTTGTTCTCCGAGAACATGCTTATATTGTTCCGCACTTCGATCAATGTGGTTTTCGATACTTATCTTTTAGATATGGTACATAGGAAGCCACCATGTGGTTTAACCCCAAACATTTATAAACATAAATGTTCCCCTTAATTAGGCCCAAAAAATTGGTTCATCCCTTAGTGGAGTCATACCAACTCTTGGGCCGCTAACAACGCAAAGCCTTATCATGTCATTGGGTCACTGTACTCTGCGCACAACCCGATTCCATCCAGCAAACCTAAAAAATGTGAACTTTGATTCCCTGCCACATGGATACATAAGAAACCTCATCGAGGTTCAATCCCATCACTCATGTCTCATCTTGGTCATTCCCTTGGTCCATTGCTTTTCAATGAGGTCATAGCCCAACCCCACACTAAAAAACAGTACATTAGAAGGGGTTATTTAGAGGGGGTTATACAAAACCCCCTCTAAAATCATTTTATGTAACATTAGAGGGGTTCTCTAGAACCCCCTCTAATCAACGAATTTATAGGGGGTTGTGAACCCCCTTAAAATTCATTTTCTATAAAATTTTGAGAGGGATTATGTACAACCCGCACTAATCATTTAATTTAGAGGGGGTTATATATGGAGACCCTTAGTTTTTTAAATTATAGGGGGTTTTGAACCCCGTATAAATTTTTGAACATTAATTTTTTAATATATTGTTGGATTTTAGATGGGGTTCAAAACCACTTATAATATCATAAATTATAGGGGGTTGAAAATCCCCTTTAATATCTTAAATTAGAGGGGGTTAACCCCCACCCCTCTTTAATTTCATAAATTAGAGGGTGTTCCAAACACCTTTAATGATTTTACATTAGTGGGGGGGGGTGCAAAAACCCCTCTAATGTCTTTAAATTAGTGGGGGTTCAAAACTCCTCTTATGTTATTAATTTAGAAGGGGTTTGAAAACCCCCTCTAATGTCTTTAATTTATAGGGGGGGATCAAAACCCCATCTTATTTATGAGAGTAAAGGTGTTATGAACCCCAATATTTAATGAAAGAAACATCAATATTATATATATATATATATAAAAATAAAACACAATATATTAATGCAATTAAATACATTATATGAACATATTATATAAAATATTTATATTATAGTAATAAATTGTATTTATATGTATATGTACATATTATTGTATGATATTAGGTAAATAAATATATATTTATTTGTATAAATTTTATTTTATATAATATTAATTATTTATAATATAAAAGCATAAACATATGATAGAAATATATACATAAATACAATTTATATATTATATATATCATATATAAACCCAAACTTTATGTTTTTATAAATTATATTATAATAAGTGTAAATATATTTTTATATAGAAGGTTTATGCCTTTATATTATATATAATTAATATTATATGAAATAGGATTTATAAAAAAAATTATATTAACGTATATTTATTGAAATACAAATATATATTAATGTACATAATAAAAAATAAATGTATTGAAATCGATTATATAAATATTTTTATAAATTGTATTTCATTTAATATTAATTGTATATAATATGAAATTGTATTTCAAATAATATTAAGTGTATTTTTTGATAAATTTTATATCATATAATATTGATTATATATAATATACATATTAACTACACATAATAAAAAAAATTCATTTCATATAATATTGATTATATAATATATATATATTTATTACTTATATGAAATATAATATTAGTTACATATACTAAAATATTAAATACAAATAATATTAATATTTATTTAAATCTTATTTCATAAAATAATTATAATAATATATTAATTTTATATAATATTAAACAGTTTATTCAAATAAATATATTTATTAATAAAAAAATAATTAATATATGTATTGAAATACATTATGTAAATATATTTTTAATGGCCATATATAAATATATTATTTATATATATTTATATATATATATTCTTTCAGTAAATAAATAAATAAATATATATATATATATAATATAAATATGTATTTAATTATATAAATAATTTACATAAAAATATAATACAAATGTATTAAATATAATATATATTTGATATAAATCATAAACTAAATGTATAGTATTTATAAAACCAACTTAAAATTTTTATAGATTAAAAAAAATGTAATAATAAAAATAATAATTAATAATAATATTATTATTATCATGAACAACCACATATATAAGTACAACCCTTTATTTGACCACTCTCATCACATATGTTCCTTTTCCTTTTATTTAATAAATTGTCAGAAGATTTTCTTTTGGCGGGACTTGATAGGTTAAAAAACTTGTAAGTATAATATATACTTCTATACTTGTGTAATATATTATGTTGATATATAATTATATAATATAAAATATATATAATTTCATATACTTATAAATATATTAAATAATATAAATTATTATTTAAATGTATATAAATATATTATACTAATAATATTTATTATAATAAATAGTCAAATATATATAAATAGAATAATGTGTATTTTATATATCAAGAAGTGTTTTAGTTTGTGGTTCTAGGGGGGTTTCCAGTTCTACTGGTGTTGGGAGGTTGTAGGTTTGATTTTCGGGAAAAACATTTTCCTATGGGAAGGGAAGGAATAATTGGAGTGTGGTGGAAATTCGGCCCAGGGAGGCAAGAAATAGAGGGCGCTAGGAGGGAGCAGGGTGCTAGGGGGGAGCGAGAAAGACCTGTGGAGGGATTTGAAAATTAAAAGGGGTGTTGGGTGGGGGAAGGATATGTAAGAGGGAGGGGGTGCTAGAAAGAGTACTACAGAAGGGAGGGAGGGAGGGAACCGGGGGATGGGGAGTGGGGGGACCGGGAGCATTGGGCAGGACCAGGGAGGGGTGGGATAGGGGTACTAGGGGATGAGAAGGGGGGTCCGGGAACTGGAGGCGGTGTGGGGGGCAGGACTAGAGGGGATGAGTGGGGGGTAGTGATCCCTAAAAAAGTGAAAATATTTAGGGGTGGTTTCCATGACTGGCCCAAAAGTAACACCTTTATTAGGGGTGGTTAAGTCGCCCCTAAAACCTTTGAGCAAGGGGAGGTTAATATATTTTTTCCAAAATTTGAGGGGTTTTAGACCCCCTCTAATGGAAACACTGCTAATGTAACTACGACTTTAGCTGTAATTTCTCCAAACCGCTCCTAAAGGAAGTAGGCGGCCACATTAGCGGTGGTTCATCATAACCATCCCAAATGTATTTGTATGGGGTTATAACCACTTCTAATGTAAAAAATAATCCCCTCTAATGTACCCATTTTTTTGTAGTGCTGAGGTTCTACTTACTCAAGATCTCATCCATGCATCCTTTTTTATGAGCCATCTCCCCAGGTGTCCCATCACCACACTGAACTACATGAATTTTGATCTTCTATGATGAGGATACATAAGAATCCTACCCATTTTTCAAACACCACACCACTATAATCTCATGATAGTTCCCTCCCTTTCCACTCATGCACTTCGTTCAGCCAACCATCACCCATTATGATTCTTACCGAGGCCCCACATCCCATTGAGATCATTACATTCACACCATTGCTACTCATTGCGGCACTCGATAAGCTAACCATGCATAAAACCCTCACATTAAATAATCATCCAACCAAAAGTTCCCCTCTTGTGACTGGCCGATATTCATTCGTAAGCCCCAGCATGTCTCTGGATCATTTCCCCTTTGTGTACATCCTGATTCATCACCTCTCTGAACTATGCATAATTTGATCCCTATCTTCCATGACTGGGTATGTATGATGACTTCTTAAGGGTCAATCCCATCCAATGGAAAAATCTAGAATCCCCTTAATAGGGACCCAAGCATCCTCTGATATGACTTCATTAGATGTTTTGATCCACTCATCTGGCAATCTTCATAGGTTCCCCATCTTGGGGATGTACCCATCTGATCAACTCCGGTCAGTTATTTGATTAGATTGATCCATATTTGATAAGTGTTAAACTCACGAAATGCCCTATGTTAAACAATGAAAGCTGAGGAAAAATTCATACACATGCCTATGGATTATTATTCCCTACACTCGATGTGGGATTCATTATCCTCGAGAAGCCCTATTATAAGAGGAAGAAAACCAAATGCAAAAGTGTTTCAGCATCCAGAAATACCAAAGATGTCCAACGTGACATCTCCCCCAATAGAAGGTTTCTTCCTTGATTTAACTCTTTATAATGTATTAACTGAAGCAGTGTAATTATCCAACATCCACAAAGTTATATCACCAAGAAGAGTTTTAGGAACAATTTCTTAATAGTTAATGAAGACCTGGATATGGTAATGGATTCTGAGGAGGAATAAACAGAAGGAGGGACCGACATCTCATCATCTCCTTTATACTGATGAGAAAAGGTCCCTTAATATTAAATGGATCTTTCCTGCCTTTGGAAAGCAGAAATGTGGGGAAACGGTTGCAATCCCTCAATAGAAGAATATGCACCCTGGTGAAATCCTCAAAAACATTAATGTTTTTTCATCTAGTTTATCACACGATATATAAGAGGATACAAAAAATAAATCTATTTTCGACATTTCATATACTGATACTATATAAATAGTTTAGTCAAAACACTTTGGTATGTTACTTGTTGTGAGTGTAAGATCCCACATGGGTTATATTATATTGGTCCACTCCACTCATAACATTTAAAACCTACATTACCTAATATTCAGGGCACTGGAGGCCCCTGGGATATGTATGTCTATAAACTTTTCCCTAAGAGGATAATTGAAATGGAGGTGACCATGTAGGACCAGAATCTGAATTTAAATTCGATTATGCTTCATGGTGTAGATGGATGGTGGTGTGTTGATATTCTATAAGCTATTAGGTGTGAAGGGATAACATGGGTGACATTCAAGGATAATTCTATTTAAAATATTGTCCCAAAAATATCTAAATATTCAGAATACAAAAATTTTTAGATAAATCTTGTATGGTTTGATGTTGTTGTCTACCTATTCAGAATGGTTGACCAAATGGATTACCTTTTCTCCTCTTATGGATGGGAAAAAATATGAAGGAAATAATGTTTCAAATTTAACTTCAAATATAGTTGAAACATATTTCTTGAACTATATTATTTCCACATATTTTTTAGAACTTTATATGGATCTAATGATGGATATGCGGTTCAAGGACTATATAGATTTCTTCTTTAATCCAACTATTAATGGATTAACATTTTATTTTTCTATTCTATCTATAATTTCAAATTCAGTGATCATGAAAATGATGTTTGAGGTTATATTTCTGGGTGGTGGTCGATAGTCAGAGTAGAGGATAGGTTCTAAGGATCCCTTCAAGGGAGGGGGCTCTATTTCATGATATAAATATAGTTGAAATGGAAAATATATCATGGTTATACATAATTCGTTCAATATTTGTGACTATTGTGAAATGGATAATAATATTATGTAGTCATACTCCAAGTATTAAAAAATATTTATAAAATGTTTTGGTTATGGTGTTGGTATTGGAACTCACTAGTTGGTGCATCCACATCAGTGTTAATGAATCGTGTTACTCATAGGCCTCTGGGGAATCATGTAGTGGTTCTTGATATAGATTATATGGATTTTTATAATCTGGTTGATGATGTGGAGGGACAATCAATAGTTCATGGTGATGTTATGATCTCTTCTACATTGTTTGTTTCCATATCTAACAAATGAACAACCCATTCATTCATATCACCTCATGTTGTTGTTGGGTCATAATTAGAAAAAATATTCATGTTGAAGCTATTGTCTCTTGATACATCCATGGGAAGGAAAGGAAATAACCTATATATCAATGAGTAATATTATATCAGTAGTAAAAAAATAGTTATCACGCCATATTTTTTTTGTCTGTTATTCATTATGGACATAAAAAATAATAATGACCTTCTTATTAATGATAAATATTATAAAAATTACATGTGAATGAGGATAATGTGTTTTCATCATGTTATTTATTGTTCTAGGGATGTGATAATGATGTCAATGTTTCTTTATCATGTAATTTTTATAATATCCTATGTCGTAAAGGAAATTACCCCCTTTATCAGGGATCATATATATTAAAAAATATCATTCAACTACATTATATTATCATTTATGACATAACTAGTGTGTTAATGAAATATTTATTTCTTTTTGAAATCATTTATTATCTAACTGATGTTATATACTATTAAAAATTAAATGAATATAAAATTTTAATAATTATAATATTGTTATAACTCATGAAATATTACTTCTTTCTCCCAGAAAGATGAAAAAACACCAGTTTCATTAAAATAGTGGACTCGAATATCATATTTCCATGTTCATAGATCCTCAAAATTCATTGATGTCAATATTATGCATTCAATATTCTCCACTCTCGATTAATAATCATAATTTTCCCACTCTTTTATTCATTATAAGGAATTTATGACTTCAATTTCATTTGTTTTTTATTCATATACTCAATTCTCACCTTAAAATTTATTTAAACCCTTAAATTTTATTGGTCTCATTGTTGCATGTTTGAATGTGTATTTTCCATATAAAACCGTCATTAAAATAATCGTATCCACAATTTATACATTGATTTAAGTAAAAATGTTTTTGAATTGATTTATATCTTAATTTTGTGGTGTTTCTATTAAATAGAATGAAATTTTCACTAAATCCTTTCAAAAATGTTTATACTGAATCATATTTTAAATTTATGCATTTAATCTCAAAATAATTCGTATTTAGTTTGTGTTATTCAATCCTACAGTATTAATTCACACATTGCCACATATATTGATAAATTTTAATTACTTTTATGAACTTATTAGTCACTTTCTTATAATAAAATATAATATACACATACATTTTAAAATGCAATAGTTCAATATATAATATCATATAACTAGATTATTTCAATATCAACACTATTCTATTTATGCGAGAATATTCCTACAATGAAGAATAATATATTAAATAAAGACTCTTCATATTATGAGTTAATTTTAATATAATGTTGAGATTATTAGTCAATACATAATAGGAATTGTAAATTGGTTCCTTTATATATGTTTGTTATATTATGATAGATATATTTTAATGGAATTGAAAAAGTATCATTTGGTATTCAGAAAAAACATTTTATCCCCATAAATATGGATTTTTATTACATCGAATGAAGTAGACTTTGAAATTAAAAATTTTGGTTATTATTTTATTACATTCAAATTAAACATATTGTCATATAATACATTGTATGTAACATTATTTGCATAATTTTCATATTACACCCAAGAAAAAAAATAAAATATAAATTATATATATTTGAACCAAATTACAAATTTATCATTACATTGTTTGAACAATACTATAATATTATATTATAGTCTAAATTAATGTTTCAACTTATTGTTTTTCTATTTTTACATCATTTTTTTATTGAAAAAATAAAAATTAAACTAATTATTCAAAATGGGCAAGGTGCACTTGATTTTGATTTAGTTCAATAATATTCAATTACATGATTCATCAAATTTAATTAATGTGAAATTTGGAAATAGGGTAATTGTTTATCAATATTTACCTTTTCAAATTACATCAATGAATTTCATTTTATGATTTAAAAATTTTGTTTAGACATATATTTCAATGTTGAAAAGAATTTATAATTATACATTTCAAATAAACATATACTAATACTTTATTTCAAAATTTTGTTACTTTTACACTATAAAATATTTTTTATAAATGTATACATGGGTTTTTCATGAAATGAATAATATTTTTGAAACAATTTTATAGATAATATTGAGTTGATGTTGGATTATAGAACTCAGAATAATTAATGAGTGTGGGGAATTTGTTGATTCATATTTTTAATTTTCCAAATGAAATTTTCCATATTAAAACATGTTTTTATATTCATGCTGAAATTTTTAGACATGGTGAATTTTAAAACAATTGAGGTAAATGATCTTTTAATTTTTCATGGTTTTATTCCGAGGTATAGCCCATGGATTTGGTATGGTGGAACTGGACAGAATTTTAATATGCTTTTCAATATGACATATATGATGAAATTGAATAAATGATTCATGATATATATTTATAGTTAATATAGAAATAATCGAAGATTGATCATCTATATGGTGATACTGAAACAACATTATCTTTATGTTGTATAGAATTTACAGTTTTATCGATGGTGTAATTATTGATTAACATTAAGGTGAAACATATATGGAGGTACACGATATTAAAATAGTTTCTTCAATTGTTGAATGATATTATATTTAGAGACAATTATCTTATAAAATCACATTTAAAATGGAAAAAATAATTAGAATTATGATATTATGGTAAACAAAACTATAGGGCTACCCAAATGAATTTGTATTATATAGGAAAAAAATACAATTCATTTAGAGAGTCCTAAATATAAGGCATCATGGTATATGTTGAATGAAAAAACACCGGTTGATTTAGTACTAACAACGAACACTACCATGTAATTTTGGTATCTTCATATAATTCCACAATTTAAAAAATTATTTTTCTAATTAAAAAAATATAATATGGAATGGATATGAGTATGTATGTGATGGAAAATTGAGGAATATAGCATATAGTCTAAAATAAGAGAAAATTGATCACTAGTTTCTTGCATTGGAAAATTATGTTTGAAATCTCAATGATGAACAATGAATGGATTGAATGAATCCATATTGATGCCTTTCTAGAATACACTATACATGGACCATTTAACTGGTAATAATTATCTTATCATAGGAATTTTGTACGAATAAAAACTATGGCGTGTATTGTTTAATGAAATCTAGACCAAAACCACCTAGAAGTGATATTAAAATTTTCTTTTGACCTTAAATTGAAGTGCTGAAACTATTATGGGAGGATTTTATAAGAATATTTTATTCTTATAAAATGGAATATTTTCAACTCCAGGAAATTTTTATGTTAAATATATATTGTATTCTAGAATAAGGAAATTATTCTCGATATAGTGTTAAGGGGAATAAAGCATGTCCATTTTCAAAACAAGAAACATAAAATTATCAACTGCATTATTATAGAAAAGAAGTATACATGGGCCATAAAATGTTTTTTTCTATGGATTTTTCTTATATAAGATTAAAAAATGAATTCACCAGATCACATGAAGGTCATATTAGACCAAAATATGTATCAACTGATAATTATTTTTTTATTTTTAAAAACATTTATGTGACATTAAAAAATATTAAAAAATATGGTAATGATAGGTATATTTTGATGAAATAATCATTATTTTATAACCATCATATTCGATATATCATGATGTAAAACATTACATTAATTCTATGTATTTGGAAAAAAATATCGATAAAATCCTGATTAGATTATTTCTAGATATTAAATGGATTACAAATGTTGGGATGAATGAAGGATTGGACAAAATCATAGTGGGAATACATTTCTAGTTGGATCCACTAATAATGGAAGGTGATCATTCTTACCCCTTAATTCACATACATTTTCCCATAGAGATAATTTATTTTGAATGTATTCATTGCATAAACATTCAACAGGGATATTATTCCCAAGTGAAAAATATTGTTTCTTTAATGTATTTTTAGATTACAATTAACAAATCATTTTATTATCACATCATGATGAAACAGTTCTTACCAGTTGCATTGAATGAAATATTTATCATCCATTTTAGAATTACTACCATGAATGTGTGTTATTTTTTTCCATTAAATATATAATAAGGTGGCTGATTTGAGCGAATTTAATACAACATAGAAAAATGATATTTATATATTTTTTCAACAGTAAATATAATATCATCTATTTTTTTTGACATAATCGTTCATTTAATGGTACACATGGTTCTATAAATAATGCTTTTCACACCAATATATATATGTTTGATGTTTTCATTTGAATTGAATGATAATATATTTAAGGAATATTTTAATAATTCATATCATCCATCAACCTCCATTGATGAAAAGTATATTTCTGCTGAGGTTTCCATGATTTTTACATGCTATTTTTCCGCCGTGGAGCACATTATTTTTCTTACATGTCTCCAAGAATGAGTTAATTAGATGGGAAAGTGAATTATTGTCTTCAACGTCTAATCATTCATATATGAATTGAAAAAAAGGTATATTTATATTTATTTATGGACATATATGATTATCATCTTATATGAAATTGAATATTAATGTGTTGAAATAATGTTATCATAAGAAGAAGAATATAGGGATTTTGAATGATAATGTTAAAACATTTTTTTCCATGGTTTAAATAGATCATGAATGGTAGATTAGATAAATCGGTATCATTGAGTTGGTAAGTGTGTATTCTCTGTTTAAATATGATAATATTTTATAGGTATGTAACTAATGGTTATAAATTTATTATGAGTATGTAGGGAAATAGAAGTGTAGATCGTAATAACTGCCAATTAGTGTTCGAAGAATAAATTCATTTTATGATTTCCAAAGACAAAAACACAATCTCAGTATCAACTGTATATTATAGATTCATTTACAAAATATGAGATATTAATAACTTTAAGATTTATGTTTTTTATTTTTTCAAAATTTTTATAGATGACAATAGTTTTAGACATAATGAATTTAGTATGACACTAGTTAATCTAAATAAATTCGAATACACGCCAAATCCTTTTATCATAGATACACATGGTAAAATAAATTCTATATTCATGATCAATATTATAAGAATTCGTTTGTTTATTTTCAAGGAAAAAATTTTATTTTGGTGATGATAAACTTGAAAATGATGCTGATCATTGTGATATATCTATTTCCATGGAAATATTTTGAAAATAATATTGATGATCATGTCATAGACATTGTTTGTGCCATACAAGATGATAATGATGAAGGATTTTGGGAAAACAATCCTTTAGTGCATTCCTAATATTATTGGTAATCTATATTTATTTATGGTTTATGTTATAAAATTTCATAAATTATTATATATTTTAGTTATATATTTTTTTAGAACCTATATTATAACTAATATGTTAATTTTTTTTAATATTTTTTAGATTTGATAAGATTACCATGTTTTCCATTACATAACATATCTATTAATTTATTTTTTTTAAAACTATTTATAATATATTTCATATAGTAAAAAATTATAGAATATGATCATCATATTTTTTAAATGTTGGAAAAATTATTATTCATGATTGATAATTTTTAATATTTATGCATTAATTATGGATATGTATTAATTTAAATATATCATTTCATCCCTAAATAATAATTTTATAATTTCATGTAATTTTTTTTTTAAAAAAATGTGTTCTATTTTGTTTAGTTTAATTTTTTATTTTCCATTTAATAATTTTTGTGACATTTTTATGTAATATTTAGATTTTTATAATTCAGTATTAATTTTTATATTTCAATGATTTTTATGATAATTATAGATCAATCCTATGATCCAAAACCGAGTTTTAAATATTTTCATACTCTTACCTCTTGGAGGAACGTATATATGATCCAACTAATGAACCTCTTTATCTTACATTACAAGGGAAATTTACTTCCATCGTGGAATAAAAGAGTTTGAGGGATGGTATACATGGTGCCAAAAGCTTTTCTGAATTATTTGTTGGTTTTAACCAATTCTAGAGGGTACATATAGGATTTTATGATAATTATATTACCAAATATAATTATGAAAAGCTATTCAATACTTTTGAAGCTGTTCATGATAAAATATATGTTTTTATATTGTTTTTTAATTGGATAAGTCTTTTCAAAGTGATAGTATCTATGTTTTGGGAGACCATTTTGCTAATATTTATTCTTATTATTTTACTTATAATGAAAATTTTATAGATACATATTTTTTCCGACTTCTTATTAGATGAAATATGACATACCAGATATTAGAGGAGTCAGAAATAATTTTTTTTTTCATTAGATTCAAGGAGATGGATGGATTTTAAATCATCCCTCAAAACTTATTTTAATTTTGTGGGAATGACATAATCATAATCCTAGTGATATATATACATTTATATATGAAGATACATTGAATAAATTTTTTGAATGTAGTTGAAGAGGAGTGTTTTGGTAGTGAAATGTTATATTTTTTATTTTTTTATTTCATGGTCCATAATAATTATTTCAACAATCATAATAATTATTTTCTAAAAATTTTGGGGAACACATCAGGAGAACCAATCTAAAATGTACACCGTCATTAGTAATATTGGGGAGGGTATATACTATTGAAAGAACACATAATAATTCAAAAATCACTAAAATTTGAAAGTTGAGTCTTCATGGTCTACATATGTTTCCCCTCTCCCCTAGTAGACATGATCAATGGAATAGGGAAAACATGATTAAAATGGAAATATTATCTGGTAGATTCTAGGGTTGTGGCTAAAAGTATTGTAGAATCTTTACCTTTTTTATTTTTTTCATATAATTAAATTCAGAATATATTATGATTGATTATAAAATGTTTCAAATATTTCATATAATATTCTCTAGTGGAGAATATATTATAAGGGTCTTTATATATTAGGGTATAGATGATGTTTTTTCTATATTATTCAGAAATCCAAAACCATCAAGTTGTATACAAGGATACTCGATAAGTGTAGCAATGAAAATATTGTTTTCACATTTTGTAGAATTGGATGATGTTTATTTAAAAATGGAATCTACTAAAGATGGATTCAGGTTATTTGTCTGATAATAGTGGATAGGATTAGAGCCTAAGTACATTCAGTTTTCCATGACCTGTAAATATAGTTTCAGAAAACATATTGAATTCCTTAACCTCAACCAGTATCTCCCACTCCCCCACCTTTACCTGGTGACCCACTCCGTCAATTAATAATCCAACACCCCCACCTCAACATCATCATAGTTATTTTTAGATATATTTTGATGATCTTGAGAATAATATTTTTCATTTGGGTGATATTTTATATTTGAGACACAATTAATAACAAATATATAGATATGAAGCATCATATAGTACCTTTATAGGGTATTATAGAGAGATCATTAAGAATTGAATTACATATATATGAGGTGAGTACTATTAGACAATGTATTTTCCACTTTTTAATTTGGCCATTATAGACTTGTTCCACATATTACCATTAAGGTATGTGTATAATTTATCATTTTATTTTATTTTGGTGTTTATTTATTTTCAATTTATAGTATAATTATTTTTTTAATGGGAGTAATTTAATGGTAAGAAAAATATTTTATAGATAATAGAAAATATATTTTTCTACCACTTCATATTAAAATTCAAGTATTATTTATAGATTATAAATATTTTTAAATTTTTTGTTGGTTTTTTATGAGATTCCATTCAAAGATGGGGTTTGTGCATGTGAATTGATTATTGAACTATTGAAAATTGATATCATTGATCATGTAATTGGAGATTAGTTGGGAATCAACATGATGTAATTTTTTTCTCTATAAGTCTTAACATAAATATTTCCATACAATTATTTTTAAAAAAAATTATATTTTTTTCTTCAAATTAGGTATCGTTAAAATATTATTAAGGATACTTAAAAGATAAATTTTTATAGAATTATGGTCCAATGGTGTATTTCACAGATAAGGATGACAATGAAAAAAAGAAGAAATATCATTTAATATTTCTAAAAGATTTCTATATAATGAAATTATTAATCGTTGTTTGTTTCTTTATCATCAAGATTTTGAATCATATATCTCACAAATTTTAATATTTATTTTAACATAAAAACCATTAAAATTAAATGTTTGTTTATATCCTTGTAATTTTTTTGTTGGGTGTTATTCTACTTAGGGAGAAAACACAATATTGGTTATGCTCACACCATAATGAAGTAATACAAAATCCCAAAAATGTATCGGACATGTATTTTTGATTTATTTAATACTTGTATATATAATAATTAATTATATATATATCATACATATTATTTTCAAATAAATAACTGAATTTATTTTCAATGATAAAAATAATGAAATCTTCAAGATCACTTATGTTAAAGAAAAATTGAATTTTCATTTACATTATTTAAATTTTTCATATATAACTTAATAATGTTATATTGAAATAAAAAACTCTTGTAAATAGTGTTACTATAATAAATAAGTAATAAAGTAACGTGGAAATTAGTTTTTATGATTTTTATATGAAATAATTTCATCATGGGTAGGTTCAATGTTCTATAAGTTTAGAATAATTTATAAATTTTCCCATTGTATTTCATTCATTTTATTAATAAGACATTTTAAATATTTTTTGTTAATTTCTTATCTTTTTATAAACCATTATCGTATTCTTCACATGTTCTTATATAATTACAAATTTAATGGGAAAGTATTTTTTCATTTTTTTTAATTTAGTTTGTTATACAATATATTGTAATTTTTAATGATGTAATTGTAAATGTGTATTTCAAGCTTCTTTTATGCTACTTCTTATCTTATTATTATTCTCTATTTTTTTATGATATTGAGAGGTGGTTTGAATATAAATTTATTCAAATTAGTTGGTTTTTTATATTTTTTTATTTGGTAATCAATAGAAAAAAAGTCATTTATCAACTTTTTAACAAATCATTAATCAATTAACCAATCTGGATACCCATTTATCTTGTTATTTTTTTACATAGGTTTTCATATAACAATCATTAAAATTAGTATATCATGTCGTATTTGAGAAAAAAGACGTGAGACACCGTTATAAATTTGTTTTCCTTGCTAGTTATAAAAAAGCCAACATGATAAACCATCTATCACATCAGTGATAATACGATCGATGTGGGAAATAGATTAAATAATTCATTTAAAACATATATTTTCTTATGTGACTTTAAATTAATATTCAAAATTCATCCTTTAATAACATCATCTAATGATAAATATGAAAAATAAAAAAAACATTGTAAAAGAGGATTTTTCTTCACTACTTTATGGAAGTTCATTGATATTAACATGTGTGGTGCTTCAAAATTGTAGAGATGTTAGAGTTTATTATGATACATGGAATGGATATGATAATCATTTTTCTTGATTAAAAACTTTAATATTGAATAAAATTTAATTTTACATGACCTACTATGTATATTATTATATTGACCAATAATGGTGATTTAAATTATGTTAGAGTGGAGAAAAACCCAAATCATAGAGAAGAATTTTCTGTGAAGGCGTCTAGCATGATCCTTACAGTAGAACACATAGTGTGTCCATCCTATTTTCCTTATATGATTGGTTTAGAGACCCATGTTTTACCGTACATGACATTGAAATATTTTTTCATTTATTTTTAATGATCGGAGATGAGATGGCCTGATATTTAGTGGCCCAGTGTCTACGGACATAATTTTAGGAAAATATTAAATATATTTTATATTAAACATGTTAAATTTTAAGAAGGAAAAGGGATAACTCTTCAACACAACCTTAGATAAAATATAAGAGAACATATATAGTTTTGACATGTGATTTTTACTTGAGGATTGACCTAATATAAGTATTCATGGGTCATTTGAGTAAAATCTTCATTGGCGTTACGTTAGGTAGATAATGTAATTTATTTATTTATTTATTATTTCAGTTAACCTAACTAAATTTCCAAATGTACATAATTATATTGAATGTTCCATGTTTATTGAAATAACCCATGGGAGGATCCATATTCATCTTCCCCTACTTCTATTTGAATTTAAAACAACTATATAAGGAATCTATATATCCTAGAAGATCAAATAATAGTGAATGTAATGAATCCTATCAATTGTTTTCGTGAATGTTATTCTGTTATGACTAATCCAATATCTCGGTATAATAGATAAATTCATTTATTTTCCCTTTATTGGTTAAATTTATTGATTATAATTAGTTCTTCTTTAATCAAAACAAAATTTTAAACCATGACATACATCAATGTAACGAAATTCAATTTGTTATTTGTTTTTTATCACACTAGATATCTCAGTTCTTATTAATTGTCCATGAATTATTTTCAAGCAGTTTATTAATCCATTTTTGTTGTTATTATGTCCCTTTATTCTTCAAATTCTTCATGGACTGGCCTATGGGGTATCAATATAATGTTTTCATGTGATACCTAGCCTATTCGAACCCCCCGAATTCAGTACAGAATATCATATAGAAAAAACAAAACCAAATTAGTGATGAAATGAAAAGGTTTTTGGGTTACATGTGATTGACAGAATTTTTTTATCCCAATCCGATATGGGTGTGTGGAGGTTCATGTGGGTAACAAAAATATCATTTAATTACCAAAATTCAATTCATTACATCCACCGGATATATGAAATGATGAACAACTTCTAGATCTTCCGATTTCGAATGATTTCGAGACTGAATTCAAAGTGTTTAACCCATATCTAGAAATGTTGCATTAGATGTTTGACTTCTTGAAAGAATCAAATACACCCTATGTATTTCATTGAACATATATAAATTATACATTGTGCATTTATGTATATTGCATATCATATTTTTTACATATCAAAATATGTTTTGGTGCACCGCATAACATGCTACCTTTCGCTGGGGGAATGTCATGTACTATGGATGTACATGGTCACATGCATGGCCACAAACATGCCATGATATGAGATACAATAATATTTAAAGATACATAATAGTAATCCTTGTGTCATATACATTCCATGTAACAAATTTCACACACACTACATCGATACATAGACACAACCATATAGCACAAGTCGGAACCTTGGTGGTTTAAACATTCAATGATGACCCTCAACATGAAATGTATGGTAACATGAGTTTATAATATTTTACTTATATAGACATGAGAAGGTTATGGAGAAAGACCACATGTATTGTGGGTCCCTTCACACTATTTTTAACCATCAATTATTTTTGTGGAAATATTAATCCCTCATATATCCATTATTTGGTCATGTATGTTAGCGTGTGAGAATCTTGTCCTGAGTGTTACCCCCTATAGAAGGTGATGATGCCCTATGTTTCATTATTTTTAATATGATGAATTATGATCTAGTAAATTTTATAATTTATTATGTTTTCAATATAGGAATTTATCAAACATGATCTCTAGATACTTTTAGATTGGAATCCTCCAGCTTAGATGGATATGGGTCCCTCACCATCGGAATATAATCCTCATTCAATGATTATGAAGGTGTAACATCATTTTACTATTTTTAGGTAATAAATAACCCCTATATTAATCATTATCTGTTTTGGGATCATTAGGGTTGTTTCAAGAATTTTTTTTATGTTTTTGATGGCTCTTGAGTTGTGCACAGTTGGCATAAGATTTTCCCAAATAATGGGCCCTACTATTGAATACTATGAAAACCCAGGATATAAAGGTTTTAATATTGGAACATTGTTTTAAAAAATATTTTCCAACCAAATATAAACCAATATACAATTTATGGGGTTCCATGGTAAGGTCACATGGGTTGACAAACTACACTTCCCAGCCAAGCTAACCATGGGAACAAAATTAATTTATTCTGAAAATTGTTTCAAAATTTCATAAAACCCTATTTATACACCCAATCAACAATATCTATCCATATCTTTAGTTACTAGGTTTATGGTTCTATTTAATCTACTTTTTTTATCATATAAACACTTCACAAGGCAGATCAAATCTAGGAAGAAATTGTTTGATATATCTACAGTAAGAGTTATTCTCATGCTATTTATCACCCACTATATTATTATATCATCCATATGATATGTTTCATATTATTTGAAATCAAATCTAATTTATAATTTTTCATATATCTTGATCGTAGGATTCGTTATCGGATCATTTTTTCCAATTTTATTCATTGGACTTTCTTGTTGTGGATATTATGAATCATGATCTATTTGTTTTGGTAGGCTATTCCATTTAGGATTTTCCAATAGATTTAACATTGAATTTAAAATTTATAATTAAATAATATTAAATTATATTATGAAAAAAAAATTCAAATTTATATTTTAATTTAAATGGTATGTATTTTGAAGAAAATCTCTATTCTTATGAATTTGGGTACGATTTGGATTTATTGAAATTGGTGTAATTATGAAATTGATTTGAATGAGATTGATTTAGAATTTGTATTTGGGAAAAATGGCTTAAATTATTTAGATAATAAACATATATTGGGTTTCTACTGATAAAGGAATGATTGGATTAAAATCAATGTTTTGGTTTTTAAAGAGAAATTGGAATGTTAAAATGGTAAATTGATATATTCTAAATTTAACTTTTTTGAAATAATTTTCTTATTGTTCCATGTTTCATGAGTACGTGAATTTTTTATAAGTTAGTTAGTTATTTGGTATAAAAATGATTATCTTGGAAAAAAAGGTATTTCAACATAGCTTATCTCATATGGGATGTCAACTAGTAATCATTGAGCTATTTCTGAGGGATATTTGTACACATATTTTCATGATCACTGATATCAGAATATGAGGATCCCAAAACCCAGAACAATCATTCCCTTTTTAAGATGATCATATATCTATTTTTATTATTATTTTCATATATATAAATTTTTTAGAAAGTGTAACCTTTGTCAAAGAGAAAAGAACCAATTATTATTAAAGAGAAAAAAATACCTAAGTCTAAAATATCAGATTTTTTATAATACCTATAATAAAAAGGTATTAAATCAATAGGCTGATCATCAAACTATATAATTTCATGGTTGAATCACATATTAGTACGACCCTATAAAACCATTTTAACATCACAAAAGTAATGATTGACAATATATCTGATATCCATATGCTATTTATGGAAATACATCCACCATGTAGTATGTGGACATGAAAGGATCACTACACAATTCCATAGACCATACAATATAGTAGTATAATAAACATCAATCAAGCTATTTTTCCAACTATGTATCATTGGGAAAGGACTATCATGGATCAAACTCATTATTTATGCCTCCAGAGAAGAAGAAATTCCTAAACTGCCATATAAAACCCCAAGAATCTTAATAAGAAAATTTCTATAAATTTTTCTACAAGCCAATGGGCTCGTGTTTCCTTTTGAGGCACCATAAATAATAACATTAATATAGAATCGGAGAAGAGAATTCTAGATCCCATCAAATGTGTATCTTTGCTATCAATAAATTCCATTAATCCCAAGATGTCTGATAATACCAAATTCTTTAACCATGTTGTTGCAATGGCTTTTTTGAATCAAAGAAGCATCTCGAATCGAAATTAGGGTCTTCATCTAGCCTAAATATAAACTAGATAAAGAATTGTTAAGAATATATTCTTTTCTATCATACCAGATCATAAGAAGAAGCTCAGAAATTCCTATTAATAAATGATTCTGGATTTGCTGAGAGGCTTATATATCCACACAATGTTGAAGTTCCTCATTGACTGAGTATTGAAGTAACCATATGCACTCAAAATCAAACTAATGTTATTTACAGCTACATATACATTTTGTGAGAGGAATATTTTCAGATTTCGGATATTCCTTTTATCTCCTTGCAAAAAAAATATGATATCATGCTCATGTAAGTGATGTGTGAGAACGATAAAATTCATAGATAAATGAATCGTATTAAGAATGTGTTGGTCCTTAAGGAATGTAAGTAGTATTATAATGTAGTCCATAAAAATCTTGAAAATAATTCCAGATAGGGGGTCAACTTATCTGAAACCATTGGTGCATTTAATATAACCCCATGGAGAGCCATTAAAAAAATGGAAATGAAGGATGAATTGAATAGAGCGTTAATTATACTAATAAAGGATTAATTAAATCCCAATATCAAAACAACCTTGAAAATAATACTTAAATCCATGTTATCAATATATTATTGAATTTTATCTATTATGCAAATATTTCTTACCTTGTTAGTTTTATTTAAGGAGTTAGTGCATTCACAGGGAAAGAAAAATACAATCATTAATGTATATTCATTAATAAAACCAAATTAGACCCAAAAAATAGTTTTATTGATAATTGAATCAATTATGTTGGAAATAACCTTTGTGATGATTTCTTATATAGTATTAATTAGTGAAATGGGGCCAAAGTGATTTATTTCTAATGCATTGTACCATTTATGGATCAGAGTGAGAAATTGGGAATTCAACCCAAGAGGGAGCATACCATGGGAAAAGAATGTTTTGAATAATCTACAAACATCAGTTTAAATAACATCCCAATAATGTTGATAGACCCCATTTTTTAAACCTCCATATCTAGGATCACATTCAGTATTTGAGCTAAATATTGCGGTGTTGATCTCATGATCAAGCGGGATTATTATAATAAATGAATAATATTCATCATTCAACACAACTAAGATGAAATCAAGTAAAATGAATTTATTTGTGACTTTAGCATTGAAATTGTTATTCAAAATAATTAACAACATGATTGTAATACCATCATCTATATAAATGAGGATTTCCCTGTTTCCTATAAAGGTGAGTGGTCAATAAGACCTTCTAATTCATTGAATATATTTAATGAATTTAGTATTACTATCACTATCTATGAGCCATTTGGTTTTGAAGATTTTTTTATGTTATCTGTAATGGTGAGAAAAGAGACATGTTTTGTGGTAATTTTGATTTCGCGTTTTGGATCCATATAAATAATAGATCAAGTAGTGGTGTTTTGGAGTTGGGTAAGTTCCAATTTCAACAGAAGAATGTAATTATAATTTTTTTTGTATTTGGATCTATAAAATCCATTATATTTCTATTTATGGGTTTTTAACTTATTAGTACAAGAAAAATCCTCTTTTTAATGATTCATGGAAGACTAGAAGGTTTTAATGATGATACCACATTCAAAATTTTATGTCCAATCATTATTAAATATGAAAGGAATGAAAAAAATATATGTTTTTGATATAATTATTTAACAAGATTGGTTAATGGTAAAAATTATGTTAAAAAGTGTGATGTTAGAAATTGTGTCTCATATATCTAGGGATTAATCATTTACGAATTATCTCTCAAAAAATCTAGAAACCAACCTATTGTACATCCTTCTATACCATGTAGAAAAGGTTTTAACAAGGTTAATTTCAAAAATATTATTATCCTCAATAGAGGTTTTATACTTTATATATTAGATAGTGGGGTGAGAGATTCCCATTTTCTCACTTGGGGAAAGTATATCATTGTATTCAACATCCATAAAACAATGGTCATGAAAATTAATACGTAAGTAGGAATGTTATTTCCTAAGAGGTCTCTTATAATATTTTTTTCTTATCATATATAAAAGTTCAATAGATATGTGAGTGATCAATGATAAAATCACTAATAAACATCATATCATGAATATTGAAAGAATTAACATTTGGTAAGGAAGAGTGATAAAATATCCATAGATTTTCAATAGTTGAGATGTTTTTAATTGAAAAAAAATATAACTGAACATCCAATGATGTTCAGATCTAGATGAAAAAATTGATCTTCAGTTCTGCAATAGAATTTTTTTGGTTGATGTGTATAAAAAAACCATTTTATGGCAATAAAAGTGTCAGAGATAGAAATTCTGTGATAGTTAATATATTAAATATACATTAGAACCTGAATTTGGGGTTAGAACCCCCTTTCTTCTTACGATTACATCCCTTTTTTCCTATAAGATATTCTAGAAGTTTTTCTATGCTTAGGAAAGTTTTCACTCCCCCTTTACTCATAGAAGAAACAATAGAATTATTATTAGTACCATAATTATCCTCTCCAATGATTGGATTGTGAATTTTAGCTAATGAGTGGGTAAATGATTGAATATCACTTAAAACAATCATGAATTTTTCCTTGTGAAGAGTGATAAGGTCAGTAGTAAACCGAGATAAGAAAAATATGTAGTGCAATGAGAACTTTATATAGAATAGATTTAATTTTACTATTTTTATCCACTAACTTCGCATTAAACCAGGTTAATGGGAGTGCTGGTTTCATTGGGAGATGTAGGGTTGCAGCCCTCTTCAGTTTTGACAGTGTGATGTTTCTCCATATATGCAACTTTTTCATTTCTATCATAAATAGAATGTAGAATAGAAAAGGGTTTTTTTTGTCCTCGTCAATAATGGGGTCACATAAGACTGTCATCAGGTCCTTTACCCCACCCATTGTAATCAGTGAGAGAGAACATGTATTCTATTTCATAGAAGTGATAGTATAATCCCGACAAGATATAGATACCATAATTTTATGTTCATGTCTAGTCTATTTTATGATTGTCATAACAAATAATTCTATTTCCGAAACAATTCATTGATATATAGCCTTATTCTCATCTTCTTCAACTAATTCATCCCAATATTTTCTCTCCTCAACCCCTATGGGATTCAATGTCTTTGAATTTTTAAGACATTAATCATTTTTCTTTGGGAAGGCCTAGGATTATCTAAGGATAGTCATTTTTTGTTCTTGTTCTTCCTCATTTCAGTCCATTAATTTTCCTTTCGTTGGGTGACTTAATTCTTCACAACTCTCTAATTTAAAGTAGAATGGCCAATAAATTTACTATTTTTTAATAATGGAGGAATACACTCACATTCAATCATATCCTCTATTTTGTAATCATTAGCATTGATGCTGATACATTGTGGGAGTTTATTTTCAGATTTACTTCTAACAAGAATCTAAAAAAAATGCATAGTTCACCACTAAGTGTCTGATAATCAATCGTGAGGGGAGTACCAATATAAGTGAATATGAAATGTAAGTTATTGGGGTAAAAAAAATAACCTATTGAGACAATTAAATATAACTAATATTTAGAATATAGTGTTCCTATGAGTATACAGAATAAATACATAATCCTATTCAGAAATATGAAGAAAACCTAGTTTGAGTTGAATATTCTCTATATCCTAGACCTAATATAGATCCTCATGAGAGTTAAAAAGTATATGAAAATACCCATACCTAGTGGAATGAGTTTCTAGCATGAAATTTCTCAAAAGTTAGTGATTCATGGTTTTAGATCAGTGTATAACCACAGTCTTTCTCCCTTTTGATCAAAAATTAATCCTATAATAGAGAACATACACATTAAATCACGTTGTTAAAGTGATTCACGATCGGCCTATTTTGAGAATCCTTCATCCTCTAGCTTTTTGAAAATATGAGGCTTAGATGATATTTTATTGAGATTATCTACACCATGAAGCACCTAGAGGAAAGAAAATCCTTTTTATTTTTCATGAGATGAATAAATAAAAATATTTCCTAATAGGTTTATTTCTTATTTTAATTCCTGAATGATGTAATAAATGGATAACCCCCATTTAGGATTAATAGATTCCACAACGTGCCTAATCTAGTGTGTATAAGAACAACCATAAACTATTTTGCACATATTAGGGTATTCACTCCATTTATTCATGGAGACTTTCAAAGACACATTCTTCATATTGAAGAACAAGGTCATTCCATATATATTCCATTATTTCTAAAACTAAATTAAACATTCTATTTGAATTTATATTTACTATTTTATATAAATTGTTTATTAATACATTATTGAATTGTGTCAGATAGTTGAAATGAATAATTTTATTCATTTAATATGTTCTTATACCACCAAAACGTTTTTATTTAAAATTCAATGTATTATTTAGTTAATAATGATGGAATATTAATATGATCACTTGGTGGGACAATAATGGGATTTTATTTCACACCCAACCTTTGGATTGTAACATTTGATGATTTCATCCATCCATGTTTGAGAAAGGGGAATGAACCTCATAGTAGAAGCAACATTTATTGTTCATTTATTATTGGAGTGGTGTTTATGATGAGGCCTTGGTTTTTACCATGTTTTATTTATAGAATTTTTGTATTGTAATTCTTAGGAATTGATACCGGTTTGAATTATGGTACTGGTTCCACAATATTGCATTCAATTGATAATGCATAATTGTAAATATTTCACTCAATATTTATGTATAAAAAAATATTTCAGGTCATTATCTATTATGATTCTCTATATCTATCACCAACATATGGGGATTGTAAATTCCAAACAGGTCATTATAATATAGGATTAGGTGTTAGGGTACTCATGTATCTAGGTTATTTCATGAAAATGTGTTATTATAAGAATAGTATATGTATTTTCATTAATGTTAGTATATATTTTAAAATCATATTAGGATTTAAGAGGTAGTTAATAGTTGGTTTCTAGATAGGTCTGATTGTAATGATCTTTATGTTACATAGAGTTTTTTTGGATGGTGGTCTTGAGTATCAATTCTATACTTTTCCCGACTTTTGATTTGTGTAGTTTAATTATAAATCATGATTCTTTGTCAGATGTGATTAATCTACCTCATTCCTTATGATTCAGTATCGACATGAGTAATATTTTTATGTCTTATTTTTGGTTGATGATGTTTTATGACATCTTTCATCTGATAATACTTGTGAATAAGATCCAGGAGGATTCTACTAATGAATCTTTATGATCAAATCATCCCATGGACTCAAATATATTGAATGTAAATGTAGATTCTATAAAATATATATTACATTCACCACCACCCATTTCTATTACGGCTCATACTTTTGGACCATAGAGATACGATTCATTAATTTTTTCTCAGGATTTCCTTCCCCAAAATCCACCGGCATTCCTAGGATCAATCGTACATCAATAAACAATGGATCGGTTTATGAGGATTGAGATTTTGTTTGAATTCATAGAAACAACATAATAAATATAGTTTGAATGTGACAACTTCATGAAAGATGTGAGTTACATGAAATAGATAGAAACAATGATTTTGGAAAAAATGAATGAGGGATTTGAGTGTAAGGAATTTCATTTTTTCTCACCAACTAGTTAAAACTGGAGTTTGTGATATTGGATAAGGATATAGATTATTTCCAACAAGTGTAGGCTGACATGACCATGAATGAGCCTGAAAATCAATTTTTTAAGTATGTTCAGTTCAAACAAGAGATTATAACGAATGAGAAAATGAATACATAATGGTTCATGATAGAAATTTGATATGATATTGTTTCCCAAGTTATCAAGATAAAGTTTCCATCATATTATAATGTGATGGAAAGAGAGTTGATGGTTGAGATGGACCTCACTGGAATTTTATGGTCGATGGCTATTCTTTTTTTCCTCCTAGTGGAAGCACTGTGAGTTCATTCAATACAAATATAAATTATGATGATTCTTCTTGTGTTCCTCAATAGAAGGAATATTCTATACCTTATTTAGTTCATGTTAAGGGACAATTTATTTTCTTCTAGTGAGGAATATTATGGAAAATGAAATAGGTTTTCACTGAGAAACCCAACATATGTGGTTCTTATAGATGCTCATATCACTTGAAATACATCAATCATGACTATTCCACTACATGTAGTGGGATAAGATCATCAGTTACAATAAGTATTATGGAGAAATAAGAGATTCATGATCAAAGGGGTTTTATCAATATGCAATGAAAATAAAGATTATTGACAGAGTGTAAGAGTTTCTATATGAAGAATATACGGGTCTAGTGATAAGATAGTTACCTTCACAATTTACCTATCTTAGTGAATGATTCATTTTATATTGGTGCATTTCATTCAATTATATCAACCAATATGGAGAACCAACTAAATCTTCCTTCATAGATTTTATCTTATGTGATGGATATTAGTATAATACTGAGAATGAAGAGAGAGAAGGATCCACATGGCCAAGCTTGTGTGTTCCATTTATTTTATATTGATCTTACTTTTATTTGGATCTCAACGTGAATCCTCATAATTTCATATTCAGGATAGATTAGATCATTGTTAACAAATCACATATTAATATTTATTTTCATTGGGTCTCCTTTACTGCACCCGATGGGGTGTGTGATATCATCCAGTTATAATGGGAACAAATATCAAGGTATATATTGAACATCTTATCTAGAGTTGGGGAAATTATATTTGGGATTTATTTTAATCCTGATCCCGACTCATTGAGAGGTGATCTCTATCCAGTTTTCATTCAAATTAATGATCTTTTCCCTGTGAAATATTTTGGATTCTATCAGTAATGGAGGTAGAGTTTTATAAAAATTTATTACCTGGTACTCAGCCGACATGTATTTTATTTACTGCATAGAACTATAAGAGATTAAAGCATTGAATACAATAATGGATGATTTGTATAAAAAGGATGTATTTCCTTGAGTGTATCACCTTAGGAATTCCCTTTTTTTTCTAAGAAAAGTGATGGAACACTTCACATTATTGTTGATTAAGACAATCTCAAGTATGTTATGGTAATGAACATGTGTCTATTTCCACGAATTTATTATTTGTTTGACCAGTTGAAAAAATGGTGTATTTCTATTGATTTATCTTAGATTTGGTAATATTCAGTTGAGAATAAAATTACATTACATTCATAAAACCTCATTCAATTGAAACAGTACAATAATCATTACATTTTCATTCCCTTTGGTGTAATGCCCTGACCCTTGTTACCCAGAGTTGCTGCATTATTACCAAACATATGCTTGATCAAATGGGATCAAATCTAGAATGACCAATCCATTTAGTATCCTTGGACGTACGAGATACAAACATAAGTTTTACAATACATTATGAAATAAAAAAACAGAATTGTGTCTTCTTTGAGAACATTAGTCTCCCTTTTACAATCCCTGGAGGTCAGTCAGAATATACATCTTCACATCCTGGAGAAAATAAGACATAGAAAGGTGTGAGTTTAGGTGCTCAGTAAGGATAACAATATTGCGAAAACTTTCATACATAAGCATAAACATTCAAGGAAATGTATAAGACTAAAACACCATCCTTTTAAACATAAACTTCAGCGTAATATAGAAAAGATAAATAACTTATTTTCATTCAATTATTTACATGGATATTCTACTAGTTGAATAATAAAATGTAATATAAATATCCAATTTCATAATTTTGGAATGTATAATGTCAGATATCATATCCCATAGTCCAGGAATAATGCCAAAACTAAAAAAAAGATTTTTTTCATGGCCTAGTGCTAAGGCACTAGTTTGACTCATGAGACCTACCGATTCATTAAGGAGATATAGTAGGTTCCACCAGTCCCATACTATGTCCAATGCAATCCTCATATGAAAATTTGTAAACATAACATATAAATTTGTATTAAAACTTGCATATGAAATGTTAATACATTAACAATAAACCGTGAATGGTTAAAAATAACACATCCATTGTCAAACATCTCACAAAACCTTCAATACAATATGGATTATTTTATCATATTAAATCAAATTCCAACAACTGTAAAATCCATCAAAGGATGTTGACATAAATGAAATCAAAACTATTTGAGAGAAATGTATCATTCTATTGTGCAATTTTTTTAAAGTTGCATATTTATAAATGAATACATTTATTTTGAAATCATTCATACATATTTTTAAGGGATTTTTTTAAGATGTTATAATGGAAGAAAATTTCCGCACCCATCGTATCCGTAAGAAAACATTCACTTCATAATTTTGAAGAAAATGTCGTAAAGGACCTTGATTCGAAAACGCGAAAAAGATTCCCTTAAAACCATTTTATATAATGGAAAAAAGGTTTTAAATGAATTAAACCCATGTTATAGGAAGTAGTAAAAATGTTTTGAAATACATTTTAATGAAACACAAATGTGGATGAGAAACTGGTCCTAGTAGATACTCACATATAAACAACCTCAAATAAGGAAAATATTGCAGAATTAACCCTTTCCATGAACATTTCCTTCGATGGGGGTACATTAAACTCCTGTATAATAGTTAAATCATTCTAATTAAATTGTAAAATTACTATATACATAAATATGTTGTTATAAATTATGTTATAATATTGTTTGGTTAGAAATATTTCAGTAGTATCATTGTTTTGGGATTCAATAATTATTTTTGTTTTATATGTTTTCTTATGTAACTCATTTTGTTATGGATATGATGTATTTGATTCATATACCAAACGATATTAAGATCTTAAACATTATTTTTATCATAAAATGAAAATTAATCCTTAATTGTTAGGATGTGGAATGAATTTTATCGCGGTCATTGAAACTGTAATCTGTACGTACGCACGAGCTACAATATCATTCCATTGATGGTGAAATCTTATGTAATTAGATATTATATCATATATAAAGAATAATTAACATGTTATATTTATTATTTACATCAATTATACTCATTATTATACCCAACCAAATAAGGAAGTGTCAAATAACAACTAAAGCATGACATGGAGACGGTAAGTTGTAATTTTTAACGTATAGTGACTTTTTAAATTCATAGGATGGATAAAATTATTAATATGGTTGAACTATTTATATTATAACATCATAGTATGTATAAGGTACTAGATTTATTATTTTGGTATAGAATAAACGAAGAATGAAGATGTTTATTAAGAAGAGAACATTGAATAAGGTGATGAAATTATTAACACTTCATCAGCTGCTTCCTTCTAATTTGATCAAAAGGGATCCTTATATTGGATTAGGATAAAAGAATGTCCTCTAGGATTATGTGAGGGTTTTTTGAAGGACATTTTTGGAGGGTTTTTTTGTGAAAAATTTCTTATGTGGTGTGATTTTGTGAGAAGGGGAAGTAACTTTATAAGAGTAGTGACGGTCACTTTAGAAAAAGATGGAAATATTATTTTCTTATACAATCATATTCTATTAACCATGTATCCAAAAGGATTTATTGAGAGGATGAGGGGTTTATGGGTCAAAAACCACTCAAATAATGGGTTTTAGATAGGTTTAGGTCACCATATTATCCTTATCTTTTAGATTTAACTCTTAGTTAAATAATTTAACTTTTACAATGTATTCTTGTATTATTATAAGAAAGAAAAGATAATCATACTATAATAATCCAAGAGAATGCCAAGTGGTTCAATATTGATATATCTAACTTTATATAAGTCCATTGGAAAAACAACAGATTTTTATTAATATTATATCAATTAATAATATAGTATATGTTTTAAAAACTCATTTCTATCTATTTTGAAACTACTTATTATTGGTTTTTGTGAAAGTAAAAAAACATTATAACATAGAAAATATATTTAATCAACACTAACATGTCATATTTACGTAAAATATTCTTGGAATAAATCAATAGTCCCAATTTACGAATATTTTAATATTTATATTATCAATTATTTTAATATTTCTATAATATGGTAATTACTGCAACATCATTGTGTAATAAATAACTTTAAATATATAATGTAAATAAGTAATAAATAAAAAAATTACTTAAGAAATATTTTTATCTTTATAATTAATATTTATTTTAGAATTTATCTTCTGTATTACCCTATATTGAAAATTGTTTGGTTTTTAATCATTGAATTTACCACTTTTAATCTTATTTAAATAAAATAATATTAAATGTCCTAATCTATTACAAGTGGAAAGAAGATAAAATTTTATTCCTATGGTTTATTTTACTCAAAAAAACTTATCCAATAGAATAATGACATGTGTTAGGGTAATTATAATATCATTATTACCATTAATTACCCAATTTACTTTTAACCATGGTAAATAAAATTAAAAAGTTATTATTCACTAAAAATTATTTTCATCCTATTGAACCAAATTTTACTTACTTATGTCAACATTGTCTTTAGAATTTTTGAAATTCAATTCACAAAAGTGTAAAAATTATGTTTTATGTAAATTTGTAAATGTGCCTAGATGGTGGGTAAATGACGTCAAAATGTTCAATAAAATTTAATACATTTAATTTAATTATAAAATGACTCTAATAAATTACATTGAAATTACATAGGTATTAGGTATCTATTTTGACAAAAAATAAATTTGAGTGAAATAATTTTCTTAAAATAAAAAGTATGTTTTAAACAATAACATAGTGTTTTCACTATTAATCAATAATTTATTTTTTTCTAAAAAATACCAGAAAATTACCCTAAGTTAATTTTGAAATTTTGGATAAAAAATGAAGTCCATTTTGAAAAATAAATTTTATAAAATTAAAATAATTTGGTATTAATATTCATAATGGCTTTTTGATTAATCGTGGTGTCCTAGAACTAGAAGTTATGTGCCACACAAACTATTGCATTATTCAAAGAGAAACTTACTAAGGAAGCTTGGGAAATTAAATTCTTCCCTATTTAAAATAATTTCGTCCTTGAAATTTCTAGGATACTACTACATAAAATGATTCGAGTGGTTCTTCATAACAGGTTCTCGGGATCCCATGTTGCATCTTCCATCTTATGGTTTCTCCATAGAACTTTTACTAGACAAGTCATTCGGTTTCTCAACAATTGTTCTCCAGTATCAATAATCTTGATAGGAACTTCACAATAAGACAAATCAGGTTCTAGTTCTATTTTTTCATAGGTGAGTACATGCGTGGGGTCATGCATGTATTTTCTCAAAAGATAAATGTGGAACAGATCATGAACATTGGAGAGACTTGGAGACATTTCCAAATAGTAATTTACATCTCCAATTATTTCTCTAATTTGAAATGGTTTAATTTACCTAGGACATAATTTTCCTTTCTCACTAAATTTTATAATACCCTTCGATAGAGACACCTTCAAGAAAACATGATCTCCTACTTGAAATTTCAAATATTTCCATCGGATATCGGGAATTCTCTATTTCCTAATTTGAGCTGATTTGATGTGGGTTTGGATAATCTTCAGCTTTTCTATTGTTTCCTCAATAAGTTCTTAGAAAATGTGTTTTCTTTCACCAACATCATCCCAACCAATTGGTGTGTGACATCACTTTCTATATAACGCTTCATATAGTCCCATCTGAATACTTCAATGGATGCTACTGTTATTTGAAAATTCTACCAGAGGTAAATATTGATCCCATATACCATGAAAGTCATGGGAGAAAGATATCAACATGTCTAATAAGGTATGAATTGTCTATTCTGATTGTCCATCATTTTGAGGGTGGTAGGCTGTGCTCAAACGAAGTTCAATAACTAGTGATTTCTGAATAAAATTCCAGAATCTAGTTGTAAAACATGGATCACAATCAAAATCAATCGATATGGGTACACAATGAAGTCTTACAACTTCATTAATATATAGTCATGCTAAATATTCAATAGGTAAATATTCTCTTATATCTTGAAAATGTGTTGACTTGGTAAAACGATCAACAATGACCCATATTGTATCATTTTTTCTTGGAGTCTTTTGTTTCCCTATGACAATGTCTATCGTAATATCATCCCATTTATACTCAGGTATGGGATATGGTTGCATGAATCTTCTAGGATGTTGTCTTTTAGCCTTCACATGTTGACAAACCATACATGTTGACACATAATCAGCAATCTCCATATTCATGTTGTCCAACTAAAAATGTTACATAAAATCTATATACATCATAGTGCAACCATGGTTTATAGAGAAATTGGTGCTATGAACATCATCCAAAAATTCCATTTTTAGATCAGGTATATCTGGAAAACTTATTCCTTTTTCAAATGTCAAAATTACATCTTTATATATGAATTCGATCAGTCTACCATCACTCAAAACAGTATTTTTCTTTTGAAACTCATCATCATCAGTCAAATAACATCTTAACCATTCTACTAAATATGGGTTGTAAAACATATGAAAATTTATTGATGTTTCACAATCCATGATTATTCCCATATCCATCTTTACAAGATCTATGAACATATGATCCCTTTCAACTTTTATATTTTTCAAAACTCCATGAGCCTTTCTGCTAAAATCATCTGCCAACTTATTTTCCTTCCTTGGGTGGTAGTGTATAGTTCAATAATAATCCTTGAGTAGTTTAAGTCATCACCATTTCCTCATGTTGAGTTATTTCTATGAGAAAATATACATTAAATTCTTTTTATCTGTATATATCTAAAAATTTTCACCATAGATATAGTGTCTCAATATCATCTAAAAATAAATACTGCATCTAACTCAATATCATGAGCGAGAGAGTTGTTTTCCTGAATTTTTAGCTGTCGTGATGCATAGGCAATAACTCTATCACTCCTCATAAAGACATAACCATGTCCTTTTTGTGAATCATCACTATAAATAAAAAACTCATAATTCATTTATGGTAGAGTCATGATATGGGAACTGGCTAATATTCTCTTAATTTCTACAAAAAACTCTTCACACTCTTTTTTCCAATCAAATTTAACACCATTACATGTGAGATTGGTTAATAGAATAGCCAATCATGCAATATACTGGATGAAAATCCGATAATAACCTGATATACCAATAAAACCATGAACCTTTGTTATAATTGTCAGTGTTGGTCATTATCGTATTGCTATTCTTTTATAAAGATAAACATAGATTCTATCCTTTAAGATAATATAGGCATGAAAAGAAATATCTGGAAGCTAGAGTTCAAACATTCAAAACATCCCATATAATTCATTTCTTCTATAAGGATCTATAATAGTGCGCAAGGTATTTTTAAAATCCCCATAGCTTTTTTAGTATACCAAGATATCATCAATAAATACCACTAAAATCCATTTATATATTCTTTGAAAAATATATTCATTAGATCCCGAAAGATAGAAGGTGAATTAGTCAGTCTGAAAGGAATTAATGTAAACTCATAATACCCATACCTGGTACGAAATGTTGTCTTCAGAATGTATTCATTCTACAAACACAATTTATGATATCCAAATCAAATATCAATCATGGAAATTAATTGATCTTCCTGAATTTGGTTGAATAAATCATAAGTGTGAGGTAGGGGATACTTATTATTTATTGTTATAGAATTTATCTTCCTATAGTCAATGCACAACCACAAAGATCATTATTTATTTTTAACAAAAAGAACACGGGCTTCCCATATAGGATCACTAAGGTGAATAAATCCTTTATAACTCAATACCTCTAGTTGTTTGTTTAGTCCCACTAATTTCACAGTGTCCATCCTAAAATGGTCCGTCGATATGGGAATTGAAGCGGGAATTAAATCAATAGAAAACTCAATTTCCCATTCTACAAAATATCATGGTAAATATTTTAGAAACACATCAACATATTCTTGCACAATAGGGTCATACTCGATTTGAAAATTCCTTTCCAAACCCATTGTTATTTCATTCTCTTCCTCCCCAATAATTTAATTTACAAGATCAATTGTGGGTGGATCTACGTAAGAATTAGATGGTGACGTTTCAGCTTTAAAGATGTGGTACTTATAATCATCATCGAAAATTGTAACATCCTCCATCTTTCAATAAATTTTCATATCATGGTCCAGAATCCAATCCATATCAAGGATTATATAAAATTCAATCATGGGTATGATGATGAGATTAGTGGATAAACAATGTTTATATTCCCTAATGGGAACTTATTAACAAAACATCATTGCAATGATACATACCTTAGTAGTTTGACTGAAAAATCCCTTGTCAAATCAAATTGGAAATATCTAATTTTCATAGAAAAATCAAAAGATATGAAACATTGTGATGATCTAGAATCTAATAAAACATTGTCTAAACATGAGGAAACCAATCAATAACCTACCACCACAACATACCGAGCCTCAACCTCAGCAGTAGTGATAACCTATACTTGTCCATTATCCATTGGTCATTTCTGAGATAATTTTCCATGGTTCTAAGGACATTCATTTTCATTTGATCCATTTCTCTACAATTATATCATTCAACATTGACAAACTATTTCTTCAACATGCAATCACGAGCTTTGTGGCCTTTTTTAAAAGTATTGTAAAAGAATCACATTACCTTTAGGCAATTTCCTTGGTGCTTCTTCACAAATTTACTGTAGGATATAAATTCAAATTTCCCTATTTTACCCTTATTTCCATTTGCAGAGTGTTCAACATATCTCTTCTTATCTTTTATTTAATTAAAGTAATAAGACTTAGAGAATAACTTTTCTTATCTTGATAGCACATGAGACAATATCTTCATATGATGAGAATGATTATGAGACTAATGATCAACAAAGAAATGGTTTTAACCCATAAAATAAGTGACCAATCTTACTCATTTAGTTATGTATATAATTTGAAGCATGCCTTGATAACCTAGTAATGTTAGCCTCATAATTTGTGACATTTTGATCCTCCTTTTTCCTTAGAATCAAAAATTGTCTTTCCATATCCTGTCAATGGTTATGAGGAAAGTATTTTTCTAAGAAAATCTCTTTAAACTCCATATATTCAATATTTTATACGTCTTCATCCTCCTTTGTGTTTTGAATTTATGACAATCATTGATCTATATCTCCAGTGAGGTGATAAACTACTATGAATACTTTTTCCCTTTCACGACTCCCCAAATAATAAAATATTTTCCCTAAGGAAATTATCCATTTCTCTACTACAAATGGATTTGTTGTCCAATTGAATATTTTTGGTTGATGCTTCATGAAGAATTCTATCATTGATCCTCCGCATTGTAGATCAGGGATCTCTATATTTGTAAGGTTATTATTCATAACCTGAGTGAGTTATCCCAGTATGGTAATAAGTTGTTCAGAACAAGTTGCATCACCAACTCCACAATAATTATCATGAGTAGGATTGAAATACCTACATAGTTTATTTGAATTGCTATGGTTTACATTCCTTCTACTAGGGCCCATTTCTAAACATGGTCATACACTATATTTGTTTATGAAAATTAATAAATAATTCCAAACTAGTAAAATACCTAACATAAATTGAACTGTTTGTGCATATTATTCATTATCATTTAAAAATTGTCTTCTTTGTAGATATATTTACTCATAAATCCTTCATAATGATTTGTAACGAAAATTTTAATTATCCTAATAATATCCTCCAGGAGTGTCGTAATCAAGACTACAAAAAGGCCCATTTTCAACTACAGTGATACCCTGGTTCAAGCCTGAAACGCCTTGTCTAAATTTTCACTCCTAGTTACATCTGTGCCATAGCTGCCTCTACCTTCTCGTATCTCGACAGAGATGTATTTCTAGGAAATTACACAATATCATTACCTTACCAAACTTTTTGGATGTTTTTATATTCTAAATCTCAATGTATATCTTAGGGTAATATTCTCTAATCAGTGTTTTTTCTAAATATAGCTTCCAAGTATTGTACTAAACTTTTTCATTATACCAACTATAACGTTCTGACCCTAGTTACCCAATGTTGGTGCATAATTACTTAATATTATCATGATCAGAAGATATCAAATCCCAAAAGACCGACCATTTTAGTAGCATTGGAAGAACTAGATACAAATATATGTTTTACAATACATTATGAGATGAAAAACAAAAAAAATTCTACTTTGAAAACATTCATCTCCATTAGACTAACCTTGTAGGTCAATCATAATAAACCTGTACCCATCCTCAGAAAAATAAAACATAGAAATTGATGAGCTGAGGTGCTCAGTAACGATAACAGTACAGTGGAATATTTCATAAATAAGCATAAAAATTTATGGAAATGTATATGAATAAAACACAATCCTTTTAAACATAAATGAAAACATAATATAGTAATGAAAAATCACTTATTTCCATTTACACATTCACATGGATATTCTACTAGTCTAATTATCACATATAAAATCAATATCCAATTTCATAAGGATGAAATTCATAATGCCAGACATCATAACCACATAGTAAAGGCCTAGTGCCAAGACTACAAATTAGATTTGTCAAGGCCTTGTACCAAGACACTAGATTGTCCCATGAGACTATCGATGAAATGAGGAGTTAGAGCAGGCTCCACTAGTTATTTACTAAGTCCAATGAATTACTCATATGAAAAGGTTGATACATAACATAAAAATTAGTATTAAAACTACCATACTTAATGTTAATAGTATAAACATAAACCATTAATTCTATAAAAATAAAACATCCACAATAAAAAATATCACAAAACCTTCAATAAATATTGAAATCTATATTATAATAAATAAACATTAAACAAGTGTAAAATCCACCAAAGGATGATGACATAGATAAAATCAAAACTATTTAATGGAAATGTATATTTCTATAATGAAATAGTTTAAAAGTCGCATAATTATATATAAATTCATTTACATTAGAAATATTTTTATAAGATTGTATGAGAAGTTTCTATGTTTTTATAATGGTGTAGAATATTTACACCCGCCGTATACGTTAAAAAACATTTTTTCCATAATTTTGTCTAAAAATTCCTAAAAGACCTTGTAGGAAACGACAGAATGATTTCCTTCCATAAAATTTGTAAAAACTAAAACAAGGGTATAAATAAAATTAACCTAAATTCTAGGAAGTATTAAAAATGTTTTGAAATACATTTTTAAGAAACACAGATGTGGATTATAAAGAGGACCAGGTAGATACACATGTATAAACAACCTCGGATAATAAATATTTTGAAGAATAAACCCTTACCTTTAACTATCCCTTGGTTGAGAGTACATTAAATTCTTGTATAATAGTTAAATAATTTTTATTAAATTGAAAATAAACCATTTACATAAATGTGATGTTATATATGATCTTATAATATTTTTTTGTTCATAATATTTCAGTAGTATCATTGTTTCAGGTTTTAACTGATTTGTTTTCCTTTATTTGTTTTGTTACATATGTTAATTTTTTAATTATATGATGTATTTTATTCATATACTGAATTATATTATGTTCATAAACATTATTTTTTATCGTAAAATGAAAATTATTATTTAATAGTTATGTTGGGGAATGAATCTCATCACGTTCATGGAGACGTTAATACGTACATACACACCCGTGATAATATCATTCTATTGATGGAGAAATTTTATGTAATTGGATGGTATATCATATATACAGAATAAATAACATGTTATATTTATTATTTACATAAATTATACACATTATTATACCAATCCTAATAGTGAAGTGTCGAATAATGACTACACCATGACTTGGAGACAGTAAGTCGTACATAAGAACGTATGGTGACTTTTTGATTTATAGGATGGATAGAATAATGAATAAGGTTTTAAAATATTCATATTAACATCAAAATAATTATAAGGTTATTGGATTTATTATATAGGTATGGAAACAACAAATAAATATGATGTAGAAAAGTAAAAGATATTTGAAAGATGTGAGGAAATTATCACCTCTTCTTTGGGTGCTTCCTTTTGATTTAATCAAAAGGGATCCTTAGGTTGAATTATGATCAATGTAATGCCTCTAGGTTTATGTCATGGTAGTTGGTAGGATATTATAGTAGGTTTTGGTAGTTAAAATTTGATTTTGAGGTGTGATTTTGGGAGAAGAGGATGTACCCCTTTATATGAGAGGTGATGATCACTTTAGGAAAAGCTTGAAATATTATTTTATTATTCAATAATATTATTTCTATAATGGTTCCAAAAGAATTTATTTAGAATATAAGGTGGGTATAAGTAGAATAAATGTCAACCTATATGTTTAGACAAGTTTTTGTGACCATATTATCGGTATCTTTTATATTTAACTCTTAATGAAATAGTTCCACATTTACCATGAATTCTTGTATTATTATAATAAATAGTTAATAAACATACTATTAGAACCCATGAGATCCCAAAGTGGTAAATTATTGATTAATAAAACATTATATAACTCCATTGGAGAATCATTATATATTTAAAAATATTATATCCATTATTAATATAATATTTTTTTTAACTCAATTAGGTCAAATTTGAGAATATTTTTTATTTTGTTTTTGTGAAAGTCATAAATACATTATCACTTAAAAAAAATTATTTAATCAATCATAACATATAATATTTTCCTTGAAAATTTTCAGAACACATCAAATGTTTTAGTTTACAATTATATTAATATTTTTAATATCAATTATTTTAATATTTCAATTATAATTTAATTACTGAATCATGATTATAGGATAAATAAATTTAATTATATAATGTCTAAAAATTATAAGTAAAATAAAATTATTTAGGAAATATTTTTATATTTCTATTGAGTATTTATAGTCTACCTTATCTTATGGATAACATTATACTAAACATGGTTTAGTTATTGAACATAGAATTTAACACTTTTAACTCTTATTTAAATATAATAATAATAAATGTTCTAATTTTATAAAAGTGGACCAAAAGGATCATATTTTATTTCTATGTTTGATTTTGGTCAAAATAAACTTATCCAATAGAATAAGAACATGTGTTAGGGTAATTATAATATCATATATTCTTTTAATTACCATATTTAATTTTAACCGTGTTAAATAAAATTCAAAAGATACTATTCACCAAAAATTATTTTTATATTATTGAACCACATTTAACATACTTATGTCAACCGTTTCTCTTGAATTTTTGAAATTCATTTCAATGGAGTGGTAAAATAATATTTTATGCAAATTTGCAAATATGCCTAGAAGATGCGTAAAACACGTTAATATGTTTAATAAAATTTTATACATATAATTTTATTATAAAATTACTCCAATGAATAAAATTAAACTTATATATGTATTAGGTATCTATTGGACCAAAAATAATTTAAATTAACAAAATAAATAATTAAATAAAAATTAGGTTTTAAATAATAACACAGTGTTTTAACTGTTCGTCAAAAATTTAAATTTATCAGAAAAATATAATCAATTCACCATAATCTAATTTTGATATTCTGAATCCAAAAAAGGAAGTCCATATTGAAAAATAATATTTATAAAATTTTAAAAATTTTGTATTACTATTCATAACTGCTTGTTTGATTGGTCGTGGTGTGCTAGAACTCAAAGTTGTGTTCAATGCAACCTATTACATTATTAAAGTGAAACATACCATGGAAGATTGGGGTGTTAAATTTGGTCTAAAAAATAATCCTACAGTTATTTTGGATATAATGAACATGATGATACATGTGTATCATTATACATTCATAATTCTTTTGGGGTGGAATTATTGATTACTCTATATCTGTAGATGATAATGTGTTTCATCTAAGAGATTTCCATGAATTATTGAGAAATCACCGGAATTATAACAAGCGGGATAAAATTGATTTTTTAGACAATTTTATGAAACTCGTCGTATGAAAACATAGACAATTGGTGGATCCTAAAATGCTGAAATATGTTATGGAACGAGAGAAACCATATTATTATTTTGATATTTTGAGATTCTTGGGTTTATGTGGATATTATATCCGGTTCATAAATTATTTCACGATGTTGGATTCTCTATTGAATAATCCAACACTGAAGGGAGTACTATTTTCATGGGATGAAGAATTTATGTGTTTTTATGTTGATTTGAAATGTCCCTTGAATATTTCAGTAGTGTTGACTATTACAGATACTACGTAGGGTTGTTGGGTATTCTATGATTCATCATGTTCGGCACTAGGGATGTGTTCTTAGGTGGGGTTATCAAATCGTTACCTATAAGTCTTAAAATCATTTCCCACATAATAATAATTACATAACCCATGACCTTGATCTTGTATCTTTGATGTAGAGGCTAAAGTGTTCAACAAATTATTTACTCAGATGATTTATCAAATTTTATTCTAACCACAATATATAGTGTAATTTCATCAACAAAAAAATAGAAAGCATTTGAAATGTGTTGGGTATATTTCATTCAATCCTATGATATCATCATATCCTATACCTATAGAAAAAAAAATCACCACATATTCTTTGAATAAAAACTATCTAACCATTCCATGAATTAATCATTTTATTAGTGAAACTTTATGTGTCATTTTTCAGAGTTACATATAGGAGTTCAAGAAATATAGGTCAAGGATGTATTGGATATTTTTCAGTTCACCTCTTCTCTTCTCAAGAATATTCATATGAAACAACATACTACTAATGAGTTTTGTATAATTGAAGACTCACATTATTTATGGGAGATAAGGTATTAGTGGTCATTCTCCATAAAAGGTTTTCTTTGTTTTTGAAATCGTTTTGTTGTCATTTTAGTTGTGGGAAAATCTATGAAAGAGTTTTTTCATAATTCTCATTATGATTCGCACCTCAGAGAGAAAATATGTTCAACGACACGTGTTGATGATTCTAGTGTCCTTTCATGAGAATGGATTTTATTAATTTTTTTCACATGTTGATATAAAATACAACGTTTCATGACCCAAAATGATGGGTCCTGGTTTCCATCTCCCCAAGCCCGCCTCCAATAGGCCACGAGCTAGAAATTAGAGCTGATAAGGAATATCACTAACCTGGGAAACATTTCCTATATACATGTATAGACACAAAAATCTCTAAGTTCAATTAAAATTTGAAATGTAAAATCCAAATTTAACCAATTCATGAATACATCTATAATGACACCCATAGTATGACATATGTACTGAAAGAAAAAGAAGGGAAAATTACGACCAAATAACATTATAAAATCTTCCAACCATCATATAAGAGGGTGATCATTTTTTAACTATAACTACATGATGGGTCCTTGTCCATGATATTTCCAACACCTTGGTTTGATTATCACACTATGCTCTGCCTACCTCACGTCCTCCATGGAATCTATCGAATGAAATGTGGTCTACACAAGACACATATCAAGTGCGGGAAAAGCTTGAACAAAGGAGTGTTTAAAAATACCCAGTAGGTGTCCCAAAAAACCACCAATGAAAATGGGAGAAATAAAAATGAAATAGCATACTTGACCTTGAAAGGAAGAAGCCTAAAAAAGATTGAAATCCATCTCAAACCATCCATTCCTATAAAAGACAAGTTCGCTCAGTCAACCTTGGGCCTCAACCCTGACCTGTGACAACACCACAAGGACTACCAAAAATCACCTAGATATACTCATCTCAGACTCTAATTCTCATGATTATCAAACCTCAAAGTTATAGAAATGATTATATTCATTGTCTCAAATCATAACATAATTCTAGGATGACACACTCCACGAGCTCATCCATCCTAGATGGAACTCATTCGATATATGAACTCCATCGGAGATGACACTACCATTCCTAATGGTATGTTAGAGAGAATGTTCTCCATCAATAAAATATTACTAGGAATATCACTAGTGATTAACACTAGATCTCTTATAATCATTATCTTGAACCCACTATAAACTAAGGGAAAAAAGTTAAGCCGAACACGCCTCACCACTTCACATAGTTGAGGGATCACTGCACCATATTATCAACTATGTGAATACCCTATAAAAATTGTAAAAAGAGGGTCTCACACATTGACAATGTTCAGCAGTTAATGGAGTAATTCTCATATCAAACCAAAAAACCACTCTCACTCACCGATATATTATCCCGCACCTCTGTCAATCAAGGGATAACAAACTCTTATCTAGGTATTGTAAAAAAAAGGTAGGGGGCCTCTTCTCATAACTGTATCCCATAGTCGAGGGATATCCAACTAAAATGGGGAACCCACACACTATTGCTACTCAGACACATGGGATTACTAATATGTAATTGAGTACATGCACCCTGATATAGAATGGGATTACTACTCATGAATAAACCACTCCTTAATAAAATTTTTATGTACCACTTTCTAGATCGATGACCTACACCCTAACCCTGTAGGGGAGCACCACTCAATGGATAGAGTACATGCACACTGGTAGAATGGGGGAGTGACAGCTCCACATTCACTTTCACTACGGTGGACCAACGCCCTAACACGACCGGGGTGTACTGACCAGGGGCAAGATGACCACATCCCTGACATGGTAGTGTAGTATTGACTCTGTCAAAACAACATGTATGGAAGACCCATGAATTGATCCAATAGGGTTGTAACATCTCCTAGGATAAAGGACCATCTCCTTAGTATCGAAGGAGAGTACCAACCCTAAGTATATGTTATATATGGTGGACCCATTCCCAATAATGATAGGGGAGAACAATCTATATTCAATACCATCATGGGAAATCTCTCACGCTAGTCCATCAAGGGTATAAAACCAGTAGAGTAAAATACACAATGTAAAAAACCCATGACCTAGGATAGGGGAGTCCCATATCTACATTATCATTGTGGTGAAGAAATACCCTTCATTATTCCATCAGGGACATAATAGTCTTTGCATATCTCTATACGATCCACACTACTCTCGAACATCGACTTATTACCAATCCAAAATAGAATTTCTAAATTCATGCCACTCCATATCTCTAAAAAAAATAACATGAGTCACTATCACATTCTATGGGGATAATAAATCAGGGTGAACTACAAAAAAGTATAAATTTGAGTCCCAGAGAAGAATATGTGGATGGTGTAAGATCCTCAAATGATCTCCTTGTAGTACATGACATTTACTGGGGAAAACACGGTGTGTGAGCATGCCTGAGCACATTCCAGTGTATCTGGTCCACACATGTTTCAAGCCATGTAGGGGTGTATAACTTATAGAGTATGTACATGTAGTGCCCCTCATCACTAGGCCCCTAGCCGTGTTACTATTCTACATGGACGGAAAAATTGTGTCGCTCACATGTCGTGTATTTCATACAACACGTCATGTTTGGATAAACGACTATCATCACAGGTAGTTTTGTCATGCATGTGTATCAAACCCAATGAATTTGTATAATGGTCGTGCATTGGTACATGGCCATGTGTTTTCACATGACTATCCCAAGACATGTCCCAGAGTCACACAATTTACGGCACTACATAGAGTGTAATCCATATACTAGAAAAGTAGTCCCAAATGTTCATCTTACATATATAGGAATAGCTAGATGGTATGTGTCCCTAATCTACATTCCATGTAGAGGGATATTCTAGTTGGGAATCATCATCAAAATTATCAAATTTTCCTTGATTCAAACCAACACCCATAGATTTACCTAGTATGGATTAATATCTGTTTTAATAGAGATCTAGAAACTTATATAAATAAAATACAAAGAGGATCAAGCCCAAAAATCAAATATGCCTACTGCGATGGTAAAATTCCAATGATTTTGTTGAATTATAATGCTCATATCATTCATGTTCTCGATCTAATGATGATATATGAAGAAAAAGCGATCAATGACACATCATTGCCTGAAATTGGTGTTGGTCTTATCGTCCCAAAATAGAGGGGAGGATATGAGAATAGAGGAATGGGTCTACATGGAAGTATCATGCATGTATTACGGTTTGGGGGAGAAAATTGTGTTTAATTAAATTAAACCTATTAATTCCTCTTAAATGTCGTTTCACCAAAATAGCCCCAATTAAAACTTCTCATACAAAAGACCATAGGTCGCACCTAGGCTAAACATGATGTTTTCCACTCAATCATGGTTTTCTAAATAAGATATAAGACAAAATCATTCTTTATATATTATTTTAATGAAAAAAGCTATCATGTGACAACATTTATTTATGATTTTCAATATCGATGCACCAAGGATCCTCATACCCCTGTTGTCCCTACTGAATCAACACCCAGCTCTAGAACTATTTTTCTTAATATTGAATGTTTATTAGGTCAAATAATGAGCCATTACATTCTCTCAATGTTGATAATGTTCTTCATTAATATGAAGAGGCCTATTAAAAAGGGATGAAATTGAGTACTCCATCAGAACCCCATACCAGTGAGCTCACCATGGGTTCTTGTGCTACTTACATGCATGAACATTGAGAAATGACAATGATCAATCCAATCATATATCCATATTCTTCTAGGACAAATCATGAAAAATATGGAAACATGTATCCTTATAAATGATAGGAGTGAGATCATAATGAACCATGGTTCTTGTACAATCATGGGTTCTAGTGGTACACCACCTCGCTATCCTGACATAGATACTAAAAGAACCCCATAGTTCCTATCCACCCTTGGATAGACTATTCAATAGAATTGAAAAGTGTTTTTCTTTCACGGTTGACACCAGACACACAAGGGTATTCAAGAATAAGATAAGGTTTCCCAATAGTAATCATTGAGTCAGACCATGCCTCTCATCTACACACCTTCTATTGCAACACAGATCTACAAAAAAGTTACACAACCACACCCACTAGTGGAAACCTAGATGATCATATAATGTAGAAAACCAATCCAATCTATAAAAATATCATAGGGTCTAACTCTAACACTACGAAATGATTATACGAATGGATATCCCTCCCCCAGGACCACCATGAAAAATGGGGTAGAGCTGAGAAAATCTAATGGAATGACTAGGACCTACTCTGAAACTTCATTGCATAAACTCACCCTGTACACTAAAATCAAAGGAAATCGTCCTGAAAAACATTATAATACCCACATTATGTAGAATTGACTCACCCACAAGGTTATAATTTAATCAAAAATACACATATTATAGGGTAAATCATCCACATTCCTCATGACATCAATTCTCTTTCAAACTACAAATATAGGAAATCTCCTCATCCAAGCTCTGGTAGACAACTCGGTTTATCTATCCTATTAGGATCTACCTACCTTGGGTCCTTTTTGGACACCATGAAAAGGAATGTGGTTTCCACCAGAAAATAAATATTTTTGAACATAGCCAGTGTAGCGGTGAGTATATAAATACCCAAAAGTCCCCCCAAAAATGAAAAAATAAATGGGAGAAACTTAAAGGAATTAGTTCACTAGACATAGCCGGAGGGAAATATAATTGATAGAGAAACTCCATATTGAACTGTACTTAGTTTTACATGCTATTTCAGCTCATTATACCCATAGTTTCAATAATGACATGTGAAAATACCATAATGACTCGCATAAAAAATCCAAATATACTCGTCTCAGACTCGAAGTCTCATGAATATCCAACCTCGCAGCTAGAAACATAATTCTATTCATATGATCATACCATAACATAATACCAAGAGAACATACTCCATGAGATCAACTATCCCAAATGCGACCCATCTGATATATGCACTCTATCGATAATGAATCTACCATTCCTAATCATGCATATGAGATAACATGCTCCATCGAAAACATCTATCTTGGTCCACCTCTAGTGATCAATACCAGAGATCCTGTCATTATTACCATTCAACAAAAGTAAACTAAGTAATACCAAGGGAAGATAAATTCCCCTGATCACTATACAAAATTAGGGGGAGCACTCCATCAATCTAGGAACCACATGCACTATCGCTAATAAGGGATAACAGAAAGAACCAATTCTTTCTACTTCCCCTCAGTCAAGGGAGTACTGCTTTTAACTAACTCGTGAAACCCCAGTCTCTTCTATATAGAGTTTACTACACCTAATTCCATTAAGGTATAGCAAAATATTATATTGGTATCATTAACATAAAATGTAGTGTCTTTATCTTTATAAATGTATCCTAGAGTTGATGGACTCCAACTCTAATAGAGGAATCTCTCCCCGCTACTACTAAGAGATGGGGGAGTACTACTCTATATGTGAGGATAAACACACTAATCCAACCATGGAGAACTACTCATTAAGGACCTACTCTTTGATATGATAGGGGAGTACAACTTCGTAGATCAAGGACCAATCCCATAACCCAATAAGGCTGTAACACTAAATGGATTGAGGTCCCGTTCCATAGTAGGGCAGGGGAGTATAAACTCTTCCAACATGTTGACTATATGGGGCTCATGACCTGACACGATAGTGGAGTACTATCCCTAGGCTAGAAGACCTTCCCCCTAAAATAGTAGGGGAGTACCAACCATGATAGAAAAAACACATGGAGGGATCATGCCTCAAACCAATAGCAGAGTACTGACACCTAGGATATATGACCCACTCCCTGATATAACAATGGAGTACTAACCATACCTAAACATTTTATATAGAGGACATACACCCTATAATGATAGGGGTACTATTCATATTCACTAACTACATAGAGATACCATCACCTTACTTCCATAATGGAGAAACACCCCCAGATGAAATTACCCAAGGTAACAATCGTTCACCCATGACATAGGGAGTCTTATCTATACCTACACAGAGAGGTAAAGAAAAAAGAGAACACTATTCCATCAAGGGAGTAATAGTTCTGGAGTCTCTCTATATGAACCACATTTTTCTCCAACATCATATTAGTTCCACTCCACATGAGTCATTATCGATTCAAATAACCTCATATCTCATAATCTATAATAGAGGAAATCCTCACATTCTACATTAAAAACCTCTCTGTATGGACTACCCATGAGAATGAATCCGACACATTGGGAATAATATATGCAAGGAGATAGTTACCTAGAGGATCTCCTATAGTATCACACAACATGTATTGGGGGAACACATGGCATGTGAGCCCTTCCATGAACCTAAAGGTGTATCAGGTCTGCATAGGTTCCAACCCATGATGGGGTACACAACATGTATTGGTGGTACACATTGTGTCCCCCATCCATCGGCCTCAGGCTGTGTTTTTAATCTAAATGGAGAATATTACCATGTCCTTCACACACAATGTATCCAATGCTACACTACATGTTGGGATAAACAACTACCATCCCACGTATAATAACCATGTTTGTGTATCTTGGTCTTATGTTTGTACATTTCATTGTCTATTCACATAAGTATCTGAAGCCATGTCCCATGGTCACACTGTCTAGGGAACTACATGAGGTGTAAAGTATATACATGGTGTATAGTCCCAAATTTTCATCTTCCATGAAAAGAAAGAGATACCTTGCATGTGTCACTAAACTACATGTCATTTTGATGGTTATTAAAGTCGATAATCCCCTGAAAAATAACCCAATTTTAACCAATTCAACAAAAATACCATATATATACCTATTCTAGACCACCCATAATTTCTATAGGCTTCATTAAACATTGAAAAACATAAAATTAAAGGGATCGATACCAAAAAACAAATCATCATAAATCTATGGTGAAAAACAGAAGCATTTGTAGAATAATGGTTCCTAGATCGTTTCGGTTCTTGATATGATGATGATTTGTAATGAAAACATGGATCAATGTTACTTTGCTACATCATATCAGTGTTGTATTTCTCATCTCCCAAGGGATGAGAGGAAAGGGGAGCATAGTTGTTGCTCTCGTGGGTTATTTTATGCATGTGTGTGGGTTTGGGGGAATAAATTGAGTTATATTAAATTAAATTAAATAATTCCAATTTTAACATCATGTCAACAAAATAGCCCCCAATTAAAACATTCAACATAGACAACCTTAGGTCATGCCTAGTGTAAACATGATGTTATAGATTAAACAAAGTTCTCAAAAATATGATCTAAGTCTTTGAGAATTATTTATTTATGATTTAATTGAAACTAAAGGTGTCTTATAAAATATTTATAATATCACTGCACTTAGGCTTCCCATGCCCGAGCATGCCACACCGACTCTACACAGAGCTGCATAAATATTTTATATAATATTCTGATTTACATCGATTAAAAACTTGAGTCATTATATAATAGGCCAAGGAAAAAAACTAAATACCATCAAGTTTTCATCAACCACCTCCAGTTCTTAAATGGAAGTGGGACTATATCTCTATAGGCATTGTGGTTGGGTTTACTCATACAAAGATAATAATTAATTATATATGTGTTGTTATTGATTGTTTGACTAAATTGGATCACTCCTTACACATTTTTACTACAAAAAATGTTTTAGAAGTTGGTAAATCTCAATGTTAACATGGTTAGTACATTTAATTGAGTTATATATTTTATAATATCTAACATAGGTCCCTATTTTACTTCAACTTCTAGAGAGGCCAATAAGAGGAAATTTAAACTCGTGTTTATTTAGTAATAAAAAATTAGTAGATGAAAATAAAAAAAATGAGGGATAGAATGAACCTTTAGTATACACATAATGTACGTATTGTCAACATTAGTTGGGAATTGAATGATAATTTGGGGAATTATATGTTTCGTAATTATAGGAGTTAACAACCTATGATATGAATGTCTCCATTTTAGGAATTTTATGGAAGTTATTTCAAATTTTCATTCTTTTTTTCATAGATTAGTGAATGTTTCATGGCTGGACTGATCTTGGTTCAAGAGGTTAAAAAACAGATTCAGTTTATTATTTAGATAATGTTGATCTATTATATTATGTATAACACTTTTTTTTGAACTTCATCCTAGGATATTGAAATTATTTATTTGTTACCAGATATTATTTAATGTTTCACCTCATTTATGTCATTGATGACTTCATAGAAAAGGGAAATTGATCATGGAATTTTAGAACTATTTATTCTTGATGTGACGGTGGGGAGAGTGGCTTACTGTTTATACCTTCATCCGTAGAAGGCATTGATAAATTAAATATTCCATGTATCACAGTTTAGAAGATATCATTATGATCCATTTCAAGTATTTATCATTAGTGATATTTATTTCGAGCATGATTTATTCATTAATGTGTATATAGTTATGATATGTGATTCTAAAATCTAGGTACTCTATTGGAGGATGAAAACTCCACTTCATGTTCTCTGTTAGCATGTTTCTGATACTAATGATTATTTGGATATGGAGGAATTGTTGAGAGTGTAGTGGCCACCTCAATTTTACATAGAGACGTGTTGATAATATTTCTAGTGATGAAATGTTTTTATGTTGGGGAGGTTGAAAAATATTGTAACAGTTTTTAGATACTCCTTGACCCATATTTTGATCATTCTTTTTTGGGAGATTGTTTAGGGGTTCTTTTAGATATGTTTCAGAAGAAGTTCATGATTGGCACACTATTTTCCAAAACAATGCACCCTAGTTGTGCTACCATTAAAAACCTAGGTAGTGGGTGTTTTCATAGATGTTGAGTTGTTTTTAAACTACGCGCCAACTGATTAGAACCCATGAACCCCATTATAAGAAAACGTGATTTGGGTCACAATTTGAAAACTTATTTTGACCTACCCTACTAACCATGGATGTGGAATTAAATTATATTTAAAATTGTTCAAAAATTTCCCAAACCATTATTTTTATACCTCCTCTACTAGGACGTACCATATATTGATTTCATATTATGAAAGCACTATTAGGAACCCTATATGACTGCTAAAAATCCATACAAAGTCATATTTAATTCCGAAGAACATAATTTAATCTCTCCTTAGTAATTATTATTATCCCAATAATTATATCCCACACTATTCTTATCTCATACATTGTATTTGATAGGTATTGTTGTTTTTGATAGATCTATGATCATTTTAATAATCAATCTATATTGGATTCCTAAGTATTTGTGGTCAATGATCTTTGTTGATGATTCACATTGTTTTCATTATGAGATGTTATCTCTTTTTTTGTATGATATTCAATTTTATTATTTTCCAATTGATTTATACTTGAATTACATGACTAAATTTTAATTTCATCAAATTGAACCGTTAAATCATAATTTGATGAAAATTTGGAAGCGAATTGATATTGTTTAGATTTGGTGGAAAACCCATAATTCAAATGAATTATGGTGTTATTTGTATGTAATGAAATTTATTAAATTGTAAAATTTATTCTGAAGGAGTTGATATAAAATTGGTATTTAAAAAACATGTCTTAAATTGATTTCATTATATCCTTATTTTTTTTATATTGAAAAAGATATGAATTGATTAAAAAACATTTTTTGGTCTTTAAATAGAAATTGAAATACTGAAATGGTAAATGGTGAAATTGTATTTTGAATATTTTATGTAATTTTACCATTAACTATTATTGTTTGAGGACATGAAATCAAAGGTAGTTAGTCAGTTAATTGGGAAATCCACAATTTCGTCAATATGTAAAAACACTAGAAATATGAAAGTGCAGTAGACCATACCCCTGATGGGATGTTAATTATTATTCAATTTCAACTATCTTAGGCAATTATGTACATATATTTCTGTGATCCCAACAATGAGTGTGTGAGGATCCCATAATCCTGAACTATCGTACCTCTTGGAACATGCCTTGTTTTTTATTTGTGATTATTTTGAAAATATTTTATTATTATTTTTAACTTTTCTAATCATTCCTTGTGAATGTATAAAAAATTATTTATATAAATTTCTTAATAAGTAATAGGTTAAAACTATTATTCAATTGAAATGAATAGAATGTATTTTTTTAACATTATCATTCATTTACATGTCTATTTAATTTAAAATTTAATGTGTTTTTTGGTTATTTATTATTGAATAATATTATTGAAAACATGGTAAGACTCTTCTAAGATTTTACCTCACACCATAACTTTTCTATATGTTATTATAGATGTCCCCCTGTCATGATCAAGAATGGGGATGGTTCCACTTGGATGTGGTAGTTGCTATCGATAGTACAGCCCTGAATTTCAATGTCTCTTGGGACATGTGTTAATTTTATTGTTTTCATTTTATTATATTTTTGTTTTACTATATATGATTTAATACCTATTTGACTTATGATATATTTCTCCCTGTAGATTGTCCTTTTGAGAATACTGACATGAATTTGTTTTTATTTTGTAGTTTATATGAAAAAAATACTTCCATCATTATCTTGTATGATGATAAGATCTAGTTTTAAATTCATGGGGATATGAAGAACACATCCAGTCATGTCAAGGCTGGATCTGTTGCCAATGTACCATGGTATCTCGATTAATTTGTGATAGAATAGGTCCTCCATATTTTAGATTTGAAACATTTAGCTTGGATAGGGTATGGTTTTACAATAATTATAGTGGAACCATCCTCTTAGAATAGGGAATGGTTCATATATCTACCTAGTAGTGGGAAACCCTCCTATTAGGATTGTTAATGGGCCATCCATATTATAGATTGGAACCCTCCATATGGGATGGTAATTAGTCCTCTATCGACCATCATAATGGAACCCCTAGTGGAGTTAGGGCTTGTGACATCTAGTAATTGATTGTGGAACCCTACTATTGTAACATATAATATTTCTAATTCATATAATTTATTTCCCCTTGCACGTGAAGGACATTGATGAGGTGATACTTGACTTGGATATTTTCTTTTGGATGATTTGTGAGATCTTATGCATCGATTTTGGACTTTTAGAACATATGGAGAATGTTTTCCAAGGGTAGGATCTGAGATTAATATCTCATTTCTCTTCCATTTGGACTTTTTGTCTTATATAATATATATATATATATATATATATCCATGAATTTGGATTTTTATCTCTCTTTCCACGGGTTTTAGTGATGTACAATGTTTTCCACCAACACACTATATTACCACCTCAGGGTTGGCTGATTTTACAGTCCTACTATGAGTTGTGTGTACTCAACATCTAGTAAAACTACACACTATGGTGATCTTATTTTGTTCAGATGAGGTTAAATTCTATTAATTTTTTTGAGTGACATCATGTTCAATATTTTATACCAACATTCATATTATTCTTATTGTATCGCTTATTTTTTCCTCTTCTACTTTCGAGACATCCCACGGGGTATGTATATACTCCGCACTACATGGTATTTTCTATACCATTTCATGTCTAATATATATTATGGATACTTAAATGGATACAACATAGGATCATATGTAATCCTGGTATTTTGGACTATGTATGGTGGACACAACATAGATATCTGGAGATAGTCTCCATTAACATTTTACATTCAACTATTTTTAGGTGGTGAATTATTTCTTGTTGGGAGCGTATTGTTTCCGTATAATTTTGAATATTCACTATCACAATCATTTACACCCTAGATTTTTTCATTCATTGTTCACATTATAGCTTTTTTAATGTGTCAATTCAAATTCCTCTACAAATTTTCATTGGTTTTCTATAGAGTGTGTTTAAAGTTACATTAGTAAATGATCATCTATTTATTATATGTCCTTCATCACCTCCCACCACCCATATCTTATTGAGGAGAGATTGGTGTAGTTTTTTGACTGAAACCAAATATGGGTTTGGTCATTAAGGATTGATATCATAATATTTCATTCCTCAATAATGTATTTTTGTAGTCTTCGTATGAGGAATTATTTTGGATCTGTGAAATATATTTGATGTGTCTTGAGTATAGCTTGTAATAAATGGACTTTTGTGAAGGAAAATAAACTATATTATCCATTCATCATTAACATGAATACCTTCTTTCCAAATAAGAAGTTTAATAATAGTATATTAAAATAAAAAAATATAGAACCAATGAAGTGCATATGTCATATATAACCATTTTACATAATATTAGATTTAATCATATCAAGATTAATTTTCATTAGTAACCATTTTGGTCGTTACAATCTTCCCACCTTATGAAATTTCACCATTGAAATTTCATTTTCCAACAATAAAACAGATGAGTGTAACGTTGATTCATCACTTCCTCTGATTCCCACATTGCATCTTCAAACATGTGGTTTCTCCATAACACATTGATGATTGTCATTGTCTTATTTCATATAAATCTTTCCATATAATATAAGAACATCACCGAATTCTCTTGATAGAATAGGTTATTATCCATTGTGACAACATCTGGATTGCGTACATGCGATGGGTCAGTTATGTACTTTCTCAAGAGTTATACATGGTATATATCATGTACTTGAGATAGGTTTTGTGGGAGTGATATTCTATAGTCCACTACTTCAATGTGATCAAGGATATCAAAAGGTCCATTGTACCTTGGAATAAGCTTCCCATTCTTCTTAAATCTAATAACTCTCTTCTACGAAGATGTGAAGAAGAATACCATGTCTCCAATATCAAACTCTAGGACTTGTTGACAATTATCAACCTTGATCTTTTGTTTACTCTAAGCAGATTTAATGTGCTGCTGAATGGTCTTAACCTTCTCAACCATTTATTCATCCACTTATAGACCCAAGTGTTTTATCTGTCCAACTCCTTCCCAACAAGACAGTGTTCTGCACCTCTTTCCATAAAAGGGTTTATAAAGATCCATTTGGATGCTTGAGTAGAAACTGTTATTGTAAGAGAACTCATACAGAGAATGATTTTGATCCCATCCTATTTTGATGTCCATTGATAATGATCTCATCATGTTCTCATGTGTTTTAATAGACTACTTAGATTGGTCATCAATTAGAGGATGGTAATCCATACTAATGTTCATCTCAATATTTAGATCATGTTAAAGAAACTTATAGAACATAGAATTGAATCATGGATCTCAATCTGATATAATAGGTAGTGGTAATCCAAATAGCCTTACCACTTCTGTGATATATTGTCATGGTATTTGATCCAATGAAAAATCCTATCAAATTGTAATGAAGTGTGCAGTCATTGTTTGAAGATCTACAACAACCCAGGTAGAATTGTTTCCTTTGGATGTCTTCAAATATCCAGTGAAAATTTACATGGCCATGTTCTCCCATTTCCATGTTGGTATGGGTAATGGTTACATAATCCCCACAGACTACTGCCTCTCAGACTTCACCTACTGATATACTAGGAACATTGATGTATACATAGTTATCTCATTCATCATTTTATATCACCAATAATGATATTAGAGATCTCAATACATCTTTGTGTTTCTTGGGTGAATAGAGAAATTCAAACTATTTGCATCAACCAAATGTTCATTCTTTATCACCAGAATTCATGGAACACATTTTCGTGACTGAAAGATCAAAATTCATTTTTCATTGACCTTGAACTCTGATGATTTACCTTTTCATTAAGTTTCCACTTTTTTAAGAATTACCACATCATCCTTTGGAGCATCCTTTATCCTTTCCGAAGGAGATGGTTTATCCATCCTTTTTGAAAGGATTGATGATGTTCCCTTATTGTGATTCTCATTTATATTTTCATCAAATCATTGATGATTAGATCATTTTTAATTCTCATAAATTATAGATTCATTGGGTCCTTTCTACAGAGAGAGTCTTCCACCTTGATCGGTTTCACAAGGTTGTAATGGTTTGAGCAGTCATAGTCATCGATCATCTCTAAACATCATTATTGGTTCATGTTCAAATATTTTTCTGTAAATATATACTTGAGGATTTTCGGATTCGTGTATATTTCACACTTCTCCCCAAAGAGTTAATGTACCAAAAATTTCAAAGTGAATATTACTGCAGCCATATCTATATCATGTGTTGGATTGTTTTTCTCATGAACTATCAATTTCTTTGAAGAATACGCAATGACTACATCATTTTTCATCAACACACTACCCATGCAATTCTTCAAAGCATCACTGAATACCATGAATAGTTATCCACTTTTGGGCAGTGTGAGAATAGGCACAGTGATAATCCCTCTTTTCAACTCCTTGAAGCTCTTTTTCTATTTATCAGAACAAGAATTACTGAATCCCTTCCACATTATCTTGTTAATATGGTTTGAGAATCGTGAGAAATTTCTCAAAAATCAGTGATAATATCCAGATAACCCCGTGAATATATGAATATTTCTCACTAATGATGGCCTCAACCATCCCTTTATTTTGGATGTCTTGAAGGAATCCCTGGATATCCCATTTCTTGTGATAAATTGACCCATTAATAAGACTTCATACAACTAGAACACCAATATTATTTATATTTAATATATCTTTACCTTTCCCAAGGGCTCTAATATAGTTCTTAGATTATCCCCATTCTCCTCCTTGGTTTTTGATTATATTAGAATATCATCTATAATTACTACCATAAAATATTCAAGGTATTATATAAATACATTATTCATAAAGTCCATTAAAATTATTATAGAATTAGTGAGTCTAAAAGGAATTAATATCAATTCATAGTGTCTGTACTAGGTACAAAAAGAAGTTTTGGGGATATCCTCCTTTTCCACTCATACATGGTAATATTATGATTGCTAATCCACATTAGAGAAGTATTGTGCTCAATGTAGTTTGCTGAACATGTCATTAATTCAAGAATGATGATACTTTTTCATTATAATGATTTTTTTGAGCTCATAATAATCAATGAAAAGTATCATTGACCCATCCATCTTCTTGACAGAGAGGATTGGAGAACCCCAAAGTGAAGCACATTAGCATATAACCCCTTTATCCAGATTCTCCTGTAGTTTTTTCTTTATGCACACATACTTAAAAAATATATTAAATATAGTGTATTGGATATTGGAAACACCCCATGTATGATTCCAATCATGAATTAAACATCCCTTATAAGAGGAATACCAGGATATTCTTCAGGAAACACATCTGTGAATTCCCACATATTAGGCATGTCTTCAATGATCATTTCTTACATAGAATCAGGCATTTGGGAATGATATAAATGCTCATAGGGTAGTAATATACACACTTGAGATGATGGTTCTAAATAAGATTCATCATCCTCCATTCACTTGTACAGAATCGGGGGGTCGATTTGCCACATGGAGAGTTATTTCCCTCTCACATAAATTTATGTTGGCTCTATATAAGGAAAGCTAATCCATGCTATTAATTGCATTAAAATCCACTAGAGGGAGTATAAAATGGTTCATGGGGAAGTTATAACCACAACTTGTGATAGGGGAGGTGTCATATTAATGGGATGAAATGATTCCCCCATCTTCCATTAACACTAACATATTTACTTCCAAGATTTGTGGTGGTGTTAGGAGTAATCTACTAAACTATTAGAATATAAAAGAATGCATAGAACGAGAATAAAAAAGTATGTTCTCTATTATTGAATGAATAAATAGAATAACTATCACCAAATCAATATCAGGGTTCGTTTCAGTAGTAGTGATGGAAAAAATATCACCCTTGATGCCTTGGAAGTTGTTGGTTGGCTCAAAAAACGATTGACTTAGAGAACTATTTTGAAATGTGACCTAGTACTATGTAGTTGATGTAATGAAAAATGAGCTGAGGGTAGAACAGATCATTCTACTCCACTTTTGTGGAATTAGGTCTTTTTATTGGCAGTTAATAGCTATGTTCCCTTCTCTTCCAAAACTCATGCATTTCCTCCCTCACATCATGAAATATTTAGGGTGCTTATTTCAAAAAAAAATCAATTGGGGTTGTAGAATATCATAGAACTGTTGGATTTATCCATCAGACCTATAGATTTAAATTCCACTTTATGATTCATATCCCTATGATACCTCTAACATTCACTGATATCCACTTCGTTTGTGAGGGCACATTAGACAATTTCTTCATAGCTCTCAAAGTCATTGATTGGTAGGGAATTCCATAGGCTAGGTTTTCTCCCACCAAATAACATGTCAAACATGAATTACGGTGTAATGAAAATGTCAGAGGAATATTGTGCAAGGTTTGTGATGTTCACTTTGTACCCTCCTATGGATTCGTCAGCGCTTTGAATGTGGGAATGGAAGTCCCTTTCCATCAAAAGTCTGATTGTGAAGGGAATGTATTTTTCGAAAAAAAATACTGAAAATCATTCTATTCCAATTCCTAGATCTCCTCCCTAGGCATCCTATTTTTTAGCAATTTCCACCAATTATCATCTTCACCCTCTATAAATCAGGCATTCATATGAACATTCTTTTGTTAAGAATATTGAATGATGGAGAATTTCATTTCATTGGAGTTGATCCACTATTTGGAGGTTGAGGGATCGAATGATCCATTAAAAGTTAGAGGCCTTTGTCTCATGAAGATCTCGATTGCAACTTCCAATTTATTGGGGGGGGGGGGTTGAAAAGTTTTATTAACCAATGTTTTTATTCAAAACCTGAGTTAAATGATAGTGTACCATTATAATTTTTGTGATTCCATCTCCCATCGTATTAAGAATCTAATTATAACAGTCATTACATATATCAACATATCAATTGTTATAATGAGTCATCCTATTACCAACCATTGGCTGGAAGAAAAGGAATGTTACGGGTAACACATAAAGGGGAATCCAATTAAAAAAAGTTATCTTATACATTACATTTATTTTCAAAACATTTGAATTTATTGGCTTTAATCTATGCTATCCATGATCTACATCTGAACATATATTCTCAGGGGGAATTTTATATTCCCTTAATAATGGTTCCCACTATGATTATAAATTTATAAAAGCATATCCTATTGGATTGTCATAACAAAGTGGGAATCAAGGAGTCATAACAAAGTGTGAATCAGGGCTCACCCTTCTTAATCATTTCATTTCATGCATGTGTGTGCCGCATATATCTTACAACATGAATTCATTAAACATAATAATTTATTCCATGATAATGGACAGTTGAATTAATAAATGAAAATAAATAATAAATAACTAATGGTGCAAATTTTTAATACCCTTGAGAGTGAAATTGGAATGGTATTCACTATACAATGTCTTCGGCTTGGAGAATCGTTGTGCAATTTCGGAAGCATCACAGCGTGACATTAGAATTAAAAAAATGGTTGATGAGATAGAAAAGGGTATCCCATATTATGTTAAATAAATATACAGTAGTGGGTCATATAGATACATTTTACAACGTATTTAATGAAATTTAGATACATAATATAAAATAATTGCTTGAATTTAAATGAGAAGAGAGAAAATCCTTAAGGAATTCGGGCATGGTAACAAGTGTGTAAGAGAGGAATTATGAGAGAAACATATCTATAATCATTCAAACATAAAGAGTAAAGTATGGGGTTCAGAAATCATACACTAACATTATTAACTAAAATAATAATGGTTTAAAATATTAAATAATTTGGGAAAAATGAGAAATAAAGAAATCCATTACTTGGATGTTTGATCCCAAAGGCCTGGGAGAGGAATCAGAGAGGCCACTTGGAAGCTTAGGCCACCTATGGAAGATTAAACATAGAGGAGGAACTATTAGGGAAGTTATCCAAGGGTTATTTGTAGAGACCAGAATCTTGATGTACATGGACATTACATTACTTTTGCAACATACTTAATACATAACAAAACCAGAAACACAAGGACTGTAATAGTTTAGTGTCTTTGGAAACTCATAATATAAACATCTAATCCTGTTGAAAGATCTTCATCATCTCCCATATCGATCTTCCCCTTTTGTTATATTACCTAAAACCTTTATCTATATATTGGGGAAATGAAAACATATAAAGGGTGAGCTCAAATGCTCAGTAAGGGTAGGCATGGAAAAAATAAAACAAATCATATATATTTGAGCTTAAAAACATGAATATATTGTTTAAACATCAAAATCATGAGCAATGACATAAAAAATGGAAGTACATAAGGAATAGATCATAACGAAACATTAAGCATGATAAAATAGCATTGGAGTAAAACATGTAATTGCGGAAACCATTCAGCACATGTCATGATTTCCATAGAGGCCAAGGCATTGCTTCCAAGACCATCTTAGTGGACAAAGTCCAATTCTGAATCGATTTTACTCCTCGTTTCATTCCTGTAACACTGAACCGGATTAACTTACCCTTCCAGCCATGTCTATCTCATGAGATATAAATCTTTACCCAATGCATTGGAGGGAGATATAGGTCCCACCCATCTCATAATGTAATCATTCTTACTTGTGCCACAAAATAAACATACATCATTCATAATAACCCAACAAATAAAATGTGTTTCATAAACATCATCCCATCATCACATAATGCATATAAAAGTAATGGATATCATTTCATAATAATAAAAGTAAAACCATGTAAATCATATATACATTATACATGAAACATACACATATGAAATAATGTCATCTTAGATGGAAAAATGGTTTTGATAAAACATTTGAAATGAATTATTGAGGAAAATATCCTTTCTTCTTCAAAATCGTTTTATTTTCACAAAATGCCATGAAATTTTAAAAGAATATGATTTTTTTGAAAATAATCATGAAATCATGTAGAGTAATCTTCTTGAAAATAAGGAATTATGAAACCACAAAAATCCGTTCGTGCCATATAAGTTAAAAAAACATTTTTCTCGTACTTTTTCCAGAATAGTCAAAAAGTACATCATAAAAGAAAGATTCCTTCCGTACCTTGTGGTAAAAGTCAAAAAGGGGTAAAAATGTCTTTAAAAATTCAAGGAATAATATTTAACATTTTATGAAAACATTATGATAATACATGGACATGGATGATAAACATAACCACAATAAATACATATTAATAAACAATCTCGGATAAGAAACGAGATTGGAATAATTATCTCTACCTTACGTCTGATATGCTTCATATGTATCCAAACCTCTTGTATAATGATTTAAATAATGTCATTGAATTATTACAGAATCATATTCATTGTTATGATATCATATATGTTTCACTTATTACATTATATTACCCATTATTTTGTAAATTAATGCTAATGTAACGTTTTGGGTAAAATCGTTTCATTTGTCGTTCATGTTTTAACTTGTAATTATTCGAATGATTAATTAGATCATGGTTACTTAAATCCAGAATGTAAAACATTATATATATATATATAATATATATTTAGAATATACATATATATAATAGATCGATAAATGGAAAGAAATACACCGTTCATGGAGACGGTAGGCAGTACATACGCATGAACGATGTTTTTGTTTCCATATTGAATTGAATGGATTATAGCAGATGAAATACATATATATATATATATACATAAATCCAGTATCATTATTATGTCATATATTTTATTATTACTTATTATATATACTTTATAATCATTCATGAATGGTTAGTCATTGAGAATGAATATCATCGTCTCGTGGAGACGGTAGTCCGTACGTACGCACGAGCGATGATATCATTCCCATGATCGTGGAATTGTATTTATGGGTATGTATAATATTTCAGAATCAATATAAAATTACAATAATTATATATTGTCATTATTTACACCATTATACCCATCCAAGTAAGGTGGTGGTGGAAAATAGATTACATCATGACGTGGAGACGGTATTCCGTACGTACGCACGCGCGACGATTTCATTTTCCGTAGGATGGATAGTTGGTGAAATAGGGTTGTTTCATACTTATAATAACATATCAATATATGATTGATACTGATTTTATTACTTCATAATGAAACAAGTAATGAAGAAGAAGTAGATGAAAAATAATGTTGAAAGAATCGGTAACAGACATTACTCTTCTTTGAAGCGCCTCTTTGAGACATCTTCTTAGGGCACTAAAATTGGACTTTGTAGAAGACCAGGACCTCTAGGATGTATCTAGGGAAGTGGATAAGTGAATTTTCTAGGTTTTGGCTGTTCTTGAAGGCTCAAATTGGTGTGAGGAAGAGAGGGAGGAGGTTCCCTTTTATAAGGGAGGAGAGGGGCACCTTTGGAAAAACTCAAAATATTATTTAATTATAAAGTCATATTCGGTTTTTAATAGCTCCAAATTGATTTATTTCGAAGATAATGTGGGTATGGGTCAAAATAATCTCATCCAATAGAATTTAGACAAGTTTAGGGTTCTATTTTAACCTTATAATTTAGATTTAACTTTTAGTTAAATAATTTTACTTTTACCGTGCATTTTTGTTTTCATACACTATAACGTTAATAAACATACCATAACAAGTCAAAAGAACACCATGTTGTTTATTATTAATATATATAACATTATATAAGTCATTTTCTTGATCCTTGGATATTTATAATTAAAATAACAATTAATAATATAATATTTTTTAAAAAACTATTTTATGTCTATTTTGACACTATTTGGTAATTGATTTTTATGAAAATAATAACAGAACGATTAGTTCTAAAAAAGTTTATTAAATCAATACTAAAATGTCATATTAACCATGAAAATTATTTTAATTCATATAAAGTCTCAAATTACATTTATTTGGGTATTTATAACATCAATTATGTCAAAATTTCATTAATAAGATAAATATTGCATCATCATTGTGTCATTAATAAATTAAATTATTTAATATCTAAAAATTACAAATAAAATATAATTATGTAGGGAATATTTTTATATTTCGTAAGAATATTTATAGTTGAATTTATTATATGTATAACCCTATATTAAAAATGATTTAGTTATTAAACATTGATTTTAACTATTTTAACCCTTCTTTAAATAAATTAATAATAAATGTCCTAATCTAATCCAAGTGGGCCTAAATGGTCATATTTTCTTCCTATGATTGTTTTGAGTCGAATTACACTTATCCAATGTAATAATGACATGTTTTAGGGAAATAATAATATCATTTTTACCCTTAATTACCCTATTTACTTTTAACCGTGGTAAAAAAAGTAAAAAGTTACTATTCACCAAAAAATTATTTTCATCTCATTGAACCACATTTTACTTACTAACATCAACCGTGTCTCTCGGGTTTTTGAAATTCCATTCACAGAAGCATAAAATTATGTTTTTTGTAAATTTGCAAATTCTCCTAGGAGGTGGGTAAAAGACGGTGAAAAGTTCAATAAAATTTTTATATATCTAAAATTATCATAAAATGTCTCCAATGAATTACTTTGAATTTATATAGGTATTATGAATAAATTTTGACCTAAAATGAATTAAAATAAAAAAAATAATTATTTAAATAAAAATTCGGTTTTTAAATAGTAACCAAGTGTTTTCGCTATTCATAAAAAATTGAAAGTTTTCAGAAAAATACCAAAATTTCACCATAGGCTAATTTTGATATTCCGAATACAAAAATGAAGCCCATTTTCAGATATAAAATTTATAAAATTTCAAGAAAGTGGGTATTACTATTCATAACAGCTAGTTCTAATAATATTTTAATAATATATCGTTGTTTAGTGAAACCCGGTATTGCGTACAACACACGCTATTGAGGAAGGTCGCGATTGCATGTAATTCAAGCCAAGTTAGGGTTGCGTGTTGTGCAAGACTCCTTTTTTGTTTCATTATAACATAATCCAACCATTTTTCATTTTTACATTGAATATATATATATATATACTCAATGTCGCGTAGAATGACTATTATCAAACAAACTTGAAATTTTGTGTAACACAATCTAAGAATAGTGTTGTGTATACTGCAAGCTAATACGGTGTTACGTATAGCACAAGATAATCTTGTTGTATCATAAAACACATGACATATAATAAATTAAAAAGAATACTTATCATAAAATATCAGTTTGTTACATTCTACCCCCCTTAAAATGAATTTTCCCTCAAAATTCAATGGGGTTATACATGGTTTTCTACTTGAAAGTTTCTTTAATTGAAACCCACATCGTAAAATGAAATACGAAAAGGTAAATTTAAAAAAATAAATTATGAAACGTAACGGTTACACAAATTAACTCATCACTAGGATTCCTCGGGGGCAAACATAGGTGAAAATATGGATATGGAAGAGAAATCTAAACGTCATGTTCTAATGGAGAGTGGTTGAGAACATAGCTATGAAAAATCCAACAATCACAAAGCCATAGATTTGTGATGATATAAGGCACCATCTAATTCATCAGATATAAGTGCACTATGACAACATTTTGGATTTTCAGGATCATTTCTCTAATGTTGAATAATTTTCGAATCAAAAGAAATGATTACTTGATTTTGGGACAATCTCACCATTGTTCATTCCTTGAACAATTTCCACATCATATCTTAAAGAAATGAAGTTGAATTTTTCATTCATGAAGTTTTTGCAGATCATGTGACAGAATGACGGGTCATTCCATCTATCTCAAACAAAAGGTTAGCCAATGTTATTAAATATACATAAGTTGATTAATCGTATATGGTTCCTAAAATGGACTTATACTTCATATCTCATACCACTTAAAAAATTAAAACTAATTTATACTATCCAGGGAAATCCTGTAGACCAGTGGTAGGTGATAAAGTCCTGTCACACATCGGTTGTGGGTTCGATTCCCACAGCCTGCTCTGACGCGATGGTCTGTCGCCCACCCTGCAGGTTGTCCTTTTTCTAAAACTACATTACTATAACATCCCATCAATGATATCAAAAGAATTTCTATCATTAAACAATACTAACTTATGTCCAACATAACCAATTCCAATATTTAGGCTTATCCATAATATTTCAGTCTATTCTCATATTATAATGAAGATGATTACCAAAGATTTCATATAACAAGCATGTTAATACCATCGTTGATCCCCATATATCATAAGATATGTCTTGTTGGTTACATTCCAAACATTCAAAGGCCTTAATCATGTATTCTATTGAAAAATGAATACCCATTGAATCTTAGTGAAAACAAGAGTGTTGTCAAAAGTTAACTCTTTCCACATACCAAAACCCCAAAAATCAATATACTCAAACCATGATATAATTATTTCATTATATCAGTCATGGGCTCAAGAATACTGTCAAACATTTCATTTTCTCCTTATCCCTTCATTATGCGCATATCATTTTCATTCCAAAAATATCTCAATCACTTTCCATGGTTACCAGTACCATAAAATTATTAAAAACCACAATAGACCAATACATAAATGTTCCAATATTCTACGATACTATATATAACATTATTTTGGAATCCCATTACATAAACACTTAATCATTACACAACTTCATTTTCATACTCAACATCAAAAATAGTGATCACATGAGACTTCCCTTTATCATTTTCTATAATAGGTTGCTCATGTTGATCATCATTAACCGGTGGATTAGGGAATTTATTAGCATAATGCCCCATTTCCTTGCACTTGAAGCATTGAAGTGTTGGTGGTGCATTCTCTGCAGTCTTTTCTTTATTCACATCATTAGTAACCCTTTTTCTATTACTTCGACACTCAACTGCTTGATGACCTTCTTTTCCACACTTATAACTTTTTCTAGACACATTAAGACAATCTCCACCATGCTTCTTTCCACACTTTGAGAATAAAGAAACATTCGTCTTCTTTTCACCATTATTCTGAGATTTCTCCTTGAACTCCATCTTTCGTTTCTTGTCAAAACCATGAGATGGATATGTTACACCAAATTCCAGTTCTACCTTAAAAGAACAACGCACAATTACTTCATAGCTACTGAAGTCTCTTATAGATAATGCCCTTCGAAGACATGGTTTTATGCCACTGAAAAATCGATCAACTTTACTTTCAGGTTGGATGATAATACCAGATGCATACCTTGAAAGTCTTGTAAAATTCGCTTCATATATACCAACATATTCATCATCATTATCCTTAATCTCAAGAAACTCCTTTTCTATCTTTGTTCGAAGAATACGAGGGAAGTACTTACAGAAAAACAAGTTCTTGAACTCGTCCATTCCATGGACTCAATTTCATCTCTTTGCCTCGTATTCTTGATAAGATTCCACCATTGATCAGCATCACCTTCCAAACAATATACTACTAAGATGACTTTATCATACTCAGAAAATTGTAGAACTGAAAATATCTTTTCAGTAGTACTGATCCATTGTTCAGCCACTAAGGGATCAGAAGACCCACTGAATGGAGGTGGACTCTACCTCATGAAGGATTCAATAGAATGTTTCTCCTTTCTCTGCTCATTTTGAAGTCCAGAATGATTCATAGCTTGTGTAAGTATAGAAATAATATTGTGAACTCCATCTCCCTTGAAATTGGTTTGGTCAAGAGGACAATCATTGCATTGTCCATTACATTGATCAACACGGTTCCTTCGGGTTCCAGCCATCGTCTAAAACCCAAAAATAATAGTGTGAGAGGAAAATACCATGCTATGGAAAACAACATAGTAATGGGTGAGTATCCTCAATATCTAACATCTTAGGTTAAATTCTAAGATTTTTACCGTAGTTCTAGGACTATATCCTATACGAATACTTATCCTTAAGGACATCCCTAAACATACAATAGAAATATCTCTAGGGGTCTCACTAACCTTTTTGCATCCTAGTTTCCAAAGGTTGACTAAACCATTCATCTGATACCAATGGTAAAATCCCTATGCTTGAAGTACATGGACATTACATTACTTTTGTGGAATACTTAATACATAACAAAAACAGACACACAAGGACCGTAATGGTTTAGTGTCTTTGGAAAATCAGAATATAAACATCTAAACCTGTTGAAAGATCTTCAACATCTCCAATATCGATCTTCCCCTTTTTTTCTTACCTAAAACCTTTCTTTATATCCTGGAGAAAAGAAAACATACAAAGGGTGAGATCAAATTCTCATTAAGGTTAAGCATGGAAAAAATAAAAAAAATCATATACATTTCAGCTTAAAAACATGAACAAAATGTTTAAACATCAAAATATTGAGCAATGATATAAAACATGGAAGTATGTAAGTCATAGATCATAAAGAAACATTAAGCATGATAAAAAATCATGGGAGTAAAACATGTAATTTTGGAAACCATTCAACACATTTTATGATTTCCATAGTAGCCAAGGCATTTCTGCCAAGACCATCTTAGTGGAAAAAGCCCCTTTCTGAATCAAGTTCACTCCTCATTTCAGTCCTATGACACTGAACCAGATTAACATACCATTCCAGCCATGTCTATCTCATGAGATATAAATAATTACCCAATGCATTGGAGGGAGATATAGGTCCCACCCATCTCATAATTAAATCATTCTTACTTGTTCCCCAAAATAAACATACATCATTCATAATAACCCAACGAATAAAATGGGTTTCATAAACATCATCCCATCATCACATAATCCATATAAAAGTAATGGATATCATTTCATAATAAAAAATTTGAAACCATGTAAATCATAGAGACATTTTACTTGAAACATACACATATGAAAAAATCTCATCTTAGATGGAAAAATGGTTTTGATAAAACATTTGAAATGAATTCTTGAGGAAAATATCCATTCTTCTTCAAAATCATTTTCTTTTCACAAAATGCCATGAAATTTTAAAAGAATATGATTTCTTTGAAAATAATAATTTAATAATGTATAGTAGTGTTCTTGAAAATAAGGCGTTATGAAACTGTAAAAATTGGTTCGTGCCGTATAGGTTAAAAAAACATTCTTCTCGTACTATTGCCGGAAGAGTCAAAAAGTACATCGTAAAAGAAAGATTCATTCTGTACCTTGTGGTAAAAGTCAAAAAGGGATAAAAATGAATTTAAAAATACAAGGAATAATATTAAACATTTAATGAAATTTTTTTGAGAAAACATGGACATGGATGATAAACATAACCCTAGTAAATACTTACGAATAAACAATCTCGGATAAGAAACGAGATTGAAATAATTATCTCTTAACTTACATCCGATATGCTTCATATGTATCCGAACATCATGTATAATGATTTAAATAATGTCATTGACTTATTAAAGAATCATATTCATTGTTGTGATATCATATATGGTTCACTTATGACTTTATATTACCCATTCTTTTGTAAATTAATGTTAAAGTAACATTTTGGGTAAAATCATTTCATTTGTCATTCGTGATTTAACTTGTAATTATTCATATGATTACATAGATCATGGTTACATAAATCCAGAATGTAAAACATGATTTATATATAATATATATTTATAATATACTTATATAAAATATATCGATAAATGGAAAGAAATACACCATTCATGGAGATGGTAGGCCGTACATACGCATGAACGATGTTTTCGTTTCCTTATTGAATTGAATGGAATTAAGTAGATGACATACATATATATATGCAAAAATACAGTATCATTATTATGTCATATATTTCATGATTACTTATTATATATACTTTATAATCATTCATGAAAGGTTAATCATCGATAATGAATCTCATCACGTCGTGGAGACAGTAGTCCGTACGTACGCACGAGCGATGATATCATTCCCATGATCATGGAATTGTATTTAAGGGTATGTATAATATTTAATAATAAATATCACTTTACAATAATCATATATTGTCATTATTTACACCATTATACCCATCCAAGTAAGGTGGTGGTGGAAAATAGATTACACCACGGCGTGGAGACGGTATTCCGTACGTACACACACGCGGTGATTTCGTTTTCTGTAGGATGGATAGATGGTGAAATAGTGTTGTTTCATACTTATAATAATATATCAGTATATGAGTGATACTGATGTTATTACTTCATAATGAAACAACTAAAGAAGAATAATTATAAGAAGAAATAATGTTGAATGAATTGGTAACAGACATTACCTCTTATTTGAAGCGCCTCTTTGAGACCTCTACTTAGGGAACTAAAATTGGTCATTGAAGAAGACCAGGACCTCTAGTATGTTTCTAGGGAAGTGGATAAGTGAATTTGGTAGGGGTTGGCCGATATTGAATGCTCAAATTGGTGTGAGGAAGAGTTGGAGGAGGTGCCCTTTTATAAGGGAGGAGCGGGGCACCTTTGGAAAAACCCAAAATATTAATTTATTATAAAGTCATATTTGGTTTTTAATAGCTCCAAATTGATTTATTTCTAATCTGAGTTGTGGATGGGTCTGAATCTTCTAATAAAATAGAATTTATACAAGTTTAGGGTTCTATTTTAACCTTATTATTTAGATTTAACTTTAAGTTAAATAATTTTACTTTTACCGTGTCTTTTTATTTTCTTACACTATAAGGTTAATAAACATACCATAACAAGCCAAACGAAACCCAAGTTGTTTATTACTAATATATATAACCTTATCTAAGTCATTTGGCCGAACCATAGTTTTTAGGAATAAAATAACAATTTATAATAAAATATTTGTTTTAAAAACTATTTTATGTCAATTTTGAAACTATTTGGTAAATGATTTTTGTGAAAATAATAAATGAAATATTAGTTCGTAAAAAGTTAAATAAATAAATACTAACATGTCATATTAACCTAGAAAATTATTTTAAGTCATAAAAATTCCAAATTACATTTATTTGGGTATTTATAACATCAATTATGTCAATATTTCATTAATAAGATAATTACATCATCATCATTGAGTAATAAATAAATTAAATTATATAATGTATAAAAATTTCAAATAAAATATAATTATGTATGAAATATTTTTATCTTTATAATTAATATTTATAGTCGAATTTATTATATGTATAACCCTATATTAAAAATGATTTAGTTATTAAACTTTGATTTTAACCATTTTAACCCTTCTTTAAATAAATTAATAATAAATGTCCTAATCTAATCCAAGTGGGCCTAAATGGTCATATTTAATTCTTAAGGTTGTTTTTGGTCGAATTAAACTTATCCAATAGAATTAGGATATGTGTTAGGGTAATAATAATATCATTTTTACCCTTAATTACCCTATTAACTTTTAACCGTGGTAAAAAAAGTAAAAAGTTTCTATTCACCAAAAATTATTTTCTTCTCATTGAACCACATTTTACATACTAATATTGACCGTGTCTCTCGGAATTTTTAAATTCTATTCACAGAAGCGGTAAAATTAAGTTTTATGTAAATTTGAAAATTCTCCTAGGAGGTGGGTAAAAGACGGTGAAAAGTTCAATGAAATTTTTATATACCTAAAAATATTATAAAATGGCTCCAATGAATTACTTTGAACTTATATAGGTATTATGTATAAATTTTGACATAAAATGAAATGAAATGAAATAAATAATTATTTAAATAAAAAGTCGGTTTTTAAATAGTAACCTAGTGTTTTCACTATTCATCAAAAATTGAATGTTTTCAGAAAAATACCAAAATTTCACCCTAGGATAATTTTGATATTCCGAATCCAAAAATGAAGTCCATTTTGAAAGATAAAATTTATATAATTTCAAAAAGTGGGAATTACGATTCATAACGGCTAGTTCTAATAATATTTTAATAATATATCATTGTTTAGTAAAACCCGGTATTGCGTCCAACACACTCTATTGAGAAAGGTCATGATTGCGTTTAATGCAAGCCAAGTCAGGGTTCCGTGTTGTGCAAGAATCCTTTGTTGTTTAGTTATAACATAATCCAACCATTTTTCATTTTTACATTGAATATATATATATATATAAATATATACTCAATGTTTCGTAGAATGACTATTATCAAACGAACTTGAAATTGTGTGTAACACAATCTAAGAATAGTGTTATATATACTGCAAGCTAATACGATGTTACCTATAGCACAAGATAATCTTTTGTAGCATAAAACAATGACATCAAATAAATTAAAAATAATACTTATCATAAAACATCAGGTTGTTACATTATTAGTGAAGGGATGTGGGGAATTGGGTGGGTTTGTATTGGAAAAGATATATGAAGTCTTTAATATTTCACAAACTTACTTTTTGGAATCTAAATAATTAAATATTCAACACCAAAAACCAACCATTGGTTTTTGCCAACGGTTATCAGAAATGGGGTGTGGAAAAAAATATTTTTTAAGGCTAGTGGAATAACTTCTTAAAATATTATGTTTTCTTATGTGGAGGTGTGTCACACTCTCAATGAAATCATTTTAAAAATCTAAAATATTTTATATGTCTATGAGGGTCCACAAAGGAACCTGAAAATAAATCAAACAAGTCAAGAATCACATCATTTTAAAGGTAGAACATATTTTTTTCGGAAATAACAATTATTGTATTTTATTACATTACTATTGGGTTATTATGATGTCATAAAAAACATTATATATTGAAACAATATTTAATTTTTAATTGAAAATTCATCTATCTCAAAAAATTATGAAAAATAAACCATATATAATTTAGTTTCCCTAAATAGAAAAAGAATATTAATTTTAAGAATATAATTTTCTAAATATATTAATATTCAATTTTAAATTAATAACTGAAATTTATTAAAATTTCATGAGTTTTGAAAAAAACCTTTTTCAAACATTAATGAAAATTAAATTGTATTCATAAAAAAATTATAGAATCATTTATATTAAAAAAAATTATTTTAGTAAAAGTATTTTATTAAAATTTTATTTATTTAGAAAATCCATTAATTCATCAAAATATATTTCTTAATTGTAATTTAAATAAAACTATTGGTGCATTATAACCCATTGAAAAAGTAACAATATTGAAATGAATGCATTTTATTTATTATATAGAAAACTAATGCTCGTAATTATTGTGCTAGGTTCTTGTAACATAACCCCTTTTAAAACTAATGTAAGACCTATGGGTATGGTGTGTGATGGTGATAGACTCTTAGGGTGGCACAGATAACATCGCTCGGGTGGTAATCTTTGCCAACATCAACTTCTCTCATAGGAATTTTCGTTCAATCTTAATGTGTTGAAGCTCAGCATGGTCTTGGTCAAGAACAATGCCTAGTGATTTCACCTCCTTTATGAGATATAAAAAATTGGCTTTTTACATATGCATTTTATAGGATAAAGCCATCACATCATTATTTTGTGTAAATTTTATTTCTTAAAGACCTATATTTATACTAATCATGTGATCATTGTTCAATGGATATATTAGCAACGAGAAAAATTTTAACAGTATTATAAAATCTAATAACAAATAACAAAATAAGGGAATATGTTTTATATAAATATTTTACAGGATAATTCATTTAATGATATCTAGAATAATTTTCATTAGTAACCGTTTGGGTCGTTACATTCATACATTATGAGATCTTTGAACTACCACCACCACATGTCCCATGTCTGGCCCAGTGATCTAGAGATCAGCGCCGCAGATATTTATAAGAAATATTCAATTATTACCACATGGAACATGAGATGATTTGATGTAGGATATGTGAAATTTATACTATTTCATATGTATTTGTATAAATAAATACCATTCATTCATTAATCTCTACACATATCATTCAATAAATAGATCTCCCCGCTGAGGGGATAACCCAACAACTTGTTCAGGAGGATCCTACCAGGAACAATTTTTTGTACATTTTATATTCTATCATTGTGAGATATTACATTGTGGAGAGAGGTTAACTTGGGAACATATAATTTTCATGATGACACACTGTGATTTCATTTTGGGTATATATTAGTTGTCCAAGGTCCAATACCATATTGACTACCATCATAGACAATTCAGATACCATTATAATAAATGGATTTATTGAATATATGATGGGTGTTCCTAGAAATATGATTCATTCATTCACCCATAAGTTGGTGATAATGGACCTTAGTTCATTAGGATCTCCATAAATGTAGATTCCATTAGTTGTTCAAAATTTTATTAGTTCATTCCTAGAGGAAATTTTAGGACTGCATCCTAGAAAACTGATGGATTTCTTAATTAACTTGAATATTTATATAGTAATAATATATTTTTTCCATATCATATTTCTCCTACCATGCTCTAGGATTTAAGGTTCCAGTTGGAGGACCTTAAATATATTAGATTCAATAGCCCATTTTCTCCCCTAGTTAGCACCACTGTTTTTCATGAAAACTAAATACATGGGCCTGAAAATTTTCATGGATTATCATTTCATTGAGAAGGAATTTTTTTTTCAAAAATATACCCCTTATTGTTGATTGAATACCTATTTTACCAACTACAAGGTGTGGTCTGGTTCAGGATGATCATTCTCTAGTACGACAACAACCAGTTGAGGGTTCGCGATGCTTATATTTTGATGATGGAACTATAATGTATCAAGGGATACAATTAATTCATAGTGATTTAATTTGGTTTGATTAATTTACCTTCCATGATTATGGATTTCATGAACTAGTTTTTCCTTTCATTATTGGACTACATTGTGGTTGTCTTCATCTATGACATACTCTAATACTCTACATCAAAGGAGGATCACAAAGATTAATTGATATTGGTTCTATAATTTTTTAAAAGAAACATTTTGGTAAACACATGAAATTTAATTTCTAGATTCATGAGGTTTACCTTCTATTTAATTTATTTTATGATAATGTTTTTTATATTAACATATAGATGATTTATGCAATGCTTGATTGGGAGGCACCCAAGAGCTTGTTAGTGTTGAAGAGTTTTCTTTTTTTTTTCTACATGTGTTTTTTGGATGTATTATCTTAGATATAATCCATTTTTAATTCCCTAATGTAGAAATAGAAGGATGTTACCTAGAATAAGTTTTTTCATAGGTCCTTCCTATTGTTGATGTTGGAGATGAGAAGTGATCCTATATTGAGTCTACCAATAGTGGTACTGGAGTGTGTAATATGTTGTAATGCCTATTGAGATGGACTGAACTATTGGTTAATATAGTTGTAGACAGTTACAACCTAAGGGTAAAGTATGTTGAGACACAAAAAAATATATATGTGACTCATTTCTAAGAGAAAGCATTGGTAGTCTTGTCTTTGAGGATGTGGAGGAAAAAGCTTACATGGGTGCATTTCATTGATTACTTAGACCATCAGAGACATAAATACATATTCAGATAGAGGGACTTCAACCTAAAATAGTGATCCTCATTGGGGTTCCAATATGACTACTATATTTAGATAGTCTATACCATGGGTAATGGAATCATGGAATCTGATTCCGTCAGTATGATGTCTTAGGATCTCTTGGTTCATGCACCTTATGACTATTTATCATCCTTGTAAATGACCCTTGTAGAGATGAAGGGTGGATATTTTATCCAAAAAATAATGTTGACGCCTCATATTCAAGAGAATGTGAGACAGTCCTAGTAGATAGTCATTGAATGTGAAGTTTTCTGTGACCAAATATCCAAATAGGATTCACAATTTTTATTTTCAGAATGCATGAATCACATCATCATGTTCTTGTAAAAATTTGTTGCCCCAATCAAGATTCTAGAAAAGGTGATGAATGAGTTACACACTTCTCTAATACAATTCATCAACCCATGTCATTTATATCTAAATAATTCCTCATATATTCCTTAATATATTCAATATGATATTTATTAATCAATTTTTCTCATAAAACATTGAATTATTTGAATTATAATCCCCATATAAGCAAATTATTATCAAATAAAACATTTAATATCCTGAAGATAAAGAGAATAATTATATAATCTATTAATATAGGCATTATATACACAACACCAAAAAAATTAAGTGGTGAATATTAAATTTTTCTCACCTATTTTTATCGTGATACGAAAATCCCTTTCCATATAAATACAATATTTTTAAAAGACCCCACATTAATGAAAGAAAATATTTTCTTTGAAAATAAGCTTATAATAATTTCATGTATTCTTTAAAATACTATGTATTCAAGATGAGTTAAATATTTCTTCATTTTGTATAAGTTAAAATAACATTCCTTCTGCATTTTTATGAAATTTTAAAATGTTCTTTATTTTCAACAAGGGAAGGATGTTTCCTTTTAATGAATATTGAATAAATTCAAATGTGGAAAAAATATATTTGTAACTAATAAGGTTGTTGAAAAAACATTTTTATAAACATTTTTAGGAAACCTTTACATGGAAGATATATATTCATTATTGGGGACGTAAACATAAGAAAACCAAAATAATGAAGAGATTGTGAATTAAGCTTTACAATATAAAAATCATCAGAATAATATTACCAAGAAATAAACACTATTATTCTGATATGATGATACCATTATATTTATAATATTAATAAAACAAATTTTTTTTGGAAATAAATACACTACATATAGGAAATTGGTTATGGAAATGTCTCTTATAACATTGAAAATAAAAGTGAGATAGAAATGTCTTATCTCATTCATTCTTTTTAGTTGTATGGGAATTAAAGTCATCTACAATAGTTTAATTAATGACATCAATTTATATAAAAATATTATTCATATAGATTATATCATATATGATATTATATTATTATTTTACCAACCTATTGTTAATAATATTTCATAATTATCATTATTTTTTGTGTTAATTGAATAGTTTACTAAGTATGTTTCGAATTTTAATTTCCAATATGAATTTCATAGCTCATGATTTCATCATATATTGAATGTAAGACATGATTTTAATATCATATATATTCAGTATATATATAATAACAACCCTTATCATTATTAAAAATAGAAACACAATTTATTACATAATCATTCACATTAGGGAACTGTGAGGATCTAGAGGTATAGTGTATTGGGAAATTACGATAATTACCAAACTAATTAGAAAATAAAACAAAATAATTTTATTGAAAACATGTTTATATGACCACAATATTCTTTTATTCTTAGAATTTCATGGGATACCCTGAGGACATGCATAAGAAAGGGGTGAATAATAAATCCCAGTTAGGGAGTAACCATGAAATAACATGAATAATATAGTACGTATTATAATATAGGAAAATAAATGGAGCAAAATAAAAAAATTATCATTAATGCATGATATAGCATGATTATTATAGAATATAAATGTGGAAATAACATTTAACATGACATTATCATGAGCCAAGGATCATTGTACATGGAGAACGAGTAAAACCTAATTTCACATGAATTTTCAGGATTAAACACTTATTTAAGTTGATGTATCATGATACTAATCTTTACCAAATTCATTGGAGTGCTATCACGGAGCACCCTTTTTAATCATTTCATTTCATGCATAAGTGTGCCACATGGATTATACAACATGAAATAATTCAACATCATCATTTATTCAATGATAAGGGAATTTTCATTCAATACATGAAACTATATAATCGATAAGTAAATATGCATATATGTTATTACCATTGATAGATAAATGGGAATGTTATTCACTACACAATGACTTTGGCTTGGAAAATCACAGTTCAAATTCAAACGCATAATGGTGTGACATATAAATTAATAAAAATGGTTGATGAGTGATAAGGGATAATCTCATCATATTTAGATGAATTGGATAATAATTTTTTTATATAGATATATTTACCATCATACATAATAAAATTTAGATTTATAATATAAAAGAATTGCTTGAATGCAAATGAAAATAGAGAAATACCATATGAAATTTCAGAATGGTAACATGTGTGCATGGGAGGCATTAATGAGATAGAAAGAGGTATCTAATAATTTTAAAATGGGGAGGGCATTATGGGGGAGGATCAAAATCATACCGAATATTTTTAATTGAATAAACTTGTATAACAATATAAATAAATTAGGAAAATTATGGGAATGGAAGAAATCCCTTGCGGAATATTGGAAAGGTAATGGGGGTATATGGGGAGCATTAATGAGAGAGAATGGGGTATATAATCATTAAAACATATGGAAGTCTGTTTTTGAGAGATTTGAAATCACACCCCAACATTTTAATTAAAAATAAAAGTGTATAACAACATAATAAAATTTTGACAAAAATGAGAAATGATAAAATCACTTACAGAATATCTATTTGGTAACGGGAGTACATGGGAGTCATTAAATATAGAGAAATGGGTATATCATTAGTAAAACTTATATATGAAAGTATAAGTTATGTTTGAAATCATACCCCCAACATTTTTAATTTAATATAATAGTGTATATCAACATAAGAAAACTTTGACAAAAATGAGAGAGGAAGATAACCCTTACATGGAAGTGTGATCTCAAAGGCTCGGGAGAGGCTTGAGAAAGGATTAATGGAGGATTTGGAAACTTTTAGAGGATTATAGAGATAATAGGTAATATTTTGGTCATGCTATGAAGGTTTTGAGTGAAGAAGAAGTGGGATCTTGGGTTGGATTATATAGTAAATGAGAGGGAATTCATTATTATTTAGGTCTTGGGAACTAGACATTAAACTAATAAAAACCACATACCATCCTATAAGTTTTTCAAATGGGTTTTTCATAATGGGATTGGGAAACATTATTTTGTATGTTCAATTTCCGAAATTATTAAAATATTAGGTTTTATTATGTGTAGGTGAGTCAAACTATAATGAAAATCATTTTAAAATGTCAAAATTTTTTATATTTCTTGTAGGGTCCACTAAGACTTTGTAAAATATATCAAAAAAATATAAAATCACATTAATTTAAAGGTAAACCATATTTCTTCCAATCATCCTATTTATAGTATTTTATTATATCACTATTATGTTATTATGATGTCATCAAAAACATTATATATTTAAATGATTTTAATTTTTACCAACCAAATGACTTTCTCAAGAAATTATGAAAAATTCACTATTGGATAATTTCAACATCCTAATTCCAAATATAGTACTCATTTTATCTAAAAACATTATTAATATATGAATTTTCACTTTTAAAATAAAAAACAACATCTATAGAATAGTCATGGATTTTTGACAAAAATAGTTTTCAAATCATAATAAAAAAATTTAATTTTTTTTATAAAAATTATATGATCATTTATATTTAATTAATATTATTTTATTAACAATAATTATTTATTAAAATAATATGTTATTGAAAAATCTGTTAATTCATGAAATTAGATTTCATTATTGAATATTAACTTAAAATAATATTTGTTCTTAAAAAACCATTTACTAAGTAACAATATTAAAATAAATGTATATTATTTATTCTATACAAAACTATTGCTCAAAATTATAGTTATACAGGTTATTGATACATAACCCCTTACAACAAACGAATAAGACCTGAGCGTATGGTGGGAGATGCAGACAACCTTTATGGAGGTTCAGATAACATCAATCAGTGGATAATATCTATAAACATCCACTTCTCACAAGGGCAGTTCCGTTCAAGCTTAACATGTTGAAGATCAGATTGGTCATGGTCAAGAGCAAAGCCCTATGACGCTACCTCTTTATAGAGCTTTGACAAATGAGATCCATATAGAGAAATTATACTGGATTAGCTCATCACTTCCTTATTCTAATTAAATTGGTTTTTTTAAACCTCAATACTTATACAAATCAATTCATCACTATTAAATAGATTTATTAGCAATGATAATAATTATTTATATAATTTTGAAATAAAAAAACATAAAACCAAGGAAGTTCATATTTTATATTATGATTTTACATAATAAGTCTTTTAACTAGAAAAGTAGCATTTTTCATTAATAAATGTTTGGGTCTTTACAATCATCCCCCCTTAAGAAAAATTACCATTGAAATTTCCTTTTCCCAAATTAAAAGAGATGTGGTTCACTCCACCTCATCACTTCCTCCAGTTCCCTTGTTTCTAATTTAAATTGTTTGTTTTGAGACAACACCATGATGAGGAGCATCGTCTTATTTCATAGAACATTTTCCCTATGATCTAAGAACATCCCAAAATTTTCTTCATATGAGAGGTCATTCATTAATTGTACCATCTCTAGATTGAGTACATGTGATTGGTTTGGTATGTACTTCATCAATAGTAAAACATTGAATAAATTACATATTTGAGATATGTTCAGTGGGAGTGCTAGTCAATAAGGCACTGCTCTAATGCGATCTAGGATCTAAAAAATGTCAATGTACCTTGGGATAATCATTCCCATCCTCCCAAATCTCATAAATATCATCCACGATGATATGTAGGGAAATATTGTGTCTCAAACCTCATATGGGCTTATTAAATGATTTTCATGCTAGCTATTTTTTCGACTCTGAGTAGCTTTAATGTGATACTGAATATTCTTATCCTTCTCCAACATTTCATCGATAATTTTTGGACCTAGGAGTTTTTTCTCTTCAACATCATCCAAATATGTCAGTGTTCTTCACCTCTTCTCATAAATGGATTTATAAGGATCTATTTTCATGCATGAGTGGAAACTGTTATTATTAGAGAATGAAACTAGAGAATTATGTTGATACCATCCTCCATTTAAGTCCTTTGAGCATTCCCCCCAACATTTACTCTTGTTTTTGGATAGTATTCTCAGATTTTTCATGAGTTCGAGGAGGATAAGATGTACTAAAGTTCATCTCAGTATTCAGAGTATCTTGGAGACTATTCATGAACATAGAGGTGAATCATGGATCCCGATCAGATATAATAAATAATAGTACTCCAGGCATACTTACCACTTATCTGATGTATATTTGTGCCTGTTGATCCAATGGAAAAACCAAATGATTTCAATGATGTGTTTAGTATTTATAAGATTATCCACAATAACTAAGATATCTTTGTTTCCATTGGATGTCTTAGTGATGAAGTACATGTTGATGCTATCCTATTTCCACATAGGTATGGGAAATGGTTGCATCATCCCCTCGGACTTCTTCCACTAAAACATAGCTTGATGACATACCAAGCACATTGATGTATACATAGCGATCTACTTCATCAAGTTATGCCACCAATAATTCTCTTGATGATCTCAAAACGTGTTTCTAATTCCATGATTAATGGAGAACTTCGTTCTGTGTGCGTAATAAAAGTGTTATTTATTTATCTTTGGATGTTATGGATCACATATTCTCAACCCAAATATCATAATTCATTCTTCATCAACATTGAAATCCAATTATTTCCTTTTTTTATAGTTACAACTTTCTCCTGAATTCCCACATCATCCTTTTGAGAATCTTCTAAACATTCCAAAATATATGGTTGACAAACCATTTGTGAAATGTTTTATGATATTCCATTATTTATGATTCCCATGTCTAACTTTTTCAAATATATGAGGATTATATCCTTTTCAATTCTCATCAATAATAAAATCATTGGGACCTTTCTACTTGGAGAATCTATCATGTTGTTCTCTTTTTGAGTGTGGTAATGGATAGAGTAGTAATAGTATTTGATCAGATATAACTATCTTCGAAGGAGAATGATCAACTATTTCTGTGTGAATATATACTTGAGGCTTTTATAATTCATATATATATCACACATCTCCCCAAGGAGTTGATTCTGCATAATTTTTAAAGCAAAGATTATTGCATCTAACTCTAGATCATGTGTTGGAGAGTTTTTCTCAGGAACATTTAATTTCCTTAATGCATACAAAATGAAGTTCTCTATTTTCATCAACACACAACCCATTCTCTTCTTCGAAGCATCACTGAATGACACAAATATTTCTCTACTAGTGGGTAGTGTGAACATTGGCCCAGTGGTAAGCCTTCTTTTAAACTACTTGATTCTCTCTTTGCATTCATCACTCCAATAAAAATTGACTCCCTTCTTAGCTATATTGGTAAGAGGGTTCGACAATCATTAGAAATTCCTCAAAATTGGAAATAATATCTTTCTATCACCATTAAGCTAGGGATATACATCACTGATGGTGGCCTTAACCATCCCATTTTACAGTTGTATTGGAGGGATCCATAGATATCCCATTAATTGTGATGATATGACCCAAGAATGGGACTTTCTTAAAAAAGAACTCACACATGTTGTACTTTTCATCATGTCTGAGAAGATTTCTAAAGAATTAGCGATTCTTAATGGAATTACTATGAATTTATAGCTCCCATACCTAGTTCAAATAGAATTCTTTGGGATATCCTTCTTTTTCACCCTTTCATGGTAATATCCCATCTGAATATCCCCCTTGTATAAGTATAGTTATCCATAAAGTTGTTCGAACAAGTAAACAATTCATTGTATAGGATTTTCATTCTTTATCATTATTTTTTGAGCACTTGATAATCTATGCCAAGGAAAATTTACCCATTTCATCTTCATAAGGAAGATGGCTGTCGTACCACATGGTGTAGCACATGGGCATATAAAAACATTCTCCATATTATCCTATAGTTTTTATTCTTCTCCTCATGCTCCACAACAACCATTCGATATAGATTCTTGAATTTTGGAAATTCCCTAGGTATAAGATCAATCAATAATTCAACATATTTTCAAGTAGTATGACTAGTATATTCCTTGGGGAAAACTTCATATAATTCCCTATCAATTGGAATCTCATAAAGGATGGTTTCTTCCTTATACATAACCATCCAAAAAAGATACGTGTGTTCATAAAGAAGAAATATCAATGCTTGAGATGACGATACTAAAAAGGAATTATCTTCCTCCATCCCCTTTGTACAAAATTGGGGTTCGATTCTACATATGGATAGTGATTTACCTCTCACGACAATTTATGTTGGCTCTATCTAGGTAAATCCAATCCATGCCATGAATTGCATCAAATTCTACTAGAGGGAATATGATGGGGCTCACCATAAATATTAAACCACAAATTGTGAGTGAGGAGGAGTTATATTCATGGGATGCAATGATTTCCCCATTTTCCATTCTGACTGACATCTCTTCTTATATGATTTGTGGTGATGTTGGGATTGTTCTGCTAAACTTTTAGGATATAAAATAGTTTGTAAACCCAAAATCAAAAAGGTCATTCATTATTCATGAATGAATAACTAGAGTACATGTCACCACTTTGTTTTTGGGATTTATTTTGGAGGTAGTGATGAAAAACCATCTCCCTTTCTTCCTTGGAGATTATTGGTTGCCTCTAAAAACCCTTATCTTAGGGAACTGGTTGGAAACGTTCCTTGGTTCATTGTAGTTAAAGTAATGAACAATTCGTTGAGGGGTCGAATAAAGTGTTTCCCTCCTCTATCCGAACAAAAGGTTTTTCTTGTTAGTCATTCATTTCCACGTTCCCTTTTCTTCCACATATAATGAATTTCCTCGACCATGTCAGGACATTTACAAGGTTCTTCTTTTCTATACCTTTGGAAAGTGGGGTGGTATAATTACTTTGAACCATTGGATTTATCCATCGGACTGCCAAAATTAATTTCCACCTTATGATAATTATCTGTAACACCACAAGATTTCATAGAACATTATTTCTTCAATTTAAATCAATAACTTGAGCTACACACAACACCGAGTTTGACTGCACCATGACTTACCAAAATAGATGTTCTAAAGTGGTTATGAATAGTATTATATGAATTTTGAATTTATTTATTCCATATAAATTTTAACATCCAAATTTTTTGTTTCTTAGACATAACATAAGAAACAAATTCATTTTTTCAGATAAAGGAATTATTTTTCAGAAAATGCAATTTTACATACTTTTAAAGAAAAACTCTTTTAAAATCTAATATTTGACACTTGTATATATTATATTTGAAAAAAATAAACTTTCTCTTTAGAATCAAGCCATAAATATTCAGTTTTGATAAAATTTTTTGTGTTTTTTCTGATAACATTAATATTTGGGTCAACCGTGAAAAATACTAAATTTTAATTGAAAACAAATTTTTTATTAAAAAATTATTTATAGTATTCAATTATTGGTTTTAATGGTTTTGAAGTATAATTTGATTATATTTTTATCATTTAATACAATTTTGTTCATTATATGTTATATCACATTAAAATTTGATAAAAACCCATGTCAATGTTTTGATAGTTATTAACTTTTAAAAACCGGATTTTTGGTTTTGACAAATGGAATTCATTTAAAATTAAAAAAATGAAACTTCAATTTTTTGAATTTTTTAAAATAGAGATTATTATTGAATTTTAATATCCTGATTATATTAGGGTGATTTTATGGTATTTTTCTAAAAACATAATTTTTTTTATGAATAGTGAAAACACTACGTTATTATTCAAAATCAAATTTTTATTTAAATAAATTATTACATTATTTAAATTTATTTTAAGTCAAAATAGATTTATAAAACCTATATAAATTCAATGTAATTCATTGGAGTCATTTTATAATAAAATTAGTCGTATAAAATTTTATTAATATTTTTAACCTCTTTTACCCCTCTTCTAGGAACGATAACAAATTTGCATAATAAAATTTTACCACTTTTATGAGTTGAATTTTAAAAATCCTAGAGAAACTGTTGACATCATTAATTAAAATTTGATTCAATAAGATGAAAATAAATATTGGTGAATAGTAACTTTTGACTTTTATTTACCACTATTATAAGTAAATAGGGTAATTAAAGGTAAAAATTATATTATAATTACCAATAAAATGTCAGAATTCTCTTGGATAAGTGTAATACGAACAAAAACAAACATAGGAATAATATATTATTCTTTAGGTCCACATAGATTTGATAATGACATATATTATTATTTTATTTAAAAAATAGTTAAAAGTGATAAATTCAATGTTTATAAACTAAACCATTTTTAATATAGAGTTATACATAAGATAAATTCGACTCTAAATATTAATTATAAAAAAGTATATTTACTACATAATGTAATTTAATTTACAATTCATTGAGATTAAATAATTAAATTTATTTACGACACAATGATAATGCATTAATTACCTTCTTAATGAAATATTAAAATAACTTATATTATATTTAATAAAATAAATACAATTAAATGGTTTTGATTCCATCCGCAAATTGTATAGGTAAATATGACATTTTAGGGTTGATTAGATTAATTTTTTTCGAAGTGATAATGATATTATGACTTTTACAAAAACAAAATACCAAATAGTGTCAAAATTGACATAAATAAATTTTTAAAACAAATAATATATTATTGGTTGATATAATATTTCCCAAACACTAAGGATATTCTAAATGAATTATATAATATTATATATGTCATTAATGAACAACTTGAGTTTCTATTGGATGTTTATAGTATGATTATTAACCATATATTGTAAGAATACAAGAAGACCCAGTAAAAGTTAAACTATTTAACTAAGAGTTAAATCTAAAAGATATGGTTAAAATGGAAACCAAAACTTGTATAAAACAAATTGGATGAGATTATTGAGACCCATAACCACATGTATCTCTATATAAATTTATTAGGAGCCATTATAAACGAAATATGATTGTATAATAAATTAATATTTTAATCCTTTCCTAAAGTAAACTTAACCCCTCTTATAAAAGGTCACTTCCCCTTATCTCAAAATCGCCCCTCCAAAGCCATTTAGCTCGGAGAAAACCTTCCCGAATATCCTGAAAACTTCTCAAAAATCAACCTGGATTCCTTAAATTTATTAAAATCCAACTTAAGTAGCCTTTTTATCAACTCAAAAAAGGAAATACCTGACGAAGAGGTAATAATTTCACCACCCTCTTTCAAGTTCATTTCTTCTTCCACTTTTTCATTGATTGTTGTTTACATAAAAACATAATAATTACAATACCTCCTACATACTGTGATGTAATTATAAATTTTGTATAACCATATTCATTATTATATCCATCCTATAAATGACAAAGTCTCCATATATGCATACTTACGGCTCACTGTCTCCACGTCGTGGGGGAGTTTGCTATTCAAAAACATCATCATTTTGAAAGGTATAATAATGAGTATAAAAGATGAAAATAATAAAAATAACATGTTAATGAATCTTTAAATATGATATACCATACAATTATATTCAATTTCATCATCAATATAATGATATTGTCTCTCGTGTGAATGTACGTATTACCGTCTCCATGATGTGATAAGATTCATTCCCACATTCACTAGTCAACGATGATTAAAAAAAATATATTATCAATAAGTATTAAATATATGACATAATAATTGTATTGGATATATTTAGATATGTACATACATATATCTTATTCACTTACATCTATTCAATACTATATGAAAATGGAAACAACGTTTATACGTACGTACGACCTACCATCTTAAAAAACGGTGCCTTCCATTTAATATATCTATCTATTATATATATTTATATTCTAAATATATATGATATATTAATCAATGGTTATATTCTGGAAGTATTTAAATCATGATCTAAATGATACGATCTAGAATAACAAGTTAAAACACGTACTATAGAGAAAGAGACTATTACACAAAATGTAAATTTAACATGGAAATAATTATTAAATGGATACTATAAAATCATAAATGAATCATGTATGATATAATAAATATGAATATGGTTCTTGTTTTGGTATAATATAATAACATACTATGGTTATTATAAGGGAGGTTAAACGTACCCTCCACCAAAGGAAAGTGCAAGGTAAGGGTTAATTCTACGATCTCTTCAATATCGAAAGTTGTTTTTATGTGATTATCTACTAGGACGTCTTTATCATCCACAATTGTGTTTCATAATAATATTTTCAAAAGGAATATTTTATTACTTTATTTAAGGGAATCTTTAACTGGATCATAATTTTAAATGGTTTAAATATTTATTCTTTTAAATCATTCTCATTAATGTCCATGTTTTCAAAATGGGTTTTAAGGATTTATTTCCGTGGATAAGACTGTTTTTAAAATGTAAATTTCATTCAAAAGATTCCATCCAGTGTGGGGAACATTGATTCAAAAATTTATTTAAATTTATTCCTTTCTAAATTGTATGATTATTAATTGTCTTCATGAAATAGTGATATTTCTCTCAAAGAGTTTTACAAATCATTTACATCTATATTAATATCCCTTGATATATTTTAAACTTGTTTGAGGTTGTTTTATTATGATACAAATCTTCCATATTATATTTTAGGTTTTGTGATATGTTTGACTATGGATGTGTTATTTTTGTACCGTTTATGGTTTTTGGATAATGTATTAACATTTCGTAGGCTAGTTTTAAAGTGAATGATTTTTCTATGTTTAAATATTTTCATTTGAGTAATGTATTTGACTTAGTAAGTGGCGGGTGGAACCCGCTATAGCACCTTGATTCATTGGTAGGTCTCATGAGATAAACTAGTGTCTTGTAATAGGGCCTTGACAAAATTATATTTGTAGTATTGTCATAACACCTTGACTATGTGGTTATGAAGTCTGGCATTATGCATTCCATCATTATGAAATTAGCTATTAATATTACATGTGACTATTCAACTAGTATAATATCAATGTGAATAAGTAAATGGCATTATTTTGATTAATCCTTTCCATATTATACTGATGTTTATGTTTAATGGGTTTTTGTTTTATTTTTATACATTGCCTTAAATGCTTATGCTTATTAATGATAGTCTCCACTATATTGTTATCCATACTGAGCATTAGAGATCACACTTTTGTATGTTTTATTTTTTCTATGAAGTGAAAAAGTATATTATGACTGACATGCAAAGATAATTTAAGGGATATGAATGTGGTCAATAGAGATAATGTAGTTTTCATTTTTCATTTTATTATGTAATGTAACATTCATGTTTGTAATCTATTTTCCAAGACTGCTAAACTGATCTATCCTTCGGGACATGATTCCATGTAATCATGATAATGTATTAAAATAATGCACCAACTTTGGGTACTGGGTTTAGGGAATTATAGTTGGTATTAGATGAAGTTTAGAAAAAACCATGGAAATAGATTTAGTTAAATGCCGATTTGAAAACATTACCCTATGATAGACTTTTAGGATTAGGATAAAAGAGCATCCTTGAATTTTGGTAATGTAGATATTTTTTTTATTTTCCATGAAATACATCCTTGTCTGGATACTAGCTAGTAGAGGAAGATCTAGAACGGATATACAAAAGAGTGAAAACTCTAACAAGGAGTTTTGGGCTTGACCAAGGTTATTCCGGTACATGACAATAGGCCTTGTTACACTCTTGGTTACGACAATCTTGTGGGGATATGGCTAGGATAATTCACATATTCATTACAATCCATTATGGAGGATTTAAAAGTAAATACTTCCTCAAAGAAAACATTTTATGATTATAGATTATATTTATAATGTTTTTAATTTACGTTATGTATTTTATAATTTTGTAATTATACATTGTGATTCCTATACTAACTTAGTGTATGCCATTGTATAGAAATGGTGCATAGTATAAGGAATGAAATTCCTTGCAATAAGCATGATCAAAAGATTAATAAGGATCGTATCTTTGATTATATTAAGCTAACATTTAAAAGGGAAATAGTCTCCTATATATTCACATCATATGAAGAAATAGTATCATGAGTTAATAAGATATGTAAATAATTCTCTTAGTCCTATGGATTTTTAGGGAAACAAGAGAAGAAATGGATGGAACAGAGAAAGATGGATAAAGTGAAGAGAGGAATGATGAATTTTCCCATATGTGATAATTTTGGAAAGAATCACCTAGTAAATGATTGCAGGGAATGTGAGTTTTTTATAAGTGTAGGGAAAAAGGTCACCAAGTACGTGATTGGAAGGGTAAGAAAAGGGTTTCAAATTTATATTGCTTCAAATAAAAGGATTCAGGACACTACGTGAAGCAATGTTCTAATCATCAGAGTATACCCCAAATGATGCTATTGGATAATAATCAAGTGATGATACAACCAATGATGAAGAGGAATGATAATATTTTTTTACTTTGTCATTAAAGTATTGTGTCATTTCATTATTGTATTAATGATGTACATGTTATAAGAATTATATAATATAAAAGGATTGTACTACAGTACTATTTCATTAAAGAATTGAGATTGTGTGGAACAAGTAAAAGTGACTCAATAGTAGGTTAAATGTGTAGTAAAATATATGGTTGAAAGAAATATACACCATAATATGGTTCTGATACTGAGGTAGTGATTTTGGAATAATATATGATTCATTTCGATATATTATATTATATATTCTTGACTTTCGTGATACTGATTAATGATTAGTATTTTACATAATTATTACAAATTTTATTGGATAAAAGGAGTATATCTAGTTTTCTATAAGGAATATGGGATCATGAATGTAATCATTATTTTTTATGGTAATATAGGGTGTTAAATTGTTTTATAAGAATACTTGATGAAGGTATTCACTTGTTATTATGTAGAAAAAGGGTCCTCATGGTTTTTACCTTCCTTATAAATTTGGTATTGTGAGTTGGGACAGAATTATTTTGGATAAATCTAATGGTTGGAGTCGACTATGTTTGACATTGGATTTTATTGTTACGGTTAAATAATTTCTTGAGATTATTTTGTATTTCCATAAAAAGGACAACCCGGAGGTCGAGTGACAACCCATCACGTCTGGTAACGTTAGGATACTAGAACCCACAACCAAAGGGCGATAAGGGTGGATCACCTACCAGTGACATATGTGATGTCCGGGTTTGTATAATGTAGTTTTCTCAATATTCTGACAAATAAATTATAAAATCATTATTTTTGGAAATCTATATGATTAGGATAAATAGAATATTTTTTAATTCTATTATCTTTTGGAGTGAAAGATGTGTTTATGGTTGGAATTAGTGGAAGGATGAAGATCTACTTGTCAAGTATATTTTTTTCATCTTATTCTATGAATAAATAAATTCTTAAACATTAGGGATCATATCTTAAAACCAAAAAATGTGTTATCCTAATACCTTATCTTTTGAGAACAGGCTATATTATAAATCAACAATGATTGAATGCTATGAGGCCCTCAATGTTACATTTATTTGTAATTGATGACCCCAATCACTCCCTATAAATATTTACGTTTCCCCTTAATTATGTATCTCTAATATCCATAAATGTTCTCCTAATTGAGATCAGAATTTGGTGGTGACTTTTTCATTTCCCTTTCCCTCTTATTAAGACTAAATTATATTAAACCAATTTCTGATGTTGGTTTTCCGAAAAGGTATTTTTCTTATTTTTTTAACCTTTTATTATCAAGGAAAAACTTCAAATTTCATGGACACAATTTGTTTAAGGATGGTAAAATGTAACACACCATTATTTCATTGTACGTTATTTCTTCAAATTAATTGATTAACTTGGGCTATACACAACACCACGTTCGAGCACACCAAGACATACAAAAAAAGATGTTCAAAAGTGGTTATGAATAGTATTATCTTCATTTTGAATTTGATATATTACATAAATTTCTAACATCTGTATTATGTGTTTCTTAGACAGAATATAAGAACAAATTTATTTTTTCAGATAAAGGAAGAATTTTTCAAAAAATGAAATTTTACCACCTTTTAATGGAAAACCCTTTTTAAATCCAATATTTGAAACTTTTGTATATTAAATATGATAGAATAATCTACTTATTTATAATCAAGAAATAAAATTTTTTTCTGATAAATTTTTGGTGTTTTTCTAATAACTTTTATATTTGGGTGAATAGTGAAAAATAAATTTTTTTTTTTGAAAACAATTTTTTATTAATAATAATTTATATTGTTCAATTATACATTTGAATGGTTTTGAATTAAAATCCGATTTTTGTATTATTTAATAAAATTTAGTTCATTATAAGTAATATAACACTTAAATTTTACATAAACACATGTCAATCGTTTGATAGTTTTTGCCTTTAAAGAACTCACTTTATTGGTTTTGACAACGAGAATTAATTTTTTATTAATAAATGAAAATTATATGTTCTTAATTTCGTAAAATATGCTTTAATTTTAAATTTGTAATATCAAAATTAGTTTAGGTTGAATTTTTGGTATTTTTCTAAAAACATTCAATTTTTGATGAATAATGAAAAACACAATGTTATTATTTAAAATCAACATTTTATATTTATAATTATTTAGTTTATTTAAATTTATTATATGTAAAAACAGATATATAATACCTATATATGTTAAATTTAATTCATTAGAGTCATTTTATTATAAAATTAGATGTATAAAATTTTATTGAACTTTTTAAGCTCTTTTACCCACCTTCTAGGCACGTTATCTAATTTTCATAAAACATAATTTTACCACTTCTGTGAGTTTAATTTCAAAAATACAAGACACATAGTTGACATTAGTAACTAAAATGTGATTCAATAAGATGAAAATAATGTTTGTTGAATAGTATCTTTTGACATTTAGTTGCCATGGTTAAATGTAAATAAGGTAATTAAAGGTAAATTTATACTATACTTACACTAAAATAAGTCTTAATTCTATGGGATAAGTGTAATTCGACAAAAATAATCCTTAGGAAAAAAATACGATCCTTTATGTCCACTTGGATTAGATTATTATGTTTATTATTATTATATTTAACAAAGTGTTAAACGTGTTGAATTCAAAGATTATTAACTAAACCATTTTTAGTAAATATATATACATAAGAAAAATTTGACTATCAATATTAATTATAACGATTAAATGATTTCATACATAATAGTATATTATTTTTAATTTTTAGACATTAATTAATTAAATTTATTTATGACACAATGATGATGCACTAATTACCTTCTTAATGAAATATTTAAATAGTTTAAATTATAAATTTTAAAATATATATAATTTAACGGTTTTGATTCCATCCACGAATTTTCTATGTTAATATTACATGTAAAGGTTGACTAGATATTTTTTCTATGTGATAATGTTGTTATGACTTTGACAAAAACAAAATACCAAATTGTTTCAAAATTTACATAAATTAATTTATAAAACTAATAATATATAATTGGATGATATAATATTTCAAAAAATCTAAAGATCAGAAAAATGGATTAAATAATATTATATATTTCATTATGGAACCACTTGATGTTTTTTTGGAAGTTTAGAGTATGTTTATCTACCATATAGTGTGATATTTCAAGAAGACCCGGTAAAAGTTAAACTATTAAACTAAGAGTTAAATCTAAAAGATAAGGTTAAAATGGTAACCTAATCCTGTCTAAAACCAATTTGTTGAGAAACTATCTACCCATAACCACCTAAGGATTGAAATATATTTATTTGGAGCCATTATATTCCGAATATGATTGTATAATAAATTAATATTTTATTCTTTTCCTAAAGTGACCCTCTCCCCTCTTATAAAAGGGAACATCCCCTTCTATCCAAATCACTAAACCGAATCCATTTGGGTCGGACAAATCATGCTCAAATATTATCTCAAATATCCTCACATCAACCTCGAGTCCTTAAATTGATCAGAAACCCAACCTACGGAGCACTTTTGATCAACTCCAAAAGGAACCACCTGAAGAAGAGATAATAATGTCACCACCCTCTTTCAAGTTATTTTCTTCTTCCACTTTCCCCTTCATTGTTGCTTCCATAACAAAATAAAAACACCAGTACCTCCTACATACTATGATGTTATTATAAATATGGTACAACCATATTCATTATTCTATCTATCCTGTAAATGACAAGGTCACCATACGTGCGTATGAATGGCTTACAATCTCCACATCGTGGTGTTGTTTGTTATTCAAACACATAATTATTTGTATGGGTATAATAATGAGTATAACTGATGAAAATAATAAATATAACATCTTAATTATTTTTTATATACGATATAACATCCATTTACAAATGACTTCACAATCAATATAATGATATTGTCGCTCGTGAGTACGTACAGAATATCATCTCCACGACACAATAAGATTCATTCACATGTTCACAATTCGACGATGATTATAAAAATAATATTATTAATAATTATATTATATATGAAATAATATTTATACTATATATATATACATATATCTTATTCAATTACAACCATCTGATATGATATGAAAACGGAAACAACGTTTATGCGTACTTAAGGCATGTCATCTCCATAAAGAGTGCCTTCCATTCCATATATCTATCTATTATAAATATTTATATAATATATATATAAGATATATAAATCATGGATTATATTCTGTAAATATTTATATAATTATCTAAATGATACGATCAAGAATAAAAAGTTAAAACACATAGGGTAAAGAATGCGATTATTACCCAAAATGTTAATTTATAATGGAAATAATTATTAAATGGGTAATATAAAGTCATAAGTGAATCATGTAAGATATAAAAAATATAAATATGGTTCTGGTTTTTGTATAATTTAATAACATACTATTTTCATTATATATGATTTTAAATATACCCTCATCCAAAGGAAAGTGAAAAGTACATGTTAATTCTACTATCTCTTCATTATCTGAGGATGTTTTTATGAGATTATCTATTGGGACCTCTATATAATCCACATCTGAGATTCATAAAAATATTTTGGAAAAGAAATATTTTACGATTTTATTTAAGGGAATATTTAACTATATAATCATTTTAAAAGGATTAAATATTTATTCATCTAAATCCTTTTCATTAATGTCCTTGTTTTGATAATTTTTAAGGATTTATTTATAAATACATGAATCTTTTTAAATTGTTAATTCCTTTCAAAAGATAAAATGTTGTGTGGGGAAATTTTATTCAAAAATGTATTCAAATTTATTCTTTTTTAAATTTTGTGACCTTTAAATGTTTTCATGAAAAAATAATATTTTTTTCAATGAGTTTTAAAAATAATATTCATCTATTTCAACAACCATTGATTGATTTTAAACTTTTTTAAAGTTGATTTATTTTGATACAAATCTACCATATTTTATTGATGGTTTTGTGATATGTTTAACTATGGATTTGTTAATATTATACCAATCATGGTTTATATATAATGTATAAACATTTCATATGCTAGTTTTAATACTAATGTTTATATTATGTTTAAACATTTTCATATAGAAAATTATTTGGACATAGTAAGCGACGGGCAGAGCCCACTTGATCTCCACGATGCATCAGTTGGTCGCATGATACAAACTTGTTTCTTGGGACAAGACTTTTAAAAAATCATATTTGTAGCCTTGGAACCAGGCCATGACAATGCGGTAATGAAGTCTGGTATTATGCATTCTATCATTTTAAAATTAGCAATTGATATTACATGTGACTATTTGACTAGTATAATATCCATTTGAATATGTAAATTGTATTATGTGATTTATTATTACCATATTACACTATATATTATGTTTAAAAGGATATTATTTTAGTTTTATACATTTCTTTAAATTTTTATGCTTATTTATAAAAGTTTCAGCTATAATGTTATCCCTACTCAGGATCTAAGCTCACCCCTTTCTATGTTTTATTTTTTCCGCAATACGAATTATTATATTATGAATTACCTATATGGATAATCTAAGGGATATGAATGTGGTAAATGGATACAATGTAGTTGTTGTTTTTCATTTTATAATTTAATGTGACGTTCATGTATGTAATCTATTTTTCATGACTGCTAAACTGGTCGGTCCTTCAGGACACGATTCCTTGTAATCAAACCAATGTATTAAAATAATGCAATTACTCGGGGTAAATGGGGTTGGGGCATTACATTATACCCATGATGCCATTGAGATTTGATGATCTCTATTTAGACTTTAAAGAAACATCATAAAATTTTCTTCATAGCTCTCGATGTCACATATCAATATGGATTTCCACAGCCTAGGTTTGTTCCCACAAAAGAAGAGATCAACATTGTGTTTCAGGGTAACGAATAAGTCAGAGGAATATCATGAAAACCTTGATATGTTTTACTCATAATCATTGATGGATTCTATCTTTTTCTATGAGGGAAAAGAACAACTTTTCCATCTAAAGTCAGATGGTGTGAGGAAAATATTTATCAATTTGTGTTTTTAGAAATCATTCCATTCCAACGCCTTGATATCCTCCTTAGGATTCATATTTTTTATCAATATCCATCATTGATCGTATTCACCATCAATGTGATAAGTAGTTATAAGTACCTTCTCTTGTTCATAACATTGAATTATGGATAATATCTTCTCAATTTGGTTTATTTATTGTTTGACGATTGAGGGATTATATGATACTTTAAATGTAGGAGACCTTTGTCACATGAAGCTCTCGATTATGATTAGTTATTTATTAGGGGGATGGGGTGAAATTTCCTCTTTAACAATATTTCTATTAAAAACATTTGTTAAGATAGAGTGTATCGGGACTATGTTTGTGATTCCCGCTCCCATCGGCTTCGGAATATCATTAAAACCATCTTCACATTAATATTCGCACTGGTTTTCAGTCAGAGTCCTCCTATTACATGCCATTGGATGTAATAAAAGAAAAGTAATGGGTAACACATAATGGGAAATATAATTACAATGAGAGATAACTTATAAATTACATTTATTTCTTTAAATTATAATTCTATAAGATTCATTCTATGTTATCCATGACCTACTTCCTAACATATATTATTTGGGAAATTTTTTATTCCCGTAATAATGGTCTATACTAAAATTATGAATTTTACAAAGAATATCTGTTGGAAGTGTCATAACCAAGAATGAATCAAGGCATGTTGTCATGTTCTAGTTCCCCTTCGAGTCTATCTTAAAGAGATGTTTTCTGATTTTTCACATGTATACATTTGTGCTAGAGCCACCTCTAACTGCCTATATCTAGAGAGAGATGTATTTTCTTGATAAACCAAATACACAACAGAAACCAAAATTTAGGGATGTTTTTGTAATACATAGTATTATCACTAAGGCTTTGACTAGGGTATTCTAATATTGATCAAAAAAATTACTAAACCTAGCCTCTGATACCAACTATAACAGCCCTTATCCTTATTAGATACATAATCAATATTTATTACATAAACTATCACATAAGACAACTCTAAGGATCAAGAGGAATAGAGTCCTATGAAATTATGAACATTACATAACAACTTAGATCATAAAACCCAAAAAAATAATAGAAAATTTCTTTTACATGATCACTACATTTTTTTGTTCTTAGGATTTCAATGGATAACCTAAAGATATGCATATAAAAATGGTGAGATATAAATCCTTGTAAGGAAGTAAACATAGAATAACATGACGAATATAGTAAATTTTAGTAAATATGAATATCAATAGAGCACATGAGATTCATTAACATAAAGGCATAATATAGCATGATTAACATATCTTAGAAATGTGGCATCAACATTTATCATGTTATTAGCATGAGTAAAGGATTATTGCACATGGAGCAAGAGTAAACCCTCATTTTACATGATTTAGAAATATTAAACCCTCATTTAACTTGACGTATCATGATACTACTTGTTAAACAATGAATTAGAGCTCTATCTAGGTACACCCTTCATAATCATTTCATTTCATGCATAAGTGTGCCACATGGATCATACAATATGGAATCATTCAACATTATCATGTATTCCATGATAAAATAATGCATAATATATACCTGAAACAATATAATTGATAAGTAAATATGTGTAAAGTGGAATATCCTTGAGAGATAAATTGGCATGGTATTCACTACATAATGACTTTGGCTTTGAAAATCGCGGTGTAAATTCGGTAGCATAATGACATGACATAACAATTAATAAAAATTATTGATGAGAGAGAGAGAGTGGTATATAATCACATGCAAAAAAATTGTATAGTAAGAGGTTAATAATGATACATTCCCCAACACATGTATTGTAATTTAGATGCATAATATAAAATAATTTTTTGAATAAAAATGAGAAGAGAGAAATTCCTTATTGAACTTCAGCATGGTAAAAGGTGTGCATGGGTGGAATTAATGGGAGAGAGAGAGGTATCATTAGTCAAAAATGAGAAGGGAATTATGAGGGAGGTGAGAAATAATTCCCCAACATTTGTAATTGTGAAAAAAATGGTATAAAAATATAAATATATTTAGAGAAAAACGAGAATAGAAAAAAAAAACTTTTGAAAATTCAGTATGGTAACAGGTGTACATGGGTGGAATTAATGAGAGAGAAAGGTTTATATATTCATTCATCAAAAATGAGGGAAGTATGGGGGAGGTTATGAAACATACCCCAAAAATTTTTTAATTGAAGATAAAAGGGAAAAACATAATGATATTTGGAAAAAATGAGAAAGGAAGAAATTCCTCAAAGATTTTCAGAATAGTAACAGGTGTACACGGGAAGTATTAATGACAGATATAGGTGTATTATCATCATTAAAACATAAGTAAGGAATTATAGGGTAGGTTACTAATCATACCCACACATTTGTAATTTAAAGTAAAAGGGTATAAAAATATAAAAAACATAGAAAAAATTGAGAGAGTAATAAATGGATTACATAGAAGTGTGATCCCAAAGGAATGGGAGATTTTTAAGAGAGGATTATTTAGAGCATGGGGAACCTTTTGAGGATTATAGAGAGAATAAGGCATAGTTTGGTCGAGCTACAATGTTTTTGAGTGAAAATTTAGTGAGAGATTGGGTGTGTTTATATATAAAAGGGATAAAATTATCTATTATTTAGGTTTTGGACACAACACATAAAACTAATCAAAACCAAAAACAATCCCATGGTATTTTCCAAAGGGGTATAGAAACATTATTTTATAAGGCCAATGGGTGAACATATTAAAATAGTAGGTTTTATTATGTGGAGTTGATTCACACTCTCAAAGAAATACATTTAGAATTTTAAAATGCTCTATAAGTCTGGGAGGGTCGACTACAGATTTGTAAAATAAATAAAAAAATACAAAATAACATTATTTTAAAGGTAAAATAAATAATGGATGATCAAACCTTTTATATTATTTTATTACATCACGATTGGGTAATTATGATGTCATAAAACACAATATTTTCCCCGTTGGTCAATTTTGACATCCTGATTTAAAAAATAATATTTATTTTATCTAAATAATTTATAAAATATGTTTATTTTAAAATTTATTATAAAAATAGACATTCATAGAAAATTCATGGTTTTTGACAAAAACAGTTTTCAAACCATAATTAAAATTATAGTTGTATTTATAAATAATATATGATTATTTATATTTAATAAAAATTAATTTAATAACAAAAATATGTTATTAAAACTATTATTTAACTCAAAAACCCTTTAATTAAAAAAGATAAATAATCAATTGAATATTAACTAAAAATAAAATTTCTGATTTAAAAATTATTTACAAAGTTATATTAATAAAATGAATGTATATTCTTTATTTGTTACAAAACTAATGCACCTAATCATAGTTCTTGGGTCCTGTTTTGTATCCCTTTATATCACCCACATATGTGCTGGGGGGGTAATGTTGGTAAAGGTGACAAACTCTTGGGGGAGGTTTAGATAACATCGCTTAGGTGGTAATATCCATTAACTTACAATTCTCCCATAGGTCGTTCCGTTCATGCTTAACGTGTTGATGCTCTGCTTGGGCTTTGTTATGAGAGAAGCCCTGTGCAGCTATCTCCTTTCCGAGCTCTGAAAAATGGGCTTTGTATGGAAGAAATTCTACTAGATGAGGTCCTCACTTATTTTTTGAGTAAATTGGATATGTTAATGTCTTATATATATACTAATCATGTGATCCCTGTTTAATGTCTATATAAACAACGCAAACAATTTGTAACGGTATTTTGAAATCATAAAACATAAAACCAAGGATGTAAATATTATATATATATATTTTAAATAAAAATACATATAATTAGATCAAAATGATTTTTCATTAATAAAATTTTCAGTCGTTACATATATTTTTTAATAATACATAAAATCTCGAGATTGAAATGATGTGGACCATTGATGGAGATGGTAGGTAGTGTGTACACTTGAATGCTGCATTAATTTCACTTAAGTAATAATATAATGAAAATAATATTATATATATATATATATTAAATCAATAATCATATCTATATCATATATATAGAGGGAGGAGGGGAACTTAGTCAAATTACTAGATTAATATAAATTCATGTACTACTAAAAATGTATCTAAAATTATTTATTTTTATTATTTTATTTGTGTGGATCTATATAAATTAATCCAAACTAATATTATACATCTTTTTACTATTTCTTAAACCTTATATTTTAGGTATTTCCCTTGTTTATCCATTTTAATTCTTAGTGCGATATCATGTAATTTACACTTTGAGGGTTAATATAATTAAAATTAAACTCAAAATTAATATAAAATGAGTGATTTTTGATATTTTAGGACTTATCATATTCATTTGGGTGATTTTTAGTTTTTTATTAATATTATTTTATTTAATAAAATAATCTTGATTTTAAATTATCAATAATGTCAATTTGGAAACAATTCATTATATAAATTTTTAAAAATATCATAACAGTAATATAAATCGAGAAAATATTTCTCAAACATCCAAAACATGTTCTATTCATCTAAAAATTTATTTATGATATTCTTCATCTAAAATTATATTTATATTAGTATTTTTAATATATTTTGTTTTATGGATTCTATATTTTATCAATTAACGAATCATTAATGTGAATGATTTTTATTAAATTTTATTATCACTAAAAATTAAATATAAATTATCATGATGAATATAAAAATTTTATATTTCCCATGACAATTTAATGACTCTAATAGATTCTTAATAAATATATATAGAAAATCTAATACTTTTTATAAACAAGAGCGTTCCATATTTGACTTCTCTTAGAATAAAATACTATAAAAGCCTTAATGTTAACCAAGTGGCTCATAGAAAACATAAAAACAACACAAAAATTATTTTCATCAAAAAAACATCGGAAATGATATTAAGAAAATTGTAAAAGATTTTTATAGTCTTTATAATATTATTTTTACCTATAATTATCTAATTTCACCTTTACCATTATAATTAAAATATAAATAAATTTTCTATAAAAATGACCAAAAAACCGAAAAGAAAAAATATGGACCTGCTGATTTCAAATTTGGATAATATATTTCAATAATTAAAACAACAATTTTTCATTAATAATTCTAAAATTAATCCCATTGATGGAATGAGAAATCTGTTTTAAATAGTGAAACGTTTAAAGAATAAAATGTTTTTATATCAAATTTTAATGTAAAATTGATTCCAATTTCCTAAATAGGATGAAATAGTAAATAAAATGTTAAAATAATTTTTTAAATCTAATTAATAACATTATCATACACTATAAATTATTTTTGAAAAGTAGCTAATTTTTATTAAAATGAAATATATTATCAATATTCTTTAAAACATGAAACTTATCAGAAAAATACAAAAACATAAATAAATTTATTTTTTATATTAATTTATAAAATAATATGATTACTTTTTCAAATAAAATAAAATAAATTAACAAAATGGATTTAAAAATGGTTTTACATTAAAAGGGGTTAAATATTCCATAAAAATATAGGTTATTATGCATAAAAGTTTATTATTCATGATCTTATGCCTGTTAAATGTATTGGATAAATTTAAAAAAAATATTTTATATATATCACATTATTATCATTTAATAATTTTAATTAATTTAAATTATTAGGTATAAATGAATTTTGTATCAAACAAATAGATCTTTATCAAAAAAAATCACAATATGTTTAGTTATTCCATATTTGAATTTATAATAAATTCGAATCCAATGAATTCAAAAAAATATTTTCATAGGTTATTTAATACAATTCATAACCACTAACATAATGTCTAGGTTATATATTATTATATTAAATATTATTATTTTAATAATATATTGTTGTTTGGTAAAACTGGGCCTAGCCAATAATTTAATCCAACACATTATTATGTATAGTGTAAGTGTATAATTTGTTTTCAAAAATCATAAGCTATTGAAAAAATGAATTTATTTAAGAAGATATGTACAAAAAATATTGGTTTCTTATATTCTACCCACCTTCAATAAATTATCCCCTTTCAAATTGGACTCGAGATCAAAAAACTAGGGTTTGACATTTTAAAATAACCATCTGGAAATCCCACATTTGAAAAAGTTTTAACTAACTATCATCTTAATTAGAGAGTAAGGTGATTTTTAAGGAAACAAAAATAACATGATTTCAAATATAAGAACATTAGTTTGAGGTTAAACAGGGAAATGGATGTAAAATATAACCAAAAAGTTATGATGGAGAATCATGGAGGACATGGCCAATAAAAATTTAGCCATTGAACAACCAAAAATTCATCATTTGATATAAGGAAATTGATTTCATAGATTGGAAAGGAATGAGATAATGTTTTTTTTGAAATTTGTTTTTCTAGAGTTGAGGGATTAATTTCATTCCAGGATATATAACATAAGGAAATATACTTACATGAAATGATGAGTTTCATGCTTTAATGAATTTGCACCACAAACTCATCTTTTTCTCCCAATGATGATTCTGTAAGAAGAATTGTTCATTCATGAAGAATAATAATAAACATATATATATATATCACAAAATAAAAAAAATAACTATATATTAATCATGACTTCATATATTTACCAAAAAAACGTTAAGATAAGATAATTCCTAAAAAAGAAAAAAATTTATAGGATGAAGGACAATTTTAATCACCCAAAATTATAAGGTATTATCAAAAGTTCAACAAATTTTATTTAAAAAATTGATATCTTTCATAAAAAAATTTATATTCTATTATTGACCCAATAATATAATGGATTTGAATCATATAATCTTCAAAATAACATTTATATCTTCTAATTTATTATACCAAAAATATAATTTCAGAAATCAAATAATACCTAAGATATTAAAACCAATTTTAAGAAATTAACTAAATCTCCATTATTACACAAAAAAATAAACTTTTACGACAAAAGATAATACAACAATTATTCCTCATAATTATTAGTTTAACATAATTTAATTCAATTCCCAAAATAGAAACTGTCTTTTAAAATAACATTAATCACTTAATCACCCAACAATTTTCTAAATCAAAGGAAATCTAATTGATTAAAAAATGACTTTAAAATCTAAATAACCATTAACAATTTTACATTTTTACTAAAAATATCATGATAAATGCATCTTATTATAGGATAGAGGTAGTGTTTCACCCTTATCACCCATCAATTGTGCTTCAAAACTCTACGTCATTGCCAGAGGAGATTGGTTGTCACCTGATGTGTGGGTTGTACTTTTTCTAAAACCAAATTAATATTATCGAAAAATGTGATAAACATCGTAAAATATAACATAAGTGTCTTCATTATTAATAAAATTTTTTAACCACAAGTGTTATCTCATATGTTTTTATTTCATATCCCCAATAATATAAATTTCTAAAAATAACATAAAATAAAAGAATATATAAACTCTAATGGAAATACTTATTTTTAAACATATTTCAAAGAAATTATTAATTAAACATCTTTTCCACACATGATAAATAAATGAATTCTGTTACATAATGTATGATTTCTTAAATCATGTTTCCAAGGTTGGTACTAAAATTTATTTGATACCAATTGTAACCCCCAACCCAAAATGCCCGGAATGGGTGCATTACTTTATTACATTTTCATAGTGACATGGAATCAAATCCCAAAGGACCAATTAGATTAGTAGCCCTGAAAAACCAGATATATAAATTGTTCCCTAATTATATTTCTAAAACATAAAACCTAAAAATTGATGAAAAAATTCACTATTTAACTCATTCATAAAAATTCTTCTTCATAACTTGGGAAAATAGAAAAAATAATATCATGAACTCAAATTCTAATAAAGGGAAGGTAATGTGGTAATAATAATTAATATAAGATAATAAATAAATGTGGAATGTATAATACAAGATAACATATAGAATTCAAATAACTTCACAAGTAACAGTCAATATGGAATGAAAAATAAATGAAACACATTTATTATAAACAATGAATTGAGAATGAAATTTATATAATGATATGTTAATGAAAAATTTCCGGGATAAATAATAACTGAAATTATGAAAATGTTTAATTATTGTGCATTATGTATCTTGTACATGAATGATAACCTTCAAGAACATTCATATGATGGTTTATGTTTGTAGGTAGGACTCGATATATTCTCCTTAGAAAATGACCTTAAGGGTTTTGCACTAACTAATTTCATCTCAATAGATTACCAATGCATCAATGGGATTTCATTAACTAGCCACAATCATGGGTCATAAAATTCCAAATCATTCCACATATATTTAATAATCTATTAAAAATTATATTTTTAATCAAAGTGTCCCATAACACTTTAAAATATTTAAATCAAAATCCCATTAGAATTTTAAAATTTATCAAATTAAATATTGAATACCATGTCGATAATAATATTAATTATATTATATATCAAATGAATAATTAGATGCACCATAAAAAATATGTAAGTGGTGAAAAGTACATTTATCCCACCCATGTAAAAAGTGATATGAAAATAACTATCCACTTTTTTTAATTTATATAAATGGCATTTAATTTATTAAAGAAAATATTTAATTTGAAAAAAAAAATTGTAAAATATTAAAGATTTATTAAAAAAATTATAGTGTCATGATAGTAGGATTTTCTCTTCATGTCATGCTAGTTAAAAACATTCATTTTACTTTTGCAAGAAACGTCATAAGGTTCTTTGATATGGAAAATTATTATAAGATTCATTTTAAATCATTTTGTAAAAAGGTCAAAAAGGGTCAAAATGAATTTAAATATTAATTTTAGAATAGTAAAATCAATTTAGAAAACATTGTTAGAAACCCCTGACATGGAAGAGAAATGTTCACATGTAGATAATTAAACCCAAATAGTCCCAAATAACAATGAGATATTGAATTAACTTTTACCACATTATAATTTGTATAATTGAATGACCATGAAAGAAAGAAAACAATTTGGATATAAAATTACAATAATATTAAAAATATTACTCATAGAATACATTGAATGTAAATATATAAACCACAAATAATAAATAGGTGTTGACCATAACCGGTATCTCACAGAAAATAAAATTGAGAACGAAATCCCTAAACTCACACTTCCCTTTTATATATAATTGATTTAACGATATTTATAATGGAATAAATCATTTTTTTTAATTTATATAATAACCTTAATCATATTTATTATATCATATATGAACATTTTAAATTATTTTATCACCATTTTTTAATAATATTTCATCATTTCAATATTTCATGTGTTAATCACAAAGCTTCATGATTATGTTTTGACTTGTTATTTTTTGTCCCAACTACATAGACTACAATTTCATCATCTCATTAATTTAAAAAATTGCGTAAATATTCAAAATATTTGTTATATAACTATTAATAATAATCCATGAAATGTCGAGATAAGAAATTAAATAAATCGTTAATGGATATATTACTCCTTACATACACATGAACACGATTTAATTTATCTTAATTACTAAATGATGGAAAATTAAATTATATATATGTTTATTATATTTCATAGATCATAAATATTTCAATTAAATCATATTTTTTTACTAAAACATCATTTATAAGTTCTACTTATTATGTGAATGAGTCACATCGTTTTGAGGAGACAGTAGTCCACACATCCAGAAACAATGATATCCCATTTACCAAAAATTAAACGATTTTTGTTATATATACACTAAAAATTCAATAAGTATTAATAAAACTTCAATATTAAATATATCATATATAAACCGTGTTCCCATAAATAATGAACAAAAAATTTTGTTAATAAAGGAAAAAAATGGTATGATTTCATGAGATAATAGTTCACTATACAAGAATGTTAAATTCATTACACATTTGATGTATGTGTTTTTAGGTGTAGTTAAAACCCTTTAAAAATTAACCACTTATTATATTGAGGATAATATTTTTATATAATAATAATATGTGAATAATTGTGGTAGTTCAAGGAATAAAAAATTAAAAAATAGTTGTTGATGGATGTTACCACATATTTGGGCATCTCCAATTTATTTTCAAAAAAGGACTTATTTGGTTGATTTTATTCCCAAAGTGAGGGTTATAGGATGAAGTTAAATAATTTTGGATGTGTTTTTATGGGATTTGGCCAATTAAAATAGGTTATGATGTATTAATAAAAGAGAATAAGTGGTCTTCTATTTTAAGATGGGGTTTACATTTAGAATTATTATAATTATTAAATTATTATAAATTAATTTCTATTACAAAAGGATCACAATGGATTTGTTATAAATATATTATTACAATGGGTTTGAATATATTAAAAAAATTAAAATTAAATATTCTGTCAATAATTTTTTATCCTTGTGTTTTTCTCTAACCCTTGTTTATCCTTCTTTATTCGTATAGTAATCTCATGTATTTTTACTTTGAGGGGTAATATAATTATAATAAAAATTCTAAAATACCAATAAAAGATTCATTTATTCCAATTGAGGATATATCCAAATAAATTGGAAGAATATTATATATTTCGCTAATTTCACATCATTTAAGATAATTATATATTTCAAAATTATAATAATGTCAATTTTGAAGTTATTTTTTATTTTACTTTTTAAAAACATAAAAATACTATGATATAATATAAAAATTAAAGAAAAAACCCTAAATAACAGGTCATTGTCCTATAAAATATTATTAGATGAAATTAATGATCTCAATTTATTTATTTCTGTATTTTTTAAATCATTTGTTTGATATTTCCTTTAATAAAACATTCACTAAATCATCATTGATCAACCACAAAATGACATTTTATTTTCTCTAAATTTTAGAAATAAATTATAATGATGAAAGTTAAAAATATTATCATTACAATTAATATTTATATTTATTAGATAATATTGATACCCCTACGATTTATATGTAACATTTAAATATTTTAAGAATAATTATACATCAGAGTATAAGCCAAGGATTATAATGTCTAGTGTCTAGGATGACTATGGTCATAAACTGAAAACATGTAACTAAATAACAAATTTCATTATTTATTCTTAAAATAGAGCTTCAATCTTCTATTGTTCCCAAAATTCTTCATAGGGTACCCTAGGAAACACATGAAAAATGCGATGATCTAAATAGTCCTTTTAGGGAATAACCATAAGAACAAAGCATTAACAGCTTAGATAGAAGACATGACCTGATGATTTTAAAAGCCATATATCATAATGAATCATAACTTAATAACCATGAGTCATATAAACATGGAGTCAAAATAATGGGAAAACAATAATACATGACATTAGCATGGGTAAAAGCTAACCACCATGACTATTTCAAATTTTAACACATATCAATGCTATCATCCAAGACTTTCGCACATTTTAGCACTAGCCAATGATAACTGCAATGAACGTTGAAAATATCATCTCATGTGACTCAACTTTAACCAATGAATTGGAGATCTATTTGAGTGCACCCATCCTAATACTTCATGAATATGTTTTTCCGTATGGAATCATTGTTAATCCATCATACATAAACATAAGGGTTACCCATGGAAAGAATTGGTTACCACAATAAGGGTATAAATCTTAAAAAATGGGCATATCATAAAAGTTTCCATGAATTAAAGGAAATAAATATACAAGGAAATTCCTAGTATAAAATATTCACGAAACATGGTTAGTTATTTCATGTATAAGTTACAAAATGGATGAAATATATTTTTTAAATTTTAGCATTATATCATTTTAGTGTGGTTTTAGGGAAAATAATATAGATACTTTAAAATAGGAAAGTGAAAAATCCATTATATAAAACCAGAAGTGATCGAAGGAATTTTTAAAAGTAAATATGACTTATTTTATAAAGACAATGTTGGATGAAAAATTAAGATAGAGTGAACAAGAAATCGTGTATGAATTTGGTAATTTCCCACAAAACTGGTTTGCCTATCAGGAATTATTGATGAGGCGATCACTTTTAAACATGTATATCCAAAAAAGAGAATAATTAAGGGGTCATGATAGATGGATTTTCTACATGTACATATAATTTATAAGATTTATATAAAGAGAAAAGATAACTACATTTTGGTTAAAGTAATATAAGACTGCAGGAATTCCCAAAAGAGGTTTGGGTAGAATCCCTTACGAAATATAAACATTGTGTTGGGTGTACAAAAGAATGATTAATGAGAGGGAAAAGAGTTTATAATTACCTATAAATCATGAGGTAATTATGGGTTTGCTATAAAATTACAACACATCATTAGGCATTACACATAAAATGGCATAAAATATAGGACATTCTTTAATAAAAGTGAAATATAAAGGATCCCTTCCCTTAAGTATGATGGTGTTCTCCACTTGATAGTAATGAGATGAAAAATAAAATTATTTTAATTAATTAATAATTATAGAACATATTATATATTTAAAATATTTATTATAAACTTTTTATGTTCATTCATGACTATTTTGAGGGGTTAAGTTGTTCACATTCATTGTTAGGGCCTGTTTATTTTCAATGTTTTTGTGATCAGTATACTTATTTTCATGAATGGAGAATTTTGTAAAATTGAATTTTTTTTCAAGGATTGGAGTTATATTTTATTATATATAATCAATAAGGTTACATGTATGTAAATTTATTTTGTTTACTGGTAGTGAAGATGAATCATTATATAAAACATTGGTGAATACATGTTGAGTTTATTTGCAATTTTTTATCACTACGATCTCATTTTTCATTATAATTTAATATCATGGTTTAAAAAAAATTATTGAACCAAACAAAGGATATATTACATAATAATATGGTTGTAACATAAGAAAAATTATATCATAACCTGAATTTAATATGGTAAAATAAATTGAGAACCCATCTTCTTTGAATGTGGTAAATTGACACATCACCATATGTGACTTTACTATTAGTATAAAAGAAGAGTAAAAGAGATGTGATAAATGATTATTACATTATCAAAAATAATTAAACAAAATTTTATGTAATTTATTTTTCAATTTTTTTGGATGGGGTGAGGTAAGAATAGTAAATAAAAAAATTGAACTTGAAAAGAAACATAAATAATTGAAAACAAGAATTTACATCTTCAATCAGTGTTTCTTGAGAGCCTTATAAGGAGAGAATATTTTATCTATTAAAGATAATAAGGGTTGTAGGACATGGGATAGGATAATGGGGATATATTTTGGAAGACTTTAGGTAATGAAAAAGTCTTGATGGGATTGAAGAGAAGAGGTAAGGAGGGGTGGTTTTTATAGTAGAGGATAGAGGGCGTTCATAAAATTTAATTCTGTTGTTTATTAATTTCTCTCAAGTCACAAATTAATGATGATTACAAATAAAAAAGTAATAATATGTGAGTTTTAGTTCCAAAATTTTTTTGTTAAATAAGTATAAAATATTCCATGAATATATAAATCATTTATTTAGCATAATTTTCAATATATTTCATTTTAATATTTATCAAAAAAATTAAAATATTTTAGAAAAATGAAAAATATTCATCCAAAAAAATCGTGGATGTGTAGAATCAAAAAATGAACTCTAATATTAAAAAATAATTTTCTTAATAAAAATAATTTATTGTTTTATTAAAATCATAATTTAGTATGAAAATAATGTTTATAAAATTATAACTGATTTTATAATGTTTTCAAAAATTAATGAAGATCATATAAAATTATCTCAAAACAAGAATACATAAAAATGATAATTTATAAACACCATTTAGGATAATAAATTTTGTTTTTAAAGTAGTTTATTAATTTTTATTAATTATTTATGTCTTAGAAAAGTACCAATACTTTTTCTATGGTCATATTATAACTTATAAGATGGATATATTTTGTTTATACATTCAAGGGTGATGTTACTATTTTTTGGATTATTTACCATTCATAAGGGTCATTTGATTATTCCTAAGAGTAACATTACTACTCATAAGGGTCCGTTACTATTAACCAAAAATTATGTTTGTCTTATTAGACTCTAAAAATCATAATGAGAGGATCCATGTATGTTATTTTTTTTATTCAAATTCCAAAATTGAAAATATTATGTTTAATGTTCACATATTACATAGTGGTTCATTTGGTTGTGATTTGATGTTATTATAAGATGTATTTATTAGAATGTAATTTCCATTCATAAATCATTGGGTCAATACATATCATTTTAATAACCACATAAAAAAGTGTAATACTTTTTAAAAATAAGAGTGTGATATATTGGACTTACCTTAGAATAAAATAATAAAAAAGACGCAAAATCATCCAAGTCCCATCATAAATCCCTAAAAGTGTCCCAATTATTAATTTTTTGAATAAAAATTATATAACAAAATTTGTATAAGTGGTAATGTGCATTAACAGTCTTTATAATATTATTTTTACCCACAGTTACCTGATTTACCCTCAATAATGGAAATTAAATATTACTAAATTTACTATCAATGTGACAAAAAATAAAATTATAAAATTTAAATAATTTTCACCCTCTAATTCACACTGTAACACCCCATGCTTCCACGGTACGTTTCCCTTCGAATAATGCAATAGCGTGTGTTGTACGCAACCTCGAGCTCTAACACACACCACAACTAATTAAACTAGCCGTTATGAATAGTAATACCTACTTTTTGAAATTTTATAAATTTTATTTATCAAATGGACTTCATTTTTGGATTCGGAATATCGAAATTAGCCTATGTTGAATTTTTGGTATTTTTCTTAGAACTTCTAATTTTTTATGAATAGTGAAAAATACTTAAAAACAACTTTTTAAATCAAATTAATTTATAGTGATAAATTATACTATTTAGGGGTTTAAAAGTATAATTAGAATATATTTTTACCATTTTATCTAATGGTGGTCATTAGAATTAATTTAACATTGAAATTGGACATAAACAATTGCCAATCTTTTGATATAAATTGTTTCTTAAAGACACGCTATTTTTTTGTAACAGAGGGAATTAATTATAAAATTAATAAATGAAACTTATATGTTTGGAATTTTGTAAAATAGACATCATTTTTGAATTCAGAATATCAATTATAGCTTAGGGTTAAATTTTGGCCTTATTATGAAAAACTTCAATTTTGATGAATAGTGAAACCACTAAGTGGTTGTTAAAAACTGATTTTTCGTTAAAATGAAATATTACAACTTATGTGATTTTATTTTCAAAAATCCGACATACATGGTCATCATTAAGAAGTAAAATGTGGTTCAATGAGATTAAAATTATTTTTTTGGTGAATAATGACTTTTAAGTTCTTAATCGCGATTAGAGGTAATTAGTGTAGTTTATGTTAAAAATAATGTTTTAATAATATGAGATTAGATTGACACTTGTCCTACTCCTATTGGATGAGTCATGGCCGACCAAGACAACCCATGGGTCAACTTGGGGACCCCATGGAGCCACTTTAGTTGGAAAATGACATTAATATATATTTATTTAATGTTAAAATTAAATTGACACAAACATGAGATTTTTTACTAAAACAGTTTTTAAGTGGGGTTACACAAGTCTAAATTTTGACTATAAATATTAATTAGAAATCTAAATAGATTTCCTTCATCATAGTATTTTTTTTATAATTTTTATACATTAAATAAATGAAATTATTTATGACATCATTATGATGCATCGATGGCCTCATTATTTAACGATTTTAATAAAATGAAAAGATAATGTAAAATACAAGGCTTACACTTGTCCAAAAACTATTGTATGGGTAGATTTTGAACCCTTATCACCTTACCAACGAATTATATAATTGTGGGACCTTTATGATCCTAAAAGCATAGTATAATAATGTAACATTTCAATCTTTCCAAAAGAGCCCCTCCTCTCCTCTTATAAAAGCTCCCCACCTCTACCACCTTATTCACACTTTCAAGCCTTTTGGTTCGTCCAACCTCTGCCCAAATACTCTCCCAACTTCTCTCCCTTCATCCTAGAAGCTTTACTTTAGCCAGAAAGCCATCCTAAGGAGTCCTTTGGATCAAATTAAAAGGAAGAACCCGAAGTAGAGGTAACATTTTCATCACCCTCTTTCATGTTTCTTTCTTCTTCCACTCCCTCTTTGTTTATTATTTCAATTCTAAAATTATAACTCCAGTATCTTCTATATACTGTGATGTTATTATAAATATGGATCAACCATATTCAGTATTCTACCCATCATTTGAATGACATGTCACCATACGTGCGTACGTATGGCTTACCGTCTCCACGTCGTGGTGTAATTGTTATTCAATATATTATTATTTAGGTGGGTATAATAATGATATGTAATTCATGTAAATAATAAATATAACATGATAATTATTCTGTATATATGATATACTATCCAATTATATATTATTTTAATATCAAAATAATGATATTGTCACTCGTGCGTACGTACGGACTACCGTCTCCACGAACGCGATGAGATTCATTATCCGCCGTATCCATTCAAGTATAATGTTCATTTGATGATTTAAAAATAATTTTTAAGGACATTATATCATTCTGGATATGAATAAGATACAACCTATCCATGAAAAACACGACTTACGTAACAAAACATATAAAAGAAAACGAGTAAGCTAACACCCGAAACAACGATAAATCTAAGATATTGTTAACAAAGGAATGTTAAAAGATCATATATGATATCATATTAATTTATATGATTCTTGTATAATTTAATAACCATTATTTCCCCATTATACAGGAGGTTAACCTACCCCAACCAAGGAAAAGTACAAGGTAAGGGTTTACTTCACATCCTCTTCATTATCCAAGGTTGTTTATACATAATTATCTACTGGGACCTCGTTATCATCCACATCCATGTTTCTTAAAAATGTCTTTCAAAACATTTTTACTATTAAATGGAAAATGGGTTAAAGTTATTTATACCCTTATAAGTTTTTGAAAGGAATCTTACCTTCGTTTTCCAAAAAATGTACTTTTTGACCTTTTTGACAAATTTTAGGTAAGAATGTTTTTTTAACTTATACGGTGGGTGCGGCTATTTTCCGCCATTATAAATTCGTCGAAGCTTCCCTTACAAGCTTATAATAATATTATTTTATAATTATGGGACTTTTAAATGATTTCAAAAAAGAGAGATATTTCTCTCAAATAGCTTTGATTTCATCCATGTCAACATCCTTTGATGGGTTTTAAGTTTATTTGAAATTGATTTATGATACAAAACATCCATTGAGAATTTTGTGAAACATTTGACTGTGGATGTGTTATTTTTATACCATCCATAGTTTATGAAGAAACTATTGACATTTCGTTTGCTAGTTTTAATATGAATATTTATGTTATGTTTAAACATATTCATATGAGGAATGTATTGAACTTAATAAGTGACGGGTGGAGCCCGCTATAGCTCCTCGATGCATCGGTAGGTCTCATGAGACAACTAGATGTGGAATTGGCCGAGGAACTTTCCCAATTTGATTTATAGTTTTGGCCGAGGCCTTATTCATTTTAGACATCTTGGCCGAGGCCTTGACAAAATGTTTCAGAATGTCTGGCATTATACATTCCCTCATTATGAAAGTGGTTATTAATATTTCACGTGATTATTCGTCTTGTAGAATATCCATGTGAGTAAGTAATGGAATTATTTTATTTTACTTTTTCCATATTATGCTGAAGTTCAAGTTAAATAAGGCTTTTGTTTTAGTTATACATTGCCTTAAATGCTTATGTTTTCTTATGAATGTTTCCTCTATATTGTTATCCTTACGGAGCATTTGAGCTCATCCCTTTCAATGTTTTATTTTTCCCAGAATGTGAAGAAGTATATTATGACTGACTTGCAAGAATAGTCAGTGAGGATATGAGTGTGGACTAGGAAGACCATGTTATTGTAGTTTTCATTTTTATGATTTAATGTAATGTTTATAATTGTATCTAGTGTTTCCAAGGCTACTAAACTAATCGGTCTTTCAAGACTTGATCTTTTTTGATCATGCCAATGTTACGAAGTAATGCACCGACTCTGGGTAGCTGGGGTCGGGGCGCTACAGTTGGTATCAGAGGCAGTTTAGTACTAACCTTGGAAGCTAGATTTAGATAAACTCTGATTAGAGCACATAGCCCGAAGATAGACTTTGAGGATTAGTATAGAAGAACTTTCTAAAATTTTGGAATTGTAGAGATGTTGTGAGTTTTCCGAGCAATACATCCCTGTCTGGATACGAACAGGTAGAGGCGGCTCTGGCACAGATGTACCTTGGGGTAAAACCCGAAAACACCGCTTTGAGCTAGAAACGAACGGGAACTGGTGCTCGACAACGGGCCTTGCTGCACTCTTGGTTAGGACACTCCCGGGGGATATGCATAGTATAATTCCCATTTTCTTTACAAACCACTATGAAGGGTTACGATTTTATACTTCTTCAAAAAAAAATTTATAATTATGGATTATATCCATAATTAGTTCAATTTATGTTAAGTGTTTTACAAGTATGGAATTATGTATTTTGATTCATAAACTAATCTAGTTTATGCCATTATTTAGAAATGGCGCCTAGTGGAAGGAATGGAAACCGTATCAATGCACGCACTCCTTGTAAGGATTGCCCTCCTGCTCAAGATAATTATGTTGGAGCTAGTGATACAACTGGTGCTGATCAGCTTCTCACCGTACTGGGACAACTCACGCAGGTTATGAATAACATCCTTACTCGTATGGACCACCCTGAGCCGCAACGTGGAGGATCAATGCTAGACCGTTTCATGAGGCAACAACCACCAACCTTCAATGGGAGAACAAATCCTATAGTAGCTAAACAATGGATAAATTCCTTAGAGAAAATATACCATGCCTTGGGGAGTAGTGAAAGGGAGAAAGTTGTCATGGCAGTTTACCGCCTCACTGGAGATGCCGATCAATGGTGGTCTCTAATTTAAAACACAAAGGAAGACGATGAATTAATAAACATGGAATGGCAGGAGTTCAAAGAGCTGTTCTTAGAAAAATACTTTCCTCGAGACCATCGAGAGGATATGGAAGGGCAATTTCTGAGTCTGAGGAAGAAGGAGGATGAGGATGTCACAATGTATGAGGCTAACTTTACAAGGTTAGCAAGGTATGCTACAGATTACATACGTAACCCAAGAAGTAAGACTGATCGTTTCTTTGATGGGTTAAAACCATTTCTCCATCGAGCTATAGTATCACAAACCTTCTCTTCATACGAAGGTATTGTCTCGTGCGCTATCAAGACGGAAAAGGAATTCTCTAAGTCTTATGACATTAAATCAAATAAAGATAAGAAGAGATCTGCTGAAAACTCTGGGAAAGGAAATATGGAAACAGGGAAGAATGGTAGAAATGAATTTCCACACTGTGATAATTGTGGTAGGAAGAACCCTAGTGCCTGTCTAAAAGGAAAAGGAGAATGTTACAAGTGTGGTGAAAAAGGCCACCAAGCTCATGAATGGAAGGGAAAGAAAGCGGCTGTCAACGTGGAATGCTATAATTGTAGAGAGAAGGGACATTATGCAAATGAATGTCCTAAGCGTCAGGGGAACTTACCTCAGAAGAGGCCAAGGGATCAGGGTCAGGCTTATGCTATCACTACTGCTGAGGTGGAAGCTCTGAAAGACGTGGTGGCAGGTAATTTAATGGTTTCCTCAAGTTTAGAAAATGCATTATTTGATTCTGGATCATCGCATTGTTTCATATCTTCCCAGTTTTCTAAGAAAATTATATATTTCCAATTTGATTTAACAAGGGAGTTGTCGGTCAAAACCCCTAAGGGAAGTATTGTTGCAACAATGTTTTGTCGATTAGTTCCCATTAGAGCACCTAAATGTTCTTTACCTGCTGACCTCATCGTCATACCCATGATTGAATTTGATATAATCCTTGGTATGGATTGGCTTTCAGACCATGATGCACAAATTTATTGTAAGAGGAAAGAGGTTACGATTCTTGATGATGATGATAAGGAACACCTTATCTTTAGAGTAGAATCGTCGCCACATAATTCTTATCCAGATCCACCCCTAGTAGCTCAACTAAATTCAATTATTGGGGAGGAAGAGAAGGAAATTACTGAGGGTGAGGAAAGGAATATTCAAATAGAGGATGTACCTATTGTGAGAGAATATGTTGATGTGTTTCCAGAAGATTTACCTGGACATCCTCCAGAATGAGAAGTTGAGTTTTCCATTGATTTAATTCCTGGATCAAGGACCATATCGAAGACCCCTTATAGAATGGCCACTGGGGAATTAGTTGAACTAAAGAAACAACTAGAGGAATTGAGTAATAATGTATTTATTTGCCCTAGTGTTTCTCCTTGGGGAGCCCCTGTTCTTTTTGTTAAGAAGAATGATGGAACTATGAGGTTGTGCATCGACTATAGGGAGATCAATGCTATAACAATAAAGAACAAGTATCACCTACCTCGCATTGATGATTTGTTTGACCAACTGCATGTAGCTCAATACTTTTCAAAGATTGACCTTCGGTCTGGATACCATCAGTTGTGTGTGAAGAAGGAAGACGTTCCAAAGACAACATTCCGAACAAGGTACGGGCATTACGAGTTTACCGTAATGCCTTTTGGATTGACTAATGCACCCTCTGTTTTCATGGATCTAATGAATAGAGTTTTCAAGGAATATCTTGATGACTTTGTAGTGGTATTTATTGATGATATCTTGGTATACTCCAAAATCCACGAAGATCATGAAAATAACTTACGCATTATCTTGAAGACTCTTAGAAGACATAAATTATATGGGAAATTTAGCAAGTGTGAATTCTGGCTTCAGGAGATTTCTTTTCTTGGCCATATTGTCTCTAAGGATGGAATTTCCGTTGATCATTCTAAAACCAAGGCAATCCAAGAATGGCCAGCACCGACAAGTATAACTGAGGTACATAGTTTTATTGGTTTAGCAGGTTATTATCGACGTTTCGTCCAGAATTTTGCCAGATTGGCTAACCCATTGACAAAGCTCACACGTAAAGGGATTAAATTTGTTTGGACAAAAGAGTGTGAAAAATGTTTTGAAGAAGTGAAGAGAAGATTAGTCAATGCCCCTGTATTGACTCTACCATCGAGGGAATTATGGGTTTGTTATTTATAGTGATGCATCGAACAAAGGACTTGGTTGTGTCCTTATGCAGAATGATAAGGTTATTGCCTATGCATCACGACAGCTAAAAATTCATGAGCAAAAATATCCTACTCATGATCTTTAGTTAGCAGGTGTGATATTTCCTTTAAATATATGGAGACATTACCTCTATGGTGAAAAATGTGAGATTTATACTGATCAGAAGAGTTTGAAGTATAGTTTCTCACAAAAATAACTCAACATGAGGCAAAGGCGATGGATTGAACTACTCAAGGATTATGATTTCATGATACATTACCACCCGGGGAAGGAAAACAAGGTGGCATATGCTTTGAGTAGAAAAGACCATGGAGTTTTGAATGTGATGAGAATTGAAAGGGATCCAATTTTCATGGATCTAGTGATGATGGACATGGGAATAACTAGGGAAAGTGAAACATCAATTCTTCTTCAAATGGTTTCCAAACCATCATTACTAGAAAGGATTAAGTGTTCTCAGACCAATGATGAAGAATTTCAGAAGAAGATTAAAGAAGTGAATGATGGAAGATTGAGGGAATTTGTGTATAAGGATTGAATTTTGAAATTCGGAAAGAGACTTTTTGTTCCCGATATACCTGATTAAAAAGTGAATTGTTGGATGATGCTCATAGTTCCAATTTCTCTATACACCCTGGGAGCACCAAAATGTATAGAGATTTGAAGGAACATTTTTGGTGGTACAATATGAAGAGGGAGATTGCTGATTTTGTGTCGAGGTGTATGGTTTGTCAACAAGTGAAAGTTGGAAGGCAACATCCTGGTGGAGTATTGCAAACTCTTCCCATACCTGAGTGGAAATGGGATAATATTGCGATGGACTTTTTCATGGGACTACCAAAGAATCCTAGAAGGAATGATGCAATATGGGTCATTATTGATCGTCTTACTAAGTCAGCACATTTTCTGGCTATACGAGAGGATCTACCACTTGAACGTCTAGCAAGATTATATATTAATGAAGTTGTAAGACTTCATGGAGTACCCCTATCCATTTTTTCTAATCGTGATCCTCGTTTTACTTCAAGATTTTGGAAAAGTCGTCAAAAGGCCTTGGATACTGAACTTCGTTTGAGTACTGCCTATCACCCTCAAACAGATGGACAATCAGAATGGACTATTCAAACCTTATAAGACATGTTGAGATCATTCTCTCTTGACTTTCAGGGTATGTGGGATCAATATTTACCACTGGTAAAATTTTCCTATAAAAATAGCTTCCATTCAAGCATTTAGATGGCACCTTATGAAGAATTATATGAAAAGAGATGTCGTACACCAACCTGTTGGGATGACGTTGGTGAAAGAAAACTTGTGGGACCAGAACTGGTGGAAGAAACAATGGAAAAGATGAAGGTAATCCAAAACCACATCAAATCAGCTCAAAGTAGGCAGAAGAGCTATGCCAATAACAGAAGAAAGGTTTTGGAATTTCAGGTGGGAGATCATGTTTTCCTAAAGGTATCTCCATGGAAGGGAGTTATACGTTTTGGTAAGAAGGGTAATTTGAGTCCTAGGTACATCAGACCTTTCGAAATTCTAGATCGTATTGGGGCTGTAGCTTATCGTTTGGCGATGCTGCCAAATCTCTCCAAAGTTCACGATGTTTTCCACATATCGTTATTGAGAAAATACATGCCCGACCCAACACATGTACTTACCTATGAGGAATTAGAACTGGAACCCGGTCTATCTTATTGCAAAGATCCCATCATAATTCTTGATGTGAGGGAGCAGGTGCTGAGAAACCGGACGACTCGTCTGGTAAAGGTTTTGTGGAGAAATCATAAAATGGAAGAGGCAACGTGGGAACCTGAGGAACTTATGATGAAGAACCACCCGAGTCTTTTTATGTAGTAATACCCTAGAAATTGCGAGGACGCAATTATTTGATGGAGGGGAGAATGTAACACCCCAAGCTTCCACGGTACGTTTCCCTTCGAATAATGCAATAGCGTGTGTTGTACGCAACCTCGAGCTCTAACACACACCACAACTAATTAAACTAGCCGTTGTGAATAATAATACCTACTTTTTGAAATTTTATAAATTTTATTTATCAAATGGAATTCATTTTTGGATTCGGAATATCGAAATTAGCCTATGTTGAATTTTTGGTATTTTTCTAAGAACTTCTAATTTTTTATGAATAGTGAAAAATACTTAAAAACAACTTTTTAAATAAAAATAATTTATAGTGATAAATTATACTATTTAGTGGTTTTAAAGAATAATTAGAATATATTTTTACCATTTTATCCAATGGTGGTCATTAGAATTAATTTAACATTGAAATTGGACATAAACAATTGCCAATCTTTTGATAAAATTATTTCTTAAAAATACGCTATTTTTATGTAACAGCGGGAATTAATTATAAAATTAATAAATGAAACTTATATGTTTGGAATTTTGTAAAATAGACATCATTTTTGAATTCGGAATATCAATTATAGCTTAGGGTGAAATTTTGGCCTTATTCTGAAAAACTTCAATTTTTGATGAATAGTGAAACCACTAAGTGGTTGTTAAAAACTGGTTTTTCATTAAAATGAAATATTACCACTTCTGTGATTTGATTTTCAAAAATCCTACATACATGGTCGTCATTAAGAAGTAAAATGTGGTTCAATGAGATTAAAATAATTATTTTGGTAAATAGTAACTTTTATGTTCTTAATCGCGATTGGAGGTAATTAGTGTAGTTTAAGGTAAAAATAATGTTTTAATAATATGAGATGAGCATGACACTTGTCCTACTCCTATTGGATGAGTCATGGCCGACCAAGAAAACCCATGGGTCATCTTAGGGACCCCATGGAGCCACTTTAGTTGGAAAATGACATTAATATATATTTATTTAATTTTAAAATTAAATTGACACAAACATGAGTTGTTTTACTAAAAAAGTTTTTAAGTGGGGTTACACAAGTCCAAATTTTGACTATAAATATTAATTAGAAAGATAAAAAGATTTCCTACATCATAGTATTTTTTTAATAATTTTTAGACATTAAATAAATTAAATTATTTATAACATCATTATGATGCAGCGATGACCTCATTTTTTAACGATTTTAATAAAATGAAAAGATAATGTAAAATACAAGGATTAAACTTGTCCAAAGACTATTGGATGGGTAGATTTCGAACCCTTATCACCTTAGCCACGAATTATATAAGTGTGGGATCTTTAGAATCCGAAAATAATTGTATAATAATGTAACATTTCAATCTTTCCAAAAGAGCCCCTCCTCTCCTCTTATAAAAGTCCCCCACCTCTACCACCTTATTCACACTTTCAAGCCTTTTGGTTCGTCCAGCCTCTGCCCAAATACTCTCCCAACTTCTCTCCCTTCATCCTAGAAGCTTTACTTTAGTCAGAAAGCCATCCTAAGGAGTCCTTTTGATCAAATTAAAAGGAAGAACCCGAAGTAGAGGTAACATTTTCATCACCCTCTTTCATGTTTCTTTCTTCTTCCACTCCCTCTTTGTTTATTATTTCAATTCTAAAATTATAACTCCAGTATCTTCTATATACTGTTATGTTATTATAAATATGGATCAACCATATTCAGTATTCTACCCATCATTTGAATGACATGTCACCATACGTGCGTACGTACGACTTACCGTCTCCACGTCGTGGTGTAATTGTTATTCAATATATTATTATTTAGGTGGGTATAATAATGATATGTAATTCATGTAAATAATAAATATAACATGATAATGATTCTTTATATATGATATAATATCCAATTATATATTATTTTAATATCAAAATAATGATATTGTCACACGTGCGTGCGTACGGACTACCGTCTCCACGAACGTGATGAGATTCATTCTCCGTCATATCCATTCAAGTATAATTATCATTTGATGATTTAAAAATTATGTTTAAGGACATGATATCATTCGGGATATGAATAAGATACAACCTATCCATGAAAAACATGACTTACGTAACAAAACATAAAAAAGAAAACGAGTAAGTTAACACCCAAAACAACGATAAATCTAAGATATTGTTAACAAAGAAATGTTAAAAGATCATATATGATATCATATGAATGTATATGATTCTTGTATAATTTAATAACAATTATTTCACCATTATACAGGAGGTTAACCTACCCTAACCAAGGAAAAGTACAAGGTAAGGGTTTACTTCACAACCTCTTCATTATCCAAGGTTGTTTATACATAATTATCTACTGGGACCTCGTTATCATCTACATCCATGTTTCTTAAAAATGTCTTTCAAAACATTTTTACTATAAAATCGAAAATGGGTTAATTTCATTTATACCCTTATAAGTTTTTTAAAGGAATCTTACCGTCGTTTTCCAAGCAATGTACTTTTTGACGTTTTTGACAAATTTAAGGTAAGAATGTTTTTTTAACTTATACGGTGGGTGCGGCTATTTTCCGCCATTATAACTTCATCGAAGCTTCCCTTACAAGCTTATAATAATATTATTTTATAATTATGGGACTTTTAAATGATTTCTAAAAAGAGAGATATTTCTCTCAAATAGCTTTGATTTCATCCATGTCAACATCCATTGATGGGTTTTAAGTTTATTTGAAATTGATTTATGATACAAAACTTCCATTGAGCATTTTGTGAAACATTTCACTCTGGATGTGTTATTTTTATACCATCCATAGTTTATGAAGAAACTGTTGACATCTCGTATGCTAGTTTTAATACGAATATTTATGTTATGTTTAAACCTATTCATATGAGGAATGTATTAGACTTAATAAGTGACGGGTGGAGCCCGCTATAGCTCGTCGATGCATCGGTAGGTCTCATGAGACAACTAGACGTTGAATTGGCCGAGGCCCTTTCCCAATTTGATTTATGGTTTTGGCCGAGGCCTTAATCATTTTAGACGTCTTGGCCGAGGCCTTGAAAAAATGTTTCAGAATGTCTGGCATTATATATTCCCTCATTATGAAAGTGGTTATTAATATTTCACGTGATTATTCGTGTAGTAGAATATCCATGTGAGTAAGTAATGGCATTATTTTATTTTACTTTTGCCATATTATGCTGAAGTTCAAGTTCAATAAGGCTTTTGTTTTAGTTATACATTGCCTTAAATGCTTATGTTTTCTTATGAAAGTTTCCGCTATATTGTTATCCTTACGGAGCATTTGAGCTCACCCCTTTCAATGTTTTATTTTTTCCAGGATGTGAAGAAGTGTATTATGACTGACTTGCAAGAATAGTCAGTGAGGATATGAGTGTGGACTAGGGAGACCATGTTATTATAGTTTTCATTTTTATGATGTAATGTAATGTTTATAAATGTATCTAGTGTTTCCAAGGCTACTAAACTAATCGGTCTTTCGAGACATGATCTTTTGTGATCATGCTAATGTTACGAAGTAATGCACCGACTCTGGGTAGCTGGGGTCGGGGCGCTACACACACTTTGGAATATATTTTTCAATTTTCATTAAATAAAATTTTCATTAATTAATTTAAAATTAATCAAATTGATTGAATGAGAAAACATGGTTTTAACGTGATTCTTGCTAACCATATAAATGTTTTTATGTCCAATTTTAATGTAAAATTTATTTAAATGACCAAAATTGGAATAAATGATAATAAAATATAATTAAACTTTAAAATAAATCAAAAAATTTATTTATCATTATAAATAATTTAGGTGGAACATATTTTTTAATAAAAAAAATAATATTCTATCAGTATTTATCAAAAAATGAATCATAATAGAAAAATACAAAAAATTAAACAAAAGTAAATTTAAAATTTACAGATTAAAATTATGACTTCATTTTTTTGAATAATATAATTAAATCTTTGAAAATTATATTTATAATATGTTCTCCAATAAAGGGTGGAAAATTTTCCTTTATAAAAATATAGGATTTTAAACATAATATTTGGTATGTTATTATGTTAAATATATTTAATATATCATGACAAAAAATAATTCATTAAACATACATTACATTAATACTATTGAAATTTTTTAGTTAATTTAATATATTAGGATAGAAAAAAATTGTGAAGATTAAAATAGTTTTTTTAAAAAAAAAATATCTATATATTTTCTAAGTTCATATATTCATTTCTAATTAAATCTTAACCAATAAATTCAACCATTGATTTTGATATGTTAGTTATTGATATTCATAAACTCCAAATTAATAGATGGATTATATTTTAATATAAAGAATGACATTTAATAATATGTTGATTTTCTATAAAACTCTTTATTTTGTATAACACAAAACAACTCATTATTTTATGTAGACTAATGGTATTATATTGTTTATTGAATGTATGTAATCAATGAAAATGAATTTATTTTAGAATAGATATAATATAATATATTTGGTGTTACAAATGAAGTATTTTTTTTACACTTCCAGTTTAATCATTTATTAATCTGTTGGTTAAGAAATACTTGTATTGATAGTTATTATAAAATATTTATATAATGAATTTTGTTTTTACACCAATTTTAATTCACGTATACATACTTATATTCAATTTTTATTCTTTTTTGTGACATCATTGAACGTCCCACTATTCCCATGTTAATAGTTATTAGTGGAGTATGCCCTTTTTTATTATAAACTAATAATAATCATTTGATTTCATTCATTGTGTTGTATTCATTGAATGAGTTTTTTATAGTTTATATTTTCATTCTATTAATGAAATGATTTTAATTATATATAAATCATTATTCCTAATCATATTATTTGTTTTTCAATTTATATATATTTTCAAGAATATTGATATTATGTTGTTATGAACGATTGATGTTCCTCAAATATTGATGTGCGATATGAAATATGTTTAAAAATGATTCTTCCAAACCATTCATACACTATTTATTACTCATTTCCAAGCGGAACCTATGTTAACATATAAGGACTAGATATTTTTGAAAAATAATTTCCTCTAGAATTATTCTTCCTTAAAAAACATGGTCATCACCTAATAAATAACTATAATGAACCACACAATATTATATTAAAAATATGTTAATTTTCTAAAATGAATAAAAATCTTTTAAAAATACTATTCGGTTAAAATTTATTTCATTTAGAGGATACATTATTAATTTCATTTAATTGGACTCTCAAAAATTAATAGTTAAAGTGTAAAATTTTAAATTAACCAAATTTAAATTATTATTGTAATATATTTTTTAAAAATGTATGAAATAAATTTAATCATTAGTTATATAATAAATCGATATTAAAGAATACTAATCAATCCTAGTGTTTTAAAACATCATTTGTCAATGAAAGAAGTTTTTTATTTATATTTTATATTTTAATTTAATAAATAAATTTTTAAAATTTGAAATCTGAATTATGTAAAGTGAAAAATATTATTTATTATATAATTCTGATTGTTTTTTTGGGTATAAATTTAATAAATTTAAAAAAAAAAAAATTTAGATTCTCATTGAAAATTAATTATTTACCAAAAATTCAATATTTATAAAATTTATTATTATTAGAAAAAACCAAATTTTTTTTTATAAACACATTTTATTTAATCGAAAAAAATCATTTCAATATTTTTTATTAGTAACATTTAAAAAAATTATTATCATTTTATAGGATTAATAATATGGTCCTCAATAAAAACTATATTCCCTTTCTTCTATTAATTAAATATTAATTTGGTAAATTTTGTTTTTCCTTTAATTGAAATCCATATATAATTTATTTATATACATGTAAAGAAATTTTTTTCTTCAATGTAAATGAAATTTATTATCCTATCTTATTTATAAATTTTAATCCAGAAAACACACTATTCTAAATAATATATTTTTATATATTTTTTATGAATATAATTGAATTAAATTTATAAAATGTTATATATTTAATTTGGTAAAATGATCATAAAATTTGAAATCATAATAACTACATTAATTAAAAAATAAAACATTATTTCATTCATTAAATTTAATTAATATAGTAAACAAATAATTTCTCTTATAAACTTAAAAATCGTAAAAAAATATTAACTTGGAGGAAATGTCTCAAAATAGGTGTTTAATCAGATGACTGAATTGTGTCTCTATAAAAACCATAATAACCTCATATTTTAAATTATTTATATATTTAACATTTAATTATAACATTAAATTACTCAAAATGTAATGTGTCATTCTAAAATTTCCATCATCTTTAATTATGAAAGGGGATCATTGTTACCAATTCATGTTACAACTATTTCTTCTTAGTTTTTCTTGAAATGCTATGATTTCTGTCCACCTATAATAGTATACAAATTTTTTTAATCATGTAGTAATTATTAGTTACCTTAAGACCAATATTTTATATGTGATTTCTTTGGGAATACTTAATTTCGTGACATTAGTATTACCTATTCTTTAATCCAATATTCATAATATTCATATTCCAAAAAATTTAAAACCAAAATAATAATGAAATAAATAATATTAATATAACAAGATGTTATTAGATAAATTTATATAGGGTTATTTCTTATTTCTTTCCCACATAAAAGATATGTTTTTCAATCATGCGTTATGTGGAAACGCACCTCCAAAAGGGATGTCTTTATTTTTTCATAACTGACTCTAATTGTAATGCCCCGACCCTAGTTACCCAGAGTCGGTGCATTATTACATAACATTGGAATGATCACAAGAAAGATCAAATCTCGAATGACCGATTAGTTTAGTAGCCTTGGAAACACTAGATATATTCATAAGTCTTACATTACATAATGAAAATGAAAACTACATCAACATATTCTCTTCATAGTCCACACTCATATCCCCGCATACTATCCCTGCAGGTCATTCATAAATTACTTCTTCACATCCTGGGAAAAATTAATCATTTAAAGGGATGAGATCAAATGCCTAGTAAAGATAACAATATATAAGAAACTTTCATAAATAAGAATAAACATTTAAGGAAATGTATAACTAAAACAAAATCCTTTTAAACTTGAACATCAACATAGTATGGAAAAAATAAAATGAAATAATTCCATTTACTTATTCACATAGATATTCTACTAATCGAATAATCAAATGCAATATCAATAACCACTTTCATAATGATAGAATGCATAATGCCAGACTATCATAACCACATATCCACGGCCTCATGCCAAGACTATAAATATGAATTTTTCAAGGCCTTGTTACAAGAAACTTGTTTGTCTCATGAGACCTACCGATTCGCCGAGGAGCTATTACGGGCTCCACCCGTCATATATTAGGTCCAATGCATTCCCATATGAAAAGGATTAAACATAACATAAACATTCATATTAAAACTAGCATACAAAATGTAAATACTTCATCCAAAAACCATGAATGGTATAAAAATAACACATCTACAGTCAAACATATCAAAAAACCTTCAATACAATATATAATTTTTGTATCATTATAAGTCAACTTCAAATAAGTGTAAATTCCATCAAAGGATGTTGACATAGATGAAATCAAAACTGTTTTTAGAGAAATATATCTTTCTATTTTGAAATAATTTTAGAGTCATATATTATTATAATAAAACATTTTCTTTGAAAATATTCTTATAATCTTGTAAGGGAGGCTTCGATGAAAAATAGCTGCACCCGCCTTATAAGTTAAAAAAACATTCTTACCTTAATTTTGTCGAAAAGTTTAAAAAGCCCCTTGTTTGGAAAATGACGGAAAGATTCCCTTATAAAACTCTTATAAAAAGTCAAAGAATGGTATAAATGACTTTATTCTATATTCTAGTAAATAGTATAAATGTTTTGAAATACATTTTTAAGAAACATGGATGCGGATGATAAAGAAGTTCCAGTAGATTATTATGTATAAACAAACTCGGATAATGAAGAGATTGGGAAATAAACCCTTACCTTGTACTTTTCCTTGGTTGGGGGTAGGTTAACCTCCTGTATAATGGTGAAATAATTATTATTAAATTATACAAGAATAATATACATCAATATGATATCATATATGATCTTTTAACATTGATTTGTTAATAATATCTTAGTATTATCATTGTTTTGGGTGTTAACTTAATCATTTTCTTTTATATGTTTTGTTACATAAGACCCGTTTTTCATGGATAGGTTGTATCTTATTCATATCCAGAATGATATCAAGTCCTAAGAAACTATTATTAATCATCAAATGAGATTTCGACTTGAATGGATACGATGGAGATAGAATCTCATCACGTTCGTGGAGACGGTAGTCCGTACGTACGCACGAGCGACAATATCATTTTTTGATATTAAAATAATATATAATTGGATGGTATATCTTATATACAGAATCATTATCATGTTATATTTATTATTTATATTAATTACAAATCATTATTATACCCATAAAAATATTAATTTATTGAATAACAAATACACCATGACGTGGAGACGGTAAGCCGTACGTACGCACGTATGGTGACATGTTTTTCAAAGGATGGATAGAATACAGAAATATGGTTGTAAAATGGTTATAATAAAATCAAATTATATATAATATTCTGGAGTTATTATTTTATAATGGTAATAACAAAGAAAGAAGAAGTGGAAGAAGAAAGGAGCTTGAAAAAGGGTGGTGAAATCATTACCTCTTCTTCGGGTTCTTCCTTTTTATTTGATCAAAATATCTTTTTATGGTTGCTTTCTGATTAAAGGAAGGCCTCTAGGATGAAGTTAGGGAAGTTGAGAGAGTATTTTGGCAGAGTTTGGCTGAACCAAAAGGCTATGAAGGTGTGAGTTAATGAGAAGGTAGAGTGCCCTTTTATAAGAGGTGTGAGGGGCACCATTGGAAAAGCTAGAAATATTAGTTTATAATAAATTCATATTAGGTTTTTAATGGATAAAAAGTGGATTATTTATAGGTTAAGTTGGGTATGGATCAGAAACCACTCAACCAATATAATTTAGATAGGTTTGAGTTATTATATTATCCTTATCTTTAAGTATTAACTCTTAGTTAATTAGTTTCACTTTTACAATGTCTCTTTGTATTTTAATATTATATAGTCAGTAAACATACTATATAAATCCAAGAGACCCCCAATTGGTTCATTAATGCTACACCTATCATGATATAAGTCTTTTGGACGAACCTTAGATTTTTATGAATTTAATATCAATTAATAATATAATATTTTTTAAAAAAATCTTTTATATCAATTTTGACACTATTCAATAATTGATTTTTATAAAAATCATAATAGGATGATTACTTCAAAAAAAGTTATGTAAATAAATAAAAACATTTCCTATTAACCCTGTAAATTAGTTTAATTCATAAAAAGTTTCCAAATATATTTATTTGGGTATTTATAATATCAATTATTTTAATTTTTCACTATTATGGTAATTACTGTATGATCATTGTGTTATAAATAAATTAAATTATTTAATGTGTAAAAATTATAAATAAAATATAATTATGTTGGAAATATTTTTCTTCTTCTAATAAATATTCATAGTTGAAAATCCAAAATATATAACCCTTTGTAAAAATTGTTTTTCTAAAAGATATATGCTTTTGTCATTTTTGTATTTATTATTACTTAATTAAAATATAGTGTCTATATCACCAAAAAGTGGCTTCATGGGGACCAAAAAACGACCCAAAGATGTCCATGGTCGGACATGTATCAAAAAATAAGGTTAGGACATGTTTTAGGGTAATTTTTTATTATTATAATTTTTTTTACCCTTATTTACCGGATTTACCCTTAACCATGGTAAATAAAATATTTACCGATACAATTATTCAAAATGTCTAAAAATAAAAGTTACATATTTACCCAATATGAATATCCTAATTCCAAATATGGAATCCATTTTTCCAAATTCAAAACACATAAGTGGCAGAAATTAATTTAAAATTAATTCCCGTTGTTAAAACAAAAAGCGTGTTTTTAAGAGATAATAACTATCAAATGATTGACACTTGTTTATGTTCGGTTTAATTGTAAAGTTATGTACAATGACAAACATTGAATGAAATGGTAAAAATATATTCTAAATATACTTTAAAACCACTAAAATTTATAATTTATCAATATAAATTATTTTGATTGAAAAAGATGTTTTTAATTAAAGTTTAGTAATTTTCACTATTCATCAAAATATAAATGTTATCCGAAAAGTTCCAAAATTTCACCTTAGGCCAAATTCAATATTACGAATCAAAAAATGAAGTCCATTTTTAGAGGTAAAATTTATAAAATTTCAAAAAGTAGGTATTACTATTCATAATGGGCAGTTTGATTGGTTGTGGTGTGTTAGAACTTGATGTTGCGTACAACACACGCTATCACATTATTCAAAGAGAAGTGTACCATATAATCTTGGGGTGTTACATTCTACCCTCCATTAAATAATTTATTTCTTAAAATTTATAAAATACTACCGCATGAAAAGACTCGGGTGGTTCTTCTTCATAAGTTCCTAGGGTTCCCATGTTGCCTCATACATCTTATGGTTTCTCCACAAGACTCTTACCAGACGAGTCGTACGGTTTCTCAGTACTTGTTCTCTTGTATCAAGAATCCTGACGGGCTCTTCACAATAAGACATATCAGGTTCCAGTTCTAATTCTTTATAGGTGAGTACATGTGTTGGGTCAGGCATGTATTTCCTCAACAGAGATACATGGAACACATCGTGAAATTTGGAGAGAATTGGCGACATTTCCAATTGGTAAGCTACATCCCCAATTCATTCTAGAATTTCTAAAGGTCCGATGTACCTGGGACTCAATTTACCTTTCCTACCAAAACGTATGACTCCCTTCCATGGAGGTACCTTCAGGGAAACATGACCACCGACTTGAAATTCCAAATCCTTCATTCGATTATCGGCATAGCTCTTCTACCTACTTTGAGATGCTTTGATGTGATTTTGGATTACCTTCACCTTTCCATCGTTTCCTCCACCAGTTCTGGACCTACATGTATTCTTTCACCAACATCATCCCAAAAGGTTGGTGTGCGATATCTCTTTCCGTATAACGCTTCATATGGTGCCATCTGAATACTCAAATGGAAGCTATTGTTATAGGAAAATTCTACCAAAGGAAAATATTGATCATGCATACCCTGAAAGTCAAGTGAGCAAGATCTCAACATGACTTCTAATGTTTGAATAGTCCATTCTGATTGTCAGTCTGTCTGAGGGTGGAAGGAAGTGCTCAAATGTAGATCCTATCATATAGCAAGAAAATGGGCTGACATGGTAAGATAATCAACAAAAACCCATATTGCTCGTTCCTTCTAGGAGTCTTTGGTAGTCCCATAACAATGTCCTTCGTAATATTGTCCCATTTCCACTCTGGTATGAGAATAGGTTGCATGACTCCTCCTAGCTGTTTCCTTCCAGCTTTCACTTGATGGAAAACCATACATCTTGACACAAAATCAACAATTTCCCTCTTCATGTTGTCCCACAATAAATGTTCCTTCAAATCTCTATACATTTTTGTGCTCCCATGGTGTATAGAGAAATTGGAACTATGAGCATCATCCAGCAATTCTCTCTTTAGATCAGGTATATCGGGAACACAAAGTCTCTTCCCGAATTTGAAAATTCCATCTTCATACACAATGTCTCTCAATCTCTCATCATTCACAGCTTTAATATTCTTTTGAAATTCTTCATCATCAGTCTGATCAATATTAATCCTTTATAGTAAATATGGTTTCGAAACCATTTGAAAAAGAATTGATGTTTCACCTTCCTTGGTTATTCCCATGTCCATCTTCACTACATCCATGAAAATTGGATTCCTTTCAATTCTCATATTATTCAAAACTCCATGATCTTTTCTGCTCAAAGCATCTGCCACCCTATTTTCTTTCCGTAGGTGGTAGTGTATCATACAATCAGAATCCTTGAGTAATTCAAGCCATCTACTTTGCCTCGTGTTGAGTTCATTTTGTGAGAAAATATACTTCAAACTCTTGTGATTAGTATAAATCTCACATTTTTTACCATAGAGGTAGTGCCTTCATATCTTCAATGAAATAATCACAGTTTCTAACTCGAGATCATGAGTAGGATTGTTTTGTTCATGAGTTTTCAACTGTCGTGATGCATAGGCAATAACTCTATCATTCTGCATAAGGACACAACCAAGTCCTTTCTTTGATGTATCAATATAAATAATGGACCCAGCAATCCCCTATGGAAGATTCAAAATTGGAGAATTGACTAATATTCTCTTTTGTTCTTCTAAAAATTCTTCACACTCTTTTTTCCAAACAAATTTAACCCCTTTATGTGTGAGCTTCATTAATGGGTTAGCCAATCGGGAAAAATTCTGGACGAAACATCGATAATAACCTGCTAAACCAATAAACCTATGTAACTCCATTATACTCGTAGGTGTGGACCATTATTGGATTGCCTTGGTCTTAGAAGTATCAATAGAGATTTCATATTTAGAGACAATATGGCCAAGAAACGAAATCTCATAAAGCCCGAATTCACACTTGCTAATCTTCCCATATAATTCATGTCTTCACAGAGTCTTCAGGATAATGCATAAGTTATTTTCATGACCTTCGTAGCTTTTGGAGTATACCATGATATCATCAATAAATACCACCACAAATTCATCGAGAGATTCCTTGAAAAATATATTCATCATATCCATGAATATAGAGGGTTTGTTAGACAATTCAAAAGGTATTACTGTAAACTCGTAATGCCCGTACCTGGGTTGAAATTTTTTCATCGGAATGTCTTCCTTATTCACACACAACTAATGGTATCTAGATCGAAGGTCAATCTTTGAAAAGTATTGAGATCCATGAAGTTGGTCAAATAAATCATCAATGCAAGGTAGGGGATACTTGTTCTTTATTATTATAGCATTAATCTCCCTGTAGTTGATACAAAACCTCATAGATCCATCTTTCTTTTTAACAAAAAGAACAGGGGCTCCCCAAGGAGAAACACTAGGGTGAATAAATTCCTTATTACTCAATTCCTCTAGTTTTTTCTTCAGTTCGACTAATTCCAAAGTGGCCATTCTATAAGGGGTCTTCGATATAGGCCTTGATCCATGAATTTAATCAATGGAAAACTCAACTTCTCGTTCTGGAGGATGTCCAGGTAAATCTTCCGGAAATACATCTACATGTTCTTTCACAATAGGTACATCCACTATTTGAACATTCCTTTCCTCACCCAATGTCGTTTCATTCTCTTCCTCCCTAATAATTTAATTTAGTTGAGCTACTGGGGGTGGATCTAGAAAAGAATTAGGTGGTGATGATTCTGCTCTAAAGATAAGGAGTTCCTTATCATCATCATCAAAAATCGTAACCTCCTTCTTCTTACAATAAATCCTCGCATCATAGTCTGAAAGCCAATTCATACCGAGGATTATATCGAACTCAATAATAGGTATGAGGATGAGATCAGCAGATAAAGAACATTTATGTGCTCTAATGGGGACTGATTTACAAAACATTATCGCAATTATATATCCCTTAGGAGTTTTAACTGACAACTCCCTTGTTAAATCAAATTGGAAATATCTATTTTTCTTAGAAAACTGGACAGATATGAAATAATGCGATGATCCAGAATCAAATAATGCATTTTCTAAACTTGAGGAAACCATTAAATTACCTGCCACCACGCCTTTCAGAGCTTCTACCTCAGCAGTAGTGATAGCATAAGCTTGGCCTTGATCCCTTGGACTTTTCTGAGGTATGTTCCCTTGACACTTTGGAAATTCATTTGCATAATGTCCCATCTCCCTGAAATTATAGCACTGAACTTTGGTAGCTTCCTTCTTCCCTTTGCAATCACGAGCTTGGTGGCCTTTTTCACCACACTTGTAACAGACACCCATTCCATTTAAGCAAGTACCTGGGTGTTTCTTCCCACATTTACCACAGGATGGATATTCAACCTTTCCCTTCTTACCCTTATTTGTATTCCCTGATTGATCAGTAGATCTCTTCTTCTCTTGTTTTGATTTAATGTCATCAGACTTAGAGACTTACTTTTTAGTCTTGATAGCACATGAGACAATGTCTTCGTACGATGAAACGGATTGTGAGACTATTGCCGATGGAGAAAAGGTTTTAACCCATTAAAGAAACGATCGATCTTACTTCTGGGGTTATGTATATAATATCCAGCATACCTTGCTATCCTTGTAAAGTTAGCCTCATACATTGCGACATTATCATCCTCCTTTTGTCTCAGACTCAGAAATTGCCTTTCCATATCTGCTTGATGATCACGAGGAAAGTATTTTTCTAAAACCAGATCTTTGAACTCCCTCCATTCCATATTTGATACTTCATCATCTTCCTTCGTGTTTTGAATCAATGACCACCATTTATCGGCATCTCCAGTGAGGCGGTAAACTTCCATGATAACATTCTCCCTTTCACTACTCCCCATAGCCTAAAATATTTTCTCTATGGAATTTATCCATTGCTCATCTACTAAGGGATTTGTACACCCATTGAATGTTGGTGATTGTTGCCTCATGAATCGATCTAACATTGATCCTCCACGATGCAGATCAGGGTGCTCCATACGGGTAAGGTTATTATTCATAACCTAAGTGAGTTGTCCCAGTATGGTGATTAGCTGATAGACACCAGTTGCAACACCTGCTCCACTATAATTATCTTGAGAATGAGGGAAATCCCTACATGGAGTGTGTGAATTGATTCGATTTCCATTTCTTCTACTAGGTGCCATTTCTAAACAATGGCATAAACTAGATCCGTTTATGAATCAGAATACATAATCCCAAACTTATAAAACACTTAACATAAATTTAACTATTTATGGATATAATCCATAATCATAAAAATATTTTCATTGAGGAATTATATACACATAAACCCTTCATTATGATTTTTAATGAAACTGAGAGTTATCCTAAGCATATCCCTCGGGAGTGTCTTAACCAAGAGTGCATCAAGGCCCATTGTCGTGCACCAGTTCCCGTTCTAGTCTAGCTCAAAGCGGTGTTTTCGGGTTTTACCCCTAGGTACATCTATGCCAGAGCCGCCTCTACCTGCTCATATCCAGACATGGATGTATTTCTCGGAAAACTCACAAAATCTCTACAATACCAAAATTCTAGGAAGTTATTTTATACTAATCCTCATAGTCCATCTTAAATCTATGTACTCTAATCAGAGATTATCTAAATCTAGCTTCCATAGTTTATACTAAAAGTCCTCTGATACCAACTATAATGCCCCGACCCCGGTATCCCAGAGTCGGTTCATTATTAAATAACATTTGCCTGGTCAAAAGAATGATCAAATCTCAAATGACCGATTAGTTTAGTATCCTTTGAAACACTAGATATATTAATAAGTCTTACATTACATCATAAAAATGAAAACTACAACAACATATTTTCTTCATAGCCACACTCATATCCCCACATACTATCCCTGTATGTCATTCATAAATTACTTCTTCACAACCTAAGAAAAATAAAACATTGAAAGGGGTGAGCTCAAATTCCCAGTAAGAATAACAATATAGCGGAAAATTATATAAATAAGAATAAACATTTAAGGCAATGCATAACTAAAACAAAAGCCTTTTAAACTTGAACTTCAACATATTATGGAAAAAATAAAATGAAATAATTCCATTTACTTATTCACATGTATATTCTACTAATCGAATAATCACATGCAATATCAATAACCACTTCCATAATGATGGAATGCATAATTCTAGACTACCATAACCACATATCCAAGGCCTCTTTCCAAGACTACAAATAATTTTTTTTCAAGACCTTGTGATAAGAAAAGAGTTTGTCTCATGAGACCTACTAATGCATCGAGGAGCTATAACGAGCACCACCCGTTACATATTAAGTCCAATGCATTCCCATATTAAACGGTTAAAACATAACATAAACATTCATATTAAAACTAACATACAAAATGTAAATACATCATCCATACACCATGAATGGTATAAAAATAACTCATCCACAGTCAAACATACCTCAAAAACTTCAATACAATATAGAAGTTTTGTATCATAATAAATCAACTTCAAATAAGTGTAAATTCCATCAATGGATGTTGACATAGATTAAATCAAAACTCTTTTTAGAGAAATATCTATTTCTATTTCGAAATAATTTAGGAGTCATATATTTATAAAATAAAACATTTTCTTTGAAAATATTCTTATAATCTTGTAAGGGAATATTTGACGTAAAATAGCCGCACCCGCCGTATATGTTAAAAAAATCATTCTTACCTTAATTTTGTCGAAAACGTTAAAAGACCCTTTTTTGGAAAACGACGGAAATATTCCTTTATAAACCTTTTATAAAAAGTCAAAAAAGGGTATAAATGACTTTAACCCATATTCTAGTAAATAGTAAAAATGTTTTGAAATGCATTTTTACGAAATATGGATGTGGATGATAAATAAGTCATAGTAGATTATTACGTATAAACAACCTCAGATAATGAAGAGATTGCGAAATAAAACCTTACCTTGTACTTTCCCTTGGTTGGGGGTATGTTAACCTCCAGTATAATGGTGAAATAATCGTTATTAAACTATACAAGAATCATATACATGAATATGATATCATATATGATCTTTTAATATTGATTTGTTAATAATATCTTAGTATTATCATTGTTTCGGGTGTTAACTTACTCATTTTCTTTTATTTGTTTTGTGATGTAAGACATGTTTTTCATGGATAGGTTTTATCTTATTTATATATAGAATGACATGAAGTCCTTATATACTATTATTAATCATCAAATGATATTTATACTTGAATGGATACGATGGAGAATGAATCTCATCGCGTTCGTGGAGACAGTAGTCCGTACGTACGCACGAGCGACAGTATCATTCTTTTGATATTAAAATAATATATAATTGGATGGTATATAATATATACAGAGTCATTATCATTTAATATTTGTTATTTAAATGAATTACACATCATTATTATACCCATCCAATTAATAATTTATTGAATAACAATTACACCACGACGTGGAGACGGTAAGTCGTATGTACGCACGTATGGTGACATGTTATTTAAAGGATGGATAGAATACTGAAATATGGTTGTAAAATGTTTATAATAAAATAAAATTATATATAATATATTGGAGTTATTATTTTATAATGGTAATAACAAATAAATAAGAAGTGGAAGAAGAACGGAACTTGAGAAAGGGTGGTGAAATCATAACCTCTTCTTCGGGTTCTTCCTTTTGATTTGATCAAAAGGGATCCTTAAGATGGATTTAGCACTAAAGGAAGGCCTCTAGGATTAATTGAGGGAAGTTGAGAGATTATTTGGGCAGAGTTGGCCGAACCAAAAGGCTTTGATGGTGTGAGTTAATGAGAAGGGAGAGTACCCTTTTATAAGAGGGGTGAGGGGCACCTTTGGAAAAGCTAGAAGTATTATTTTATAATAAATTCATATTCGTTTCTAATAGCTCCAAAAAGTGGATTATTTAATGGTTAAGGTGGGGATGGGTCGAAAACCACTCAACCAATATAATTTAGATAGGTTGGGGTTACTATATTATCCTTATCTTTAAGTATTAACTCTTAGTTAATTAGTATCACTTTTACAATGTCTCTTTGTATTTTTATATTATATGGTTAATAAACTTACTATATACATCCAAGAGACACCCAATTGGTCCATTAATGATTAAACTATCATGATATAAGTCTCTTGGACGAACCTTAGATTTTTAGTAATTTATAATAAATTAATAATATAATATTTGTTTTAAAAAAAATTATGTCAATTTGGACACTATTCAATAACTGATTTTTTTAAAAATCATAATAGAATGATTACTTCGAAAAAAGTTAATTACATCAATACATACATGTAATAGTAACCTATCAAATTAGTTTAATTCATAAAAGTCTCAAATTATATTTATTTGGTTATTTATAATATCAATTATTTTAATTTTTGACTATTATGGTAATTACTACATCATCATTGTGTCAAAAGTAAATTAACTTATTTAATGTCTAAAAATTACAAATAAAATATCATTATGTATAATATCTTTTTAGATTTATAATGAATATTTATAGATGAAAATTAAACATACATAAACCTTCGTAAAAATTGTTTTTCTAAAAGATATATGGTTTTGTCATTTTTTATTTATTTTAACTTAATTAAAATAAAGTGTCCCTATCACCTACAAGTGGATCCATGGGGTCCAAAAATCGACACAAAGATGACCATGGTCGTACATGTATCAACCAATAAGGTTAGGACACTTTTTAGGGTAATATGTTAATATTATAATTTTTTAACCCTTATTTACCATATTTACCCTTAACCATGGTAAATAAAATATTTACCGAAGTAAATATTCAAAATGTCTAAATATAAAAGTTACCTATTTACACAATATGAACATCCTAATTCCAAATATGGAATCCATTTTTCCATATTCAAAACATAGAAGTGGCAGAAATTAATTTAAAATTAATTCCCATTGTTAAAACAAAAAGTGTGTTTTTATGAGATAATAACTATCAAAACATTGACACTTGTTTATGTCTGGTTTAATTGTAAAATAATGTACAATGACAAAAATTGTATTAAATGGTAAAAATATATTCTAAATATAATTTAAAACCACTCAAATTCCTAATATATCAATATAAATTATTTCGATTGAAAAGGTTTTTTTTAATTAAAATTTAGTAATTTTCACTATTCATCAAAATATAAATGTTATACGAAAAGTTCCAAAATTTCACCCTAGGATAAATTTGATTTTCCGAATCCAAAAATGAAGTACATTTTGAAATGTAAAATTTATAAAATTTCAAAAATTAGGTATTACTATTCATAACGGTTAATTTGATTGGTTTTGGTGTGTTAGAAATCGATGTTGCATTCAACAAATGCTATCGCATTATTTAAAGAGAAGTGTACCGTAGAATCTTGGGGTATTACATTCTCCCGTCTTTCAAATAGTTTCAACATCGAAATTTATAGAATACTACCACCTGAAAAGACTCGGGTGGTTCTTCATCATAAGTTCCTCAGGTTCCCACGTTGCCTCTTCCATCTTATGGTTTCTCCACAAGACTTTTACCAGACGAGTCGTCCGGTTTCTCAGTACTTATTCTCTTGTATCAATAATCCGGATGTGATCTTCACAATAAGACAGATCAGGTTCCAGTTCTAATTCTTCATAGGTGAGTACATGCATTGGGTCAGGCATGTATTTCCTCAATAGAGATACGTGGAACAAATCGTGAACTTTGGAGAGACTTGGCAATATTTCCAATCTGTATGCTACCGCCCCAATTCGTTCTATAATTTCGAAAGGTCCTATGTACTTGGGACTAATTTTCCTTTCTTACCAAAATGTATGACTCCCTTCCATGGAGATACCTTTAGGAGAATATGATCACCGACTTGAAATTTCAAATCCATCCTTTGATTATCGGCATAGATCTTCTGCCTACTTTGAGCTTCTTTGATGTGATTTTGGATTATCTTCACCTTTTCCATCGTTTCCTCCACCAGTTCTGTACCTACAAGTTTTCTTTCACCAACGTCATCCCAACAGGTTGGTGTGCGACATCTCTTTCCATATAACGCTTTATATGGTGCCATCTGAATACTCTAAAAGAATCTATTGTTATAGGAAAATTCTATCAAAGGTAAATATTGATCCCACATATCATGAAAGTCAACTAAGAAAGATCTCAACATGTATTCTACGGTTGAATAGTCCGTTCTGATTGTCGGTCTGTCTGAGGGTGGTAGGCAGTACTCAAATGAAGTTCAGTATCTAGGGATTTCTGAAGACTCTTCCAGAATCATGTTGTAAAACGGGGATCACGACCAGAAACAATCGATAGGGGTACTCCATGAAGTCTCACAACATCATTAATATATAGTCATGCTAGACGTTCCAGTGGTAGATCTTCTCTTATAGAATGAAAATGTGCTAAACTGGTAAGCCGATCAACAATAACCCATATTGCATCGTTCCTTCTAGGAGTCTTTGGTAGCCCCATGACAATTTCCATCATAATATTGTCCCATTTCTACTACGATATGGGAAGAGGTTGCATGAATCCTCCAGGCAGTTTCCTTCTAGATTTCACTTATTGAAAAACCATACATCTTGAAAAAAAATCAGCAATTTCCCTCTTCATGTTGTCCAACCAAAAATGTTCCTTCAAATCTCTATAAATTTTTGTGCTCCCAGGGTGTATAGAGAAATTGGAACTATGAGCACCATCCATCAATTCTCTCTTTAGATCAGGTATATCGGGAACACAAAGTCTCTTCCTGAATTTCAAAATTCATTCTTCATACACAAAGTATCTCATTCTCTCATCATTAACAGCTTTAATCTTCTTTTGAAATACTTAATCATCAGTCTGGGCACTCTTAATCCTTTCTAGTAAAGATGGTTTGGAAACCATTTGAAGAAGCATTGATGTTTCTCCTTCCCTACTAATTCCCAAGTCCATCTTCACTAAATCCATAAAAATTTGATCCCTTTGAATTATCATATTGTTCAAAACTCCATGATCTTTTCTTCTCAAAGCATATTCCACCTTGTTTGCTTTCCCCTGGTGGTAGTGTATCGTACAATCATAATCCTTGAGTAATTCAATCCATCTCTTTTTCCTCATGTTGAGTTCTTTTGGTGATAAAATATACTTCAAACTCTTGTGATCAGTATAAATCTCAGATTTTTCACCATAGAGGTAGTGACTCCATATCTTCAAACCAAAGATCACAGCTGCTAACTCGAGATCATGAGTAGGATAGTTTTTTTCCTGAGTTCTCAACTATCGTGATGCATAGGCAATAACCCTATCATTCTGCATAAGGATACAACCAAGTCCTTTCTTCGATGCATCACTGTAAATAATGAACCCATCATTCACCGATGGTAGAGTCAATATAGGATCATTGAATAATCGTCTCTTTAGTTCTTCGAAACATTCTTCACACTCTTTTTTTCAAACAAATTTATCCCCTTTATGTGTGAGCTTCGTTAATGGGTTAGCCAATCTGGCAAAATTCTGGACGAAATGTCGATAATAACCTGCTAAAACAATAAAACTACGTACCTCCATTATACTCGTAGGTGCTGGCCATTCATGGAATGCCTTGGTATTAGAAGTATCAACAGGGATTCCATCTTTAGAGACAATATGGACATGAAAAGAAATCTCCTGAAGCCAGAATTCACACTTCCTAAACTTCATATATAATTCATGTCTTCTCAGAGTCATCAGGATAATGCCCAACTGATTTTCATGATCTTCGTAGCTATAGGACTATATCAAGATATCATAAATAAATACCACCAAAAATTCATCTATTTATTATTTCAAAACTCTATTCGTCAGATCCATGAATACAGAGGGTTCCTTAGTAAATTCAAAAGGCATTACTGTAAACTTGCAATGCCCGCACCTGGTTCAAAATGCTGTCTTAGGAATGTCTTCGTTCTTCACACACAACTAATGGTAACTATATCAAAGGTCAATCTTTGAAAAGAATTGAGATCCATGTAGTTGGTCATATAAATAATCAATGCGAGGTAGGGGATACTTTTTCTTTATTGTTATAGCATTGATCTCCATGTAGTCGATACATAACCTCATAGATCCATCTTTCATTTTTACAAAAAGAACAGGGGCTCCCCATGGAGAAACACTAGGGAGAATAAATCCCTTATTACTCAATTCCTCTAGTTGTTTCTTTAGTTCCACTAATTCCATAGTGGACATTATATAAGGGGTCTTCGATATAGGCCTTGATCCAGGAATTAAATCAATGGAAAACTCAAATTATCATTCTGGAGGATTTCCAGGTAAATCATCTAGAAATACATCTAAATATTATTTCACAACATAAAAATCCTCTATTTGAACATTCTTTTCCTCACCCACAGTCATTTCATTCCCTTCCTCTCCAATAATTGAATTTAGTTGAGCTACTAGGGGTGGATCTAGAAAAGAATTAGGTGGTGATGATTCTTCTCTAAAGATAAGGTGTTCCTTATCATCGTCATCAAAAATTGTAACCTCCTTCTTCTTACAATAAATCTTCACATCATAGTCCAAAAGACAATCCATACAGAGGATTATATCAAACTCAATCATATGTATGACGATGAGATCAGCAGATAAATAACATTTATGTGCTCTAATGGGTACTGATTCACAAAACATTTTTGTAATGATACTTCCATTAGGAGTTTTAACTAACAACTCCCTTGTTAAATCAAATTGGAAATATATATTTTTCTTAGAAAACTAGGAAGATATGAAACAATGCGATGATCCAGAATCAAATAATGCATTTACTAAGCTTTATGAAACCATTAAATTACCTGCCACCACGTCTTTCAGAGCTTCTACCTCAGTAGTAGCGATAGCATAAGCATGGTATTGATACCTTGGCCTTTTCTAAGGTCAGTTCCCTTGACATTTAGGACATTAATTTTCTTAATGTCCCATCTCCCTGCAATTTTAGCACTGAAAATTGGTAGCTTCCTTCTTCCCTTTGCAATCACGAGCTTGGTGGCCTTTTTCACCACACTTGTAACACACACCCATTCACTTTAATCAAGTACCGAGGTGTTTATTCCCACATTTTCTACAGGATGGATATTCAACATTTCCCTTCTTCCCCATATTTCCATTCCCAGATTGATCAGCAGATCTCTTCTTCTCTTTCTTTTCTTTAAAGTCATAATACTTAGAGAATTTCTTTTCAGTCTTGATAGCACATGAGACAATGTCTTTGTACGATGAAAAGGATCATTAGACTAATACTCGACAGAGAAATGGTTTTAACCCATAAAAAAACAATCAATCCTATTTCTGGGGTTACGTATATAATCTCCAGCATACCTTTCTAACCTTGTAACGTTAGCCTCATACTTTGCGACATTTTCATCCTCCTTTTATCTCAGAATCAAAAATTGCCTTTCCATATCTACTTGATGGTCACGAGGAAAGTTTTTTTCTAAAAACAGATCTTTGAACTCCCTCCATTCCATATTTGATACTTCATCATCTTCGTTTGTTTTTTGAATCAATGACCACCATTGATCAGCATCTTCAGTGAGGCGGTAAACTGCCATGATAACTTTTTCCCTTTCACTACTCCCCAAAGCCTGAAATATTTTCTCTTGGGAATTTATCCATTAATCAGCTACTAAGGTATTTTTACTCCCATTGAACATTGGGGGTTGTTGCCTCATGAATCGATATTACATTGATCCTTCACACTGCAGATCAGGGTGCTCCATACGGGTAAGGTTATTATTCATAACCTGAGTGAGTTGTCCCAGTATGGTGATTAGCTGATCGACAATAGTTGCATCACCATATCCACTATAATTTTCTTGAGTTGGAGGTAAATCCCTACATGGAGTGAGTGAATTGATACAATTTCCATTTCTTCCACTAGGTGCCATTTCTAAACAATGACATAAAATAGACCAGTTTGTAAATCAAAATACATATCCCAAACTTATAAAACACTTAACCTAAATTGAACTATTAATGGATATAATCCATAATCATAAAAATGTTTTCTTTGACTATTTTTATACTCATAAACCCTTCATAATGATTTTTAAAGAAAATGAGAGTTATCCAAAGCATATCCCCAGGGAGTGTCGTAACCAAGAGTGCAGTAAGGCCCGTTGTCATGCACCAGTTCCCGTTCGAGTCAAGCTCAAAGCGGTGTTTTTGGGTTTTACCCCAAGGTACATCTATGCCAGAGCCGCCTCTACTTACTCGTATCCAGACAGGGATATATTGCTCGGAAAACTCACAAAATCTCTACAATACAAAAACTTTAGGATGTTCTTCTATACTAATCCTCAAAGTCTATCATAAATATATGTGGTCTAATTAGAGTTTATCTAAATCTAGATTCCAATGTTTTTACTAAACTTCATCTGATACCAACTGTAACTCCTTGACCCCAGTTACCCAGAGTCAGTGCATTATTACATAACATTGTCATGATCACAAGAAAGATCAAATCTCTAAAGACCGATTAGTTTAGTAGACTTGTAAACACTAGATATATTCATAAGTCTTACATTACAACATAAAAGTGAAAACTACAACAAAATATTTTCTTCATAGTCCACACTCATATCCCCACATACTATCCCTATAGGTCCTTCCTAAATTACTTCTTCACATCTTGGGAAAAATAAAACATTGAAAGGGGTGAGCTCAAATTCCCAGTAAGGATAACAATATAGCAGAAACGTTCATAAATAAGAATAAACATTTAAGGAAATGTATAACTAAAACAAAAGCCTTTTAAAGTTGATCATCAAAATAGTATTAAAAAAATAAAATGAAATAATTCCATTTACTTATTCACATGGATATTGTATAATCGAATAATCACATGCAATATCAATAACCACATTCATAATGATGGAATGCATAATTCCAGACTATCATTACCACATATCCAAGGCCTTGTGCCAAGACTACAAATAAGATTTTGTCAAGAACTTATGCCAAGACACTAGTTTGTCTCATTAGACATACCGATGCATCGAGGAGATATAGAGGGCTCCACCTGTCACATGTTATGTTCAATGAATTCCCATATAAAAAGGTTTAAACATAAAATAAACATTTATATTAAAACTAGAATACGAAATGTAAATACATAATCCATAAACCATGAATGGTATAAAAATAACACATCCATAGTCAAACGTATCACAAAAACTTCAATACAATATAGAAGTTTTTTATTATAATAAATCAACTTCAAATATGAGTAAATTCCATAAAAGGATGTTGACATAGAGGAAATCAAAACTCTTTTTAGAGAAATATCTCTTTCTATTTTGAAATCATTTAAGAGTCATATATTTATAAAATAAAACATTTTATTTGAAAATATTCTTATAAGCTTGTAAGAGAATCTTTTATGGAAAATAGCTACACCCGCCGTATAAGTTAAAAAAACATTCTTACCTTAATTTTGTCGAAAAGGCTAAAAATCCCCTTATTTGGAAAACGACGGAAAGATTCCTTTATAAACCTCTTATAAAATGTCAAAAAAAGGTATAAATGAATTTAACCCATATTTTAGTAAATAGAAAAAATGTTTTGAAACACATTTTTACGAAACATGGATGTGGATGATAAAGAAGTTCCAGTAGATTATTACGTATAAACAACCTCGGATAATGAAGAGATTGCGAAATAAACCCTTACCTTGTACTTTTCCTTGGTTGGGGGTAGGTTAACCACCTTTATAATGGTATAATAATTGTTATTAAATTATAGAAGAATAATATACATCAATATGATATCATATATGATCTTTTAACATTGATTTGTTAATAATATCTTAGTATTATCATTGTTTCGGGTGTTAACTTACTCGTTTTATTTTATATGTTTTGTTATATAAGACATGTTTGTCATGGTTAGGTTATATCTTATTCATATCCAGAATGATATAAAGTCCTTATATACTATTATTAATCATAAAATGAGATTTATACTTGAATGGATACGATGGAGAATGAATCTCATCGCGTTCATGGAGACGGTAGTCCGTACGTACGCATGAGCGACAATATCATTCTTTTGATATTAAAATAATATATAATTGGATGGTATATCATATATTAAAAATCATTATCATTTTATATTTATTATTTAAATGAATTAAACATCATTATTATACCCATCCAAATAATAATTTATTGAATAACAATTACACCATGACGTGGAGACGGTAAGTCGTACGTACGCACGTATCGTGTCATGTTATTCAAAGGATGGATAGAATACTGAAATATGTTTGTAAAATGTATATAATTACATAAAATTTTATATAATATACTGGATTTATTATTTTATAATCGTAATAACAATGAATGAAGAAGTGGAAGAAGAAAGGAACCTGACAAAGGGTGGTGAAATCATTACCTCTTCTTCAGGTTGTTCCTTTTGATTTGATCAAAATGGCTCTTTATGTTGGATTTCTGACTAAAGGACGGCCTATATGATGAAGTGAGGGATGTTGAGAGAGTATTTGGGCAGAGTTTGGCCGAACCAAAAGTCTTTGAAGGTGTGAGTTAATGAGAAGGGACAGTTCCCATTTATAAGAGGGGTGATGGGCACCTTTGGAAAAGCTAGAAATATTATTTTATAATAATTCATATTCGGTTTATAATGGATAAAAATAGGATTTTTTAAAGTTTAAGTTTTTTATGGGTCGAGAACTAGTCAACCAATAGAATTTAGACAGGTTTGGGTTACTATATTATCCTTATCTATAAGTATTAACTCTTAGTTAATTAGTTCCACTTTTACAATGTCTCTTTGTATTTTTATATTATATGGTTAATAAACATACTATATACATCCAAGAGACCCCTAATTAGTCCATTAATGATACAAATATCATGATATAAGTCTATTGGTAGATCCTTAGATTTTTATAAATTTAATATCAATTAATAATATAATATTTGTTTTAAAAAATCTTTTATATCATTTTTGACACTATTCAATAATTGATTTTTGTAAAAATCATAACAGAATGATTAATTCTATGAAAGTTAATTAAATAAATCCTAACATGTCATATTAACCTTTAAAATTATTGTATTTCATAAAAAGTCTCAAATTATATTTATTTGGGTATTTATAATATCAATTATTTAAATTTTTTATTATTGTGGTAATTACTGCATCATCATTGTGTCATAAATAAATTAAATTATTTAATGTCTAAAAATTATAAATAAAATATAATTATGTAGGAAATCTTTTTATCTTTCTAATTAATATATACTGTTAAAAATCCAATATATATATACCTTTGTAAAAATTGTTTTTCTAAAAGATATATGGTTTTTCATTTTTGTATTTATTTTAACTTAATTAAAATAAAGTGTCCCTATCACCTACAAGTGGCTCCATGGGGTCCAAAAAAAGACCCAAAGATGCCCATGGTCGGACATGTTTCAAACAATAAGTCTAGGACACGTTTTATAGTAATTTGTTATTATTATAATATATTTTTTAACCCTTATTTACCGGATTTACCCTTAACCATGGTAAATAAAATATTTACCGAAGTAATTATTCAAAATGTCTAAAAATAAAAGCTACCTATTTACACAATATGAACATCCTGATTCCAAATATGGAATCCATTTTTCCAAATTCAAAACATAAAAGTGGATGAATTTAATTTAAAATTAATTCCCGTTGTTAAAACAAAAATCGTGTTTTTAAGAGATAGTAACTATCAAAATATTGACACTTGTTTATGCCCTGTTTAATTTTAAAATTATGTACAATGACCAACATTATATTAACTGGTAAAAATATATTCTAAATATAATTTAAAACCACTCAAATTCATAATTTATAAATATAAACTATTTCGATTAAAAAAGTTTTTTTCAATTAAAATTTATTAATTTTCACTATTCATCAAAATATAAATGTTATCTGAAATGTTCCAAAATTTCACCCTAGGATTAATTAGATATTCTGAATCCAAAAATGAATCACATTTTGAGAGAAACAATTTATAGAATTTCAAAAATTAGGTATTACTATTCATAACGGCTAGTTTGATTGGTTGTGGTGTGTTAGAACTCGATGTTTCGTACAACACACGCTATCACATTATTCAAAGAGAAGCGTACCGTAGAATATTGGGGTGTTACACTAATGGATGATTATAATGATAGTATTTAAGAATAAATATGATATATTTTTTTATTTATTTATTTTTATCCAAAAAATCTAGTGATTGTCTACTTTATCTATATATATATCATCACGAAATGGTAGTTTTTACTATACATTTTAATGAATTACACCTCTATAACGAAAATTTTTTACTTTAATCAAATGCTTAATTATTTATAAAAAAATATGATAATATTTTAAAAACAACCAAGTTATAATTTTATGATTCTATTACAGTGATATTGATTAAAAATAAATAATTTATTAACCACACCTACACATCAAATTATTGTTTATTCATGTATCAGTCACTCTGACCACCTACATAAATGATTATATAAAAATATATAATTTTTTAATATTGAAACATAAATACTAGAATTATCATAACATGTAAAAAAATATAATCTTAATTTTTAATAAAAAATTAATTATTTATTTCACCTAGTATTAATATATTATTCTTATCATGAAAATTAGAAAAATAAGATGTCGTCAATACAATTTTCTCTTAAAATAATATAATACTATATAATAAAAATAATATGGTAATAAATGATACATATTAAATAAAATAGTGAGTAATAAGGTTCCTTAGAGTTCGTTAAATTAACAAAATTTTATTATTTTCATTGATAGGCGTCCACTATAATTGAATCAAAAACTAGATAAGTGTTTCTTTTCTTAAATTTTTTACTTTAATAATCATTTATCTTAATATATATAAATTTTACTAAAAATTCTGTATATTATAAAATGTAAATATTTTTTTATCACGATCTGCTCATTTCTCATGTAATAAAATTTATCATTCAGAATCATATACTTCATGGTGTTTTTACATGAATAGTTCAATGATTATAAGGGGTTCACTATAGAAAATTTAAATTTCATGAGACCTGTTTCATATTAAACACTAAAATTACTCTTAGAGTTTATTAACTTAACCATGATGTTCATGTAAAATTAATTTCACTCATATCATGATATTTTCATTACTATTTAATGTTAAATCTCTCAATATATTATGATGTTACCATTACAATACTGTTTTTTGTCAAATAATTTCCCTTAGAAGACCTGATTATATTTTTAATTGACTTATTTCTTCATTGATTTGTTTTACATTGGTCTGAAAATTAAATATTTGAATATTACATAATTTTATATGATCATTATTTACATATAAATATGATCCAATCTACAAAATAAATATTTTAATGTATTTGAGAATGTGAATACCTAATTTAGAGATCTATATCATTTCTCATTATGTTCATTATCACTATCACCCATTATAATATTATATTGAACACATTTCATTATAACCGTGGAAAATGAAACATAATGTTTGTTAGGAAAATATTATTAAAAAGTGTAAATATTTGATATATCAATTAATTATCATGATTTAGCATAATATTAGAAAACTGGAATGAGTATTGGACAATAACATCTAATTATCATACCAAATAAGTCAGAGATGAGTAATTATAAATCGAAATATAAGGATATTCTGAAAAAAGTAGTTATAAATGATTAGTTATATAGAATAAAAAATACTAATTCATGATCTAGGAGTTTATATAATAAATATAAGATATATCCATTCTGGATTAGAAATATTTTTTCACGACCCGTCCCCCAGGGCCCGTATCGTGACAACCCCAAGCCTGCCTTCCATGGGCCACGGGCTGGCGACTAGCATCAAAGGCGTAATTCCCTAAAACTGGGAAGGCATTGCCTTTATGAATCGTAAACACACACAACCAGAGTACAAGAAGAATAAAACACCAAGTAAAATCTTTATAAGAAGTGTACTAAAATTAAAGGGGGCCAAAATACAATCCCAATAGTAGAGTACAAGGAAAGGATAACAGGTAAACCTAAAAAAGAAAAACAGCTGAAAGGTGTCTAGAATCTCCTGGATCGTACTCCGGGGCTCCTACCTAAAGGGTAGCTACAGATGCCCTCCACAACACTACTCATCCGTCAGACTCCACCGTGTACCGATACATCATAATGTCCTCCTCCGAACAGTGTCCAGTCATGGGGCTCTCGGCCTCCATCAGCGTTGTCTGTCCTCTGCATCCAACACAACGAGATGTGGGCATAGCCCGTGATGGGGTGAGTATAATGATACTCAGTAGGGACCCTGAGACCCTCAAGGTCTCACCAACAAAGTATGATTTCAACGGATAACCATTACTTAGGTATATGCCCATACATATACCTAAGTTATCAAGTAAACCATCTCAATCATGAAGAAAACACAAAGGTCATTGTTTCAGCTCAAACCAGTATTTTCATTATCAAAACCACGGCTACTGGAGAAATCCTCCTCTATCTATTACAGTGGCACTGTCGTGACTCTAAGGAGCTATTCACTAACCTTATACTGCTGAGGTACTCCTCCAGTCGAGTACCGTGGGTCTGCTGCCAAACTAGGCGCACTGTTTGCTGTGGGTCTGCCACCAATTCGGTCACTCCCCCTAATAGTCATCAGAGGTACTTCTCTTGTCGAGTACCGTGGGTCTGCTACCAAACCCAGTGCTTTGTCAGCTGTGGGTCTACTGCAAAACTGGGCGCCCCATCCCCTGGGCTAGTCGAATCACTCCAAGTCGAATCGGTCAAGTAGTAGTTAGGGATACAACTACTAGGTCTCTGCACTCTATCTTCTCATCTTCGAGAGGATCTACTCGACGAGCTATTGGTTGATACTCCAACATTCATGAATTCTCAGGTGGAAGTATCTTAAAGGACCTCCATGTCATCAGCGTCTCAACGTAACAAACGACGTGTCAATCGGGTGCCCAGTCTGTGATTTATTAGCATTTTAGTCTCGGTGGTCCATTTGGTTTTGTGTACGAACCAACCTGACCATATATCAACTATAATCTAAACACTAGTGGTGTATTCTCAAAGGGACGACTATGCTCCAAGAAAACCGGCACCACAGAAGGTTTGTCAAACAGACATCCAGTGTGAAAGATATGGCCCAAGAAGGTAATGGGTCAGTAATTGGCCCAGGTCTGGTCTGACCCGGTCAGACCGACTCAGCCCAACCCAGTATGGGCCGACCCATTCTGGGTCGACCCGGTTAAAAATTCTGGGTCTGACCCAACCCATTGGGCGGGTCAGGCCACTATGTTTTTATCCGGTCCGTTGGGCGCAGCCAACTCGAACGCGAGGGCGGTTCAGCCCGTTAGTCACCACGTAGGTGGCTCGGAAACTCGGCCTGGGAGGCTAGGCCGGTTTTACCAACGACATCATGGGGGAACAACGGGTCGGTTCAATAGGCCGATGGATGGGAGGCCAGAGCGCAGACTGCGCGGGGAGCGGGCGAGCTGATTGGGCTCTAGGCAGGCCGCGGGTGAACCTGGTAGGGCAGGGGTGCGCCAGGCAGGGCGCGTGGGTGCCCGACACCGGGTGGTGGGCTGGGGCATGCCATGAAGTGTGCGGGGGCCTGCTGGGTAGCGCGGTAGGGCACCAGTGGGTGTCGGGAAGGGCGGCGGGGCACCGCGGGGGGCTGGAAGAGTGCCGGTTGTCGGGCAGGGCACGGGGGCATGGTGGGGGGCACTAGGTCGGGCGGCAGGGCGCCGCAGGGTTCACCGGGGTGCATCGGGAAGCGCATACAGGGCGACATGGGGGGCACTGGCAGCACGGGGAGGGTGCTGCGGGGGCTCCGGAGAGTGTCGAGAAGGTCGGGAAGCATGCTGGTGAGGCGTGGGCACCGCGTGGGACGTGGGGGAGCGAGTAGTGCACCGGGGCACGTCGGGGGCATCATAGTTCATAGAGGCCGCAGGTATCATGGCCTTTATTCACCACCTTCTTCGCCGTCACCTCATTTCCATGTCATTATTACATCGCTGTCGACACATGATTCGAAAACCACAAAGGTTGCAGCTGGGTCGGGCCATGTTTGTTTGGCCCGAACCCTCCACGTTAGAACGATAGCAATTGGCTCATGAAGTCGATTCAACGTGAGAGAATAAAGTTCTAAACAACTTAAAACATACCCCCTAACTTTTTTAATTTTCAGGCATTCGTTCATTGTGGGGGAAGATAATGTTGTCATCGTTCGCCGTACGCTTCCACTTTCGAGCTCATGCATCGGTCCACTGACGATGAAGAGGAAGGAAGAAGGGTCGTCAGAGAGATCCCACGTTGAAAGGGGGTTCTAAGGATGAAGTCGAGGAAGAAGCGTCATTTCTATCATCTTCACATTCTTCATTGGAGGATTCAATTCTCCCTATCTCTCCAATAAAGAGTGAATAGACATTCCAAAATAATAGATTTTAATCTATTATGCATGTTGGCGTGAATTAATTATGTGAGCCCCACTTAACTAAGTTCATGATGTTGGCATAATTATTTAAAATTTAAAAAGAGAGGAGAGTCTCCACCAAAATAATTGCATGAGAGGTTGGCATATTAAATTTGGGGAGTTTCGAGGGGGTTAGAGGCTTGGGTGGTCCCCAAATAATTATTCATGAAGAGGGTCAATGGGGTTTCCTTCAATTAATTGGGGGTTTTGAGGATGTTTTATCATCCTCCATATAGGGGGGAGTTAGAGACCAATAGGCTCTCCCTCATTAACGAGGGAGAGTTGAGAGGTTTCCACACCTCCCATTAAATGGGTGGTTAAGCCCCATGTAGACCCCACGTCCTAATCTCTCATGGGAGGTTATGCTGCTAAGGTGGTCCCCACCCCAATTATCCTCCCATGGGAGGTTTGGGTGTGGTAGTCCACCCACCAACTCCCATGTGAAGCTTTTAACTAACATTACCACATGGAATGGTTTCAACAAAAATAAAATAATTTTTCACTTATTTTATTTTATTAAACCTCGTGAATCCCAAAAACAAACTCTCATACCCTATCATATGTTGTCGGGGTGAAAGTCTTCTTAAGCGAAAACCGGTATTTCGAGTGCAACGGTGCCCTCTGATTTCATTTTATAGCACTAGTTCAAAATTTATAAAAACCCACTCATACTTTTTCTGAACGTACCCAAAAAAACATTGGAAATTAATTCCGAGCACACCGAGCCTCAGAATAAAGTGCCTTCAGAAACAACAGACTCATAAAATTCCCATATATATGTAAAAAAATTACATTGAATTCCGGGACATTAAATTATCCCCAACACTGAGCTTTACGTCATTGTAAGCTATAAGTCGAACTAAGGGAAAAAGGGGGTACTGATCAAGAATTTGAGCCTCCCACTCCCATGTGCTCTCCTGGAAGTTCCTATGCTGCCAGCGAATGTGCACATGAGGAATCGACCATCCACACAGGTGTCGCTCCTGTCGATCCTCAATCTCTACTGGAACCTCCGTGAATGTCGCCATGTCATCAATGTCCATCTCCCCGTGCTCGATGATGTGGGAAGGGCCGTGTACATATCTCCTCACCTGCAATATGTGTAAGATGTTGTGTAACCGGCACAACTGAGGTAGAAGCGCTAGGCGGTATGCCAACTCGCCTTCACTGCTGAGAACCAGGAAAGGTCTGAATAACCTTGGAGATAACATTCCTTCTCGGCCAAATCTCTGTAGACATCATCGAGGTGAGACCCGTAGGAAAATGAGTTGCTATCCTCAAACTCCAGAGGTCTCCATCTCCTGTCATCATATGACATCTGCCTGCTCTATATAGTCCTCATCCACTCCTAGAGGATTTTCACCTTCTATGTGGTAGCTCGTACCATCTCTGGTCTGTAGGAAGCGGGCTGACTTGGTGATTTGTTCGATGATTTCCCAAATTGAGTCGTGACTCATGGATTTACGTCGAAGACCCAACAGGAAGTCCATGGAGATCCCATACCACTTCCCCTCTAGGACCTCTAAATGCTAAACCAAGCCCGGTGGAAACTGTTGCTCTACCTTCACTTGCTGAAAAGTGAGGAATCGTGAGAAGAACTCTGATATCGCCTTCTTCATACCTAGCCACCAATGCTGTTGTCGAAGGTCTTGGTACATCTTCGCCACTCCTGGATGTACTGCTAGAGGGGAAGTGTGGAACACCCTCAACACATCCTCCTAATGTGAGACTCGTACCATGGTATGTCCTCTGAAAATGATGATGTGCTCCCCACCATCATAAAATCCATCAGGTGACTACCCAGTGGATGTCTGAGCATGTCACGTCTCACAGTCAGTGTCTTCACATTGTGCATCCATGTCTCACTGATTAAGGGGAGGAGTGATTGTAAGAGACTTTAGAAAGGCTGCTCCATCTCTATTCACAAAGGATATCTGTAAGGCAGCCAGCTGCTCTGTCACCTCACCTAGTAGCTATATAATTTCCTCTTGCTGAGCGCATCCGCTACAATGTTTCCCTTACAAGGAGTATAGACTATCTCGAAGTCATAGTCCTGGAGGAACTGAAAAATCCTGCTACCATAAGGGTAAGGCTGGCCGACTCAAGGGTGATTGACTGGACCCTCCTATGCATGAGTTAAACCTATACTGCATGGGTTTCCTTTTTTTCTAACTAAGGAAATCCTCATCTCAACGTTTTAGATAAACCACAACCTTTTTGACTAATACAGTCAATCTGTGTATGAACTAGGTTTCCCAGTCCATACCAAAACTAACGTCGTAAGGCCTCTATGTTGCCACTAAGAGGTTCCAACTGAAACTATCACCTCAAGGGTCAGATCACACCATTGGCGTATGTGTGATTATCATGTATTCTCCCAAATGTATATATAGACGTCAGGGTCAATTTAACGGTTTAACCAGAAACTCTAGGTATGGGAAAATATTTGTGGAAGGAAGGAATGATTGGTATCTATGTCTATTAATACAGAAGCTAGTAGAAGACACAGTCCGTACATCAAATCATTTCGAGAGCCCCTGGGTCACACTCCTTGAACACATGAAACTATTCTCTTCCTCTTCCCTCCAGCTCGCTGAGCCTAGTGGGGACTATAAAGGTTGGTGGTCATAACATGTCAAAATCCTCACCACCTCATGATACTCTCCTAGATATGTTTCAACATCTAATACCCTATAGATTTAACATTCCATGCCACATCCTCTTCCTAAAACTGTTTACATGGCCAAGTCTCTGAGACTGACACTAGTTTCCTACCTTCTCACTACTAACATTCACATGCAGTATCCACTCAACCAATTAACATTCAACTGCAAAGTTTCTCACTAGCATCCTAACATAGGTAAGAATGAACAGAGTAAAAATAAAGTGCTAGCTTGGATTTTCCTAAATACATCTCACTCGGAGGTTCGAGCCCCGAAACACTGATCGTATCGTATTAATCGAGTAACAGGAACGATCGGTATGCCTCGATTAATACTCAGCTACAAACATGTCGTCCTGCTGAAGTCGTATAAGTTCTAGAGAACTCTCAGCCACCTCCTCAGTCCAGTCCTCAGCCGCCTGTAAGTTGGGATCACCTTAGAACATGAGGGGTATCTAATGCTAAAATAAGTGTATGGCACTAAGCCTACTTGTGTAATCGACCGGTACCGTCGGTTGAAACTCCTGACCATCAGGCAGTGATATGACTGACACACTACCTGAATGTACAATCTCAGTAAAAGGTATACATACGAAAGCCTCATTACTATGTGGACCATCCTCATGGTCACTCACTTGAAAACACTAGTAGCTAAGATCCCCATCTTCTATACTGGTGTATCAACTAGGTGGAGAACTCTTGCAATCACCTCCAGTTAGTCCTCAACATCCTGGGAATCTATCTTGCCTCCTAACCTCGAAGGCCTCTATTACATGAACTCGGGCAACTCGATCAATCAGTGTGCACTGTCCTCCAGTGCAGCTGGTGGCATCTGCTTCCCAACAGGGTGGTGGTGCTACTAGTACACCACCTGAAGTTTCAAACATAGTAAGATATCCCTGAAGCAGAGCCTTATTGCTCTGTGGAATGTCATTGGGTACTCTCATGAAACTCCAACTGACTGTCTGCATAGAGGCATCCTGAACAGATGTGTCACGGTAAAAAGATTATAACTGGTGAGCTGACCTGGTTTGATCTGACTTAAATAAAACTTTTGAAAACTCACACACAGTCAGTTTTTTCATGTACTATGTCATAAATCATATGTTAGGGTCCTAGTGTATGGATATGTTTGTCTTTGCACCAACACTGGACTCCCTTAACTGAAAACCACACTCAGTATCCTTAAAACTATTCCTTGACAGAAAATAAAATATATGAGTCCTATGTTCTGTGGTATAACTGGATCTTCTGATACCTATTTGTCACGAACCGTCCCCCGGGGCCCGTATTGTGACTACCCAATATGCGCCTTCCATAGGACATGGGATGTCGACTAGCAACAAAGGCGTAATTCCCTAAAACTAGAAAGTGGTTGCCTTTATGAATCATAAACACACACAACCAGAGTACAAACGAAATAAAACACCAAGTAAAAGTTTTGTAACCTTTGTACTAAAAGTAAAGGGGGCCAGAATACAATCCAAAAAGTAGAGTACAAAGAATGGAAAACAGGTGGAACTAAAAATAAAAATAGATGAAAGGTGTCTAGCAGCTCTTGGATCGTCCTCCGGGGCACCAACCTGAAGGGTAGGTATAGATTCCCTCCACAAAACTCCATTTCTATCAGACTCCACCGTGTTCCAATACGTTTTAAGGTCCTCCTTTGGGCACTGTCCAGTCCTAGTGCTCTCGGCCTCCATCAGCGTTGTCCGTCATCTGCATCCAATACAACTGGGAGTGGGCATAGCCAGTGTAGGGGTGAGTATAAAGATACTTAGTATGGACCCAGAGACCCTAAAGGTCTCACACAATCCAACAAGGATAAACCACAATGTATGATTTCAAAGGATAACCATTACTAAGGTATATGACCATACATATACATATGTCATCAAGTAACCCATCGGAATATTGAGGAAAACAAAAAGATCATTGAATCAGCTCAAATGGTGATTTTCATTATCGAAACCATGACTACTAGGGAACTCCTCCTCTTTCGAGTATAGTGGCCATGTCGCGACTCTGAGGCGCTACTCACTAACCTTAGACTGCTAAGGTACTCCTCCTGTCAAGTACCGCGGGTCTGCTGCCAAACCGGGAGCTCCGTCCACTATGGGTCTGCCACCAAACCGGGCGCTCCCCCTAACAGCCGTTAGAGGTACTCCTGCTGTCGAGTACCGTGGGTATGCTGCCAAACCGCGATCTCCGTCCACTGTGGGTCTGCCGCCAAACCAGGCACTTTGTCCACAAGGCTAGTCAAATCACTTTGAGTCGAATAGGTCAAGCATTCGTCAGGTCTACAACTACTAGGTCTCTGGACTCCGTCTGCTCGTCTCCGGGAGGATCTACTCCATGAGAAACTATTTGATACTCCAAGGTTCACGAATTCTTATGTGGAAGTATATCAAAGGATCGCCACGTCATCAGGGTCTCAACGTAATAGATGGCGCGTCAATCTGACGCCTAGTCTGTGAGTTATTATCATTTTAGTCCCGGGAGCCCGGTTGGTTTCGTGTACGAACCAACCTGACCGTATCTCAACTATACCATGAACTCCCATGGGGTACATTCAAAGGGATGACTATAATCCATGAAAACTAGTGCCATAGATGGTTCGTCAAATGACATCCTATTACAATGATATGGCCCAAGAAGGTAATGGGTCAGTAATGGGCCCAGGTCCATTCCGACCCGGTCGGACCAACTGGGCCCAACCCAATCTGGGCGGACTCGGTCTTGGTCAACCCGATCAGACATGATGGGCATGACCAGACCCATTGGGTGGGTCTTCTCACTATGTTTTGACACGGTCTGCTGGGCCCAGCCCAGCGGACCGTAGGGGCTGTTCGGCATGATAGTCGCCACGTAGGCGGCTCAAAAACACGGCCAGAGAGACTGGGCCGGTTCGACAAGCGACACAGTGGGGGAACCGTAGGCCGATGGTCGGGAGGCGAGCGGGCATTCCGCGCGGTGTGCGAGCGGGCCGGTTGTGCTACGGGCAGGCCGTAGGTGCACCCGGCAGGGCTCGGGTGCGCCGAGCAGGGTGTTTCGGTGCCGGGCATTGGGAAGTGCATGGGGGCACGACAGGATACATGTCAGGTCACCGGGGAGCGCCGGGCAGGGAGGCATGGCAGCGTGGGGTGTGCTGGGGTGCACCAGGCAGGGGGGCATGGCACTACAGGGGCACCAGCAGCGCGAGCAGGAAGCCAGACTGCGCTGGGCAGGCTGGGCAGCATGCCAGGGGGCACAGGCAGGGCACCGCTGGGGTTCCGGAGTGTGCCATGTAGGCCGGGTAGCGCGCTGGCATTTCGCGGGCAGTGGTTGGGGCGCGGGGGTGTGGGTAACGCATCGGGGTGCCGCGGGGGAGGCATTGTTCATGGAGGCCGCAGGTAGCGTGACCTTTGTCCACCGCCTTCTTCGTCGTTGCCTCATTTCCATGTCGTCGTTACATCATCGTCGACTCAAGATTCTGAAACCACAAAGGTCGTAGAGGGGTCGGTCCACATTCGTTTGACCCGAACCATCCACATTAGAATGATTGGCTCATGAAGTAGATTCAATGTGAGAGGATAAAGCGTTAAAAAACATAAAAAACACCCCCTAACTTTTTAATTGTCAAACGTTCACTCGTCGTGAGGGAAGACGATGTTTTCATCGTTTGTTATAAGCTTCCACTTCCTAGCTCATACGTCAGTCCAATGATGATGAAGAGAAAGGAATAAGGTTCATTAGAGAGATCCCACGTCGGAATGGGGGTTCTAAGGAAGAAGCCAATGAAGAAGCGTCATCGCCAGCGTCTTCACGTTCTTCGTTGGAGGATTCTATTCTCCCAGTCTCTCCACTAAATAGGGAATAACCATGCCCAAATAATAGATGTTAATCTATTATGCCCATTAGAGTGAGTTAATTATGTGGGGCCAAATTAATTAAGTTTATGATGTTGGAACAATTATTCAAAATTCAAAAAGAGATGAGGGGCTCCACCTAATTAATTGCATGAGAGGTCGGCATATTAAATTTGAGGAGTTTCGAGGGGGTTAGAGGCCCGAGTGGTCCCCACCTAATAAAACATGAAGAGGGTCAAGGGGGTTTCCTTAAATTAATTGGGGGTTTTGAGGAGGTTTTATCCTCCTCCATTAAGAGGGGAGTTAGAGACCAAGAGGCTCTCCCTCACTAATGAGGGAGAGTTGAGATGTTTCTACCCCTCACATTAAATGGGGTATTAAGCCCCATGTGGACCCCATGTCATTGCCTCTCATGGGAGGTTATGTTGCTCGGGTGGTCCCCTCCCCAATTATCCTCCCATGGGATGTTGTGGTGTATTAGTCCCACCACCAACTCCCATGTGGAGCTTTTAACAAAAATTACCACATGGTGTGGGTTTAGCAAAAATAAAGTAAGTTGTCACATATTTTATTTTATTAATCCACGTGAAACCCAAAATCCAACTCTCATACCCGATCATCCGCCATTGGGGTGAATGTCTTCTTAAGAGAAAATTGAATCTGTGAGTTCAATAGTTCCCTTAGATTTCAATTTAGAGCACCCATTCAATAGTTATATAAACATACTCGTACGTTTACTGAACGTACCCATAAAAATATTAGAAATTGATTATGAGCAAACCGGGACTCGTAATCAAGCGCAATCAGAAACAACAGACTCGTAAAATTACCACGTATATAAAAAAATTTACATGTATTTTCAAGTCTTTACATAATCATATAAAATCACCAATGTATTCAATGTTCACTCTAATGACTATCATTATAGAAAATAAACCATAATTTAAATTACTTTCATTCCATTTCCAATATTCACTATGGACTATCCTTCCCAAGTCAACATCAATAATATATTTTGATTTTATTAAAACTGTTTTCAATTAAGATTTTTTAATTACATTATCACTACATAATTAATTTGAGGGATATTTACTACCAGTCCAACATCATAAGCTATTATAAGAACACCCATCAGATAATTATTGCCAATATATAGGTATTTCAATTATCCATAAACATTAATAATTTCATCACATCCTATCCAAAAAAACAAAAATAATTTCATAGAAATTTAATTAGTATAATAATTAACCAATTAGTGAAAGAATATTGATGGTATCATTGGAAAATATCTCCCAGTAAAGCATGAGAATCATCATAGGATTTGGTCAATTATAAAAATACCATTGATATGTCTCAAGAATATTTCTCATTGAAAATACTATTTTCATTTAAAAAATAGTTATCTTAAATCATAAAATTTTTGAATTATTAATGATGAAAGTTTTTTTGAAATTGAAAACATTCTTTAAAAAAAATAAATTTCGTGACTATATGAAATTTTTTAAAAATGATTTATGAATAAATAATTTATCATATAACATTTTTTTAGAAAAAGTATAAAGTAAATTTTAAGGAAAATGATCAGAAGAATCATATCAATAATTTTAATAAAATTAAAAAAAAGTTATTATTGAATTTACTAAATCATTGAAGAAATTTAAATTACATTTAAAAAATTTTATAGAATATAAGAACATGGAATAACATGTTTACTAATTAAATATTAAAAAGTTATTTTCTATTAGATAAGTCATTCGGTGTCATTAGTACATAACCAAAGGAAAATGAAATTAATAAATATAATATCATGAAATAATCAGCATAGAAAAAATACATAATATTTATAAAATATATATTATATAACTTCATCATTGTAAATATATGAAAAAGTAATATCACAAAATTGTATATTTAACAACAGAACCCACAATTGTTTGGAAAATATTATTTCATAATTACAATGAAAAGAATAAAAAAATCAATCACAAAATACATTAAACATAAGGATAATTATGATACAATATATCCATTAAGGATTAGTTAAACCTCATTAAAGATAATTTTAATATAATATAACATATATCACAAAGAGTATAATTTGGAAATTTTAAACCTTAAAACTTTGTCAACATTCAAATAAAATCACCAAGGATGATTTAAATAAAATAATAATATTATATTACATTAAATAAGAGGGAAAGATGATATAATATTTAAATATATTATTGTATACACATTATAAACATTATTAGGTTCATTATATCAAACATTTCACGATGAATTAAAATTTAGGTAAAAACCCATTATTTTATGTTTTAATTGATTAATAATAATTATAAGATACTATATCATAAATTTATATATATTATTATTATATATAAGAAACATATTAATTTTAATAATATCATATAATTACCATATAAAATATTTATCACATTTTAATTAATTAATTATTTTATTAATTTTAACATTTCTTTGAGGTAATTATTTATTTTTCCTTAAATGTTTCAGATCAGTAGTTATGGCCCCTGAACATTGATCGATGTACAATCATATCCATTATATTAAAAAAATCATAAGTACATTATATATAATAATAATTAAAAATAAAATTTAAATAAAGTGGTAATGAAAATTGATTTACATCCCTTAATAATAAAAATAATAATTCTTTCGCACATATGAGTGATTATTTCTCTTTTAGATGTACGGACCAAAAGAAATGTAAATCGTAAAAAAATGTTAAATAATCATGTTTATTCTATAAATACCATATATTTTAATAAATTGTTTACCTCTTACAATAATATTGAAATGGAAAAAATAAAACAAATCACATCACACTGTGGAGGTGGTTGTCCATACATACACAGATGAGACATTATCAATTTCTAAAGGATTAGAGGGTAAAAAAATATAAAATAATTAATAATTAAATAATAATAATAATTATTTCACAAATTAAATATATAAAAATAAAATAAATAGTATAAATCAAACATTAATGATGAGGAAAAATGTATCATATCACCAAGTGGAGCCATTAGTCCACATGTATGTATGTGAGATAATTTCATCAACCATTTGATATAGGAGTGGAAGTAATAAGTTATTACATAATAATTACATTAACCCAGTATATTTATTATATTTTATTCTAATTATTGGTTAATATTAAAATTTAGAGTTGGGGTATCAAGAAATAATTTTTAAAGGGATCAGTTATGATTTATACCTCTTCTTTGAGAGACATTATTTGGATTACACTATAAGCCTTGAAATATTATTCAATCAAGAAGACCATAAGGTCAAGTATTAAGGGAATTAATATATAATATTTGTTATAATGTCAATAATATTAAATAAGGATCATGTAATGTTAATAATACATTAGAATATGATACCTTTTATAAATGAATATAAGGACACAGAATTAAAATCTTAAAAAATTTCACAAATACAGTGTCACAATCTTGTTCCAGTAGCTCAAAATGTCCAGGGGTTAAATTATAATATTATAATCGTTTAAATATCATATAATAATAATAATTAGTCAGGTTTCAATTTTATTTATACCCTTATCAATTGTATTATCCCCCACAAGGAAAACTTGTTTTAACAATATCATTGGTAACAAAATTTTATTTTTTTTACTATTAAATATTGACAAAATAATGATGTACCCTATAAATATTATTATATATAAATGTATCAAAATATGAAACCATTTTATGCAACTAAATTTAAAGAATTGTTAGAGTTTATTTTTAAACATACATGATAAATTGAATGTAATTACTTTTTAGAAAAGTTCATTTGTAATCATTCAAATGAATTTACCTCTATTCCATACTTTGTAACAATAATTAAATTAATTTTTAAAAATATTAATGAATTTATAAAATATAAATTTATTAATAATGTTATTAAATAGAGATTAATTTAATTTATTATCATAAAAACTCATTTCATGCATAAATATTGATTCTAGATAAATGTGTTCCAATGACCTAAATGAAACTTATAAAAAAAGAATTATAATGATTGATATTACATTTTTAATTATAGTATTTATAAATAATGAATAATTATATTAACAGTGGTTAAAAATCAATAAATAATGTGACTTATATGTGAAAAGAAATCACAATTTTTAAAAAAATGTATTTTCTACTCCACTCATTAAAGAATATATATTTTTAGGAATAATCCCCAACATTCTCCCAAATATAATATCGATATATGAAATTATTTTATTATTTAATATTTTGTAAATACAATTTTATAATGTTTCATAAGTTATTTATAATATCATTTTGAAAAATAGAATATCATTAAATTTTCAACAACTAATTTTTTATGAATGAAGAGAATTTAAAGAATATTATATTATTTTTTATTTTGAACTAATAAATACATTAATATTATTTTAGGCCTATAGAAATAATTATTATGATTTGAATATTTATATTTGTTCTAAATTTTAATCGTTAGTTTAGAATTATTATATTTAATTAATATTATTTTTTATATCCTATTTTTCATTAATCATGATGTTTAAGGATAAGAAATCTATCAAGAAAAGTATTATTTTAATAAATATTTTTCTAATGTTTCATTCTCCTATCCAAATTAAATGAATTTTCTTCTCAATATTTTTATCTTGGTAATAAAGGGTTCAATATTTAAAAATAACATTGTTGAAACCCCAAATTGATGATAGTGGAAACTAGACCTCTTTTAAAAATAGAATTAGAAAATAAAGATTTTTCTTTAAGAATCACAAAATTGAGTGCCAAAATAATTATAATTTTTTTTGGAAGTGATAATATGGACATGATGGAGAAATAAAATTTCCATGTTAAAATATTGAATGATATATAACATGTTAATTAGAATGTTAGAGGCCACAGAACCAAAAATCCATGATGGGTAAAAATGACATTAAATTCCTTAAAGAAGTTGTATAATAAAAAAATTGTTTTAAAAAATAAAAAATATTAAATTGATGAAGACAAAATTTCTAAAAATAAAAATAAAATGGAAAAATTATTTATTTTAATTTATTTCATATTATAAAAATAATATCATCCTTTTTTAGCATCAATATATTTCAACATCTATCTCGTCTTTTATTTTACAAAATTAATATTCAAGATAATTTTTTTATGACTGATGCACTAGAATTACCTTTTAATGGATCATAATAACCATAAATGAATGGGAATTAATTTCTTGTCTCTCTATATATTTAGAATAAAAAATATGGTTATCACAAGTTACAGAATATGTAGAAATATATATAATGAAATAACACACTAATATCTAAAATAACATCAATAATAACTACTATTTAATATAAACCATTGAAAAAATTGTATTCATGTTTACTCTTCAAAAATAAATTACCAACTATTTAACCAAATAAATACAAAACATTTGATCTATTGTTTTCTTGAAATATCATGTTTTAAATTTACCCCCCAAAAATATAATGTATCTTATAATTTCACACCGCAAAAAAGTGAAACCCGTGATTATGTATTCATATTAAATTTTTTAATATAATCCCATATTAACATGAATCACTATTATTTTTTTTTAATCATAATGGTTTAAAAAATAAACTCTCTATATATTCCTGAAATAATATGACAAAAAATTTAGTATAGTCCATAAATATAAAAAAAATAAACGTCATCATAAATAAAATTTTCATTAAATTACTATTCTATTCTAAGTTCTCGAATAATTTTTGACTTCTATTATCATTATTAATATTCTATTTATTCCATATAATATTTATCCTATAAATAATATCCTTTAAATACACTTTTAAAAGATAATTCCATATTTCAAATAAATAAATACATCAATCATTCCACATAGATCAAAAATTAGAAATCACTCTTTTTTATATTTATACGTATTACATCTTTCCTATAATATGAAGAATGAATAATATATTAATCATCATAAACATAATTTTCATCATTCTTCATTCTTTTAAAATAACCAATATAATTAAAATATATCTTACCATTCAGATGATATTTTTTTATGTTCATTATTAATAAAAAAACTATTAATCATTCAAACATGTTGATCCCATTTTTGAACATTCCCTTTATGACATAAATTATCATAATGGCCCAGACATTCCACATTTATTACATTAAAATGTCAATTATATGAAGATATTTGTATAACATAACAATAAAAAAGATAACCTTCCAAGAGAAGGCGATGGAGATGCCCTAGCTTCGACGGCGATGCCCTAGCTTCATGGGGGCGGCGACGGCCCCTCCCCTTCGGGGGGAGGGGCAGGATCTTCCTTCTCGGGATGTAGTACCCAAGAGAAGCCCTCTCCTCCCCAGCATCAACGTCTCACCAATGGTACCTGAAATGTGCGACGGACATCCAGTTGTCCCAGTTTCGTCCAATGAATTTTCTAAAGCTTCGTCACTTCTTTCTACGGCCCTGGTCGCAAAGTTCACTCATCGTAGACCTCCGGTTGAGAAGTTAGAGAGGTACGTGAATCAGGAATGGGGTTTAGGTCACCGTGCGGTTGTCAGACTCCTTGGACCGCATCAAATTCTTATTCATCTCGCGGACGAAGATGACCTGGCACTAGCCTGGTCTCGTACAAGCAGATCCATGAGAGGTTTTACTTTATTATTACATTGATGGACGTAACATGAATCGTGACTCTTCATCATCAGAAATCTGGATTAAACTTCCGGGGCTACCGTTCCCTTTCAGAATCCAATTCTCCATCGATCAATAGGTAATTCTATAGGTCCTTTCCTCCGTGCGTATTGGAAGACCGATTCCATGGTGCACCCAATTGTTGCGCGAATATGTGTTGAAATAGAGCTATCCGACCTCCAACCAACAAGGTATGGGTTGTGATCGAAGGGAAATACAGGTATGTGCAAAGCATCATCTATGAATCCTGGTCCTTTTTTTGTGCCTTCTGCCATAGATAGGGCCACCGTGTTGATGAGTGCCGCAAAAGGACTTCGGCATTTGTGGCTGGCACTTCTTTAGTGAGCAAGGGTGACTCGGGTCATGGTGAGTGCATTGGAGCCGGTCCTGGAAATGGATCTGATCCTGTTGCGCACACACTGAGGTCACTAGAGGTTCCTTTGGATACCGGTGAACTTATTGAGGCACTTCGGGGTGTCCAGGACCAGGGGTCTCCTTGCCATCCTGGGGTGGAGTTTCCCAATACTTCTAATGCGTCGGCAATGGTTTACACTAACTCGGGGAGGGTGGGGTCTGTAGGTACAACGTTGAAGGAGACATTGAAAGTTTCGGAACCTCAGGTGGAGGCGGTTGTAGAAGGTCCCATGAAAGATTTGGGTGTTTCCCAGGCATCTAGCAGTATGGGGAATGAGGGTCGGGGTCCTGCGGTTGGGGCTTTGGAGTGGCCCTCCCTTCCTACAGGTGAGACTACCAGAATTGAGGCCATATGTGTTCCGGTCTGGGGCTGGGAGGATCACAATCCCTAGCCCAGATATATGGGCAGAGGTTTTGATCAACCTATTTTTCTAGATGGATCAGGAGTTGGGGAAGATTGTGTCTTGGTGAAGGAAGGGACCAGTGGGGTAGGGCCTGATCTGGGTACCTCCCCTAGCCAAATGATATGGAATGTTTTGGAGGTGCATGCCCAGACCAGACCTGGAGATATAGGGGGGTTGAGGTCTGCCTTTCTGCTAGAGGTTATTTCTCAAGCCCAGAATCCTATAGTCTTGAGCAACAGGTACGAGATTCTGGCTATGGAGGAACCCAGAACTGAATCAGCTGCCCTAGATGAGGAAGAGTGTGAAGATGGTGGGGGGGGGGGGGATCTGAACGCGACATGGTCTGTTGATGTTTCTCAGAAGTAGAATCTGGTTCGCGGTGTATCATGAGGAAGATAGAGAGGAGGGTAAGGAAGGATTACTCCTACTTACTTCCTCCTATGACGACCCGGTCTACAAAGAATCTTTTGGTTGAGAAGCTGGACAAGGAGATCAGTCTAAGGTCTCTTGGATAGCTTGGTCCTTCCTTGGATTTGGTTTTAAGTTCGCATGATGTGGTGCCGGAGCAGGTGTTATTCCTCAACGCCTCAGAAGAGGATGCAACCAAGATGATGGGTAGAAATCTTGAAGTGGATATTAAGGAGTAAAGGTATATTTGGGTAGATAAACTGGACACAATCCTGGTTGGAGGCTTCAATAAGGGGTTGATCGGACTTGAGGAGTATATGCAGGTCTGGAATAAACTGACATCTTCCTTTGAAGACATGATAAGGGGGGATCCTCTTCTCCAGGTATCTAATTTATCCTGGAGGCTTTTTAGAGATTCTGACTCTAGTAGAATCCATCTGGTTTTCAATGAAACTATTTAACTTATTTCCTAACTTATGCTTTGTTGAGTTAACAATCTTGTTGTGTCAGGAATGTTGATTGGTCAGTTCGGCTCAGATGGGCTAGAGCATGGTTATTCTTCCTCTGCAGGACATTTGGGATGTGTTGGATACAGAGGGATGGTTTTCCATCGAGAGTGACCATGCTGGCATGGGATCGCCGAGTGGTCCTTCTTTGGAGTTAGCAGTCACTGTTTATTCTTGGATGAGGTTGTCTCTGACCTTATGATTGTCGCTGTTTGGTGCTTGTTGACACTTATGGTTTCTCACTTTTACGTCAAAAGTGTCTTTATTAATAAAAAATAATTTTCAGTCTGTCAGTGATACATTATCTAATCTATTATTCCCTTTTGTTTCAATATCTAAAATATTATTTTCTGTATGGAATTATCTTATATATGTCCTTTTTTAACACCCAAAACATCATCTCTTTTCGATTAAACAATTCCCCAGGTTCGTCATCACACATTATAAATAGATTGAAGGTCAAATATTGATTAATCCATATTATATAATAAATTAAAATTTTCAATTATTTATCTCATTAAAACACACTAATGAATAGGTTTTTAATAATATTTTTTAATTTAAGTTTAATAATAGTCTCAATATTTCACATTCCATGATGCAATTCATTTGTTTTCTACCACGGATACTCGTTTAATCATCAGAAACACATATTATTTAATATAAAACAAATAGTTTCAATCATAGACTAAAATTAAAGAAAAATTATTAAAATAATAATTATACTGATTAGTAATTTAATAATGGAAAATGAATAATAGGATTTCAAAAGTATTATATGTTCTTTATAATCAATGACACCTTAGGATTAACCTATGTCATCAACGATTATTAACAACTCAAATCCTTTATAGTGGTACATAATAATTGTGTATTAAGAAATATATATATGTGAATATATATAAATATACTTAATCGCAACACATCTCATCATGTATCCATGGAAATAGATTTGATACCCAATAATCCAAATTTAGTGTTTCTACTCATTGTTTCTTTTCTTCCACAACAACTCTAACATTAGCTTATCTAGAAATGGTTTTGTTTTATAAAATAATAACACTCAATTATTTAATAAATATTATGATGTTTACTATACATAGGTATAAAAAATGGGATCTAAATAAATCATTCTAATTATATTCTTTAAATATAACTAAAATAATATTTTATTACAAATATAGGGACCTGAACATTACATACCTTATTATAAAAATCATTTTAGATTAATGTTCATTGAATATAATTATGTTTCATTCCATAACTGCAATGACTTATTGTCTTTGTAATAATGTGTAAATTATAAATATCTACATAAATGATCTAAATCATTTCCCATTATATTTTCCATAATTATCACCAATATAAGATGTATAATACCAAAAATATTTCTTAATAACTTATAGAATGAAAAAATAATAATTGGGGATATATTTTTATCAATTAGTGTTATCATTATAGATATTAATATTTTTTAAAATTTATCACAAGATAAGTACAATGGATTAAAACATTGTCCTAGTATATGCTAATAGTAACCAATAATTTATTGAACAATAATCATAAATCATCTCATGTGGTTTGGTGATAATAATATATAAGTATCATATGTTTCTGGAATCATAAATAATTAATCATGAGGTATGAGAACATATTATAAGCGTATGAAATAATTTTTTTGAATAAAAATATAAATGGAAAATATGTTTTTCTGTAAAGTATTACTACCAATAAAATCAATGTAGAAAAATCCCAAAAAGAGAATTGTTTTCATGATTATTTCATATATTCTCTTTTAAGTAAATTCTTTGTAGTTAACTCAATCATCCCCAATGAGTTTATTAATTCAATAATATAATAGTGTTTTATCTACTCCGTAATCATTAAAAATTTATTTTAGAGATATAATGGACCATCCTATAATCATGAGCTACATTAGGCTCACCCATCAAAAAAATAATAACTGATACATATGATTACCACAAGAAAATAAAACATTCACCCTTTCATCATTGATTAATCGATGTGTAGAAAAAAATTCTTAAATATTTCAAGAACATTATATTAATTCATATATTTAATGAATAATAATGTTCAAATTACATAACATTTATAGTAATGAATAAGAATCATTAAATGATATTGTCATAAAAAAATTTCATTACATTAATGATGGAATGTTTTGGTTGAACATTAAGAAAAATATGTTAAAATGGTTAGGAAAATCAATTATGTGGTGTATGTTAAAAAAATTCTTTAAATTTTTTCATAATATTTAAAAATTATCTAATTTAGAAAATAAAAATTGGATTCATTTAAAACCGTTTTATTGACAATAAAATAATTGTAAAACATATCTAAATTAAACATTTCTATTATAGAGAAAATCTTTCCTGAAATGTTTTTATTGATAATATGGACCTGAATGAAAATAATAAATCTCCAAATAAAAAATGATTTTTTCATTATAATCATTATTTTAGTAACCTAAACATATAAAGAATAGGAAAATGAAATGAAAAATAATAATCTATAGAATTTATTTGATGATTTAAAATGATATTGTATCTTTGAGAGATATATCTTACAACACCATCATTTTAAATTTATATATAAACAATCAAAATAAAAATTGGTCTCTAGAAAAAAACATATTACATTGGAAACTTTTGAATAATAATTACCCTGACTGTAATGACATGAAATGAAATTTTAAATATCTTGAAAATAAGGATACTAATGATAAAAAATATATAATGTGCATTAAATAAACATCACAAAATAGTAATAGTAAATAACATATTATATGTCCAATAAAACATTTTTCGATGTTAAAGCCTTACTAAGTTGATAATATTTTTATCATTTACCCATTAATGATATAAAATGATTTGTTAAATTTTTTTACCATTTTTTAAGATGTAATAATAATTTAACATGTCAATTTTTTATTATATACACCTCATAAACATAAATATGTTCATATTGTTTTACGTGTTCAAAGAAACCAAATTTATATGACAGGTCCTTACCTTATGCCCGAATTAATTTTAATGAACTATAAAATCTTATATAATATATGTGAATGTATTAAAATTATATACCATAAACATATAAACACATATTATATCGTATATTATCTAGTAATTACAATTCATTTCTTGTTTACAGTACTACAAATATGGCTTATAATAGCGCTAAAAACGGCCTTTAATAGCGCTAAAAAAGCGCTGTCAATCTTAGACATGATAAAGGGGGGGGGGGGGTCCCCTTTATTAGTGCTAAAAAAGTACTGATAAATGTTCCCCTTTAGCAGAGCTAAGAAAGCACCGATAAAGGTAATATTTATCAGTGCTATTTTCAGCCCTAATAAATGTATAATATATCAGCGCTATTGTGAGCGCAAATAAAAATTACCTTTATCAGCGCTCAAAATAGCACTGATATATTATCCATTTAACAGCGCTTAACTAGCTCTGATAATGTCTAAAGATCCTATCCAAAACCAAAACCTGCACAGAACCTGCCCAGCACCTGCACGCATTACAGCACCTGCACATAGTCCAAACAAAACCTGCACACAGCACACACAACACCCACACACAAAGCACATAAAAACAAAAAATGATACATACATTTGATTGAAATCATGAATACAAAACAACACACTTCTATATACATTTCAAACAATGTTTAATTTGGTTACAATTACATTTATCCAGCAAAAAGTTAAAAAACAATGATGTTCTGTCCTTTTTGCATCCATCCGCTCTAAAAAATTGTCTTCCATGGCGGCGGTTTCTGAACAAAGCATTCGAACTGAGGAAAAATATTTCACCTACATAATAAAACAAATATTATGTTAGTAATACAATAATGAAATAAAGAATGGGGTTTCTAAATGGAATTATACTAGTGAGGCACAAAACATAAAATAACCAATTATACTAGTGAGGCACAAAACATAAAACAAATATTATGTCCCCCTATTTCATATAAAAGAAGCACCCTTGCCCCCTTCCCTAGAACACCCCCTACACACTGCCCACCCCAGAGCACACCCCCTACCCCTGAACACTCCCTGCCCCCTGAACACCCCCTGGCCCCTTCCCCAGCACACCCCTGGCCACAGAACTTCCCCACTGCCCATTGCACACCCCCCTGCCCACCCCCTACATATTTCAAAAGAACCCAGCACACCCCTACCCCTTTCCCCTACCACTTTTCCCCTTTCCCCTCCCCCAGAAAACCCCCCTGACCTCTCACACTGTCCCCTGCACACCATAAAGAAAATACCTTATATGGAAATTGTGCTCAATTTACATTATACACATCATATATATCAACACATTCTCATGTACTTTCATTAAATTTATATACACATATATAGAACCCCTACATATTATAAGAAAAACCTCTTTAAAATTCAAAAACACATTAAATCCATTTGAAAACGCCCATCACACAACTTTCTCATTTCTTCAAACACATTTAATGGACTTAATCATGAAAATCCACAAGAAATACAACTGCATTAATTTTAAAAATAACTTTCAAGTCTATACACACTCCAAATTCCTTTGATAACACATTTTTAACCACACAAACATTTCATATAGTACACTTAGCAAGCAAATACAGGATAATAAAATCATCATATAATGTAAAAGCATGGAATCACCTACATAAAGTGTGTAATCTTCCAAAATCTGCTGGAAAACATAAAACCACACCTCCACAATACCTTAATAAAGACTGATTAAACATTAATATTGAATATATTAATGGAAACCCATGTTTGGTATTCCATGAGTTTAACATACCACAATGATAGAGGGTCATGATTTAATGTCTTACAGAGATGTAAGACCTGGGTGGATCAAAAAACTTATAATGGTGGATCTGGTAGGTACATCTCTAGGAGGGAGCACCTGGAATGTTTACCTGATAGATGGAACAAAACGCCCAATGAGGTCTTACCCAAGTGTGGTGCATCCCATAAATGTACGGTTTCTCATTTTGAATAATTATTTGGACGCCACTAAGGGAAATATAAGAGGGAAAATAAGCGAAGGTGTACCCCAGTGAGGGGGTCACCATGGTTTACCATTGGTTGGGATTTAACCTCATGGAGGCTTCCTACGTACCCTATTTAGAATACAAGGATCAAAACCCATATATATAAAAGAGGTATGTTGTGGGTATTACCCATGGTTAGCTTCCCATCACACTAGGAATACTCTTGGTTGGATGAGTATGGGTCTTGTGGGGCTTATGCATTGTCAGATTCCTAGGTTCTTCCAAGAGTAGAAATGGGATGAATGAGATATATGTGCTAAGATGGACCATGTGAATGGCGTGATCCTTGTAAAGAGGAACGAGGCACAAAAAACATGTGGAGATATCTGTAAACATTATTTATGGTGGCCATGGGGCTTATCAGGCTCCCCATACCTTCCATAAATACCTCAAAACATCACGAGGACCAGATTAAACATGATGGTGCATCACATGGTTGATTCTTTTGATGATGTACTGGTCGTTTGAGCTTGGATTTCATCTCAACCAGCCTTGACCTTACTTGAATTATCCTGGGAAAAATATTTTGGTTCCAAAAAATCCTTCAACGATACTGATTATCTCATGCATCTACCTAGAAAAAATTGTGGAAGTCAAACAACCACACATGTGCTCAAATACAAGTTCAAACAAACGAGGTACAGAAAATGTATTTTGTTGACCCTCGGTGATTTCGTCGTTCACCCCATACGCACTGCACACCATCATGCCTTACTTCAATATTGATTTGTTCATAGATCATTAATATGAATCCGGGGATAGAAAACATTGAGTAATAAATTAAGATTTCAATACATCAGAGCATTATCAATTCACCAAAGAAGGTTGGAGGATAATAAATGATCATATATAGATAACATAAGTGGTAGGAATTCACCTTCATCCTATTTTTGCACAATATTCCATTAGGTATGTTTCCCATTCGTTTCTAAAACCAGGTATATCATCTCTTGAATATGAGTTTTTGTGACAGTCAAGGTAGTACTGAAAAAATATAAATACACAAAGGATTAATAAATATTTTAAATGAACTCGTAATTATTTTCAAAAATACCTCATTAGTATTGCTAGTTTGTTGATGAAATACGATCTCTTTCATAAATTTACAAACATAATAACCACAATCCTTTCTATTTGTTTGTTTTGGACACTACAGAAACATCGACAACAATAAGTAATTTTTTTGATATGTGTTTGGATAGGGAAATGTTATTATATATACCAGGATACTTTTCCAGTTGTAGATCTTGTAGGCGTGCTCATCCTTATCCCCTAGATTCATTCCATGCATTAGAAGATATTGATGCACCGCCCTATTATAACAGAATCCTCATTAAAAGATAACATAAATTATATAACCAGATGTTTAGTTTTAAAATTTTGGATCTTGTGTATTAAAAATTAACAAACGGCATCATGCGTGGTCAGTTTGATGGATATCCATGCATTGAATCTAGAAAATAAATCTTTGGAGTATCCAAATTGACTGTAATCAGCATCCAATGCTCCCCAAAAATACAAAAAGGAATAAGTAAAGAAAGAAATGAAAATATAGTTTATATTATTAAATTGTAGTGTTTTACCCCTGAATCGTTGGTATTAAAAATAGTCTATCATCCATAATTTTGTTTTCAAAAAATTTGAACATGGATGACATTATTGCATCCTCTTTAACAGAATCTATTTCGTCTTTTGAAGATGTGGTTTGAGGACTAACGAGTCCAAATTTTTGTTCATGGGGAAATCCCTTCAATTTTTTTTCTTATATACGTCTGCGAAAAATATAAAATGTATTTATTCAAAATTATCAGAGTATATCAGCTTTTGTAAAATGAAATCATGAAAACTTACCTCATGTATACATTTACAACTGAGGCGCCTAGCCATTAATACTTGAGGAGTTCATTTGCATTTTCAGCACTAATGAAATCTGATATATCCTCTCCATACATATTTTTTTCAAAAGTAACTATGTGAGTACTGTCGTGTTTTATCTTTGTATCCACATGAGCCTACAATGATATTAAATGTGGATATAGAACGAGCGGGGTGAAGGTGCTCTCAGTAGTCCATTTCACTCGGTTAGTTGATCCTTGAGATAGTTTTGAGATGATATTTCGTTTCACCCCACATTCTTTGTCATTCTGTAATAACAGTCATCGGTTCAGACCTTTTTTCATTAAATATTAAAGGTCCAGCTTGAAAAATTAATAAGAAAGGAATACCTTTTTTTCTACATGTTTTTTTACAAGAACTGTCAGCCATGTGATGAATATTCCAATATCTTGTTCAACCGTATGAATGTCGTCATCATCATTTGGAACAGGTAGCTCAGGACTCGGCTCATTAGCTACGTTAATTGACACTCTAAGATGATCTTTTAGAAGCTGTCTGTTGGGTAGCATGTCGTTTTACGTATAGAACACCATAGACCTCGCTACAAGGCGATAGGTGGGAGTTGATAAATATAAATCACAGTCAGTTTCACCCTATGGATTAATAGTAGAAGAAAGGTATCAGTGTCTATGTAAATCACATTTCACAGAAACAATTATTAAAACATTTATTACCTCATCTAATTCAGGTTTTTTAGGGGAATGGCTTGCCTCAAAGCTGGTGGGGATGGGGTGAGATCGTCACGCATGGGTTTTTGTTGAGTTGTTTTTTCTCTTTGCCTCTCCCCCATCAATTTTTCTATCATCTCTCTCTAGTATTGTAATTCTTCTTGAAAAATAGATAATTATTCTTGCAGCTTTTCCATTTTTTCATTTTGATCCTCCGCTTGTTTTTGTTTTTGAAAATATGTTCGGGGTGTCACCCCAAAACCCGCACCTCTGACGCAGCCATACTTTTCTAGCTGCTTCAAGGCTGCTGAAAGTATGTCTGCATCTCGTGCGGTTGTTGTTGATTTTTTTGACTATTTCAGATAGAAAATATAGAAAAATAATTAGTTATTGTAATGTAATATCGATTTAAAGAAACTCAAATTAATATTATGTCATACTTACACATGTTTCCCATGATTTTTGTGTGTTTTCATCTATAAGTGTCCCCTCATTATTTACAAGATCTTTCTTCCATAGCACATGGCGTGGGATGTATATGGCTTTCGATTTCGATTCATCAATCTTCATATAAATAGAGAAACATGGTTATGGTGTTTTATTATGTCACATAATAGTAGTAGGGTAGATTTAAAATACATACCAATTTTTTCTCAAGTTCAGCGTACCCCATCCTTGCTTTACAGTAAGGGTACGCTGGTTCGGTTGCACGTTTTTTATTTTCAACACTGAGTAGTTGTTTAATAAATAAAAAACTATCAATCAGAGTGATGAATACAAGAAAACGTCAAACAACGTATTACCCTACCCAATGAACCTGAAAAGTATGCTCCCCACAACGGTTACTAAACGCATCCTATGCTCATTGGGATATCAAGTTTGCGTAAAGAGGAGGTGGGTGCGGCTTGATTTTCCCTTCTGCATCTTTAAGATGATATTTCGTTAAAATTGTGCGGAAACCTCTATGAATATTTCCTGCAACTCTTAATACATATTCCTTGTGCGAGACATCTACTATAAATGCACTCTGCAATGGATGATGATGAGTAAGTCAATGTTTTGGTATTTTATTTTATTTTAATAAATTAAAAAAATTATATCATAATGTTACCGTAATCTCTTCCCACATTAGTGTCTTCAGCCCGGTGACAACATGGTGCCACGACAGTACATCAATCGGCATGCGTTGCTGAGTGACGATTCCAATGTAGCTACTAAAGATGGATTTGTTGGGGTTAACATGTTGGCCTCGATTATTCCATCCCACTTCAAATTTGATGCCTTTTGCTTTTGCCTCAAGGATTTTGGCCAACACTGTCAAACTATGATGCTCTTGTTTTTTTTGCGCTTTCAGTGTTTCATTTACTACCATTTCCTCAAAAGTAGCATCAATATCTTCCCCTGGAGCGCTAGCATCGGCAATGGGACCAGCAGCAACAGGTTGAGAAACCTATTGTACCTCAGCACTGGGACCAATGACAACCGGTTGAGAAACCTGTTGTTGCTCTGCACTGGGACCACCGGCATTTGTTTGAGAAAACTGTTGTTGCTCTGCAGTGGGACCACCAGCTGCTAGTTAAGAGACCTTTTGTGCCTCATTATTGGGAGCATCAGTAAGTGCAGTAGTCATTATCTGATGAAGTGGTTTAATATTTAATTTAGATTACATAAAAACAACAGTGAACATATAATAACATAACATAACACAATGTATGTTACAATAAACAAATAACCTGATTATTGAACTCTCTTTTTTTTCTTTAAAGGATGAAGTGATTTGACTCCTCTATCGACTATGTAAATTTCATCATTGTGGTCTCCTCTTACAGACAAAACACCATATACATTTGGACCGCTGTGAAATGATTGTGAAGTCCCTATAAAAGGGTCAACCTCTGTTGAACTTTCATCTGACCCTTCAGTTGTTTTGGTCGATAACAAAACAATTGACCAATTTTGGTTTGCAGTGTCTGAAACATAAAATACTTGTACTTCCTGTGATGCCATTATATATGGTTCAACTTTCTCTCCTTCCTTACTAAAATCAACTTTCACGAATCCTAATTCATCTATTTTAATAGCAGTCCTGTTATCAACCCACTTGCATTGAAAAATCAGCACTTTGAATTTCGTATAATCCAACTCCCATATTCATTTGATGATGCCAAAGTATGACATATTCACACAAATTGGATTTTTTTCCTTAGCACCGAAAACATGCATCACCTCAGCCACATGTGTAACCCCGCTATTATGCATGGTATTGTCTTCATCATTTTCATTAGTATAGAATGTATAACTGTTAACTGCATAAGCATTGTAAGATAATATGTACACACTCTCTCCTCTATCCATCCATCAAAGTCGTTCTGAAATTGATTCTTGATTTTCATCTAACTAATTAAAAATATGGTCTCAAAACCATCCTATAAACTGTCGATTATGTGTATCTAATATCCATTTTTTTAACCCAAGAAGGATTCAAATGCCTAAGAATTTCTTTTTGGGTTTGAACTTATGGGTCAACGTCAAATCTTTTATGCAAAACATAAAGGTGGGCCTGCACCCGATCAATAATATTGATTGTGACAACCTCTAATCTAGAAATTCCTTAACCCTCAAGCCACTCAGTGTGAAAAGATTTCGGTAGGCCAACGATTTCCACACCAGGAAGGTATTGGGTAAAAAATTCAACAGCTTCCTCAACAATATATTGCTCCGCAATACAACCCTCTGGTCGACTTCGGTTTTTGACATACCCTTTCAAAATCATCATATACCATTCAATGGGGTACAACCATCTATAATTTACAGGACCACATAGTCGAATATCTATCACCAAATGAACAATCAAATGAACCATCATGTTGAAAAATGTTGGTGGGAATAACATTTCCAATTCACATAATATGACGACAATTTCTCTTTCCATAGTTGGAAATTTCGTCGGGTCTATAACTTTGCTGCAAATAGCTTTGAAGAAGAAACAGAGATTCATTAATGTATGTCATACATTCTTGGTCAAAATGCAACATAAAGCTATAGGAATTAGATATTATAACAAAACATGGAAATCATGTGATTTCAGACCCTTTAATTTTAAATCTCTCATTAACATGATGTTCTTGATATTTGATGAATACCCCTCTAAAACCTTTATGTCATTCAAGAAGATTTAATACATATATCTCTCATGCTTGGGAAGAGTGTAAGTAGCAAGAGGAAGAAATTTTCGTTTTTCACCCTTCACTGGGGCCAACTCTTCTTGTATTCCCATCTCAACCATTTCCAATCTATCCTTAATTCCATCATTTTTTTTGCAGGGTGCATTTAGCAACGTTCCGATGACACTATCACATACATTTTTTTCAACATGCATAACATCAAGAAAATGTCTGACATACAGACTATTCCAGTATGGTAATTCAAAAAAAACTGATCTCTTTTTCCAACCCGTTTTCGTACGATTTTCTTAAAACGGTTTACCAAAAGTAGTGTCCAAATCTTTCACTTTCTCAAAAAAATGATCACCTATTATTGGAGACAGTGTTGTATATTCCTCTGAGCTTCCGTCGAATGATGTCGTCCAAGATCGGTACTTATGTCGTCGGGATAGAAATCTGCGATGTCCTAGAAACACGGTTTTCGATAAATGTTTCAACCCAATTGACCGTGTACCTTGTTCGCAAACATGACACACTTGAGTTCCTTTAATTCTATATCATGACAAATTTCCATAAGCAGGAAAGTCATTTATCATCCCGTACAACATGGCTTTAAAAGTGAACTGTTCATTTTTGTAAGCATCATGCATCGTAACACCTGAATCCCACAATATTTTCAAATCCTCGATCAATGGGGCCAAATAAACATCAATATCATTACCCGGTTGTTTTAGTCCTGATATAAGCATAGATAACATGATGTATTTTCATTTCATGCATAACCACAGTGGAAAATTATAATTTACCAACATAACTGATCATGTACTGTGACTACTTCTTTGAAAACCAAAAGGATTCACCCCATCTATAGATAACGCCAGACGAAGGTTTCTCGGCTCGTTCACAAATTCAGGATACTCGTGATCAATTCTCTTCCATTGAGGAGAGTATGCAGGGTGACATAGTTTCCTATATTTAATTCTTGTATCTGCATGCCATTTCAATTGTCTTGTAGTCTCCTCACATCCATATAGGCGTCTAAACCTAGGAATTATTGGAATGTACCATAAAACTTTTGTAGGACTAGAATCATCTATCTTGTATCGGGAAGCACCACACTATGGGAATTCATTACGTGATTTGTGGTCCTTGTGAAACAATATACAGTCATTCGGGCAAGCATGTATTCTTTCAGAGATCATACCCATCGGTTGTAGCATTCGTTTGGAATCATATGTTCATCTTGGGAGTTCATTATCTTCTGGGATCAAGTCATTCAGGAGAGCAAGTAGTTCCGTAAAACTGGTGTCACTCCACCCATTGCCTCCTTTCAAATTATAAAGTTTCAATAAGGCTGACAATGCTCTATATTTATTGCAACTAGTATACAATGGCGTTTTTGCACAACTCTAACTTCTCAAAAATATTTGGGCAATCACGAAGTTCATCTTCAACTATCCTTGTCATTTCCTCAATACGATCTTCATTATCATTCACATCTGTAATCACACCCTCCATACGATCATATTCACTATTCACGCTTTTAATCATATCAGATGATCTATAAAATGTCGTGTTCTCTGAGTCACTACCTACATTGGTTTTTTCCCCATGTTTATTCCAACATGTATAACTTCGATCGATTCCGTGACAGATCAAGTGTTCTTCTAACTCCTCTGGACTAATTTGTCTTCAATAACAATATCATAAACACAGAGAAACGATTTGAGAAGGGTCACATGCATGATCGTCTACAAACTTGATAAACTATTTCACACAATCTGCATACTCTTTTGTCAACCGATTGTAATGCATACATTATTTATTCATATTCATTTTCTTTATGGGTTCGATCTCGAGAACATTCCTAATATTATGTTTTAATTAATCAAGTAGCATTGTCTGGGTTTTATAAAAACAAATCATGGAACAAATGCCTTTAAACACATGTGAAATCCATATACACGGTGTGTCCAGTACGGTGAACATCGTGTATGTATAAGATACCTGATTTAATCTGACATATATCAAATTTATTCCAAGTTAGTCTTACAAACACTGAATTATGCCTTAGAAAATACATGACATGCGAACAAGAGGAAACCAATGAGTAACAGGAGAAAATAGTAATAAATATGATGCTATCTCAATGTACTCAAGGTGATGAAAAGATATTGGTCAAGATCAACTATGGGTTGGGAGTACACTAACATTTAATTGAAAAAAAACTACAAAAAACTGATCCAAAAAAGGATGAAACATCCTATTCATCAAGTCCCTTAATACAACCAATGCATTAGTTTAACCAAAAATCATCCCTAAAAAACCATACAGGCCATAACTACTCCTAAAAGCAGTCCATGGTAGGTCTATCGATGTCCAACTCATCTAATGGTATCCTAATGTCAAATCTATCTTGGACAAGATCATAGAACCTCGTAGATGATCATGTGACTATCAATGCATGGATGAGGATACATATTCATGACTCTCATCAGGTTCAATGTAAAATAGTCCAACAAAATAATAAATACCAATCAACCATCTATTTTAGAGAACTATAAAACTCCATGGTAAAGTACTATGCTATATGAAACCATTATATTCTATATCATCAAATTTTAATTCAAACAACTGATGATCTTTTGGTGTTATTTTTTAAATTGTGAAAGAAACTCAATTTTCTCCCAGAACTAACTAGATTATAATGTTTATCTCTTTATTAAGAAGTAAATTTTTTACATCATCAGTGAAAACATCCTAAAAATGTATTACCATTAGGGAAAAAGAATCCTACAGCATTCTAGAAACATCTACAATATGCCTAACTATTTGAGCCATTAGAGTACAATAAATATATAATTATACCATGCTATTTAAAATGAAATGTGGAAACAGGAAATCATATAGACTCCTGATAAACCCATAATACAAAACATATTACCTAGTATGTCTGTAACATATAAAAATAAATAAATTAGAAAAAAACATCCTACAAAGCATAAAGGTACCATTAAATACTTACATAGGTCACCTTGTTTTAGAAATTGTTTATCTTCATCCGTGCCTTGTACTTGTACCCATGAATTTGAAGGTGAGTATGAGTACACGATAGTTGACCTTTTTAGAGAAGAGTTTCTGGAAGAGTATAAGAGACATGAAGCAATGATGATCTTGCTATTCATTGTGGCAATCGGCTTGTGCAACGTGGCCTAAGTTACAATACCTACAAGTTGTAACGTAGTCCGCGTTGCACAAGATGATTGCCACATTTTTTGTAGCAACCACATTTGCTCCAACACTTTAATGATCTTTATTGATTAATGTCTCTTATACTCATCCAGAAAATCTTCTCTAAGAAGGTCAACTATCGTGTATGCATACTCACCTTCAAATTCATGGGTGAAAGTACAAGGAATGGATGAAGATAAAAAATTTCTAAAACAAGTTAACCAATGTAAGTATTTAATGGAACCTTTATACTTTGTAGTATGTTTTTTTTCTAATTTATTTATTCGTATAAGTGACATACATAGTAGGTGATATGTTTTGTATTATGGGTTCATCTGTGTCTAATCATATAACTATGAGATTATTCTAGGTGATGAAAATTAATATGGATCCATCATCATTTCCATTGGGATAATCTTTGGGAATCCATATAACCATAAGATTAAAAACTATTTCTTTGTATCTCTTACATAAATATTTAACTCAGAGGGGTAAAACATACTGCCCATGGTAACTAAAAATAAAAAAAATGAAAACAAGGGTTGGTTATCGACAGAAGTCATCACACATAACCATGTTAGACCTCTCACACATGTGAACCATCATAACTAACCAATTACCATATACTTCATCTTAGAGTAATGATATCCCTATGGAACCTATAGGGTATCCAATTCAACATCATTCACAAACAACCCACTTGTGTTGCTAAATATCAACAACATCTCTTATTTCGACACTCATCACTAATTATGACGCACATCCCTAGACATAATCATAATCACATTAAGAAGACAATATCTATTATGGAAATCCTTACTAGAATTAGGCTCAAGATATGGTATCATTCCTATCTCACATCTATATTCACTATTTGGTCCTCACACACACAATATATAAATAATATACAAATGGAATAACATCCATGGAACTCACCTCCCACCTTGAGAGCAAGAGGTGGAGGAGGACGAGGCAGCGGCGGTCGTGGAAGCGAGGGTGGAGGCGGCGGCAACGGTAGAGGCGGAGGCGGCGGTGGCGGCAGAGGTGGTGGCGGTCGCGTCAGTGAGGATGGAGGCGGCAGAGGCAGAGGCGGTCCCGGTAGCGGGAGCGGGGGCGGAGGCGGTGGTGGCGGCGGAGAAGGAGGAGTACGAGGATGAGAAGGAGGAAGAGGAGGAGGAAGGAGGATGAAGGAGGAGGAAGGAAAAGGACGAGGAGGACGAGGTTGCGCGACGAGGGGCATCGTTCAGCTTTCGCGAGAGATTGACCGCGTGCAAGTGAGGATGGCCTGTTAGGGTTATTAAATAAAAAACGACAAAACTTTTATCAGCGCTCATTAAAAGCACTGAAAAAGGTATGTTTTATCGGCGCTAAAATAAAAGCGATGATAAAACATTCTTTTATCAGAATTTTTTAGCGCTGATAAAGTGATACCTTTATCAGTGCTGAAAAATGCGCTGAAAAATGTTACCTTTTGTCAGTGTTAAATAAGCGCTGATAAATGTAAAATTTATCAGTGCTTTTATCTAGGACTGATAGAGGCTTACACCATTATCAGTGCTCTCGGTTTAGCGTTGATAAAGGGCTGCACTGCCCTTGCCCTGTTTTGTGGTAGTGTTATTGATAAATATATATTAATACCATCTTATATAGGTCTATAATTTGTTTTTTTTCGTGTATATGTTGTTCAAATGTTAGGTTCATAAATAATTTATCTAGTTTTGATAATATTAAAAATTATATTAATTTAATAATTATGATATTTTTATAATTATATAATATTTACAAACAAATATTTAATTTTTTAAAAAATTCAATTCCATCACTTCATGGATATGATAATCTATACGTACACACAATTGATGTTTCTACAATTCATTAAATAGTATGAAATAATGTAAAATTATAATAAAACATTAAATAATAATTATCATATAATAAATATCATAGATATGTATTAAATCTATCTTTATTTTTCAATAATTTAACCTATAATCTAAATATAACAGTGTAGACCTATCAAGGTGGTAGTCCTCACATACAAACATGTGTCATTATCGTTTTCTATTTATCCAACCATTCAAAACAATATAATATATTATAAGTAAATGATTATTAATATGATAAAAATGTCATATATAAACAATTAATTCATAATTTTAATCTTTCATGAATGTTGTGGATGAAAAATGAATCTATTCAGTATGTGTTAGAGGTAGTCTGTAAGTATACATGAGCGATAAATTTATCTCTCATTCGATTAAAAAGAGGTGGTAAATGGGTTTTTCATCATTACCATGACATGTATGTATATATAATGTTTTATATCCATAATTATTTTAACTATGAAACATGGTTATAGATACTGGAAGATAAAATAAAATTAAATGGCATCGGTAAAGATTTATTCATCTTCTTTCAGAGACTTCCTTTGAATTACACATTATGCCTTGAATGATTGGTCATAGGTATGTACCTACTGTCTAGGAATAAGTAATCCAATATATATAATTTTAAGTGTTGTAATTTTCTAATCATGAATACACAAATTTGGTGATTATGGTAGTAAAATATGTTCCCTTTTATAAGTGAGGGGTGGGATACACATGGAATTTTATAAAATACATTAATAATATAAGATCACATATCCAGTTAATATGGATTAAAATAGAGAATTATTATAATTTATAATGATACAATGTTTGAATAAATTTCTCCACAAATTTTTATATCGGTTTTTTTAATTCCAGCCACTATCTCTTAGTTTATTTTATAGGTAAACACAATTTAACATTAACTGTGATAAAAAAAATATTTATTTTTTACTATTCACTAAGTCAAATAATTAACCTGACTAGTTTATGATATAATTATTATGATTATTAAAAACATTAAACCAATTTAAATAATTTTTCATTTCAATTATTAATAGAAAATAATTTTTATTAAACGTAAAAATTCCATTAAAACACCATTTTAGGAAAAACGAAAATTTACGCATAAAAAAATTATTACATCCATTTCATATCTTCAAATAAAATCATTTAATATTAAGATATAAAATTGAATATATAAAGTTTAAATTACATTAGAAATTATTTAATAGATATTAATATATTATATTAATGTAAAAGCATATTAATCAAATAATTTTTTTTATAAAAATGATTTTCAATGTCAAAAAAATGAACTTACACAAAATTCAAAAATAATGTTAATTTAGATACAATTATTCAAATTATTTTTAATTATATTATAGTCACATTAATTTATGTCAAAATTTGATTCATAATTGGACATCCACTTTAAATGAAATAATAGAATTATTGAAATCAATATTTTTGACTATTCATTAAAAACTAAAAGGTTTTAGAAAAAAATAGAAGATTCACTATAAGATAATATTAGGTTGTATATATAGAATATTATTCTTACTAGTCAATATAAAATTTCAAAAAATATAGTAAAAGGTTTAGAATTTCTTGGTTTAAAATAAAATATAAATTATTTTTTTAATATTTTGTTGATGAATTAATTGTATTTATGGAAAATGAGTTATTAATTTTTACATCAATAAATATTATTTAATAATATTATTTTTATATATTGAAAAAAAAAATTCAGAGAAAATATTGAAATATCACCATAAGATAATATTACCATACTAATTTTGAAAATAATCTTTACCAGATGAAATAATTTCAAAAAATATTATAAATTAATTATAACTTCATTGGGTAAAATGCATTAAAATTAAATTTTTAATAAAACAATATTTCTAAGAATTAATTGAATTTTATAAAAAATGAGTTATGATTTTTTTCATCAATAAATACATTTAAAATATTTCAAACCAGTATACATATTTTTTATAATTCTATTATTAATATTCATACCATATTACATAATGTATAATTTAATGACATCACAATTAAATATTTTTATTTGAATTATAAATCACATATAGCGTAAAGCATTACGCAGTGTGTTAAGCATGATATCAAAAAAAATATTCTTTTAGACCACTTATTCAATTGTTTACTAGCATCTTCAATATATATAATTTTTTTACAGTACATTCTCTTATTATCTATTGGATATATACAAATTAAATAATATCATTTACGTAGATAATATTTCATTCTCAGGTGTATCATTTTCTAGAATAACTCTCCTCTTTAATGATGTTTCACCCACCTAGGCTACATTATCCCTTTACAGTGATATTATCAATTATTATTTGAAGCCTAGTTATTGTAACATCCCATGTAAGTAAAGAATAATATATTTTCATATCTATGTCTTTTTATGAATTAGATAGTGCTTTAGAGGCTAAAAATTAGAATAAATCCAATCTTAAGCATAAAATACTCTAATATTTTTAAAAGATTTTTTAATGCCTTTTGATGGAAAACCATTTTTAAATCTATCTTTTGACAATTTTATAAGATCTATTTTTTATAATAAACATATTATTTATAATTTGGACATTGAAATTAACTTTGAATAAATTTTTGGTATTTTTCGGGCAATGTTCATTTTTTAATGAATAGTGAGAAATACAACATTTTAATTCAAAACTGACTTTTCATTCAATTTATTTATATTGTTAGATTGTTATTTTAAATGGTTTCAAGGTGTAATTTAATTCTGTTTTTATCATTTAATAAAATTTTGGTAATTGGATGTAATTTAACATTAAAATTGGATGTAAAAAAAATAAATCTTTTGATAGATTTTACATCTTAAAAAAATGTCTTTGATTTTGAAAATGGGAATTATTTTTAAATTAATCACTGAAATTTATGTGATTGGAATTTGGTAAAATGGATTCTATATTTGGAATAATAATTTCAAAATTATTTAATTAAGTCTTTTTTGTTTTTGGACATTATGAATAATAATGATGAAAATTATAATTATTTATCGTGATTAATTAGTAATCGGGTAGTTAATGGGAATAAAATAATATCACAATAATATAAAATGACCCCAAGATATGTCTAAATACCTTTTTTTAGTCCTGGCCGATCATGGAAGTCTTTTTACCGAACTTCAGGGCCCATGGAGTTTCATGGGTGTGACAGTGACATTTATGACATTATTTCTAAAAAGAAGAGAAATATAAAAAAGTTTTGTATATCCTAAGTAAGACAAATTTAATTTTGTTTAAATAAATGATCTCTTAGAATATAAATATTAATTTTAATGCTAGAAAAATTTCCTACATCATTGTATTTTTTTTAATTTTTAGACATTAAATAAAAAAATTTATTTGTGACACCATGATGATGCAGTTATTACCTCATTAATGAACGATTTAAATAAAATTATAAGATAACATAAAATATAATACATACACTTGTCAAAAACCTATTGGATATGGGGATTTCAAACCCTTATCACCTTATCCTCGAAATTTATCATTTTGGGACCTTTAAAATCTGAAAACCATTTTATAATAAAGTAACATTTCGAGAATTTCCAAAAATGACCATCCTCCCTCTTATAAAAGTCTCCAACCTCTACCACCTTACCCTCCACTCTCAAGCCCTTGGGTCATCCAACTTAAGCTCATACTATCTATCCACTTCCCTCTCTTACTCATAGAAGCCTCAATTTGACCATAATTCTTATCAAGAGAACATTCTCCTCAAATCAATAGAAGTTACCCGATTTAGAGGTAACACCTTCTCTCAAAATGAGTTGTTGTATTATCCTTCTTCACTCACCCTAACATTCTTATTCATTAATTACATAACAACAATAGTATCCTCAATATACCATGATGTTGTTATGGGAAGTATTTTAACTTACACACACCTGCGTCTAATGGTTAAAAAACATACTGTTTCTATGGGTGGTGAATTATTGCATCACGAAATGAAGATTGTTCAATCTTATTTTAACACCATTCATGGTAGCCATTATGATGTCACTGTATTTATATATGATATATATGTTTTTTTATGCTTTTGAATTTTATTTTTAAATCAAATCGTTATGATTTTCATGTTGTGGAACTACGATAATTTCATCGGAGGAAGTGTGCACTACCGCACCCTCATGTGATGCAACTCGTTCATGCCAAACATTTTAATTTTAAATAATTTAATTAATGAAATTATGTTACCTAAATAAAATATATATTATACTGTAATTATTATATATATATGAATCATTATGTTTTAATTCTTTTAATATTACAATGAAATGAAAGTTGCGTTCATGCGTATGTACGGCCTACCATCTCCAAAATGGTACATTTCATTTATTACATCCAAACATTATGGAATATTATTAAATATATATATAATATATATATATATTATATTTAAATCATGAACTCCATTCCGGAGATGATGTACTTAGAACTACTTGGAAAATTCTTTTCAAACAATTTTATTTTTTTGACTCATGTACTAAACATCGACGAAACGTATGATATGAACTCACATAATTATTCAATTATTATAACATGAAAATATGTGATATGAATAGAATAATAAAAATTAATTGAAATCCATAAACAATTATAAATTGAGCTGAGTTTATTATTCAGGTATATAAAGAACAAATGAGAACAAGTCGGACTTGAGGTATGGGACTTCGTCTCAATCTCCTTTTGTTGAGGCATACTTCAATTTATATACGATATTCTTTTATTAGATTTACAATAAACCCTTTTGACTTTTAATTCCATTTAAATTGAATCATTTTACACAAGGTTTTTTACTAAATGACAAATGGAATGCTTTTGTCTTACATATGAGGTGACAACAACTTCTCCACCATCAAGACCATTATTTGAGTTTTGGTTTCCTCTACAAGCCTTTACTTTTTTTAATGAAAAAAATACCATGGTTTAATTTTATTTTATTTTGGTATTGAAAATGGTTTTGATAATGTTTTGATTATATCAATGTCTTGTATTAATATCTTGTGGTTGTAATATGGAAATGTTATGTTTCCTTTATGCATGTTTTATGTGGTATGAATCTTTTATGGATCTTGGGAATTGTTTATGAATTTGTGCGGTTCCACAATAAACTAAGGGTGGGTGAGCCTGAGATAGCTCTCCAATGCATTGGGTAACGCGAAGGAGTTAAACGCTAAGGTTTATCTGAAGATATTTAGGGAACATACTATGATGGGTATTCCAAATGTAACCATGATGGTAACTCCTTACCTAAGAATTTTATTAATGCCTCAAGTTACCTTTATGTCTTATGATTTTTATGATTTATTCATAAATCTTATGATTTCATTAGGTATGTTAATGTCAATATCTTTTATGAGTAAATTATGATTTCATTGATTTTTATGTATACATGGACTAATATTTTCATACCATATTTTTATATCCCTTACTGTGATTTTGTTGGTCATCCCATGTTTTTGAAATGTTTTTCACAGGTCAAGGGAAATGTACATGATGTGATGATAGTTTTGAGGAAGAGTCAATAAAGAAACCATTTTTATTATAAATATGTTTCCTTTGTTGGAATAAATTGAATACAATCTTTGATGTAACCACCTTGTTTAAATGTGGAATGTAATGCCTGATTTATGATCTAATTCTCTAAAACTCAAAACCTGAAAAGATCCTCAATGTAAATTCTTGAAATAACTCAAGATTAAGTAATGTTTCAGGATGGGTCCTTATAGTTGATATTAGTGGTCAATTTAGATAACTTTAAGAGTTAGAATTCTATTAAATGATTATCCAAAAATAATTTTTTTACGCATTATGGTAAAATTGAAATGATATAGAATTTGAAGATTACCATGTTGCTTCATCTACGAAATGTTTGGTCAGAATGGTTTCCCCTAGAGGAAATAGGGAAGCATTACTAGGAAGGCATCCAGAAGGAAAAAACCTTCCAAATCAGTATCCTGAGATTGTCATAATTGGAACTCAATAGTTTGTTGCAGTAATGGAGAAGTTCACTCAAGTGATAAATGGTGGTGGTATCCATGCATGAGATCAGCCATATCAACTATAGAGGAACATGTCAGTGGTGGAACATTTCATGGGGAAAAATCCCCCATCATTCAGAGGATCATCTGACCCTGTGTTAGCTGAAGGGAGTATTAAAGCACTAGAAAAAAATTTCAATGTCATGGGGTGTTCAAAAAATAAAAAGTTTAGTCTTGCTGTTTACCGTTTGGAGGGTGAAGCATATCCATGGTGTTCGATGGCTAAAAATTTCAGGGACGCTAATGAGTTTGATTCTCTTGACTGGGATGAATTCAAAGCTATGTTTCTTGAGAAAAATATTTCTATGGCTGTTCGACTTAGGATGGAAAAACTATTCTTGGAATTATGGAAAGAGGAAAACTTGATGGCTTCTTATGAAGAAAAGTTCACTCGATTGGAAAGGTATGATCTAAATTGTATTCGAGACCCTGATAGTAAAATAAATAGTTTTTACTCATGATTAAAGGCAAAATATCTAAGGCATTAGCCTCTTGTGAGTTCAAAATTTATGAAAATCTTGTTCGATGTACTGAGAAGGTGGAAAAGGAGTTTACCGATGATCAAATGTTCTATGAAAACCAACAAAATAAGAGATCTAGGTGTCAAAATAAATGGACAAATACTTTAAAAAGGTTTGATGGTAAGAAAAATATGTTTTCAGTTTGTGATAAATGTGGTAAAAAGAATGTTATAGAATATATTTTGAATTATGAAAAGTTCTTCTGATGTGGTAAGATGGGAGATAAGGATCGTGATTTTACTAGAAAATATTAGGGTAATATTAAGACCAAATTTGATTTACTGTTAGTTAAATGCTTCAATTGAAATGACATGGGTCATTATGCAAACGAGTGTTAAACAATGAGCTCAAATGATGGGAAGAAGTCATACTACAAGATGAAAGGTGTGGTGAAATCCTTTGCAATTACTTCAGCATATGTTGGGCCATAAAATGAAGTGGTATTAGGTTCTTTGTTTGTCTTTTCATATTATGCCAATTTTTTGTTTGATTTGTGGTCTATACATTCATTTCTCACTGAAACATTTTCTGATAAATTGGGAATTGCATCTCATGAAAAGACTCTTGAACTTGTGGTAAAACCACCAGAGGATAATTTTGAGGCAAAAATAATTTATAAGAATCATAATATCCATATTTGTGGAATGAATCTACTTGAAAACCTTATTATTTTACCTCTAGTAGAGTCTGATGTTATCCTGGGTATGGATTGGCTCTCTATTTAACATGCTAAGATTTCTTGTAGAGATAAAGAAGTTTCTTTTCTGAAATAATTTTAGTTTGTGTAATATAATGATACCTTACTATTGATAACATATCAAGAGGCTGAGAAACATGTAAAAGATGGAAATGAATGATACCTTGCACAAATATTTGAAACAATAGAACCATTCAGATTAACTATGTGCCAGTGGTAAATGAGTATCCTGATGTTTTTCCAGATGAGTTTCCTAGAATAATACCAGATCGAGAAGTTGAATTTACTTTTTACATAGTTCTTGATGCTAATCCAATTTCAAAACCCCCTGATTTAATGACTCAAATTGAAATTTTAGAGTTGAAGGAGAAATTGTGAGATTCTTTAGAGAAAGGATTCATTCGACCCAGCACATCACCATGGAGTGATCTTGTATTATTTGTTAAAAATAAATATGGTTCAATGAGACTTTTAATTTATTATAGATCGTTGAATAACATAACTATTAGGAACAAATATCTTTTGGCTCATATCGATTATTTGTTTTATGAGTTCCCAGGATCTCAGTATTTTTCAAAGATTGACTTGAGATCGGGGTACCATCAGTTGAGGGTAACAGAAGCAGATATTCCGAAGACCACGTATTGTACAAGATATGGCCATTATAAATATTTAGTTATTCCTTTTTGGTTAAACAATGCACCTGATGTATTTAGGAACCTTATAAATATAATTTTACATGAGTTCTTGTATAAGTTTGTGGTTGTTTTCATTAATGATATTTTTGTGTTTTCTAAGAGAAAATAGGAGCATGAAAGTCATTTAAGAGTTATTTTGTAAACCTTAAAATAAATGAAATTGTATGGGAAATTTAGAAAATGTGAGTTTTGGTTGCAACAATTTTCTTTCATTGGTCACATTCTTTTTAAAGATGGAATAACTATTGATCCTGCAAAAACAAAGATTGATGAAAAATGGACAAGACCCAGAAATGTAACTGAGATTCATAGTTTTATTAGTTTGGCATGCTATTACCGATGGTTTGTTAAATATTTACCTGGTTTCCCATCCCATTGACTAATCTATCTTATAAGGGTGTTATGTTTATCTGGTCAAAAGAATGTATTGATTGTTTTCAGTAATTGATGGGAATATTGGTGAATGCTCTAGTATGGGCTCTAACTCCCAGGAATGGTGAGTTAGTTATCTACAATGATGCTTCATTAAAAGGACTTGGTTTCGTCCTAATGAAGAATGATCATATAATTTTTTATGCTTCATGTCAGTGGAAAACTCCTGAGTTAAATTAACATACACATGACTTGGAATTAGCTGATGTTGTTTTCGATTTAAACTTTTGGAGGGATCATTTTTATGTTGTAAAGTGTGAAATATATACTGATCAAAAAAATTTAATGTATATATTCACTATGAAATAATTTAACATGAGATAGAGGATATGGCTACAATTAATAAAGGATTATGATTGCATGATTCAATACCACCCAGGAAAATAAAATAAAGTGTCAGATGCTTTGAGTTGAAAAATTAATGCTTAAAAAACCATGTTACAGTAGGAACGTGATCCTTTGGTTAAGGATTTGATGAATTTTGTCTTGGATGTTATTGGTGTAAGAAATTCATCTATTTTCTTTCAGGTATCAGTGAAATCTTCCATATTAGACAGAATTCAAATAGCATAGAAGCAAGACAGTGAGTTGTAGAAAAAGGTAGATCTAGTTCAGAAGGGTATGTTACCTGAATTCAACAATGATAATGATTTTTTTTTGACATGTGGAATGAGATTATCTATGCTTTTTGATTCACAGATGAAGAGAGAGTTGTTTTGTGAAGCTCATAGTTCTCCATTTTCAGTTCATCTAGGCAGGACTAAGATGTACAGATATCTTCAGGAGTATTACTGGTGGGATGGAATGAAAAGAGATATTGCGGATTTTACTGTGAACTGTTTGACTTGTCAACAACGTAAAGAAGATCGGATGTTTCTGAAAGGGATGATTCAGCCTTTAGCAGTGCTAGAGTAGAAATGGTAGAATATATCCATGGACTTCGTTTTGGGGTTACTGAAGACACCTCTAGGTAATAATGTAATCTAGGTTATTGTTGATCACTTGACTAAATCTGTTAATTTCCATGATATACGAGATAATTTTTAACTAGATCAACTTTCTCGATTGTATATTAATGAGATAGTCAAGTTACATGGAGTTTCCTCTCCATTGTATCTAATCGTGATCCGAAGTTCATTTCTAACTTTTGGAAAGGCCTTCAGAATTCATTGGGTACTGAATTAAAATTTATTAGATATTTTCATCCTCAATCAGATGGGTAGTCAAAACGAACGATTCTAACATTGGAGTATATGACATGTGATTTTTCAACGTATTATCAGGGAAGTTGGGACCAACATCATTTATTGTAAGAGTTTTTTTATAATAACATTTATCATTTCAGTATACAAATGGAACCATTTGAGGCATTATATAGGAAGTGGTGTCGAACTTCATCTTTTTGGGAGGAAGTTGGTGAAAGGAAGTTGAGAGGACTAGAATTTGTAGAATAGATGAGAGAAAAAGTTCAGCTGATACAGAAACACAGAAGAACAACTCAGACCAGGTAGAAAATTATGCTGACAACAGGAGGAAGGATCTCTCTTTTGAGGTAGGTGATCATGTCTTTCTCAAAGTTTCACCATGGAAAAGAGTGATGAGATTTGTTAAGAAAGGAATATAGAGTCCAGGTTTCATTGGACCATATAAAAATCTAGAGAGAGTTGGATCGGTTGCATACCGAGTGACCTTACCTTCGAGTTTATCTCAGGTACACATTGTTTTTAATTTTTCAATGTTAAGGTAGTACATTCCAGATCCATCTCATGTTTTGAGTCTAGAAGCACTTCAGCTAGAATAGAATCTATCTTATGAGGAACAAAAGGTCCAGATTCTTGACCATAGGTAGTAAGTGTTAGGGAATAAAGTTATTCATCATGTAAAGGTTCTGTGAAAAACCCACATGATTGAAGATGGAACATGGGAATCTGAAAGTGCAATGAGGGTTAAATACCCCCACCTATTTGATAAGTAAATAAATTATGGGGACACATTTTCTTAAAGGGGGAAAGGATGTAACATCCCATGTAAGTAAAGAATAATTTATTTTCATATCTATGTATATTTATGAATTAGAAAGTGTTTTAGAAGCTTAAAATGAGAATAAATCCAATCATAACCATATAATACTCGAATATTTTTAAAAGATTGTTTTACCGCCATTTGATGGAAAACCATTTTTAAATCTAACTTTTGACAACTTTATAAGCTCTATCTGTGAAAAAAAACTTATTCTTTATAATTGGTACATTGAAATTTACATTGGATAAATTTTTAGAATTTTTCTGACAATGTTCATTTTATTAATGAATAGAGAAAAATACATCATTTTAATTAAAAAATGCTTTTTCATCCAATTTATTTATTTAGATAGATTTTAAATTTTATTGGTTTTAAGGTTTAATTTAAATTTTTTTATCACTTAATACAATTATGGTCATTGGATTTTATTTCACTTTTAAATTGGACGTAAAAACAAATCAATCTTTTGATAGATTTTACATCATAAAAACTCATCATTGATTTTGACAACAGATATTATTTTTAAATTAACTACTACAATTTCTGTGTTTGGAAATTGGTAAAATTGATTTTATATTTGGAATAATAAGGTCCAAATAATGTAATTAAGAATATTTTGTTTTTGGACATTATGAATAGTAATGATGAAAATTATAATTAATTATCGTGATTAATTAGTAATCGGGTAGTTAAGAGTTATAAAATAATATAATAATAATATAAAATGCCCCAAAATGTTTCCAAATACTCATTTTGAGTCATGGCCGAACATGGGAAGCTTTTTACTGAACTTGAGGGCCCTTGGAATCACATGGGTGTGATAGTGACATTTATGAAATTATTTTTAAAACGATGAGAAATATAACAAAGGTTCGTATATCCTAAGTAAAACAATTTTAATTGTGTTTAGATAAATGATCTCTTAGACTATAAATATTCATTAAAAATATAAAAATATTTCCTACATCATGGTATTTTTTTTTTAATTTTTAGACATTGAATAAATAAATATATTTATGACACCATGATGATGCAGTGCTTACTTCATTAATGAACTATTTTAATTAAATTAAAAGATACGGTAAAATCTAAGATATAAACTTGTATAAAACCTATTTCATGGGTGTATTTTGAAACGTTATTATCTTATCCTTGAACTATATCATTCTGGGACTTTTAAAATCCGAAAACCATTTTATAATAATGTAACATTTCATGACTTTCCAAAAGTGACCCTCCTCCCTCTTATAAAATCCCCCCCCCTCTACCACCATACCCACACCTCTAAAGCCGTTGGATAATCCAAAAATTTCTCATATTATCTCTTCAAATCACTCTAATACTCTTAATGTCTCACTTTGGGCATAATTCCTTTCAATAGAACCTTTTCCTCAAATCAAAAGAAGTTACCCGATTTAGAGGTAACGCCTCCTCTCAAAATCCTTTATTGTATTTTACATATTCACTCCGCCTAAAATTTTTATTATTTGTTTCTATAACAGCACCAGTATCCATAGTATAATAGGATGTTTTTATGAGAAGTATTTTATTTACACTTACACACACCTTCATCTAATAGTGAAAGAACATACTATTTCTGTGTGTGTCGAATTACTGCCTCACAAATGGATGATTGTTCAATCTTTTTTTAACACATTTAATGGTAGAAATTATAATGTCAATATATTTATATATGATATATATGGTTCTTAGTTTTTTTAAATGCTTCTTAATTTTATTTTTAAATCACATCATTATGCTTTTCACGTTGTGGAACTGTGATAATTTCATCTGAGGAAGTTTGGACTACTGCCCCCTCAAGTGATGTGACTCGTTCATTCCAAACATGGAATTTAAAATAATTTAATTAATGAACTTATGTTACCTCTATAAAATTTATATTATACTTTAATTATAATATATATATGTGTCATTTAGTTTTAATTTCTTTAATATGACAAAGAAATGAAAGTAGCGTTCATGCGTACGTAAGGCCTACCATCTCCATGAATGGTAAATTTCATTTCATACGTCCAAAAATTATGGAATATTATTAAATACATATATACTGGATATATATTATTTTTAAATCATTAACACAATTCCATAGATGATGTACTTATAACTAGATGGAAAATTCTCTTCAAAAAACATTATTTTTTTGACTCGTGTACCGAACATCGACAAATCGTATGATACGAACTCACATAATAAACTAATTATTATAAAATGATAATATTCAATATTAAATGAATGATAAAATTTAAAGTAATTCCTTAAAAAATTATAAATTTACCTCAATTTATTATTCAGGAATATAAAGAACGAACGAGAACAAGTCAGACATGAGGTATGGGACTTCGTCTCAATCTCCTTTTGTTGAGGCATACTTTAATTTATTTACGACCTTATATTATCTGTTGTATAATAAATCCTTTTTACTTTTAATTTCATTTAAAAGGAATCTTTTTACACGAAGCATTTTAATAAACGACAAAAGGAATGTTTTTGTCTTACGTATGCGGGGACAACGACTTCTCCACCACCGAGACCATTATTTGAGTTTCAGCATCCTCGAAAATCCTTAACTATTTTAAATGAAAAATAAATACAATTATTTACTTTTATTTTAATTTGGTATTGAAAATGGTTTTAGTAATGTATTGATTATATCAATATGTTTTATTGAAATCATGTGATTGTAATATGGAACTGTTATATTTCATTTATGCATGTTTTATGTGATACGATTATTTTATGTTTCATGGGGATTTTTTATGAATTCAGGTGGTTTCGTGATAAAATAAGGGAGGGTGAGCCTGAGATATCTCTCCAAAGAATTGGTTAACGCGAAGGAGTTAAACTCCAGGGTTTCTCTGAAATGATTTCGGGAATATAATATGATGGGTATTCCAAATGTAACCATGAGGGTTACTCCCTACGTAAGAATGTTATGAATTCCTCAAGTTACCTTTATGTCTTATGATTACTATGAGTTATTCATAAATCTTATGATTCATGAGGTATGTTAAAGTGAATATGTTTTATGAGTAATGTATGATTTCATTGATTCTTATGTTACATGGACTAATGTTTTATTTCCGTATTTTTATATCCCTTACTGAGATTTTTATTCTCATCCCATATTTTTTAAATATTTTTCACAGGTCATGGGAAAATTACATGATGTGATGATAGTGTCGAGGAAGTGTCAATAATGAAACCATGTTTTATTTTAAATATGTTTCCTTTGATAGAAAAAATGAATACATCCTTTGATGTAACAACATTGTTTAAATGTGGAATTTAATTCATAATCTATGATCTAATTCTCTAAAACTCTAAACCTGAAAAGATCCTCAATTCATATTCTTTAAATAACCCATGATTATGTAATGTTTATGTCTGGGGCCTTATAGTTTGTATCAGAGGTCAGTTTAGATAACTTTAGGAGTTAAAATTTTATTAAATGATTATCTAAAAATATTTTTTAACATATTATGGTCAAACTGAAATGATATAGAATTTTTAGATTACCATGTTGCTTCATCTATGAAAAGTTTGATTAGATTTGGTTAATAGGGAATCAGTGCTAGGAAGGAATACAGAAAAAAATGACCTTCCAAATCAGCATCCTGAGATAGTCAGAATTGGAACTAAACAGTTTGTTGCAGTATTGGTGCAGTTGACTCAAGCGATAAATGGTTGTGGTATCCATGCATGAGATCAACCAGATCAATCGCAAAGGAACCTGTCAGTGGTGGAAAATTTCATGAGGCAACATCCCTCAACATTCAAGGGATCATCTGACCCTATACAAGCTTAATGGTGGATTAAAGAACTAGAGAAGATTTTTGATGTCATGGGGTGTTCAAAAAGTAAAAAGGTTAGCCTTGTTGTTTACCGTTTGGAGGGTGAAGCAGATCAGTGGTGGTCGACGGTTAAAAATATGGAGTACACTGATGAGTTTGATTCTCTTGATTGGGATGAATTCAATGGAATGTTTCTTAAGAAATATTTTCCTAAGGATGTACGACTTAGGATGGAAAAAAAATTCTTGGAATTGAGGTAAGAGGACGACTCGGTGGGTTCTTATGAAGAAAAGATCACTCGATTTGCAAGGTATGATCCAAATTTTTTCAGAGACCTTGATAGTAAAATCAATAAATTTTAATCAAGATTAAATCCAAAATATCAAAGGGAATTATCTTCTTGTGATTTGAAAAGTTATGAAAAGCTTCTTCGATGTGCTGAGAAGGTGGGAATGGTGTTTGTCGATGATCAAGTGTTTTATGACTACCAACAGAAGAAGAGACCGAGGTGGCAGGAGAAAGGGAAGAATCCTTCAAAAAGGTTTGATGGTAAGAAAACTAAGTTTTCTGTTTGTGTTAAATGTGGTAAAAAACATTTTGGGGTATGTCTTTTGAATTCTGAAAAGTGGTTCTGATGTGGTAATATGGGACATAAGGCTGGTGATTTCACTGTAAACGATCAGGGTATTGGTAAGGCCAAATTTGATTTATAGTTAATGAAAATTTTCATGTGTAATGAGATGGGTCATTATGCAAATGAGTGTTCGACATAGATCACTAATGATGGGAAGCAGTCAGACTAAAATCTGAATGGTGTGGTGAAATCCTTTACAACTACTTCAACAGATGTTGGGCCATCAAATTAAGTGGTATGATTTACTTTGTTTGTTTTTTTAGATTATGTCAATGTGTTGTTTGATTCGGGGTCTACAAATTCTTTCATCCTTGAATTTTTTTTGAGTAAATTGGTAATTCTATCTCAAGAAATGACTCATGAACATATGGTAAAAACACATGGGGGAAATTTTGAGGCAAAAAGAATTTATAAGAATCTTCATATCCTTATCTGTGGAAAAAATCTACTTGAAAACTTTATTTTCTTACCTATAGTAGAGTTTGATGTTATCCTAGGTATAGATTGGCTCTCTATTTACCAAGCTAAGATTGATTGTAGAGCTAAATAAGTTTCTTTTCAGAAAGACATTAAGGTTGTGTACAAAGATGAACCATTACTGTTGATAATATATCAAGAGGCTGAGAAACTTGTAAATGATGGAAATGAATGTTACCATGCAAATATTATTGAAAAAAAAGGAACAGTTCAGATTAATTATGTGCCAATTGTAAATGACTATCCTGATGTTTTTTCTGATGAGATTCCCTGAATAATACTAGATTGGGAGGTCGAATTTACAGTTGACTTAGTTCCTAATGCTAAAATAATTTCAAAACCCCCTTATCGAATTGCTCAAATTGAACATTTAGAGTTGAAGGAGCAATTGCAAGATTTATTAGAGATAAATTTCATTCAACCTAGCACATCACCATGGGGTGATCTTGTCTTATTTGTTAATAATAAATATGGTTCAATGAGACTTTGTATTGATTATAGAGCCTTGAATAACATCACTTTTAAGAAAAAAAAATCTTTTTCCTCATATGAATGATTTGTTTGATCAGCTTCTGGGAGCTCAGTATTTTTCAAAGATTGACTTGAGATCGGGGTACCATCAGTTGAAGGTAAAGAATGTAGATATTCCAAAGACCGGGCTTCATACAAGATATGGAAATTATAAATGTGTAGTTATGACTTTTGGGTTAACAAATTCACCTATTATATTCACAGACCTTATGAATATAATTTTCCATGAGTTCTTGGACATGTCTGTGGTTGTTTTCATTGAATATATTTTTGTGTTTTATAAAAGTAAAGAGGATCATGAAAGTCATATAAGGGTTATTTTTCAAACCTTAAAAGAAAATAAATTGTATGGGAAATTCAGCAAGTGTGATTTTTGGTTGCAACAAAATTCTTTCCATGGTCACATTGTTTCTAAATATGGAATAACTGTTGATCCTGCAAAAACAAAGGATGTTGAAGAATGGTTGTCCAGCCTATTGACTAAGCTAACTCGGAAGGGTGTTACGTTTATGTAGAAAAAATAATGTGATGATTGTTTTCATGAATTGAAAAGAATATTGGTGAATTCTCTAGTATTGGAACAACCTTCTAGGAATAGTGAGTTCGTTATCTATAGTGATTCTTCATTGAAAGTACTTTGTTGCATCCTAATGAATATTTATCATGTAATTCCTTATGCTTCATGTTAGTTGAAAACTCATGAGATAAATTACCGTACACATGATTTGGAATTATCTGCTATTGTTTTCACTTTAAAAATTTGGAGGAATCATTTTTATGGTGTAAAGTGTGACATATGTACTGATAAAAAATGTTCAAAGTATATATTCACTAAGATAGAATTGAAAAAGAGACATAGGAGATGGCTAGAATTAATCAAGGATTATGATTTCACAATTCACTTCCACCATAGAAAAAAATTAAAGTGGAAAATGCTTTGAGTCGAAAAATTAATGAATCATTAACAATGTTACATTTGAAATGTGATCCTTTGGTTAAAAATATGAAGAATTTTGGATTGGATATTTTTGGTGAAGGAAATTAATCTGTTTTGTTTCATGTATCAGGGAAATCATTATATCAGACCGAATTAAGCAAGCACAAAAGAAATACAGTGAGTTGCATAAAACGGTAGAGTTGGTTCAGAAGGGTATGTTACCTGAATTAAACATTGATAATGATTGTGTTTTGAGATTTGGGAAGATATTGTGTGTCCCTTGTGATTCAATGTTGGAGAGAGAGTTGATATGTGAAGCTCATAGTTTTCCATTTTCAGTTCATTTAGGTAGTACTAAGATGTACATGGATCTTCGGGAGTATTACTGGTCTGATGGAATGAAAAGAGATATTTCTGATTTTACAATAATTTTTTTGACTTGTAAATAGGTTAAATTAGAGTGGAAGTTACCAAAAGGGATGATTCAGCCTTTACCAGTGCCCGAGTGGAAATGGGAGAATATATCCATGGACATCATTGTGGGATTACCGAAGACACCTCGAGGTAATAATGCAATCTGGGTTATTATTGATCACTTGACTAAATATACTAATTTCCTTTCTATACGAGACTCTTTTTACTATATCAACTTTCTTGATTGTATCTTAAAGAGATATTCAGGTTACATGGAGTTCTGTATCCATTGTATCTGATCGTGATACCAGCTTTACTTCTATCTTTTGGAAAGGCCTTTAAAAGTCATTAGGTACTGAATTAAATTTTAGTACAGCTTTTCATCCTCAATCATATGGGTAGTCAGAATGATCAATTCAGACCTTGGAAGATATGTTATGTGCTTGTTCGATGGATTATCCGGGAAGTTGGGACCAACAACTCTCATTGGCTGAGTTTTCTTATAATAACAGTTTTTATTCTGGTATAAAGATGACACCATTTGAGCCATTATATGGGAAGCAGTGTCGAACTCCAGTTTTTTGGGATGAAGTAGGTGAAAGGAAGTTGATGGGACAAGAATTTTTAGAAGAGATGGAAAAAAAGTTCAACGGATTTAGAAACACATGAGAATAGCTCAGTGCAAGTAGAAAAGTTATGCTGACAACAGTTGGAAGGATCTCTGTTTTGAGGTAGGTGATCATGTCTTCCTCAATGTTTCACCATGGAAAAGTGTGATGCGATTCGGTAAGAAAGGAAAGTTGAGTCCATGGTTTATTGGACCATATAAAATTCTATAGAGAGTTGGATCAGTTGCATACCGAGTGGCTTTACCTTCGAGTTTATCTTAGGAACACATTGTTTTTCATGTTTTAATGTTAAGGAAGTACATGACAGATCTATCTCATGTTTTTCATCGAGAGGTAGATCATCTGGAAGAGAATCTATATCATGAGGAATAACAAGTCTAGATTATTGACCATTGGGAACAAGTGTTTTGGAATAAGGTGATTCATGAATTAAACATTTTGTGGAAAAACCACATAATTGAAGAGGCAACATGGGAATGTGGAAATGTAATGAGGGATAAATACCCCCACATATTCAATAAGTAAATAAATTACAGGGATTAAATATCCTAAAGGGGGAAGGATGTAACATCCCATGTAATTAAAGAATAATATATTTTCATATCTATGTCTATTTATGAATTAGATTCTATTTTAGAGGCTTAAAATGAGAACAAACCAATCTTAAGCATAAAAAACTCTAATATTTTTAAAAGATTGTTTTACTGCCTTTTGATGGAATAAAATTTTTAAATATAACTTTTTTCAAATTTATGAGCTCTATTTTTCAAAAAATACAAATTCACTAGAATTGGGACATTGAAATTTACTTTGGAAAATTTTTTGGTCTTTTTCTGACAATGTTCATTTTTTGATGAATAGTGAAAATGCAACATTTTAATTCAAAAATACCTTTTCATCCAATTTATTTATATAGTTAGATTGTCATTTTAATTGTTTTTAATGGGTAATTTAATTATGTTTTTATCATTTAATACAATTTTGGTCATTGGATGTAATTTCACTTTTAAATTAGATGTAAAAACCAATCAATTAGTAATCGGGTAGTTAAGGGTCATAATTACTGCAATTTATGTGTTTTGAATTTGGTAAAATGGATTCCATATTTGGAATCAGAAGGTCTATATTATGTAATTATGATTTTCTTTCAGACATTATGAATATTAACGACCAAAATTATCTTTAATTATCGTGATTGAATAGTAATCAGGTAGTTAAGGTTAAAAAAATAATATCATAATAATATAAAATGACACCAAAATATGTCCAAATAATCTTCATTGAGTCATGTCCAACCATGGGAAGCTTTATACCGATCATGAGGGCCCATGGAGTCACATGGGTGTGATTGTGAAATTTATGACATTATTTTTAAAAAGAAGAGAAATATAACATCGGTTTGTTTATCCTAATTAAAAAAATTTAATTTTCTTTATGTAAATGATATCGTGGAAAATAAATAGTATTTTTAAATCTAAAAATATTTCCTACATCATGGTACTTTTTTTATAATTTTTAGACATTAAATAAATAAATTTATTTATGACACCATGATGATGTAGTGATAACCTCATTAATGGATAATTTCAATAAAATGAAAAGATAAGGGAAAATCAAAGACTTACACTTTTCGAAAACCTATTGGATGAGTGGATTTCAAACTATTATCACCTTATCCCTTAAATATATCCTGTTGGGACCTTTAAAATCTAAAAACCATTTTATAATAAAGTAACATTTCAAGACCTTCCAAAAGTGACCCTCCTCCCTCTTATAAAAGACCCCCACCACTACCACCTTACCCACACCTCTCAATCCATTGGATCATCCAACCTCTAATCATATTATCTATCCAAATCCCCCTCTTCCTAGTAGAATCCTCACTTTGGGAATAATGATTTTCGGGAGAACCTTTTCCTTAAATCAAAACAAGTTACATGATTTAGAAGTAACACCGTCTCTCAAAATACTTTGTTGTATTTTCCTTCTTCCCTCCGACTAACATTCTTATTCTTTGATTCCATAAGAAAAAAAAACCTCAATATACTAGGATGTTGTTTTGATAATGATTTTATTTACACTTAAACACACCTCCGTATAATGGTTAATTAACATATTCTTTCTATGGGTGGCGAATTACTACCTCATGAAACGATGATTGTTCAATCATCATTTACCACCTTTCAGGGTGGCAATTATGATGTCACTGTATTTATATATGATATATATGGTATTTATTTTATCTATAATATCCTGAATTTTATTTTTAAATCATACTATTTTTCTTTTCATGTTGTGGAACTGTGATAATTTCATCTGAGGAAGTGTGGACTACAACCCCCTCAAGTGATGTGACTCGTTCATTCCAAACATGGAATTTATAAAGAATGTAATTAATGAAATTATTTTACCTATATAAAAAATATATTATACTGGAATTATAATATATATATATATATATATATATTTCTCATTTTGTTTTAACTATTTAATTTGAAAAATAAATGAAAGCAGTGTTCATGCGTACGTACGACCTACCATCTCGATGAACGATACATTTCATTTATTATCTTCAAAAATTATGGAATATTATTAAATATATATATACTGGATATATATGATATTAAAATCATGAAAACCATTCTAAGGATGATGTAATTATAACTACATAGACTATTCTCTTCAAACAAGTTTATTTTTTTGACTCATGTACCGAACATCGACAAAAAGTCTGATATGAACTCACATAATTAACTAATTATTATAACATAATAATATGTGATATTAATTGAATAATAAACATTAAAGTATTTCCTTAAGAAATTATAAATTTACCTATGTTTATTATACAAGAATATAAATAATGAAGGTGAACAAGTCAGACTTGAGGTAAGGGACTTCATCCCAGTCTCCTTTTGTTGTGGCATATTTCAATTTATATACGACCTTATTTTATTATTTTTATAATAAAAACTTTTGACAGTTAATTTCATTCAAAAGGAACCTTTTTACATGAATCATTTTACTAAACGTCAAAAGGAATGATTTTGTCTTACGTATGTGGCGTCAACGACTTCTCTACCGCTGAGACCATTATTTGAGTTTTGTCTTCCTCTACAAGCCTTAACATTAAACAAAATACCATGTTTTACTTTTATTTTATTTTGGAATTGATAATGATTTGGATAATTTTTTTATTATATCAATGTGTTGTATTGATATCGTGTGATTTAAATATGGAAATGTTATGTTTCCTCTATGCATGTTTTATGTGATACGATTATGTTATGGTTCTTGGGCATTGTTTATGAAGTCGGGTTGTTCCGCGATAAACTAAGGGAGGGTGAGCCCAAGATAGCTCTCCAATGCACTGGGTAACACGAAGGAGTTAAACTCTATGGTTTCTCCTAAGATATTTAGTGAATATATTGTGATGGGTATTCCAAACGTAACCATGAGGGTTACTCCCTATGTAATAATGTTATGAATGCCTCAAGTTACTGTTATATGTAATTATTTCTATGAGTTATTCATAAATCTTATGATTTCATGAGGTATGTTAAATTGATTATGTTTTATGAGTAACGTATTATTTCATTTATTCTTATGTATACGTGGACTAATGTTTTCATTCTATATTTTTATATACCTTACTGAGCTTTTTATGATCATCCCATGTTTTTGAAATGTTTTTCACTAGTCAGGGGAAATTTAAAAGATGTGATGATAGTGTCGAGGATGTGTCAAGTAAGAAACCATGTTTTATTTTAAATATGTATCCTTTGGTTGAAAAAATCAATACTATCTTTGATATAACCACCTTGTTTAAATCTGTAATGTAATGCCTGATTTATGATCTAATTCAGTAATACTCTACACCTGAAAAGATACTCAAAGTTAATTTTTTAAATAACCCAATATTAATTAAAGTTTAAAGTTGGGGCCTTATAGTTATGGTTCATCACATATTGCACTTATATTCTCTTTATAATATTTGTAAAATATAATTTCATTAACCTTTTTATGATTTCGATTTTCATAAAAGATATTCAAAAATATTTAAAAATATTTTATTCCACGTATCAAAAAATTATTTATCATCTACTTCACTATTCCTTAGATATCAATTAATTATTTCCATGGATAGAATTTTATAGTTTTTATCAAACAATGTAACTATTTTTAATATATTTCACTTCTATATTTTTTAAAATATGTTACCACTCAAAGAATTCATTTTTCCATATATAAAATTTAAAATATTATTTTTAGAGTCACTTATACTGTTATCATAAAATTCATGGGCTCAAAGAGCCTTAGTGGGAGTATAATAAATATATTAAATATATTATATCACTCTCTTGTATTTTTTCAATATGTAGAGTATATCACCTGAATAATATTTCATTTTTAAAATAATATACCATCATTAAATAAATAATGTATCGTTACTTTAGGCGTGACATAACATTTGTGTTGATCGTTTTTTCGGTTTTGAAGTCACCATGGGATGATTAAAAATAAATAAATAAACTTATTATTATTATTTTTTTATTTTTCTTGAACTAACTCACTTATATTAACCCATTGATGATTCAATGATCGGTTTAGACAGATAACCAATTGTATTTAGGGATTGTGTAGTAGAGAGTGTTGGTGACTGTCAACTAGATCATGGATCGATGTTAAGTACATAAATGTTTGACACCAATAATACTATTTAAGGATCATGATGAAAAAAAAGATATAATCTTTTCTTAATAAATTATTAATCCAAACCCAGTTTATGTTTTTTGTTGGATTTAATCTCTCTTTTTTATGCTATCTACAACACTAATTATCATTTTAGAAGAAATTGATTAGATGGTAAATCTCGAATTTACTAGGACTCTATTGTATTCCTATAATTAGAAATGGTCATTTCTTGATTATTCACATCAATTAATGAGTTTCCATTAATGGTTTGAGTCCAAAAAAGATAAGTTTTTATTTATATTCCTCACATTTTATTTTTTTTGTTTTTCTATCCTTGTTTGTTATATATTCATCAGGTGTATTTCATTTCTCTGGAATGTCAACGAACACTAGAAAAATGATCATTGTAAAATAACTCCTTATCTCAATGAATTATTTAAATGGGTTTTATTTTTTGAGGAGAATAATAAATGATCCATGATGTATTTTGTGTGGAGATCATAAATGGATTAAATACAATATTGGTATTATTCATTCCCATGTTTTTGCATTCATTGATAGTGGATGACACACATGTTGATTTTTTGAATGGAATAAGGCCGCAGAAGGTAATGGTTAATCAATATTGGTAAGGACTGTGGGGTTCCTATAGGTTTGGTCTTGTTGCATGTGATGATAGAAAGTATGAAAGATGTTCTAATAATTAATGACCATAATAAAAAATTTGGATGGATGTTGAATATGGAAATCCAAAGTCCAGATGTAGATGTGTGTTTAGTGGAATATCAATTATAATAACATTGCGTGAGAAAAGATACATGTGAAAGATAAAATTTCAGGGAACCTCAAAACTACATAATCTCTATTAAAAAGGAACAAACACTATTTCTCATTCCTTATAATGATAGTTCAGTGTCTATAGAGTGTAAATTCCCATGAAGCCATGTAGTGAAACAAGATATGTAACTCACACTAAAGTTGTTTGACCCTTGGTGAATTCCAAGGAAATTATATGGAGTAAAAACCTATAATTCCATGAAAACCAATACAATATGATTTTTTTGGAAGATGTTTCATACTTTATATTGTAGATGGGGTTTTGTTGAAGAAAATCACTAAGTGCCAACCTGTCCCCCACAAGTATTTTGATGTGGTTTACACCAGATGTGTTTCATTATGTACTAGTACATATCTTGGAACATGGGTCTGGTAAATATACATGGGAATGTGTAGACTATTTGGTATTGAATAGGTGACACATACCAAGTTCATGGTACCTCTTACCATTGACTATCATTAGATATCATGTCTTGTAAATTGGGAAAGATATTTTTTGAGAGATGGTGAGACTGTAAATTCCACACACCATGTACTACATTGTATATTTCATTTTCCTCTTCAACGGAATGACAAATCCTTTTTTCTATTTATAATTCATTTTGTAAGACCTTGTCTGTGTTTTATTAGTCCATCCCTATGAGGGTATAATGTGAATGTATATCCAGATAATTAGATGTGATTCACTCTATTATATTTTTATTAGATATAGTAATGAATCCCACCTTTTTTCATGATATTTCATCCTCTACCATTTATTCCCTTTGTGTTCATGAATTATGTTACTAGATATTATGTAATGTGATCACCATCCTACCAGGTTTCCTCTAGCTACTGTGGGGAATCCTCCATAAGACCTAGAATAGATCCCCTATATATATTGTCATCTATTGTGTTATTGTATGTTGTTTTGACCACATTATTATATAAAATGGACCATTTCTGTTTCCTTGGTTTATACTCATGGGTGGAACTGATGTTTGTTTCCTCTCAGATTAGCACCATAGGTGATAGAAAGACTCATGATGTGAGTTCTACTAGAAGAGTGATACCATATGATCCTCTATTTGAATCCATCACTGGTAGTGAGTATGGGAACTCACTTTGTGAATCTTTATGTACACTTGATTATATATTAATTGTTATGGTGATTCTATCACATTTTTTTGACATGAATTCAATAATAGGAGTTGACTAAACTATCTGAAGCATTGTGTTTTGTGTGTGTAGGGTGCCCTGTTTGGTTTTTTACACTCCCAAAATAATAGGATCTTCCAAAACATGTTATGTATAAATAAAATATTGAATTATTTATGGATTCCTAGGATGACAAAGATTATGTGGAAAATATTTATGATCGGAATAACTAAAATGGTTCTACGTGTGGATTTTTGTAAGATTCCACATTTTCACTTGTTGGATGAAATATTTTAAATTTTTTGTGCTTATATCTCTCATTTTCTACTTGTTTTCTACTTATTTTTATAATATTATATGGATATATTTTATACATTAATTTAAAAAATATGTTTTTAATATTTTGAAATTTTACTAGTGTATCATGTCGTGTTAATGTATATATATACTATGGATTATGTCCTCTCAAGTGGGTGATAAGGCTACCATGTGCTAGTCTCCAGCCCTAAAACTATTCGATGTTGGTTTGGTGTTTAATGATCCTATAAATATATATTAGGTGGGCCCCGACATGTTGGGTCATGATAAATAGTTATAAGAGGTCGTCATCTTAGGACCAACAAATTAATTTCTTTTCAGGTTCTTCGGTTAATTTTGGAAACCCAAAGCTAGTGTGATGGCCAATGTATCCATTACCTAATGTAATGATTACCTATTAACTGAATCTACAGATATATGTATGGGTTAGAAGGGAAAAATTAGTACATTAACGATATAGTATTAGGTTGTGGTTCCCATGTCCTTTTGAGACATCTCCCTAGATATTCTCTAGTGACAATGGTGCATCTAACCTATCGTTATATACCATCATGCTTATAGTCGACTAGGATTACATATTGGGGTCATGGTTATAATGTTCATAATGATGAGGAAATATATTATGGGCCAATAAAAGTGTTGCTTCCACTTATAGGATATTGATCAATGTCTCCTCAATGTTAATAGCAAGTTGACCCACCACTCGTGCTTCAATGGAATACTCCACATTAGGATCAGAATTTGTTTGTTGTAGTGGTAATAGAATATAATACACTTTTATTGAGTTTTGAATATGTGTTTTGAAGATAGTTATTTCATATTTTATGTGGTGAGATATACCCCTTTTGCAAGAGATATAAGACTACCTTAATAGTGTGGAGTGTGTTATCTTCTTTGTTAGGGCCCCTCTTGATAGTGTTCATTGTTGTTTGATATCTCTAAAAATACATACGATATTGGTAGAATCATATATTGATTATTTTTTAGGTGGATTCAGTAACACATGTAAGAGGGACACTTCCCAACTAAAATGTTTTATTAAGATGCCATTTAAAACTTTATGGTGGGATAAGTATCACCCAAAGTTGAAATTATTGAGGTATGGTGGGTGAGTTTCTTTCACATTTATGTATGTAGCCATCATGTTGAATGTTGGTATTAAAGTGAGACCTTTTTGAGGATAAAAGGTGGAAATATAATCAATTTCTTCTGTAAATATGAAATTATGACTAGGTGGATCTTGGAATGTTTTGAGGAATATATAAGTTCATCCATACTCTAGAATTTCTTTTATTAAAAGATCAAAATCAATATTTCCCAGAACCTATTCAATGTTCAAGAACATGACATACTATTGAAGCATTTTAGCTCAACCATTTTTCTTGGATGATCTTATAGGGAATGTTTACATATCAAAAACATATATTAATTGTGTGACCGAACTCATGGATGAGTGAGATCCACACATATAATATTTATATTGTGCTTGTTGGAAACAATGATGTAACATAAATATTAAATGTTTTCAGACCATCCATATTCAATTGATATTTTCAAATTATGGATTCACTATAATTGAGTTAGTGGGATGGAATTTTCAATCCATTTTGATAACGAATCCCAAGAATAGTAGGATTTGATTGTGTGTAGGAGGATACGACTTATTTATAATTATTATATTATTATGAATCTAACTGTAGTGGATTATATGAGTATTAAATTTCATATAATAGTGAAGTAATTTTAATGAATCATTCCTAAGAATGTTACATTTTTAAACCCACATTAAAATAATAATTTTATCCGGGACCTACACCAATGGATGGCCTAATATTTGGACAATAATATAACATTACCATATGTAGCTATGGGAGATAAGTGTGTGATAAAGATTACATTGTTATTGGGATGGTTAGACCTTGTGTGTTTCCATGGTATCCCATTATTTCCTTCCTTTAAGGTGAATGCTAGAATATTGTTATGTAGGGTCTAACGTATAAAAAATATGTTACATCTTGAATGGATTTTGCACCCCCAATAATTGATGACTTCATCATATTGTGTATAGGGTAGAATTGGTTCATAGATTATAAATTCTGGGTCGGATATCACATGCTCTAGGGATGAGATGAAAATATAACTTTAGAGGCATATTAGAGACAAATATGGCTTCTTTGAGTTATTTTTAGTGCCTTCAGGTTGGTGGATTCATATGTAGTGATTGTGGGACTTATACACCAGATCCTTAAACCCATTTTTATTTGGTTAATGTTTTCCATCATTGATTACCTCTTTGGGAAACCATTTTTAGATTTGAAAAACCAATGGTACCATAGTATATTTATATACATTATCTGAGAGTTCCATCAACATGGGAATTTCTCAAATAGTTGTTTCTCATTTATAGATTTCCAATTCATGAGATGAATCATCTAAAACATTTGATTGGTTTTATACCCAGTAAGAAATGAGGATTTTCTAACATGATATCCTTTTAATGTCATTTCCAAGGAATCAATACTTAGTAAAATGTTTTTTATTTTATGTCGCTGAGTAAGGACACATAGAAGTTAGCCACTTTCTAGTTAACCATTGAGGATGATGATGGTTTTTCACAACTATAGTCGACATTTTTTCTCAAATTTTATTCATCATTAGGTCATGGGTTAACAACATGAGGATATCGATTTTGAGATTTTATGTGACATAATATCCACTACACATATTCCTCATATATTTCTTAAATGTAGAGAGTGTATAATCTTTTTTCTAGGATGAACGATTCCACTAAACATGCTGCGAGAGAAGGTACATTGTAGGATTCTGATTTTCTATTTGATGAAAATCTTGTATAGGATAGGATGTTCTTGGATAATTTGGTATCAGGTAAGGTGGATAAAGATATAGTGGCATGTCGTTGAGTTTATATCTTATTGACTCACCTATCAATAGTTGATGTCAAATTTGTTTTGAAAGAATATGTAATACAATATTATCATTATTGTTTCCATTAATAGGTTTACATGATTAACGAGTGGTCACAATTATATCTGAGTGATCATAGACTAACTCAATAAGATGGACCACTTATTATCTATCCAATAACATTTATTGGTAGATTTAATAGTATTATTGGTCATGCATGTGGTAATCCAAATTCACTGTGTTCACATGATGATAATTTTAGAAATGATTCTCACATCAAGTTATGATTATAAATAGGTTGAAAGATGTTGTTGAATCATTTTTTCAGTTATTCAAAATGTTTCTACCCTAAAATATAGACAACTAAATAATGAAAATAATGATCTAGAGAATACAAATCTAGAATGCATGTTATTTTGGTCCATATTTGAGAAGATCATCAACAATCATTAAGATTTTCATGGAATAGTAGTGACCACTACATTATTTATGTAACACCATTTAAGGAAATTTATGGGCGACCCTGGTGTTTGTCGATATATTAGAAAAAATAATGAGGAAACACTTATGTTCCTGAGTTTTTTTGTGCATGAAATTTTATTATGGTGTATCACAACCGGGGACATAGGATGATAACCCAAGTACATAAATAAGAAAATTTGAACCGGTCATGGAGGCATTTTGGGTTTTATAGTGGAAAACATGTGGTCATGAAGTCCTCACCTCGATGAGGATTACATAGATTTGTCAAGGGATACATGATATATTTTAGGTTCATCTGCCTTTTTTCAATTACTATGTTATTCTTGAGAGGTGGTGTACCACATATCCCTAAAAACATTATTAGTCATAATGCATATTATCTTCTAGTTTTTGTAGCTATGTATATAATTACATGGCCGGCTGTATGATGTCCAAAGGAGAGATGTTCAATTTATTTATACTTTTACCTTTTCAAGGCTTTTAATCGATTATGTGAATCGGTGGGATAATAACCATCATTGGAAATTGTCTTTGATTGGATGTGTGTTTGTAAGAACAAACGAAACATCTACGAGATCTCATGGCTGTGTTTTATCTTTATGTGATATCAGTATCTCCCTTTATGTGTTCGTTGTATCATTATGGGTTAAAAATAATTGAATATCATGAAATTTTGACCTCTCTGAAATCTCTATTTGAAACATTGGAATACTGAATGAAATCTTTTCAGTGTGAGGCATATAGTCAAAATTTAATTCTAGGTATCAGATACCCTCAACGTGGATATATGAAAAAAAATTAATATATTATATAACATGCACAAAGTAATTATTAAATTATATAATATCATTGAAATTATTTTCTGGATAAGAAATATGAGACAACTATTAAATTCAGAATATGGGTTTTACCATAGGCTTGACTTAACCTAAATGAATATCGGGGGTTTGAAATAGATGTTGTTGTTGGGAATTAATATATAAATAATTAAATAAAATATATTTATATTTATTTAATATCATTGACATGGATCCCCTCTATTTAAACTATGTTATACAAAAATATTAATACCATTCTCATAAAACTATAGACTTTACATGATCATGGACAATATATTTGGAAAATGTCAACCAAATTGTGTATTGACGATCAAAACAAATTATTTTTCTTCACTAATTGAAAATTTGGATATTAATAATAATAGTGTAAAAAACGTTCTTCATCATTGATAGATCAAAAATAATGTTAAGATATTTCTTTTTATTGGATTTAATCATTGTTTTTTATCCTCTGTTGAATGAGAATCTATATTTTTTTACAAATTTAGTTACGAGTTGATCAATGAATTAATAGTGTTGATTTATTTTACAATAAATAAAAATTCATAATGTATTGATTATTCTACTCTTTTATCATGTCTCTATCAACCAATTGGGGCCAACCTGAACATTGATTTACATATGTTTTTTTCATTTTTCAACCTTTTCTATCTCTCATTATTCATCATGATTTAATCATTAGAATTTCATTTTTTACGTCATTTGACAAATAAGAGGAAATGGATCATTCAAAAATTATAATATGGTGGGGAGGATACATTGTTATGGGATTAGTTTTGGATCAGATGCTTAGATGGCACAAGATTTGGAATAGTATGGTATAAAAAATGGATAAGAGGTAAGATTGTGTGTTATTATTTCTTGATAATGAGTCATTTTCAATATAATGTGATAGAATATTATCCTCCGTAGGATTACTGAATGAAAATTAGGCCACCAATTGAAATGGAAACCTAGTATTTTTATTCCAAGTATGGTTCATGTGGTTTGGTTTACATGGAAAATTATAATGCCTATGTCATCGGTTTCATTCAATTAAAAAATTTCTAGAATTTTACTTCTGTATAATTGTTTAGGTCATTCAAATGTCTTCAAGACACAGTCATACATTGGTTCATAGATCCAAAATTAGTATTAGTGTAGTGGTGAAAATGAATGGGAATGAAGGAACTTCAAGGATATTTTGAACACCATGGCCTATATTCATGAGAAACATACGCTATTTAGTCCCTAATGTGTGGCTACTAGAATTCATGTTTTGAAAAATGTCACATGATTTGTTAACTATACCCCCTATCATCGAGTATATGATAGTACATTCCTTAAAATTAATTTTGAGAAACATGTTTCCTAATGTACTCACATTTAAATGACCCATATAAAACCGTATTGAATTTTTAATGAATACAGTACTAGGAAATCATATAACTACAAATGTCATTTGTTTCAGGGGACACATTGTGTACATTATAATCTACATTGACATAGGCAGACGACTCAGGTCGAGTGTCTTCATGACCCTTAAATGTTCTGTGACGTGGAAAACAAAACATGAACATTGTAAAGTACCTACAGATGGTCAGGTAGACGAGCATGAATATTATACAAGTGAATTCCTTGTCTATAAGAGATTTATTAGATTTCACGCAATGAGTTTCAGCCATCATATACACTACATGAATAAAAAAACAAATCATTTTTATGGTGGAACGAATGAAATATGAGATGGAGAGACACTAAAATTTCCATACATAAGGACACATGTTTTGTACACCATGGGACACTACATGTAATTATTAAAGGGAATGATGTATCCCTTGTTCTCTTTAAAATAAATTGGGTACAAGATTTTGAGAATTCCATTAGTCCAGTTATGAAAACCAAGTCATAACATACATAGTAATTACATAAATATTATGTAATACTTAAAACAATATACTATGAGACTACCATTGATCTTATTATTCCGGTCCCTTGAAAATCATGGAAATATAAAAACAGGTTCATTAGAAAGAATAATTATCTCCTATAAGGTTCTTCATGACATGGATCCTTCTTATAGACATGACACATATTATATATAATTAAAACAAGAGGAATGGAATATAAAATTGGGGGAGTTTTGATGCTCCATACTTTTAAATATGGGAGACATATAAACACAAACATGATCGTACATGTATGATAATAGTATTATAACATTAGAAGATACTAACCTACATATCATAAGATCATAAATATGAATCATGGAATAAATATAGAATGATCATAAAACATGAATCATAATAAAATAACCAACATAGTATATTAATGCATAACTTAGTAATAAAACATGGATATTTTAGAAAACTAAACATGTGGGCACATTTCCTATAACCAAGAATCATTTATAGTATTTATCTAGTCACTTCATAGGAACAACACATACTATAAAGGACACACCACCATCCCTAGTAACAGTCATTTCCTTCTTAGTGATCAAGTTACCCTTCTTCTCATAGAAGAACATGGATCCTCCTCTTATATCATAATAGAGACTACACCTATTATGTGGGACATATCACCGTCCCTAGTCATTTTACTTTACAAATAAGTTATTGGGTTTCTATTTCATCCCATTTTAGATCAATCCCTTCCACTAAATTCCCACCATTATCTAATGAGATATAAATCATTACCCATGAATTGGAAGGATATATAGGTCCCACACATCTCATAATAAAATCATTTATACTTTTGACAAAAAATAATTAAACATTTTTTATATCATGACCCATAAAAGCCGATTGGTTTTATAAATATCATATCATTATCCCCTAAAATTGAATTGTTTTCATAAGAATGCAATCATATCATAACCAGTGAAAAAAATAAATCATTCAAAATCATTTGATAATATCCTATCTTATTAAAATAATATTGATTCACATTAAAAATACAAATGGAAGAATAATATGATTCATGAGCACCATTCTATCAAAACATCAACAACTCATAGAACAAATATCAATGTAATCATTAGATAATTTCCGCAAAAAGATTTGACTATATTAAAAAAATGTTATATTAGATGGAAAATAATTTTGAAACATATAGCAAAACCATTTCAAATGTAGAATATCATTACATGTTTGGAATATTATTTTTAAAACATAAAACCTTTTGGAAATCATTTCCTTGAAAATAAAATTGAATACACAAGAGGAAATATTAACACCATTTTGAAAATATTTTTCCTTGAAATATTATAAAATTAACAAGAAAAATATTAAAAACATATTATCAATGAGAACATATAAAATTATCCTAAATAAATATTGAAATCCATTTTCCATGAAAAAATATAAATGATGCGTGAAAAAAAATTTAAATACATTTTCCTTTAAAAATTAAAAAACTATCATGAGAACATTTTTGAATCTATTTTCCTGGAAATATTATAAAATAATCCTAAAAAAGTAGAATTACATTTTCCTTGAAAACAAATATATGGAGCATCAAAATAGTTTTAAAACCATTATCTATGAAGATCATTGAAAACAAATAATATAATTTTTTAAAATAAAAAAAATCAATATTTTTTAAAACAACTATTTAAAAAATTTTAAATTATGATTTAAAAATCATTTTAAATAAATTTTAAGACATAATAAATTTTTGAAATATTTTATCACTGAAATACACATTAAAATAATCAATTTACAGAATATTAGGAAATCAATTTTTTAAAAAAAATAAATTTTTAATATTTGAAAGGAAGCATCATGGGAATAACATCAATGACAGTTGGTAAATCTATACATTCCAAATAGTCCTTTTTCACCATAAATTATCTAGAAATGTTCCTCTACCAAAATGTGTGAAGAAGATTCATTTTAAAAAAAACCCCTTTTTAATGGTAAAAAATTGGTAGCAACAACTTTTAAATATAATTCTATAATATTTGAATATTTTATGAAATATTTATTTCAAGGAAACATGGTTTAAAGGGACATAATTTTCCAACCAATGTAAGGGTTAAGTCATGAAATCTTAATAACACATTATAAATTATTTTATTTAAAAAGGAGTTGAAAAAGGTACAAATACATGAATATATAACTAATAATAATAGGCTAATAAAACTCATGAATAATCATGAGATATAGATCATAATATTTCATTAAAATTATTTTAATCATAAGGAAACTTGAAATGCGATTATATTTTTTCAATAAATAATTCCCACTCCATAACATTATATCATACATCGAATTTATGAAAATGAAATTAAAGGAAGCTCAATATATTATTAAAATAATGGGATTCATTATATAATAATTAAATGTTTCTGTAGAAACCTCATGAAAAATTATAGATGCATAAAATAAAATGTCTCTCTAAGAAACAAAATTCGGATATAATTTTGTTACCAATTTAGTAACATTTGAAACATAATCCTAATTAAATAAATATACAAAATGGATATGTAAATACACATAAATTTAATTATAATAGTCATATAATACATCCATGGTATGGTTACACACTACACAAATTTAATGGGTGGTGAATAAAGCATGTATCTCCCAGAAATAATAAGTGACATGAAATTCACTGACCTTTTTCATTGACTCTCATCGTTTTTATTAAAAACTTATTTTTTTAAATATAAGTTAATTGAAAATATATAAAATAACCATATTTTTATATATAATAACATATATGTTTTAATTTTTAAATTCTATTAACTGTTTGGTAACAATTTATTTTTAATGTTATGTGTCGGGTAATATTCGCTTTGTTTTTGTATCCATCTAAATCTTTAATCATTGTTCCTCATTATTATATCATTATATAATGTATTTAAAACATAAAATAAATATATTTTATATTCATTATATATATATACTAATTTTATATGAAATATATGAGTATGACAAATAAACACACCATTGATGGATTTGTATGTCATAAGAATGCATGGACACTACTTCTTTCTTGTAGACTCATTGAAAGTATGACTGAAAAATAAATGTATGTATGTATGTATATAATTTATTTATATTAGAATTATTATTTAATATATATCATATTTTTTCACTAATAACATTTTTAATACACTCAATGTAATGTTAGAACAAATCACATCACTTTTGGGGAGTGGTAGTCCACACATACCCAAATGTAATTATCATATATACACAAAATGGAAAATATATAAATATGGGTTATAATATTATTAAATATTCATAGGAGATACGAATTTTCATATTTAACACAAATTAATATAATTTACATCATAATTTCGACTATGATAGGTGGTAAAGGAAACACGAACAGTCAACGTTTCATGAGACGCTAGACCATCGTACACCTAAACAATATATTTTTTACCTAATTGATTGATGTGTGTGTATGGTAATTAAAAAAATAGCATAATAACATATAATTTTATTTAGTATTACATTTAATTTTTGTAATAATGCAATAAGGATAGTTGAGTTTGTGGTGAAAGAGTGTTAAATAAATGATCTTGAGGGAGGTTGTTACTTCTTTATTGGGTAAACCCTTTAGGTTTGAAAAAAAAGGAATCCTCGGTAGGATTGGTGGCCAATCAGAGGCTTCAAGGAACATTAGAGATTATTTGGGATGTTTGCTGCTAATATAATGTGAGAACCTATGTTGTTTGAGAGTTGTGAAGAAGATAGGTAGGTGGTTCCCATTATAGGGAAAGAAAATGACAGACTTCGATTTTTTTAAGTGTACCCATGTTTTGAAAAAAAACATTCATACCACCCCAAATAAGCACAATAATTAATTTTTTTAAGAAATATTTCTATCCAATGGGTGTTGGAAAATTTGATGTCATTTAGACCCTAAAGATTAAGGTATATTCCCATGGTAAACAGAATATTTCATTAATTACTGTTATTAATTATAATAACATTCACTACTATTTCAGTTCAACAAAATTTTTGACCTTATTAAAAATATTAAATTATTTTTACTTTATATATGAAATCCATTTTTTCAAATTTGAATCACTTTAATGGAATAAATTAATTTGATATTAATCCCTATGATGAAGAGACTCTATTGATTTTTAATGTAAAAATGATAAAAATATTTCTATGCTTTTATAGACAATTTCAAATTGAAATTCATTCCAGTGACCTATATTGGATTAATTTATAAAAATATGTTATATTTAATCTAATACAAAGTTTTACAATATTATATAACTTTATAATTAAATTTTATGAAAATAAATATTTAATTAATATTCATTATGTATCACTAATTCACTAATAAATGAAACATCAAATATAAATATGTAAAATTCACACAAATACATTTTTATGTGTCAATTTCATAGATGATGTTTTTTAAATATAATATTTCTAAATGTTCCAAAAATTAGATTTAAAATAGGTCTCTATTAAATTGTTGTAAAAATACTTTTATAGAATATAATTTTTTATGTGTAAAATACAGTTTGTTCTTATCCAATGCCTATAGAATCTAATATATGGATACAAAAAAAATAGTTGAATATATATATATATATTACGTTATAGTTACATACTAATTATAATTAGTTTAATTTTTTAGTATAGGATGGTTTTTTAGATTAATAATAATATGATTTTCCTTTATATATAATCTATTTTCATATTCATTTTTAATTAATTTTTACCCAATGAAATAATTTTATATTTGTGTAAAAATTTAATTTCATAATATAGTCATACATTTTTTTAAAACAATAATTTAATCGCTATATTATATCATATTATATTAAGTAATTTTTTTAATAATATAATATTTTTCAATAAAACTTGGTCTTCTGTGTTTTGAAAGCCTTAAAAGAAATTTACTATTGTATTGTACATAAGATAGACATTTTTTTATAGGTACATAAATCTAATCATTAATATTTCATTAGTTCACAATTAAAATATTGTTGCATATAACACAATCCCAAATTAGTGATTACAAAAAAGTGACAATTTTCAGCGTTGCATAAAATATAAAATTTCAAAATATAATTTTTTTTGGAAAAAATATTTCACAAAATCTCAGGAAGCTACATTATACCCCCTTTATAATTAATATTACCCTCAATATTTATACAGGTAACTAATGGTTTAATATTTGAACATTCTATTCATAGAAACCCATATCATAAAAATGAAAATCGACCCTTCCAATAAAAAACGAATGATATAAATATAAAAGTCAGTCAAAATAACTTATAACCAGGTTTATATATACGATAACTTTGGTGGAATTTCAATACATAAAAATGGAAGATAAATTTGATCATTATGTTCTGATGGAGAGTGATAGAGAACATTGATCAGTAGAAATTCATGACTAAAAAACCATAAACCAATTATTATATAATAGAGCTTATTATTTATTAGAAATAATGGTTGTAGAATACATTTTTGGGTTTCAAGATCCTTTTCCAAGAGTTATATTTTTTACATGATAATATTTACTTACTTCATTCAGTACATCCTCACAATTTTTTATGTCTTGATACATTTCAACTCTTTCTCAAAAAAATAATGTGAATTTGTCATTCTTAAAGAACTAATAGATAAAGAGATCCATAATATAACATAAATTATTTAAAACTTTAACATCAATTATGGGTTTTTATTTGAAGTTATCAAATTATAATAAATCTTTATGTGGTGAGGAAATATATTATTCTTAAAAAAATTATCAGTACTATGAAAAAATTATTCCATAAATGGTTGACCTTATAACATTTATAAATTTTTTAAATTCAAAATATTATAAATAACATCATAATATCAAAATCATAATGATCCTCCATATGTCATTAAGTAACTTGTGGTTTTTACATTCCAAACATGTGAATACAATCATAGTAAATCTTCCAGAAACATTGTAATAACCTAAATTACCACATATTATTTTGGAAAAGATGAATTATTTGATATTAGAATAATAATTAGACATATTACATAAATCAAAAAGGAGTTAAACATAATCTATGATGACATATCATAACACTTCAATAAATTATTACTTGGTTCTATGATATTAAATTTTAGGTAATTTACATTATCCAGATCAATTATATATTTATTCAAGTTGGACACAATTTTCTCAACATCATGATCACTTTATAGGTCACCTTACCTTAATAAGAACATCATTATTATATGTATTACCCCTTTTATGATTCCATTTATGATATTTCAACTAGAGAAATCAATTTTCATAATTCTATTACTTTCTGCATCTGAAGAATTCAATGATAACCATGTTCTTTATAGTTCTCTCATTTAAATAAAACCAAAATGAACATGGTGAGAAACACATATAAAACTGGAATACAATGAAATCATGAAAAAGAAACACTTATAGGATTCCTAAATTCATACACATTCCTTAATCGATGACACCATCGGTTTAACCAATGTTATTGATGATAAAATTATTGTCAAATCCTTAATTATGTTTAGTGATGAGATTGTTAAATCGATAAGAATGACCCTTAGTAGTGGAAAACCAGTTGTTTATCAAGGACCATGGTCTTGTACAAAGTAATGTCGAGTCAGGACCAATGAACCATGTATGGGTTGTTACCCTAGGTAATTCAATTATAAAGCTATATCCACTTGTTGAATAGATTCTAGGATTTATATTTAGGAAACCAATCTCTCTACCCTTTAACCAATATTTCATGACATTTTCCTAAATGGAAACTCATCCTTATACTTATCTTTAGATACATAACTATACATATCCACATAAATATTCCTTGGGATCTCCCTAAATATTTATCATCCATGATTCTAATGGATAACAAAGCATTTTCTCAGATACAAACAATAATTAACCACTATTAATATATATATGCATTATATCACATTTGATAAATACTAAAAAATTATAAAAATATACTCTCAAATACCATATTAGTTTAATGCATTTGGAATCATAGAATCATAAACACTTGAAAATATGTGATAAAGATTATCTCCAAATGTTTCTATCATTAATAAAACCCCACTTATACTCATTATACATATAAAATATCCTCATAACCATGGTAATGAAACCTTAAAATGTGTGACATCAGATACTCAATAATGGTAAACAATAGAGACATGTAAGCATAAACCTGAGAATATGGGTATTGTTATGTGAACACAACATAATATGCTCAAAACATTAGACATGAATCTTAAATAAATAAATAAAATATTTTATTGAATAAAAACATAAGAATAAGAGATGGAATTTAAGTATACATTAACATGTGGTATCAGACCTTATAAATCAAGAAGAATGTCATTAACTTATCAAGTCACGTTATGGGAACTACACCTATTTGGAGGGAAACACCACCTTCCAAAATATCAATACATTCCTTGTGAGGGTTCTTGTTTACCCATAATCCCTCAATGGATCGAGATTCCCCATCATCAATCATCATGGTGACTACACCTAGTGGGAGGGGCAGACAACCAACCCTAGTCATAGTCATTTAACTAAAAGGGGTTAGGGTTCCAAATATTCTAATAGTTGGTCAATCCCATTGACAAGATTTCCATAAATATCTCATGAGATATAAATATTTAACCAATTCATTGAATAGCGATATTAATCTTACCATTATCATAATAAAACCATTCAAACATATTCCACTAAAATAATAAAACATTCATAAAAAACATGTCCTATAAAAAGTGATGGGTGTTATAAATAACCTTTCAAAATCCCATGAAATGAAATTCATTTCATAAACATGTAATCATATCTTAACCTATGAAAAAAAGTTATTTTCATAATCATTTCATCAAATCAGAACCATTTATACGAAGTATGTTTCACAAGAACAAAACCTATATAAGATGAAGGTGTTTCATAAACATAATTCAATCAAATAATAAACCATTAAGAGAATTAATTTTAATGTATTCTTTGCATAATGTCTATAAAAATACATAATTAACTTCAATGGATGTCATCTTATTTGAAAAATAACGGTTATATTAACATTAAAACTTTATCCAGGGAATAATTTACATTTTTCTTTGAAAATTGATTTTTAAAACATAAAACATTTTAAAAACCATATTTAAATAAACACAAAAACAAATAAGTATATATTGAAACTATTTTGAATTCTATTTCATTAAATAATTATAAAATAATCATGAAAATAGTTTGAATTTCTTGTTCATATAAAACTTATTAAAGAAACATAAATATATTATTGAATCCATTTCATTTTAAAACATATAAATGAATCATGAAAACATTTTGAAATAAATTTTCCATGTAAACATAATAAATAAGTGTGAAAAATTAGAATATATTTTCCATGAAAATATATTGAAGAATCTTGATAACATTATAAAGTCCATTTCCTTTTACAACATATCAAATAATATTGAAATCATTTTGAATTCAATTTTCCTTGAAATCTTATAAATGAAATTTAAAAAATTAAGGGCAATAATTTCAATTAAAATTTAATGTTTTTTAATGAATCATTGAAAATAATCAAAAATTATATTATTTAAAACTACGTTTCCAAAAATATAATTTTGGTTTTTAAATTCATTTAAAAACACTTATAAAACATAAAACAGTTTTTAAAGACATTATTATTGAAAAAAAAAATAAAACAATGGATTTAAATAAAATTAGGAATATATTTTATTTTAAAAAATAACTTCATATTCTTGTAATGGAAGAATCAACGGAATGAAGGTCATAAATGTGGGTAAATTCATACATTCTGAAAATTCCTTCAGCACCATACAATGTATAGAAAAGTGCCTCGATTGAAAAATTATAAGATTATTTGTTTTTATTTATAATAAATTTAATTTATAACTTGTTTAGAAATGTCTTTTAATTTTCATATTTTAATATTAAATTGTTTTTTGAATATTTTATTTTATGAAAACATTGATTGAATGAACAGAAATTGATAACTAGAAAAAGGCTAATGTTGGGCATTATTAATAATACATTCTCAATTATCTTATGTAAAAAAATGAGTTTAAAAATTTCTCCAATACATTTATATATCTTGAATAAACTAATGATAATTTTTTTATTTTTTTAATAGATATAGAGCATAATAATTCATCAATGTAAGGATAATCTTACACTATCCTGAAAAGTGATGTGATTGTTTCAATAAACCCTTACATGTTGGTAACATGGAACCATAATATAATTTTAATAAAATGATATTACATGAATCTAAAAAAATCATGAAAAAATGAGATTCATGATAAAACATTTAAAACTATGTATATATACCTATTGGATAAATATTGGTGCATAACACGACATCAATATAAAAAAAGAAATATTGAAATAGAATGAAATTACTGATTTGGTACAATTTGAAAGTGAAACCCAATGAAATAATTATAAAAATGTATATGTAAATAAATATAAATATAAGTATAATATTTATTGATTACGTTTATTGTCAGTTTTCTCACCATATAAAATGAATGGGTGGTGAATAAAGAATGCATCTCGCACAAATAAAAAGTGAGCTGATATTTCCTTACATTTTTTATTCACAATTGGTGTACCCATAAAAAATACTATATAATAAATATATGTTTATTATAAATATGTAACAAGACCATATTATTATATCTAATAAAATATGGTTTTATTATAGTGTTATATTAACTGCTTGGGAAAAAAATCATGTTCAGTATATGCTTTGGGAAATATTCACTTTATTTTTCCCATATGTCTTAATTTTACATATCAGTGGAAATTATACATATAAAACTAATTAATGATTTTAAATAATTAATAAATATAATTTATAGTTGATATATATTTTATATAATTAACCTTTAAATATATATTTATGAAAATGTAGGACACTGGTCATAGATACGGTAGGCCATACATACACATGAATGCTACATCTATTTTATTGAGGTATTGAAAGGATGAATGAAAATAATATATATATATATATATATTTATATATGTATATAATGAATTATGAGTATAATTATTATTTAATTTATCTCATATAAATTTACTATACACGTCATTGGTACATTCTATTTATGGTGTGAACAAATGATGTTACATTATGGGGGCGGTAGTCCACACTTCATAGAATGAAATTCTCATATTTACACAACCAGAAAATTATAATGATATGTGTGGAAAAATATTTTCAGAATCCTAAATACATAATAAATATAATATATATTACATATTAATAGTTTTTCCATCCAAATTTAATTATAATAGTAGTATAGTAAAACCAAACAATCATAGTTTTGTGAGGTTTTTCTTCGTCGTTTAAATAAATAGTCAGTTAATTACCCATTCTATGGATGTGTGTGTCAGTTTACAATGAACCCTTAGAATAAAAAATAATTTTATATTTAGGATACTAATTTTCTTATAATAATGGAATAAGAACATTAGTTGTTTCGTAGAAAGAAAAAAAAATAAAAGTGCATCATGGAGGGTGTTACCTCTTAATCGGGTAAATCCATTTGCATTTCATCAAAGGGATTATTTCCTAGGAATTATACAAAATGGAGGAAAGAATGGGTAAGTTAATTGTTTTTAGTAAGTTTATTGAGATGATATTGGACAACAAAATTGTCTATTTAGGGGTTTCAATATGGGGCAGAGGTGGTAACATTTTATATCGAAGAGAAAAGACACAGTTGGCATTTTTTTTAAATTAGCTAGGTTTTTCAATATGTTTTATTAACAAAAGTCATAAAAAACGAAAAAAACTCAATAATTGAGGTTTATGGCCGAAATATGGACATATAATGGGTTTTGTACAAGTTTTTAGGTCATTGTTTACCTTAATATTATGTTTTAATCCATTGTTAAGCTTACTTATACATTAACAACTGTAATTTATTTTAACTGAATTCATTAATTTTTTGGTGAAAAACCCATGTTTAACATATTATAAAATATAAATTTATCTTATTCCATATATTTATTATATTTGTAAAAATTTCAAATAACTAATTTGTAGAAATTAATTTTAAAATAATCTCACAGATGGGACGACACTACGAGTTTTTAAAATAAAGAACATTTAAGACTGTTATGTTTTTATTCCTAATTTCAAAGTGAAATTGAATAAAATGGACTATATTGGATTAATTGATAAAAATATTACATAATTAGTAATTTATAATAATATTAAATATATATTATCATTTTGAAAAATTATAAGACAAATCAGTTTTGAATTTAAATTTAGTATGTTTCACTATTTCATTAAAAAATTAAAATTAACTATAAAATACCGAAAAAATATTACAAACATCATCTTATTGTTTCTATTTCAAATATTAAATTTATATTGAAATATAAGTATTATAAAAGCAAAAAAAATTGGATTTCAAATAAATTATCTATTAAGATCTGTTAAATGTTCTTTTATAAATATATTGTATTTTAGGCGTAACATTGGGTTTTTTCAGTTCATATTCTTATAGAATATATTGTATGAACATAAAAAATATTTGAATAAATATTTAACATATATATTAAATTAATATAACATAATAAATAATTTTATTTAATTTATTAGGATAAAATCTCTTTGAGAGTATAAAATTAATAATATATTTCTTTATATCCAATTAGTTTTCATTTTAATTGTTATTCACAAAATAGAAAATAAATTAATTATATATTTTTTCACAATATTTTTTTTATTTTAGTAAATATTTTTCAAATTAAAAAAATTAATTGGTAAATTATATCTTATTTAATTTAATAATATTATTTTTAATAATAAATTATTGTTTGGTAAAACTTGGTGTTTTGTGTTATGAAATCCATTGAGAAAGTTTGTCTTGCATGTAATTTATTTTAATCTCACCCTTTTGGTATATAAATATAAACTCTATGTTGTATTTAGTGCATGGATAATTTAGTGATGTGTACAATTAAATGCAAATATATTTTCATTTTTAAAAAAGAATCTATTTCCACTACTCTATAAAATAATAATGATCTAAAGATTCTATTTATTCAAAAAAAATATTCCCCAAAATATTAGTGTATTACACTCTCCCAATGAGGGTATAGTGGGGAATCACATAATGAAAATATGATGTGATCTCGGTGATGGGAGTATTCTCATATGATTTTAGATTATTTATGTGTGTCCCCATGTGTGATATTCTATATTTTATTCCCTAGGATAGGCTAGAAATCCTAATTAAATATTTTAGGGTCTATGATCTCCATCCTCACAGGTTTATTCTAAGCAGGTTTATAAATCCCATATAATCATTGAAAGATATCCCTTATCTATGTATCGATATCTATTTTTTTCTGGTAAGATCTTCTAACTGAGTCAATATCAAAAATGATCCATCAATATTTCTTTGGTTCATTGTTATTACTAGACCTAATGATTGTGTCATCTTTGATGAGTACCATAAACATATAAAATCTCATTGATTTTTTTCTCCTTAATGATTGTTATATTATGAGCCTCTGGTATAATGATAGGATGATATTAAGGACATGAACTCACATAGTGAATATGTGTCTACCATTGATCATATCAGTGATATAATTGCGTTTGTTTGATATTATTATTGACATGCCTATGTAGTGATGAGATTACTACTCTATCTAATTTGTTGTGATTAGTGATTTATAGGTGTCATTAGAGGAAATTTTATTGTCACCATTGAATGGGATCTTCCCAAATATATCCCGTATTATATATATAAAAATGTTCATGATGGATTAATATTAGGTCCATGTTTTATTTGATCATAGACGTTCTATAAGGACCTCATATAGATCTATATATTTCATTAGGGAAGCATAACCATTGATTTTAGAATGATTGGTTATATTCAGTTATATTGGACATATGTTAGGACATATTGATATATTTTAACATATTATTTTACTATGATGTGGGACATATATTATACATGAATTTAAATTTTTTGTTTCTTTATTAACACATTATACAACTGTCTAGTGAAGTGTGCATGTGTATATTTAAATAAGTCAAATTAATCACAATATTTTATATGTTTACAAGTTTCTCATCCCCAGCCCCTATAATATTAGTGATAGACATGGTATTTCATTCTCATCTTACAACCGTCTATGTGGGTCCTGGTGTGTCAAGTCATGAAAAAATGGCTTTTGAAAAGTCTTATAAGTATATCTTTTTGTATAATGTAATAAATATTTCAGAAGTTTTCTTATATTATTTTCATTCATGTAAAAACATCCTTCCAACTCATTTATCAATTTATATAATGATTTTTATCACATCATCATTGTTTATTTGGATGGATTATATATTATTATTTTATATAAAAAATATCATTCATCATAACCACTATATATCTAAAAAATTGTTTTTTATATCCACATATTTTCATCTAATATATTTTATTCATGAGAAATCTATATTATATCCTTTGATATAAGTACGATAACCTATATTCCATTTTTAAATTAATTTGGTAAATTATTTATGTGACCATATATTGTTTATCTATATAGTTTTAATACCATATGATTTAATTTGATTTATAATTATTTACCTAGAATGTTACCATATATAATTTAATACCCATTTATTTGATATGGGATAAAATTTTTGATGAATTTTATTCAATCCATTTTAAATTGAAATTAAACCCAATTTCTTATTCTAGATTTAATATGATATAATGAGTTATTGATTTACTATAACATAAAGAAGTTTTGAATAATTAGGGGTGGGAACCAATATTTCCCTCTACTAAATTAATTAAATTTTTTTATCATATAAGATAAGTATCATTTTGAAAAGTTTATATGCTCATAGAGACAGATTCTAATAGTGTGGTCTGTGAAATTAATCCTCTATATATTGATGTATACACCATATTTGAATGATGGTTTGCAATTCTATCTTATGTCATCATGATGTGATAAATAAATTCAATTTTCCCAATTATAATATATGTAAAATAATGGAATGTTTCCCTATATTATTACTATACACTCTCATTAGGTGGCTCATGAACATAATATTCTCTCTAACTATGTTATGACATTGTTTAACAGTTATTCTCAAGAGTATGTTGAGATAAAATACCTTATATTTATTAGTTGATTTTTCTATACTATTTTTACACATGTAATATATCTAATTAAATAATTAATGATATATTATTATATATATAGTTTATAACCATATGCTCAACTTAAGATCACTTTTGGACCTTTATAATTTTCTCTTATGCTTAACTTTACTACGAGTTTGAGCTTACAGTTTATTAGGTTTTAATTTTCATGGTCTATAGATATAAATAATGTGAAACATGTTATATAAGAGTATCATGTGGGTTTTAAATTTTAAGTATATTTAATTATTTTTACGGATTAATTATATTCATATAAAATGTTGAAAATCACCTCTAATACCAAAAAATGGGTTTTTATTATAAAATATTTCTAATAATTAACTAATATTATATAAAACAACGTACATAAATTTAAAATATTATATATTATGTTATGGACCAAATTATTATGGATATGAATCAATGATGTAATGTACGTTATGTTGATTATCATTAGATTCAAGAGAGTGGGTTTAAGGAACCTCGTTTGGAATCAATGGATTGTCTATATACATTTTGATATTAGGTTTTTCTGGTTTTAGATAATTTAGAGTTTTAATTATAATAATTATCAATAGTTTATTTTCAATCATAGATTTAATGGAATATTTAAACAAAAATGATTGTTAAACTGTGTATTTTACTTTTTTTTGTGATTAGGAAGTGTGAACATAATTAAAAACAATAAGATAATATTAAGCTTTATGTTTATGTATATGATAATGAAAAGTATTTTGGATATTTAGACATTGCATAGATCTCCAAAAAATTTATCCCTTTCCTGATATTACATGATAATTTAGGGCCTAGAATTGACGTACCTAAGTGTATTAAATGTGAAATGGGATGATTTTGTATTTACTCAATCACCTACCAGTGCATGACAATTTGGCCTAACTAGACACCTTTATTAACAATCCTAGAGGATATATCAATGTTAATTCACATTCTCCCTATGAAGCCATAATTAAGGATTCAAATTGGATGATTAAAAATTATTTTGAAGAACATAATATTAATAGGTCCATGGATAACCAAGAATTGAACAATGTGTTTTTTATGTTGAAATTGAAATATCATATTATAAAACAATTTCATTGTGGAAAGAATATTTTTATTCATGTTTTAATATTAATATTTTCTATGTTATCACATTCATTATAGATTTATTATTTGGTTGAAACGGGATAAATAAAATTAAGATGGGAATGGAATGTATCTAGAATCCATAATGTTATATTATTGAATAATAGAGCATACATTAATTGGTGAGTTTCTTACAATATGAATGTTATGATGGAAAAGTAGAGTTTCCGCGAGCTACCTAAGGTAGTGATGTAGATATATTATTAGATATTAATTATCCAAACACGTATCTATTTTTATTAGTGAGTGATTTTTATTGACGATATTTTTTAATATTCCAAATACTATGTGGATTACAAAAAATAATAATTATTTTTCTTGATTACTACTAATTAATTTATTTGTAATAAAATATTAAATGGCATAAACTACCTTGAAAATTGATTTTTTGAAAAGTTTAAACATTTATAGATATTTATGGATGAGAAAATGGGTGGTGTATGGGTAAATTTTATGAATTATATTCCAACACGTTGTGGTAATAAAGGGATCATTAATTTTATGAAAATTTTATTTGGTAGTATTGATATCCTTGGATTTGATTATTTATTTCTATGAAAATGTAATGGACTATTTTTGTGGTACATATTTCACAATTTTTCGATTATATAATAAAATTTTCAATATATTTAATAAAAATAATATTTAATGATACTGTTTATTTTAAGAATAATGTATAATTTATTTAAGGGTTTAATATCGTAAATAATTAGTTGATCCAGGTATGTTATGAAGAATATATGATATATATATATGAAATTTTATGTTGTTTTATGGATGGTTATTGTTATCTTATAAAATATATAAAATGTTATATTTCTTAAAAATTTAAGCTAAATTTTTATATAATAATTTATATACTAAATATAAGATATCTAAATAATAACCTCACATACCTTAATCATTGACTATTAATAAAAATGGTGAGGACATAATTTATTTTTTCCTATAGAATGTAACGTCCCAATATTTTGGTATAATTTTCTAAAAAATTTAGTACTATAACAAAAAAATGGCTTTTACAAATAGAAATTTATTGAAAAATAATATATTTATTGGTTAAATGAGCAATTCCAACAGAAACTAAGTTATTTTTTTATTAATTTTTAATACAATCACTTTTTTTCCAATAGATATATCTATTTATATTTATTATCCAATAGAACATATCATTTTCCAACAATTTAATCTATTTCTTTATCATAATAGTACAATCATTTATTTACTAACGCATGAATCTATTATTTGTAACACTATTAGAAAAAAATTACGCCAATAACAAATGTTACAATGAACCAATCTAAAAAATGAATATATTAATAATCATTTTATAAAAAAACCTAATATATATATTATTTTTATTAATAGATTACTTTTTTATTTCCCAGAGTTTTATTAATAACATATAATAATTTTTTTATCTTGATTTTTATTGAAATATTAAATGTTTTTATATTTTTCAATACTTTAATTTGAATTTTCTTAAAATATTAACTATCATTATATTTTTTGATATTATTTATTTTTTATACATTTAAATACTTTTTATGAACAAAACAAAAGATGGTGGAATTGTGCCTCAAACCCTATTTCATTGAGTTTTGATCCCAATGAAGTAGGGATGATTTAGATCATTGATGAACATGGACTAGATTATGCTCGAAGATCTCAATTATTTTCTGGAAGCCGACTAGATTAGAATAGAAGGAATGGTCTAGTAGATCCAAATATGATATATCTTGAGGATATATAACTCACTTGTGGATAGGTTCTTTGTAGAGTCTGTGGAAAAATTCTTGTTTAGAACTTTATACAAGAAGTATGAAACTAGTGTGAGGTGAGGTTCTGAGAAGTTCTTGTAAAATTCGAAGCTGGTCTGGATGAAATTTACCGATCACTACAAAGGGACTCATCAATTTTTTTTAAGAACATATATGCACACATTTAATTAACAAAATTGATCTTCTTAAATATGTTCTTCACCTTATTTCTATAATGGGGTTTTTTTCTTATGTATTCATTATAACTGGATGCTAATTATTTGTTTACTCTCTAGTTTTGGGGCCATGTTTTACAGTGTAAGGACTTGTATTTGGTTGATGAAAATTAGTAGGGTGGTGGAAAGGTTTTATTTTCGTAAGGAAAGGATATAGACATTATTTATATTTAAAATATTATTGAGGATTTGTAATCCCCCTTTATTATATAAAACCTTAACCCTATAATATAGGCTTTCCTTGTATATGATCGTTATTGGGGAAAAAATGGATAATGAGTTACTAAAATGAACAGTCAAACCATAATTGTGAATCCATCACCAAACCCTATCCAAGGTTAGTGTCGTCGCTACCCCACCTCACATCCCATCCTTCCCTAATCTAGTCTCACATCCCATCGCCCCTCCATTCTCTACTCTTACCTCACATCCTACCACCCCTTCTCACATTCTACTAGCTAACCTCATATCTGTAATCCATTCACCTATTTGCCTCCCCTAAATCTAGTGACCATTCAACAACTTTTGATTCGTCACCACACTATTTTTATCCAGAAACATCTCATTTCATCAACAACATGTTCATAACAAGTTGGAGGTAATTTGTTATTTCATTGGTCAATTTGTGAAAATTTGATCACGATTTCCCAATTTTGGGTTATGAATGTTGCATAAATTCCACTATTTTACTTTTCAATGCTCATAGATAAAAGAGAAATTATTTTCATCATAAAATTGATGAACCCCTTCTATGTAGTAGCTATTAAAGACATATTTTGATCTATATTATGATAATATAGTGTCTTCATTGAAGAGAACATAACCATTTTACCCACAAAAAATTCTCCATACACATAATCATTGATTTCGAATATGTGTCAGGGCCCAATTATGATGAAAAAGTACTTCATTGTTGTCTATAATTTACTACAATCTTTTCAAGACTTTTTCATGTACCAATTCCATTTTAATTGTACTAAATTGTTTTCAATCAATAAATAATTGCGAAACATAAAATCTATATATAAATTTGACACCATTAATCTATAATGATTAAATGTTTTAAATATGAATGCACCCTTAAAATCATATTTGAAAATGATTCATTATTAATTTTGTTTGTAATTTTTGTTCATTTTGAATTTGGTTACAATTAGTTTTTTATTTCCTCTGTGAATTTCCTCAATGTTTTGTTATTTATGGATTAATGTTTTATTCCAATTTTGTGTGATGAGTAAATGAATTATATTCCTTTTATTTAACTAATCAGTTGGTGTGATAATGAATTTGATAAAGAGAGTTTATACTTCATTTAGTATTTATAACATTTCATTATGTTCATAGATTTAATTCGTTGAAATATCCATAATAGTTGACATATAGATATTGAATTAAATATATATTTTGAACATGAAAATGATAATTTTATGTTATTATAAACTAATTGGGATTTATGTTCATGAATCATAAATTTTATCAGTATATAAAATGAATTATCAAATGTGTTGTTAAGAAGTTTTCTTCTTTGTTAATAAACAATTTTGAGTTATTATTAGTTTTTTACCAGCATTTCACTCATTCTCACTTAGAAACTACATCTGTTTTCACTGAACATTAAGTCATTTCATTATTAATCTACAGTTATAACTTTTTAATAATATTTTAGAAATTTTACACAATTTCTCACTAACCAGTTTCTACAAAACATAAAAAAAATTATTGTCATTGATGAGAACATTTCTGAAGAGAATATGATAGGATCAATTTTATTCTATATAAATGTGTTCAAACTAACATAATAGACAAAGAAACTTATTCTCACTCATAAAAAACATTATTTTTTGATGACCTTCAAATTTTATAGGTACATGAAATCCCCATTTCATGATAATAGATTTATCTTTTTGTGTGTGGTCTAGATCTTTTTTCAATCAAAACAACTTATAATGGGAATTCCATTAATTATTTATATATTTCAAAATATGTATTTTTTAAAAAATAGTTTTGGTAATAATTTATAGATATTTTTATGAAAATTGTCATTTATATCCTATTGGTAAAAATCCCCCTGAAAAAGTTTATTCTATATGGTATTTTGGTAATTACTTTAGGTTTTGCGGGGGCTCCATTTAATCTAAAATCATATATAACATATTTTAGTTCATCAAAACACTAAATAATGATCATGTTATGAAATTTATCTCAACCAAGTTAACCATATATCACATTTCTGTGCATTTTTTTATATAAATTTAAAAATGATTCATCTTTATCCCTCTTTAGCCTTCTATATCACCACTTATATGCATACACTTGGGTAATTTACACTTCCAATGGAAATAATGGAATTATTATTTTAATTATAAATAATGAACATATAAACATGCAGTGTTATATTTAGTTAATTATTATAAGGTTGGTGGATATATTGATATCTTAAATTGAGTTCAAGTGCCCGGTTAAGGGGTGTATTCCATTTGAGTGATGTGAATTAAATAAATGATTTTAATTCATCCCTATCTTGACTCTCAACTAATACCAGAGCGAATAATGAATTTTATTATTTAACTCTACATAAATTTTAAACTGAGTTAGTCAAGCTCACATGGTGAAGCTTCTTTCTATAAAATATATATTAAAACAAATACAAATTTTGAAATACAAAGAAACAATTCTATAGTGAATTTAAAATTAATTTAACTAATAAATATGTATTAACATTAATGTATATCTTAAAATATCAACTCTTCCACTATGTTAATGAATTTCTCAATTATACAAGATCATCATGATGAATATATCAAGTATCTCAAGTTGAATCTCAATACAAATGGATCCTAAAATATTGAGTTGGTGCTAAACTCAAATATCATGAGAGTATCACTATATCCATACACTTCAAAAATCCGAATTTGGCTATGTCAAATACTTACTAGTGATGTTCTCTGTCAATCTTGTGGTCTTTTCTAATTCAATTCCCATTTGTCAGAGACTATTATTACATTCCAGATACTATATCATTCAATAAAAAATCAAATTTCAGTGCATATTTTGATATATATTATATTGAGTTAGTATAATGTGGTTGTTTATGTTTTTATCTCAATATTGGGTTAACATTGGCCCTATGATGTGTATATAACACTGTAACTCATAGATTTATAGGTTAGTCACTTATTATCATATCTTTTGTTTCATTTTCCTTGAAATTGTTTTTCTTTAGTTCATGTTTTATAATTGAAAAAGTGATAATTTTGATTATATTTTATCCAATAGACTATTTTGTTTTGACTACTAAAATATTTTTTAGGTCAATGAATTTTTTGTATTGAATCATAAGTAGTCTAAAATTTTTGTGAATATTTTCATGAATAAAAAATTATGTGTTTGATTTTGGTTTTGAAACTAAAAATCTATCTTGAATGTTCTTGTTACATTAAAATACAAGTAAATTATAATTTTTTCAAGTATTCTCTTATTACTTTTTATGTTCTATATATTGGAATATGTTATTGAATTATTTATTGAATATTTAATTTTTAAAATTTTAAAATTTTGTTAATAAATAATTTATAAATTCCATATTTTTTGGATTTGTTGAATCATTGATATAATAATTTTGTTTTTTACTTTTAGTGATGAATTACACTAATTATGTTTATTTTATTTGGATGAATATTTATTTATTATTTTTTGGATTCATCTTATTTTGTGAATAAATTCTCTATTGTTTTTTTGGTTCACATTTATTTTTTGTGTTCTTCATGGTCACTCATCATCTCAGGGTAAAAGTTTTGATCACTTATATTGTTTTATTTACTTCTGATACTAGTATATTAGATACAAATTGGTTGTTTGTGGAATCTCACTTCATTAAATGTTTATTGTGAACAATTGACAAAATTCACTTTGATATATTTCCAATTATTCACATTTTCAATGTTTGTGTGTTTTTATGGTTTGTGAGAAAGCTTTTTTTGTGTTCTTTTCATGTTCTATTTCTTTATTTTTATATCATTTTGTTGTTTTTATGGTGTACATTGGCATTCATGTATGGTTTTTCATGGTGTTCTCTAGTGTTATTGGAAGGTCTCTAACACTCGATTTATAGTCACTATTCAAGGGAGGGTGCTTTAGAGGCACAAATGTTATTTAGAGTGTTCATTAATTCTGCGATAGTTAGTGTGGATTAGGTTGGAATCAATTGGATTGGATTATGAATCCTATGATGAATATGGAAGTAAAGGGGAGATTAATATGTTTTTCTTATGCATTGTGGGTGTTTGATCATCAATTCAGTAGATAATCCTAAGGTAGAAATGAATTTAGTCAATTATTAGGGTCTCTAGGTGAAGGGAGTGTTTCTTTAGGTCTTTATTTAATTTGGGCACACCACTAAATCCATTCTTTTTCATGGAATTGTGGTATTTTACATATTTTACTTTCTTAGGTAAAGTCACCATGGTTTTTTAGATTCTCTTTGATTTTGCCTTGTTTTTTTGTTTGACTAATCATGAAGATGCCCGAATCTGAGTACCATCTAATAATAGTGTACATTTGGGGTCTCACCTTTGATTTATTAAGAGAGGTGCAATGATATATAAATATATTTTTGAATATATTTTTTATCTATTTTTTTTGATTTTTTGTAATCTGTTTCTGATATAATACTATGAAGATAGTTGGTGGAGTTTTTGGTAGTATTGTGATGAAAATGTTGGAAGGAAGATATTCAAGGTCTAGTATGTTGTTCATTATGGGGGTGGGGGATGGGTTAGTGATTCTATTTCATTATTATGGAGTCCTATAATTGTAATGTTTCAATCTCCATTCCCCTACACTCATCATGGTTATAATTTCATTCTTAATATCTAGGCTATTTTTGATAACTGTCTCTTGGGTTTTCAAATATTATTCCTTGTTAAAAATAATTGACATTTTAAAGAAAAATTCTATATTTATAGAGTGTGTGGAACATGTAGTTATTGTAACATGTAGAAAATTTTAATTCATTTGTCACACAACCACCAACAATTAAAAACAAAAGAAATTTGATTTTTATTGCATGATAGAAACCCTTTAGGTATATTGATGTCTTGAGTTATAAATTGTAAAGGAAACATTGCTGGGAGCATTAGAGATATAGATTTATTATATTAATCAATGTAGTGACAGATGATGTTTGATGACCACATATGGATGATATAGGAGTATGAGATCCATGATGGGTTTATTTAATATTATAGATTGAGTTTTTGGTTTGAATATACATCTTGAAGTACTGCTTGATTTTATATTTTTTCTGAGTTTTTTATTTTATTTTGGTGAAGTAATAATTGTTTGTAAAATTATTACTGAATTAGGATGATGTTGTAAGCCTATGTATGGATTCTAGAGGTGTATGACATGAAACTTGGGTAATCTCGTGTGGCGGTGGATCATGATGTGGATTATACTTTACAAAAAACTCATCTATTATGAGTCAATGTTAATGATTTATTTTATCTGGATATAGTCACTAGACCTAGTGGTGACTAGATGGCATAAATAGGGTTTTGGGATTATTGGGGAGTTAGAGTTGAAGCTGACTAGATGACTTGGATGGGTCACTATATTGGTTTGGGTGCTTGATCTAGCATTTACTAGGTTGCATGGATGGGTTTCTTGGAGAATGGGTGGACCCTACTGGGGGATCCAGAGTGGGTGGGGTGGGATTGGGGGATCCATCATTTTGTAAAACATATATCATTATTAATATTGGTGGATTCAGTGTTTTGTATAAAATATTTTATTATTAATATAATTAATTTTTATCAATGTTAAAAATGCGTTAAATATTATTTTATGTATTATATATTATAATATAGTTAATATAATATTAAATTATACTCGTAATATGTAACATACCAAGTATGTAATGAATAATATATATTTTTATCTATGTCTATTAATGATTAAGATAGTGTTTTAGAGGCTTAAAATAAAAATAAATACAATCTTATGCATGGAATACACTAATATTCTAAAAAGATTGTTTTACTACCTTTTGATGGAAAACCATTTTTAAATCAATATTTTGACAATTTTATAAGCTATGTTTGTCAAAATAAATTTATTCTTTATGATTGGGACATCAAAATTTACTTTGTGTGAATTTTTTGTATTTTTCAGACAATGTTCATTTTTTAATGAATAGTGAAAAATACTGCATTTTACATCAAAACTAATTTTTAATCTAATATATTTATATGATTAGATTATATATTGAATTGTTTATGAAGTGAAATTAGAATATATTTTTACCATTTAATCCAATGGTGGTCATTAGAATCTATTTCACTTTGAAATTGGACTTAAACTAGTGTCAATCTTTTGATACTTATTGTTTCATAAAAACACGCTATTTGTCATGACAGCGGGAATTAATTATTAAATTAACTAATGTGACTTATATGTTTTGAATTTTTTAAAATAGACTTCATTTTTGAATTTTGAATATCAAATATAGCTTAGAGTGAGTTTTTGGTATTTTTCTGAAAACATCAATTTTTGATGAATAGTGAAACCACTAAGTGGTACTTATAAAAACTGATTTTTTGTTTAAATGAAATTTTACCACTTCTGTGTTTTGAATTTCAAAAATCTGACATACATGGTTGTCATTAAGAAGTAAAATTTGGTTCAATGAGATTAAAATAATGTTTTGGTGAATAGTAACTCTTAAGTTCTTAATCACGATTAGAGGTAATTAATATAGTTTAAGGTAAAAATAATGCTTTAATAAAATGAGATGAGCTTGACACATGTCATACCTTCATTGGATGTGTCATGGCTGACCAATACAATCCATGGGTAAACATGGGGACCCCATGGATCCACTTTGGTTGGGAAATGACATAAATAACTTTTTATTTAATGTAAAAGTAAAAATGACACAAACATGAGATGTTTTACTAAAACAATTTTTACATAGGGTTATAAAGATCATATTTTTTTTTATAAATAGTAATTAGAAATATAAAAATATTTCCTACATCATAGAATTTTTTTTATAATTTTTATACTTTAAATAAATTAAATTATTTATGACATCATGATGATGCAGCGATGACCTCATTATTTAACGATTAAAATAAAATGGAATGATAATGTAAAATATAAGACCTACACTTGGCCAAAATTTATTGGATGGGTTGATTTCGAACCCTTTTCACCTTATCCTCGAAACACATCAATGTGGGACCTCTTAAATCTGAATACCATTTTAAAATAAAGTGACTTTTCTTTACCTTCCAAGAGTGCCCCTCCTCTCCTCTTATAAAAGGCCCCGACCTCTACCTCCTTACCCACACTCCCAATGCCGCTTTCTCGGCCAACCCCTGCCCATTTTGGCTCTCCACATCCCTCTCTTACTCTTTGAAGCCTCACTTTAGGCATAAGTCTTCCCAAGGAAGCCTTTGAGCTCAAATCTAAGAGAGTTAACCGATTTTAAGGTAATGTCTTCTTTTGAGTCCTTTTGTTTGATTTTGCTTCTCCAACCCCCTAAACTCTTTTTATTCTTTTCTTTTGTAACAAGTCAAGTATCCTCAATATACTAGTATGTTGTTATAAGAAGTATTCGAGATACACTTACTCACACCTACATCTAATGGTTAAAGGACATACTATTTCCGTGGATGGGGAATTTCTGCATCCCGAAAAGATGATTGTTCAACATTCTTTTAAAACCTTCAATGGTGGCCATTAAGATGAAACTATATTTATATATGATATATAATATGTTTATGTTTTCCTTAAGATTCTGTAATTTTCATTTTGGGCATACCTTTATGGTTTCCATTATGGGTAAACGCGATATCTTCATTTAAGGATTTGCGGACTACTGCCCCCTCAAAGTGATTTGATTCGTTAAATACCATATGTGGGACGTATAAAGGATGGAACTATGATATAATATATGATATTATACTGGAATTATAATATACCTTTATATCATTATGATTCCATTCTATAAAATATGAAATAGAAATGAAAGTAGCGTTCATGCATACGTACGGCTTACCGTCTCCATGAACAGTGCATTCCATTTCTTACCTCTAAATGATTATGTAATATTATAAATTCATGTATATACTGGATATATATGATATATACATAATGTTTATAATTCTGGATATAGTGGATACATGAACAACATGTAATTATAAAGGGTTTATTTTTGACTCAAGTACCAATGATCATTAAAACGACCGTTATTAACATAAATAATTACATAGTGTTCATGACATGGAAATAAGTTATATAAAAGGAATAATGAACTTGAAAAAGGTTCTTAAACAAGTATAAATTAACTCAAGTTTATTATTCAGGAGATTAAAAAACGACTGAGTCAAGTCAGACCCGAGGTATGGGACATCATCTCAATCTCCTTTCATTGAGGCATATTATGTTTTATACACAACCTTATTTTATATGGTGTATAAACCCCTTTGACTTTTATGTTTATTCAACAAAAAACTTTTTTATACTAAGCGTTCACTAAATGACAAAAGGGAATGTTTTTGACGTACGTATGCGGCGACAAAGACTTCTCTGCCGCCGTGACCATTATTTGAGTTTCGGCTTCCTCTACAAGCCTTACCTTCTTTTTAAAAGAAAAAAATACCGTGTTTTACTTTTCTTTTATTTTGGTATTGAAAATAGTTTTCATAATGTATTTATATCAATGTGTTGTGTTGATATCTTGTGATTAAAAGGTGTAAATGTTATGTTTCCTTTATGCATGTTTTATGTGATATGATAATGTTGAGGTTCATAGGAATTATTATGAAGATGGGTGGTTTCGTGATAAACTAAGGGCGGGTGAGCCCGATATAGCTCTCCAATGCATTGGGTATCGCGAAGGAGTGTAACGTTAAGGTTTCTCCGATGAGATTTAGGGAATATACTGTGATGGGTATTCCAAACGTAACCAAGAGGGTTAATCCCTAAGTAAGAATGTTATGAATGCCTCAAGGTACCTTTATGTATTATTATTTCTATGATTTATTCATGATTTGATGAGGTATGATAAAGTGCTTTTGTTTTATGGGTAAAGTATGATTTCATTCTTATGTATATATTTACCCATGATTCCATTCCATATTTTTATATCCCTTACTGAGCTTTTTATGCTCATCCCAAGTTTTTTTGTAATGTTTTTCACAGGTCAAGGGAAAGGTACATGATATGATGATAGTGCCAAGGGAGTGTTAAGAAAGAATCCATGTTTTATTTTAAATATGTTTCCATTAATGGAAAAGAATAATATTATCTTTATGTAACCACTTTGTTTATATGTGGAATGTAATGAATGTTTTATGATCTAATTCTCTAAAACTCTAAACCCGAAAAGATCCTCAAGGTGAAATCTTTTAATAACTCAAGATTAAGTAAGGTTTAAGGTCGGGGCCTTATAGTTGGTATTAGAGGTCGGTTTAGATATCTTATGGAGTTAGAATTCTATTAAATGATTATCCAAAAATATTTTTTATGGCCAGATTAAAGTGATATAGTATTTGAAGATTACCATGTTTCTTCATCTAAGACATGTTTGTTCAGAATGGTTTTCCGCAGAGGAAATAGGGAAGCAGTGCTAGGAAGGCATGTCGAAGGAAATAACCTTCCGAATCAGCATCCTGAGATGGTCGGAATTGGAACTGAATAGTTTGTTGCAGTAATGGTGCAGTTGACTCAAGCGATAAATGTTGGTGGTATCCATACACGAGATCAGCCAGATCAACCACAGAGGAACATGTCAGTGGTGGAACATTTCATGAGGCAACATCCCCATCATTCAGAGGATCATCTGACACTGTTTTAGCTAAAGGGTGGTTTAAAGCACTGAAGAAGATTTTCGATATCATGGGGTGTTCATACAATCAAAAGGTTAGTCTTGCTATTTACCGTTTGGAGGGTGAAGCAGATCAGTGGTGGTCGATGGTTAAATATATCAGGGACGCTAATGAGATTGATGCTCTCGACTGGGATGAATTCAACGGTATGTTTCTTGATAAGTATTTTCCTAAGGTTGTTCGACATAGGATGGAAAAGAAATTCTTCTAATTGAGGCAAGAGGAAGAATCAGCGGTTTCCTATGAATAATGTTTCACTCGATTGGAAAGGTATGCTCTAAATTTTATCTGAGACCTTGATAGTAAAATAAATCGTTTTTACTAAGGATTAAAGCCAAAATATCGAAGGGCATTAGCTTCTCGTGAGTTTAAAAGTTATGAAAATCTTGTTCGATGTGCTGAGAAGGTGGAAATGGAGTTTTCCGATGATCAAGTGTTCTATAACAACCAACAGAAGAAGAGACCGAGGTGGCAGGAGAAAGGTAAGAATTCTTCAAAAAAGTCTGATAGTAAGAAAACTAAGTTTCCAGTTTGTGATAAATGTGGAAAAAGGAATGTTGGGGAATGTCTTCTGAATTCTGTAAATTGCTACTGATATGGTAAGATGGGACATAAGGCTCGTGACTGCACTGTAAAAGATCAGGGTGATGGTAAGACCAAATTTGATTTACAGTTAGTGAAATGTTATAAGTGCAATGAGATGGTTCACTATGAAAACGAGTGTCCGACAAAGAGCTTGGGTGATGGGAAGCAATTATTCTACAAGCAGAAAGGGGTGGTTAAATCCTTTGAAACTACTTCAGTAGATGTCGGGCCATCAAATGAAGTTGTATCAGGTACTTTGTTTTTTTTTTCAGATTATGCCAGTGTGTTGTTTGATTCGGGGTCTACACATTCTTTCATCACTGAAACCTTTTCTAGTAAAATGGGAATACCATCTCAAGAAATGACTCCTGAACTTTTGGTAAAAACACCTGGGGGAAATGTTGAGGCAAAAAGAATTTATAAGAATCTTCCTATCCTTATTTGTGGAAAGAACCTACTTGAAAACCTTATTGTTCTACCTCTAGTAGAGTTTGATGTTATCCTGGGTATGGATTGGCTCTCTATTTACCATGCTAAGATTGACTGTAGAGGAAAAGAAGTTGCTTTTCAGAAAGACTTTTAGATTGTGTACAAGAATGAACCCTTACTGTTGATAACTTATCAAGAGGCCAAGATACGTGTAAAATATGGAAATGAATGTTACCTTGCACACATGGTTGAAGTTAATGGAACTGTTCAGATTAATGATGTGCCAGTGGTAAATGAGTATCCTGATGTTTTTCCTGATGAGTTGCTTGGAATAATACTAGATCGGGAAGTTGAGTTTACTATTTACTTAGTTCCTAATGCTATGTCAATTTCAAAACCCCCTTATCTAATGGCTCAAATTGTACTTTTAGAGTTAAAGGAGCAATTGAAAGATTTATTAGAGAACGGTTTCATTTGACCAAGCACGTCACCATGGGGTGCTCCTATATTATTTGTTAAAAAGAAAGATGGTTCAATGAGACTTTGCATTGATTATAGAGCCTTTAATAACATCACTGTTAAGAACAAATATCCTTTGCCTCATATCGATGATTTGTTTGATCAGCTCCAGGGAGCTCAGTATTTTTCAAAGATTGAATTGAGATCGGGGTACCATCAGCTGAAGGTAAAGGAATCAGATATTCCAAACACCGTGTTCCGTACAAGATATGGCCATTATGAATTTGTAGTAATGCCTTTTGGGCTAACCAATGCACCTGTTGTATTCTTGGACTTAATGAATAGAATTTTCCATGAGTTCTTGGATAAGTTTGTGGTGGTTTTCATTGATGATATTTTGGTGTTTTCTAAATGTAAAGAAGAGAATGAAAGACATTTAAGGGTTATCTTGAAAACCGTAAAAGAAAAGAAACTGTAAGGAAAATTCAGCAAGTGTGAGTTTTGGTTGTGACAAATTTCTTTCTGTGGTCACATTGTTTCTAAAGATGGGATAAATGTTGATCCTACAAAAACAAAAGTTGTGGAAGACTGGCCAAGACCCACAAATGTAACTGAGATTCGTAGCTTCCTTGGTTTGGCAGGCTATTACCGAAGGTTTGTTAGAAATTTTTCACTGTTATCTAGTCCATTGACTAAGCTAACTTGGAAGGGTGTTAAGTTTATCTAGACAAAATAATGTGATGATTGTTTTCAGGAATTGAAAATAAGATTGGTGAATGATTCAGTTTTGGAACTACCTTACAGGAATGGTGAGTTTTTTATATATAGTGATGCTTCATTGAAAGGACTTGGTTGCGTCCTAATGCAGAATGATTAGGTAATTACTTATGCTTCACGACAGTTGAAAACTCAGGAGGTAAATTACCCTACACATGATTTGGAATTAGCTGTTGTTGTTTTCGCTTTAAAAATTTGGAGGCATCATTTGTATGGAGTAAAGTGTGAAATATATACTAATCACAAAAGTTTAATGTATATATTCACTCAGAAATAGTTAAACATGAGACAGGGGAGATGACTGGAATTAATCAAGGGTTATGATTGTACAATTCACTACCATCCGTGAAATGCAAATAAAGTGTCTGATGCTTTGAGTCGAAAAAGTAATGCTTCATTAACCATGCTACGTTTGGAACGAGATCCTTTAGTTTTTGATTTGATGAACTTTGGCATAGAATTTGTTGGTGCAGGATGTTCTTCTATTTTGTTTCAGGTATCAGTGAGATCATCTCTATCAGACAGAATCAAGCAAGCACAGAAGCAAGACAGTGAGTTGCAGAAAAAGGTAGAGCTGGTTCAGGAAGGTAAGTTTCCTGAATTCAACATTGATAATGATTGTATTTTTATATTTGGGAAGAGATTGTGTGTGCCTTGTGATTCACAGTTGAAGAGAGAGTTGTTATGTGAAGCTCATAGTTCCCCGTCTTCAGTTTATCCTGGCAGTACTAAGATGTATAGAGATCTGCGGGAGTATTACTGGTGGGATGGAATGAAAAGAGATATTGCTGATTTTACTGTGAAGTGTTTGACTTGTTAGTAGGTTAAAGCAGAGTGGAAGTTACCGAAAGGGATGCTTCAGCCTTTACCAGTTCCAGAGTGGAAATGGGAGAATATATCCATGGACTTTGATGTGGGATTACCGAAGACATCTCGAGGTAATAATGAAATCTGGGTTATTGTTGATCGCTTGACTAAATATTCTCATTTCCATGCTATATGAGATACTTTTTACCTATATCAACTTTCCTGCTTGTATCTTAAAGAGATAGTCAGGTTACATGGAGTTCCCCTCTCCATTGTATCTAATCATGATCCTAGGTTCACTTCTAACTTTTGGAAAGGCCTTCATAAGTCGTTGGGTACTGAATTAAATTTTAGTACATCTTTTCATCCTCATTCAGATGGGCAGTCAGAATGAACAATTCAGACATTGGAGGAAATGCTACGTTCTTGCTCTATGGATTATCAGCCAATATATTTCTTTGGTTGAATTTTCATATAATAACAGTTTTCATTCACGTATACAGATGGCACCATTTGAGGCGTTATATGGGAAGCGGTGTCGAACTCTAGCTTTCTGGGATGAAGTGGGTGAAAGGAAGTTGATGGGACCCGAATTTGTAGAAGAGATGGCAGAAAACGTTCAGCTTATTCAGAAACACATGAGAACAACTCAGAGTAGGCAGAAGAGTTATGCAGGCAACAGGAAGAAGGATCTAACTTTTGAGGTAGGTGATCATGTTTTTCTCAGAGTCTCACCATGGAAAAGTGTGATGAGATTTGGTAAGAAAGGAAAGCTGAGTCCAAGGCTTATTGGACCATATGAAATTCTGGAGAGAGTTGGATCAGTTGCTTACCAGGTGGCTTTACCTCCGAATTTATCTCAGGTACACAATGTTTTTCACGTTTTGATGTTGACAAAGTATATTCCAGATCCATCTCATGTTTTGAGTCCAGAGGTAGTTCAGCTAGAAGAGAACCTATCTTATGAGGAACAACCGCTCCAGATTCTTGACAACAAGGAGCAAGTGTTATGGAATAAGTTGATTAATCAGGTAAAGGTTTTGTGGATAACCCACATGATGGAAGAGGCAACATGGGAATCTGAGAATGCAATGAGGGATAAGTACCCCCATTTATTCAATAAGTAAATAAATTGCGGGGACGCAATTTTCAAAAGGGGGTAAGGATGTAACATCCCAAGTAAGTAATGAATAATAGATATTTTTATCTATGTCTATTAATTATTAAGATAGTGTTTTAGAGGCTTAAAATGAAAATAAATACAATCTTATGCATGAAATACACTAATATTCTTAAAAGATTGTTTTACTGCCTTTTGATGGAAAACCATTTTTAAATCAATATTTTGACAATTTTACAAGATATTTTTTTTTCAAAATAAACATATTATTTATGATTGGGACATCAAAATTTACTTTGTGTGAATTTCTGGTATTTTTCAGACAATGTTCATTTTTTAATGAATAGTGAAAAATACTGCATTTTACATCAAAACTGCTTTTTAATCTAATTTATTTATATGATTAGATTATCTTTTGAATTGGTTTTGAAGTGAAATTAGAATATATTTGTACCATTTAATCCAATGGTGGTCATTGGATTCAATTTCACTTTGAAAATGGACTTAAAATGGTGTCAATCTTTTGATACTTATTGTTTCATAAAAACATGATATTTGTCATGACAGCGGGAATTAATTATTAAATTAATTAATGTGACTTATATGTTTTGAATTTTTTAAAATAGACTTCATTTTTTAATTCGGAATATCTAATATATCTTAGGGTGAATTTTTGGTATTTTTCTGAAAAACGTCAATTTTTGATGAATAGTGAAACCACTACGTGGTTCTTATAAAAAATGATTTTTCGTTTAAATGAAAATTTACCACTTCTGTGTTTTGAATTTCAAAAATCCGACATATATGGTTGTCATTAAGAAGTAAAATGTGGTTCAATGATATTAAAATAATTTTTTTTGTGAATAGTAACTCTTAAGTTCTTAATCGCGATTAGAGGTAATTAGTGTAGTTTAAGGTAAAAATAATTCTTTAATAAAATGAGATGAGATTGACACATGTCCTAACCTCATTGGATGTGTCATGGCCGACCAATACAATCCAAGGGTCAACTTGGGGACACCATGGAGCCACTTTGGTTGGGAAATGACATAAATAACTTTTTATTTAATGTAAAAGTAAAAATGACACAAACATGAAATGTTTTCCTAAAACAATTTTTAAATGGGATTATAAAGATCATATTTTTAATTATAAATATTCATTGGAAATATAAAACGATTTCCTACATAATAGTTTTTTTTTTATAATTTTTAGACTTTAAATAAATTAAATTATTTATGACATCGTGATGATGCGGCGATGACCTCATTATTTAACGATTTAAATAAAATGGAATGATAATGTAAAATCTAAGACCTACACATGGACAAAACCTATTGGATGAGTGGATTTTGAACCCTTATCACCTTATCCTCAAAACACATCAATTTGGGACCTCTTAAATCTGAATACCATTTTAAAATAAAGTGTCTTTTCTTTACCTTCCAAGAGTTCCCCTCCTCTCCTCTTATAAAAGTCCCCCACCTCTACCTCCTTACCCACACACCCAAAGCCTTTGGCTCGGCCAACCCCTGCCCATTTTATCTCTCCACATCCCTCTATTACTCCTTGAATCCTCTCTTTGTTCAGATATCTTCCCAAGGAAGCCTTTGAGCTCAAATATAAGAGAGTTACACGATTTTAAGGTAATGTCTTCTTTTGAGTCCTTTTGTTTGATTTTGCTTCTCCAACCCCCTAAACTCTTTTTATTCTTTTCTTTTGTAACAACTACAGTATCCTTAATATACTAGGATGTTTTGATAATAAGGATTCGAGCTACACTTACACAAACCTACATCTAATGGTTAAAGGACATACTATTTCCGTGGATGGAGAATTTCTGCATCCCGAAACGATGATTGTTCAACATTATTTTAACACCTTCAAAGGTGGACATTAAGATGACAATATATTTATATATTACATATAATATATTTATGTTTTCCTTAAGCTTCTGTATTTTTCATTTTGGTCATACCTTTATGGTTTCCATTATGGGTAAACACGATATCTTCATTTAAGGAAGTGCGGACTACCGCCCCCTCAAAGTGATTTGATTCGTTAAATACCATATGTGGGAAGTATAAAGGATGGAACTATGATATTATATATGATATTATACTGGAATTATAATATACATTTATATCATTATGATTCCATTCTATAAAATATGAAATAGAAATGAAAGTAGCATTCATGAGTACGTACAGCTTACCATCTCCATTAACGGTGCATTTCATTTCTTACCTCTAAATGATTATGTAATATTATAAATTCATATATATACTGGATATATATGATATATAAATAATGATTATAATTCTGGATATAGTGGATACATGAACAACATGTAATTATAAAGGGTTTATTTTATAGTCAAGTACCAATGATCGTTAAAATGACCATTATTAACTTAAATAATTACATAGTGTTCATGAAATGGAAATAAGTGATATAAAAGGAATAATGAAGTTTTAAAAGGTTCTTAATCAAGTAGAAATTAACTCAAGTTCATTTTTCAGGAGAGTAAAGAACGACTGAGTCAAGTCGGACCCGAGGTATGGGACTTCGTCTCAATCTCCTTTCATTGAGGCATAATTTTTTTATACACAACCTTCTTTTATATGGTGTATAAAACCCTTTGACTTTTACGTTTATTCAAAAGGAATCTTTTTTATACGAAGTGTTTACTAAATGAAAAAAGGGAATGTTTTTGTCATACGTATGCGGCGACAACGACTTCTCCGCCGCCGTGACCATTATTTGAGTTTTGGGTTCCTCTACAAGCCATACCTTCTTTTTAAAAGAAAAATAAATACCATTTTTGACTTTTCGTTTATTTTGGTATTGAAAATGGTTTTCATAATGTATTTATATCAATGTTTTGTATTGATATCTTGTTATTGAAAGATGGAAATGTTATGTTTCCTTTATGCATGTTTTATGTGATACGATTATGTTGAGGTTCTTGGGCATTATTATGAAGACAGGTGGTTCCGTGATAAACTAAGGGAGGGTGAGCCCGATATAGCTCTCCAATGCATTGGGTAACGTGAAGGTGTGTAATGTTAAGGTTTCTCCGAAGAGAGTTAGGGAATATACTATGATGGGTATTCCAAACGTAACTAAGAGGGTTACTCCATATGTAAGAATGTTATGAATGCCTCAAGTTACCTTTTTGTCTTATGATTTCTATAATTTATTCATGATTTTATGAGGTATGTTAAAGTGCTTTTGTTTTATGGGTAAAGTATGATTTTATTCTTATGTATATATGTACCCATGTTTCCTTTCCATATTTTTATATCCCTTACTGAGCTTTTGATGCTTATCCGAAGTTTTTTTGAAATGTTTTTCACAGTTCAAGGGAAAGGTACATGATATGATGATAGTGTCAAGGGAGTGTTAAGAAAGAATCCATGTTTTATTTTAATTATGTATCCATTGATGGGAAAGAAGAATATTATCTTTATGTAACCACATTTTTTATATGTGGAATGTGATGCATGTTTTATGATCTAATTCTCTAAAACTCTAAACCTGAAAAGATCCTCAAGGTGTAATATTTTAATAACTCAAGATTAAGTAAGGTTTAAGGCTAGGGCCTTATATAATAAAAAATTATAAATTTCATTAAAATGTAATTTATTAACATATATATATTATAAATTTGTAATATTATTACGAAATGATAAAATGGTAACCATAAAATGTTTCTAAAAACATTAAACAATACATATATTATATGTTGGTATAATGATAACTTCAACAGAACTATTTTATCTATCATAAAAACATTTAGAAACACAGTATTTATGAACAGTTGTGTAAAAGGGTCATATATGTTGGTAAAACGTTTTACCAACTTAAAATTCACTTTTACCAATAGATTTGTCCCTGTTGAAAAAATTGAAATATTTTTCATTGTATATTAAATAGGTTATTTTACAACGAACATTGATAAAAGAACACCAAGTGATATTATATAAATAGTATAGTTTAATTACTTTAGGAATCAAATACATTAAAATAAAAATATAGTAATCAATTAATGTATATTATTTTAATGTATTAATTATTAATTTGATTTAATCCTCCTTCTTCAAAAAATCGTCTAATGCGGTTGTAAATTAAATTAATCATTTTAAAATGAATATTTTAATTATATATGATATGAAAATATATTAACCAATATATTTACATTCATTAAATTATAAATCTATATAAAATAACATTATGAAAACACATTTTATAAATATATATGTTTTTAATAAGATATGTTATATATATATTTTTTCATTTGAACGTTAATTTATAAAATTTAGCAATTTTATTAGAAGAATATAAAATCATTTTTGAAAAAATAATTTAAATATGTTTTTTACAGCAATTTAGGGATTTTTCTGAATCATTTTATTTTTAGATGAAAAAGAAGAATATAATTTTTACCAAAACAAGTGTTTCTATGAATTTATCGTTATTTAACTATATCATTGTAATTTATAAATAAATAAATAATTAAATATTAATTAATTTAATAAAAAAATATGATTTCCAAAATATTAGGTTGAATATAGAATCAAATTATTAACATTTTTTATATTATGTAATAGGTTTCTGCCTAAAAACTATTTCGGGTATTTTCATTAAATTAAACATAATTTGCTTAAAATTAACTTTTTTACACTATTTTGAAGCTACAAAAAAATTTATATCAAAAATATTTTCATATTCATAATTATAATCATTTATAATGTGATCCAAAAAATAAATTTCATATGAAGAAACACACTTTTCCTATAACAAAATTAGGCATTATGTCCGTTTATTTTAATGTTATTCTTACAGGGCTTTTGAAATTTTTTGTCACAGCAATATCTTAAAATTTGAAATTAAAAATTCCCAAATTCCCAAATTCCTATTATTAGTTTTTTTATTATTAAATTAATTTTTATAGATATAAATTTACTATCAAAGTAAATATTAAAAAATTAATATAGCTTTTTTAAGATTAAATGACTCAAAACATGTTAAAAATGTTACAAAATTAGTTTTTGAGTTATGTAATGAAATAAAAACACCTCACCTAAACATTCTACCTTTTTATCCTTTTACCCTTGAATAATAACATTAAATTATTTAAAATATAAAGGGTTATTCAAAAATTTATATCCTATTCAATTTTTTAAAAGTGTCTAATTTTACTACATCATTTAATGCATTTACCAATGAATTTATTCTAATAAAATTCCATTTTGTTCCTCCCAAAACCCACTCCCACTCCCTCAATCCTCTAATCACCATTATATAACATAATCCCTCAATTTATGAAAATAACTCTATGATAAAACTCATGTAGTCTATGTAAGTATTACTTCCCCCATAATCATTTCTATCAAATATTTCTCATCCAAAACATTTATAAATAACTTAATATAAATAAATAAGTATATGTAATGCACCAAATTTTTAGTATATAAATTCAATTATTCTTACTTATTCTATTGTTCAATCATAGTGATCAAAAAAAAATTGATCGTATATTGTGCAGACATCCACCTCTACGAATAGATGTTGTTTTTTTATAACCACCTCTCATGGTTGGTTTTGATGATGATATTTATGAGTAACTAATATACATTTAGTTTAATTATTATTAATTAGAGGTTATTTTTGATCTTCCTTATCCATTCTCAATCATAGTGAAATGGTAGTGTCAACAATGTCTCGTGAGGACTATTTCTTCCTGGAAGTATCATTTTTATTTTTTCAACATTACATTATTTCAAAATAAAAAGAACATGAAATATGATTAAAAACATTAATAATACCTAAATAGAAACATTAAGCTTCTTTTGTAAATATATTATATCAAAATTAATGATTTCTTACATATATCCCTCTATCAAATTATGGAATGTTTGTGTTTGGATTAGTAAGACCACCCACAGGAAAAATTATATAATACTATATCATGTATGACTTTGGCAAAATTAATACTAGAATTATTATTATAATATTATATTTAATGGTTTATTTGTTGTAAATATATTATATTAACTACTTAATTTAGTTAAATAGATCAGTTCTCATCACTAAAATTAACAAAATATGATGAAAATAATTTAATTGTCGCAAAAACCTAAAAACATTATAAAAAATTGAATATGATGGTAAATTTTTCATAATAAACTAAATATAGAATAATTATTTTTTTCTAAGGAAACAAAAAATGTCAATATGACTATTTATGAAGTTAGGTACATGAATAGAATGATTCCTAAACATGTTTAGGGTTTCATGTCCTAAATTTATTCCACATGAGTCATATTTATTATTACACACCATGTTTTCCATGGACAATATTTCTAAAACCATTATAGTATTTTATACCACGATACACTCATAATTCATAGTATTAAATTTTTTAACTTGAAATAACAATTTTGAAGGGGTTTTGAAAATAATGTTTTATTGTTGTAAGGGGTCTATGGTCATAAATTTAATTTTTTGTGACATGTTTGATATTTCAAACCATAAATTCAATTTATTGTTTATCCACGAATATGTTTACTTAATTTATAGTTAATATATTTAATCCAATGATATATTAAATTTAATTTCAGTTAAATGTAAACCACATTCATGATTCTTATGTCACTATAAGAATATGGGATTTGGTTATGTATTCTCTGTTCAGTGAGTTAAAATTTGTTTTATCAAATTAATTATTTTATGATTGGTTTCTTCCTCAATAATATTTTATTTAATGAAACTTTCCCTTCCAATATCATTTTTATTGTACTTTTAATTAAAATTATAATCCTTTAAAATATATGTACCTTTAAAGTATATCACTGTTTATATGTTCATGTATTATAAAATAAAATATTTTGGCTTAGTTTTAAAAAACGTGTCTCTATAAATAAATCAAAATGATTATTATTATTAATTATTTCCAGAAGTGATTTTTTTAAAACTCAAAAAAACTATATTTCATCTTATTAATATTCCTTTGATCATATATTTTCTTCAAATGTTACTTCTAATTTCAATTCTCTTGGTGTGTTCTGCAATGATTTTTTCTATCTAATATATGATCCATAACTAACATTTTCACTCTATCCATCTAATGTGAATATGTATATATTTTCATCCATGTTTTATGAATGATGTATGTTTTATATTTTATTCAATTTATTTAACTATGATCACTAAGACACAATTATTCAATTTATTTACAAATAATTGACTTAACACTATTCTAAATTTTTAAACAATTTTAACACCATATTATTTATATTCATAAGTATATTTACCTAAAATGTAATAGAATATATTGTGATAACCATTTCTTTTACATGGGTTTATCAAGTCGATGATCAAACTATTTTTATCCATTTTTAAAAGATATGATACCCCTTTGTAATCCATAGGCTCTCTATGATGTGTTCAATGTAACCAATTTTCATTATTTATATTATTTATGATATGATGAGTGATTTAAATTTTATGGAACATGTATGTAAATTTGAATAATGGGTGGTTTCCAATATCTGCCTCGGATATATTGTTTAAAGGGTAATATCTCAGGATATAAAGTATTTTTGAAAAAGTTTTAGTTTTTATTATGTTGGGAAATAATTTTGTTATAAATTATTATAATGTCACAAATACCGACGTATATTACATTTTTAACTATGTTCAACATTTTTATATTATTATATAATGATGTTTCTCATGATAGAATCCCCAATAATAATTTATGTTTCATATTTTAATGATGTACTTTATATTTATAATATTATCTAATGATGTGTTTCATTAATATAATATTCCATATACTATTGTTTTTAAATGGATTTATACTAAGGACCATTACTATGATATGTCTCATAAACCATATTTAATGGGTAATGTTTCAACACAAATATTATGAATGAATTTTATCTTTTCCATGCTTTTTATTGAATAATATGTTTGGAATAACTTTTCAATTCATCAATATTATATCCATATTCTCATTATGCACTCATATATGTAAATATATTTTTATATTTTATCTTTACACATATATTTTAATTAAGCTCCCCTTTCTTACATTTCGATTCCCCGTTGATATAAAAAAAGTAATATAAAATATATATCTTGATGTTTAACCTTCTTGGATTATTTTTCAGTGATTTTTACAACTAATTAATGATAAATTAGTTTCATATATAGTTGGTAAATTTTATATATTTTTTGAAATGAAATCTATTATTTATGATAAATTGTTTTTTATATTCTCTAAAATTATAAATCTAAGAATATCCACTTATTATAAATGATAAATTATATAATAATGTTTTTTTAAAATAATGTTTTATATCAATTTAACTATGTCAATAATGTTTCATTTTATAATCAGATCTGGTAGTGTGGGTTTTGGGTGCCTCATAACTCATATAAGTAACCGTGATGAGTTTATTATTGTCACTAAGTAATGAAAATTGTTTCAGAATATTATGTTTTATAATGTGGATAATGTGATTTAATCTACATGTGTATTTAAAGATTTTTATTTTTCAATTAGGTATTATATTAAAAATAATAATTATCCTCTATATCATATTGTATTTTAAAAAACTTTTTGTCTTTGAATTGGAATTTTTCTTTAGGATTTGGGAAAAAAATTAGTTTACCCTTTATTAGTTTTAAATATAATGTTTTTTAAATATAATGGTGGATTAATAAAATTGAGTGGGATTGAGGTACATTAATGAGTCACAAGCTGGGATTTTAAATGAAATAAAATTAAATCTTCATATGATGTTTAAACAATGTATCAAACAATAAGAAAATTTCTTTTTAAAATAAATTCTTCATATATATATATTTTTTAATATAGTTTCATAACAACTTGGTGGTAGAAAAAGTAGAATTTTGTAACTGAGTTAGTATGTTTTTATCAAAATGATGAATGAGATTCTATAATATTTTTATCAATGTATCACTTTGGTAAATAATAATATATAAACTAGTGAGACATAGGATAACATAAAAAGATCCAATAATCTAGAGTACTTTATCTCATCTTTTAATTTGTAGATCGTATTTGGAGAGTAATAAAAATAATAGTGAATTTATTATTAAATATGTCTTATGGTGTTTTAGTATCATCATATGGATTCAATTTTCACTTATCAAACGTGTTCTATGAAGACTGTCTACATTCTATAGGGATTTGTTGTTGAGATGTGAATTTTGAGGTTTTTAGTAATTATGGTTTTGTTTTGAAGATATAAATTATAAATGGGATAGGTAGTTAGAGATATGACATGATGTGTTCATTGGGTCAGTTATTAGAGATCCAGTTCTAGAATTAATGGTTTAGTATGGGGAATTGATTGGCATTAGACTTTTTGTATAGATGATGAAATTAGGATTCATAATTTATTGATTGAACAATTTATGTATTGGAGATAAATTTATAGTGAAATGTTTTATGAGAACCTATAGAAAAATATATGTTTTTTGATTTCATCGGATGTGATGTTTTTAATTACTAATTTCCCAAATTACTTGATTATCGTCTTATTTATTTGGTTTATGAACAAATTTATATAAATAAACTATTAGATTATATATATATATTTCTCTAATTGAGGGGTTAAATTTTTTTAATGATTTGGGTTTTATTTCATGTTTTTATGATGAATTCATTGTTATATGTAGATCATCTTTATGGTTTTCATGATTAAAATCTTATTAGTGTGATACTACATGAATTTCTAAACTAATAGATGCACTACGTACCTAGGGCACCGACTGATTACCCAATTTGTAATGCATGGGACCTAGAAGAATGGGGGTCCCACCATGTATCTAATATCACAATAAAAATTATCATTTAATCCCCCTAGACATTTTGTATTATTTTTATTATGTAAATTAATCATCATACAAATTTTCACCCCTTCTCCCTTGAATTCAAATTCTTTCTAATAGTGTGGGATCCCATTTTAATCTCTCTTATTCTTTTCATTCTCCCAATTCTATTATCTTTTCTATTGGAAAATCTTGGATATATTTACATTCCTATATATATTGTATTCCCTATTCCCAAACCTTTATTCTATATTATTTCATTAATTAGTAATTTAATTATTATTATTTTGGTATTCTATGGTGAATTCCACTTGATTATGATAGAATTCATTGAATAAAATTTGATATGTGTCACCTATATCTTCAACGAGTCATGTAATAATGTTATAAACTTGGTTAAATTTATTCTATTATAATATTTTTAATTTTAGTTTTATTATATTTTACTAATTATTTTTATAAATTTCATATTATGTTTAAAAGTGTTTTTTTGTAATTTATGTAATTATATTATTAAAAAACGTGGGATTGATCATATTGGAGTTTTAAATTTGTGTTTTAATGGTTTATTTACTATATTGGTGGTGTTATTAATTTTTATATTTATGAATGTCACGACCCGCCTTCACCAAAAGGAGGGAAGGGTCAGCAGGTTGCCAGGCCCCTCCTTCGTTAAGTTGAAGGAGAGATAATGACCCCTGAAACCCGCCTTCAATAGGTCCCGGAGTGGCGACTAGCACCAAGGGTATAGGAAATTCTCGCAAATGGAAGGCATTACCCTTTTTATTTTATAGGATCGAAAGATAAGGAGGAGAAAACCTAACAACACCAAGGTAGAAGGAAAAGTAAAGCCAAAAATAAACCATTCCCACATGCATGTTTAAACAATTTACAACAAGGTACAAGTACAAAAGAAAAAGAAAGCTCTCAAGTACAATAAAAAAAGAAAGCAAAGGTACGACAACAGCAACAACTCCAACTGTCCGACTAATAGGGTCCCGCGCAGCCCTGGTAGTCCTCCTAGAAACCTGAAAGTAAACGTAGGGTGAGCATACAAGTACACTCAGTAGGGAAAACCAAGACTCTCGTGCACAAGTGGGGGAACGTACTAAAGTCCCGTGAGAAAAGAGTGAACCAAACAACTAACAAGGCAAACTATCCATCACAGGAATCACCAAGGCTCACTCCCCAAATAACGCAGATCAAGTAATATATATATAAGAGAACATCGATGTTTGGGTACCCCGCACCACTTTCCCACTGGTTATTGAGACATCCTACGCATCGGACCAATCCCGCCATTCTCACCGCAGTCCCACTGCCACACCCGCCCACACACACCTGGGCCACAACCACACGCAGTCCCACTGCCGAATCCCGCCCGCACACACCTGGGCCACAACTGTCACATGTAACCTTGCCTGCAAACACCTAGGCCAGAACAACCACTGCCACGCCCAAAGACACCTGGGCCTCATCCCGAAGACACTTGGGAAACCACTTTCCGCACACACCTGGCCAACCACCACAACACCCCGCCCGGAGGTTCTTGGGCTAATAATGGACTTCAGGCCATCACAGCCTGCCCGAAGATACTTGGGCTATCCGGGAAAGGGAGCAGAAAAGGAGCTAATAACCAGCCACTAAGTATAGTGTTGGGAAAAACACCCTTCCCCCATAAATGGGGGTGTTCGGCACTATGTTCTCAACTTGGGTGGGGCGCGAATAAGAAACACAAAGCTACAAGTATAGATATAGGTAAAAAACACTCACCCAAAACTTAGGTTTTCCTAGCCAACCTACAGAACACAACACCACAGCGTCCGAGTCATATTCACGACCCTTGCCCACAAAACCATTTGTCCCATTCTTGTTTCACGTTCAGTCAAAATGTTCAATTAATTTTAAGCACTACTGGGAAACTACCATAAGCATAACCAAGGAAAGCGTCAAAGCATAGATCAACCAAAACACTCACACCCGGTTCCACCAACAGTGGATCTCTCCCCAATTTGTGATAAAAACTCACAACCACTGAAACCATACCAACAGGAGATCCCATCCCCCAAATTCACATAGCCACCGAGAGTATAAAAAGAACGGGGGATCCCATCCCCTCCCACATTTCCAGCAAACGGCCCGAAGGGAAAACAACCAACAACCACTACCAACACAAGTCAGGGATTTTCAGATTTAAAAGATTTAACACGCCCCATGATTTCAAATTCCGTGTGTTCTAACCGGGAGTTATCACAGAAGGGCCGATCCTGGTGCTTTCAATTATTCAACCAGATATACGTGATTAACCAATTTCACAGTAGGAGTTCACAATTTCCGCAACCCATTTAAAACATCACGAAGGGATTCATCAGCGCACATACAACAACCACCAACTGCCTCAATTTCCAGAAGAACATAAACCAGCACAAATCAAAAGGATAAGCACAAGATAAAGCATAAGCAACGATCACAACCCCTTCCCCCCTTTTTCTTTAGAACTCTGTTTATTATCTTCATTTAGGTTTGGTTCAACCCATTCCATAAGGACAAGAGTAACGCCCGCCCCGCATGATACACAGAAGTGAGAGACGAAAGAAATTCCCTACTTGTTGATAGATGATCGACGCTTAGGCTGGGGGCGCGGAACTTTACAGATAACGATGCGGCGGTCCCGATGCACCCGAAGAGCCACGATCGAAGAAGGGGGAAAACCACGGCTTAACCCTTAATTTATAAGAGCCGGGAACGGTTGAGATAAAAACGCCGAACCGCGTAAGACGTGGAAGTCGTGGGTTGACCACGCTGCTTGACTCATCATTAATGGTGCTGAGTGGTTTAAACCGACCCATGAATTAATGAAGCATTTAATTAAAACCTTTGTGCGCATTTCAGATTTCCAAGATATTTTTAACAATGCATAATAGGGTTTAAAACCCTATTTGCGAAAAAGGAACGTTACTGGAACAACTTGGCAAGGCCGGGCGACGTCGGCCGGTCTCACCGATCGGTCGCACCGATCGGTCTCACCGATCGGTGTCACAGATCGGTCTCACCGATGGGTCTCACTGATCGGTCTCACCGATCGGTCCCCTCAAGGATCCGGATTTTGGCAAAGGAAGGGACCAAGGGGGGGGGGGGGTCTGGGTCATCACATCAGATACCTCTTAAACGATTCTACTCCCCGAGAATCAAAACAAACCAGAAGGAAAGAGAGGGTCCAAACAACCACCTACGAAAGATACCTCTTAGGAGTGAACCCCTGCTCTAAAAACACTCCCCTGCCACGAACCAAGAAACATACCACGCCAAACCGCCCGGTCATGTGGGTTTGGGGAGTTCACCTCCCCCATGTCAAGATATTATCCGCTTTGGGAGGCACTGACTCGTCCGCATGGGTTTAATCGCATCCACCTTAATGCGTCTTGATTAGGGGTCGGGTTCCCCCTTCCCTTTAGCCAGGGCTTTCCACACATAACAGAGGAAAGGAATTAGTACACTTCATATCCAAAAAGGTCAAACGCTCTGTCACAATAGGCACCACAGGTTCAATGCTCAGAACAACTCGGGGTATTGGGCACGCATCTGTGCTTCCCTCTCCCATGTACTCTCTTCGAGGCCGCCATGTCTCCACAACACACGAACCAGGCCGACGGTTCGTCCACGGAGCACTTTCCCCTTGCGATCCTCGATTCTGACTGGCCGTTCCTCGAAGGTCGTGTCTCCTCCCACATCTAGCTCCCCCCAGTTGATGACATGAGAGTCATCATGTAAGTACTGACGAAGCTGGGAGACATGGAAGACGTCATGGACCCTCTCCAACTGAGGTGGTAGGGCCAGCTGATATGCTACCTCGCCAACTCGCCTCAGTACCTCGAAAGGTCCGATGAACCTAGGGGAGAGCTTTCTCCCCTTTCCAAACCTCTACTGCCCCCGTCGAGGGGAAACCTTCAAAAACACATGATCTCCCACCTCGAACTTCAGGGGCCTCCTCCGACGATCAGCATAAGATTTCTGCCGATCCTGAGCTGCTTTCATCCTCTCCCGCACTAGCTGGACTTTCTCCATGGTGCTCTGCACTACTTCTGGTCCAAGAGTACCAGTCTCACCAACCTCTGCCCAGCATAAGGGTGAACGACATGGTCTTCCATACAAAGCCTCAAAAGGAGCCATGCCGATGGTAGAGTGAAAACTGTTGTTGTAGGAAAACTCTACTAAAGGCAAGTGTCATACCCATGATCCTCCAAAATCCAGAACACATGCTCGCAACATGTCCTCCAATGTCTGGATAGTCCGCTCTGTCTGTCCATCAGTCTGAGGGTGAAAAGCAGTGCTAAGGCGTAGCTGGGTGCCAAAAGCATGCTGTAACCCCTTCCAGACTCGTGAGGTGAACCGAGTGTCCCGATCTGAGACGATGTTTTTTGGAACTCCATGCAAACGCACCACCTCATCCACGTACCTCTGTGCTAAGGTACTCACGGGTCCTGACTCCTTGATAGCCAAGAAGTGAGCATATTTTTTCAATCGATCCACCACTACCCAGATAGCATCATGCCCGCCCTGAGCTCTGGGTAGTCCCGTGACGAAGTCCATCGAGACGTCGTCCCACTTCCACTCGGGAACATCTAGAGGATGCAACAGACCACCAGGAACACGGTGTTCAGCCTTCACCTGCTGACACACCAGGCATTTAGCCACGAACTCTGCCACTGCCCGTTTCACCCCGGGCCACCAAAACTGTCCCCTCAGGCCTTGGTACATTTTCGAAACACCCGGATGTACTGCCAAGGCTGAGCTATGGAACTCACGAAGGACTTCATCACGCATCACCTCTGGAACAAACAACCTCCCATGAAAGAGCATCCGATGTCGGCTGTCCTCCGACCATCCTTCCGGAGCGTTCCCCTGATCGACACGATCCCGCAACACTTCCACCTCAGGGTCTCCCCACTGAGACTCTTCCACTTGCTGCAACAAAGAGGATTGTACCATCATCTAAAAAAAACAGCCTCTAGTACCTTCCACCCTTGCATCCAAGTGCAAGGCAGCCAACTCCCCCATCGCCTTCCAAGCATCAGCAGATTCCCGAACCACCTCCTGATGCGGCTTCCTACTCAGGGCATCAGCCACAACGTTTCCCTTTCCTTCAGTGTACGAGATCTCAAAGTCGTAGTCTTGGAGAAACTCGACCAACCTCCGCTATCGCAAGTTCAAGTCACGCTGGGAGAAGATATAGCGTAAGCTTTTGTGATCGGTGAAGACCACAAAGCGCTCCCCAAAGAGGTAATGTCGCCACAGCTTCAATGCGAACACTACCGCTGCAAGCTCCAAATCATGGGTGGCATAGTTCCGCTCATGGGGGCGTAGCTGCCTGGACCCGTAAGAGATCACCCCTTGTCGCTGCATCAATACACACCACAGGCCCTGTCCTGAAGCATCACAGAACACCTAATAGGCCATCCCTTCTTCTGGTAATCTCAACACTGGGACACTAACCAGTTTTTCTTTTAGGTAGCTGAAGGATGACTCGCACTGCTCGCTCCACATGAAAACCTGGTCCTTCTTGGTCAAAGCCGTCAAAGGGGCTGCTACCCGGGAGAAGTTGGGTACGAATCTCCGGTAGTAGCCTGCCAGTCTGAGGAAACTCCGAACTTCCGCCACATTCTTGGGTGATGCCCAAGAAACAACTGCCTCGACCTTTGATGGGTCGACTGCTACTCCCTGCTCAGACACTACGTTCCTGAGGAAGTGCACTTCTCGTGCCCAGAACTTGCACTTTGACAACTTCCCATAGAGATGGTGCTGTCGGAGGACCTCCAAAACTGTCCTCAGGTGCTCCGCATGGTCCTCTTCTGACCTTGAATAGATCAGGATATCGTCGATGAATACCACCACAAACTGATCCAGGTACTCCCGAAAGATGGAGTTCATAAGCCCCATGAACACGGCCGGGGCGTTCGTAACACCAAACGGCATGACCACGAACTCGAAGTGCCCATACCTGCACCTGAATGCCGTCTTCGGGACGTCGCTATCCTTCACCCTCAGCTGGTGGTACCCGGATCGCAGGTAGATCTTCGAGAACCATCCTGCCCCCTTCAGCTGGTCGAAAAGATCATCTATCCTCGGAAGAGGGTAGCGATTCTTGATCGTTACCTGATTCAGCCTCCTGTAATCGATGCACAACCTGAGGCCACCATCCGCCTTCCTTGAAAACAAGACTGGAGCGCCCCATGGCGACGCACTCGGACGGATATAACCCCTCTTCATCAGATCGTCAATCTGTATCCGCAACTCTCGTAGCTCCGAAGGTGCCATCCGATAAGGAGCCATCGAGATCGAACGAGCGTCTGGTTGTAGGTCTATCCCGAACTCGATATCGCGTCGAGGGGGTAGAGTCGTCACCTCCTCAGGAAAGACGTCCATAAACTCACAGACGATCTCTGGAACCTCCACCATCTCAGCATCTACTGACTCCACTGTCAGCTCGGTCAACAAGGAGAGGAGAGGTTCCTCCCTACTATTTCCCTTCGGACTGCTCCGCTCGCCGGTGAAGGTAACACGCTGGCCGTCCAAACCTGAGAACTCCACCCTCCTTCGGAAACAGTCGATGACGGCGCACACAGAAAATAGCCAGTCGATGCCTAGGATGACATCGTACGGCTGAATCTGTAGCAGAAGGAGATCCCTAACTGACTGATGTGGCCCTAACATCAGTCTACATCCCCGACAAATGAACAGCAAGTCGGTCTGACCTCCAACTGGTGTGCTCAACACCAGGGGTACTGAAAGTCTCTCGGCATCTAGACCCAAGGCACGGGCTAGACTGGGTGCAATAAAGGAGTGCGAATCTCCAGTATCGAACAAAGCATAAGCAAGAGTGCTAAACACATTGATCGTACCTCGAACAACCTCTGACCCTGCTGGAACCGTTGCCTCTGCGGCGTGTAGCTGTCCACGCCCAGCTCCCCTGCCCCTCGGCTGTCGGCTACCTCCCCGACCACGCCCTGGTCGAAGTCCCTGGGGAGCGCCCTGAGGTCGGCCTCCTCCTCCAACACCTGCCTGCGGAGGAGCGGGAGCTTGTTGTCCCTGCTGCTGCTGCTGGAAGGATCTGGATGGAAACTGCTGCTGTGGCGGATGCTGGGGATGACTGCCACTACTGTACTGCACTCGATCGGGGCACTGAATCCGGAGATGTCCAGGGCTTCCGCAGATGAAGCACCGTGGTCCCGAGCCTGAAGGGAAAGAACGTGGGCCAGGGGATTGAAACCGAAACTGCTGCGGTCTGCTCCCTGCGGGTCGGAACCTGGAGGGTCCCGATGCTGGAGGCCTGGTGCTGACGGCCTTCCCCTTCGATGGTCCCAGCTGGATCCCTTCTCGTGACAGTCCGCCTAGAGCTTGCATCCTTTCCACCACTTCGGCCTTCTTCTGGACCTCTAAGTATGTCGGAAGGGTAAATGGGGTAACAGCATACTGGAGGGAGGGTCGGAGCGCCTCCTCCAAACGTCTTGCCCGAGATTCCTCATCGGGAAAGAGGTCCGGAGCAAAACGTAGGAGGTCCTTGAACTTGATTCCAAGTTCCCTCACAGAAATGATCCCCTGCTGGAGGGAGAGTAGCTTCTGCCTCTTCTCCGCCTTCATCGTCGAGGAGAGGAACTCCGCCCGGAACTCCTTCTCGAAATTCGCCCAAGCAACCTTAGACTCTTTCCTATTCCCCAGGTGAAGCATCCACCACTGACGTGCCGCTCCTCGCATCTGGATAACAGCCAAAGGAACCCAGTATTTGGTCGGGGCCCGAATCAAGCCGAAGGCTATAACTAACTCCTCTAGCCAGCCTTCCGTCTTCATATCGGAGGTGCTGCCCTCATACTTCTCGAGGGCCTGTCGTTGGAAGGCTCAAAGAGTCTTCTGCCACTGGTCGTCCTCTTCCTCTCGATCAGCTCTCTGCCGATTGGCCAAAGTAGTCTCAGGGGTCTCGATCGTCTGTACCACACGTGGTTTCCTTCCAGGTGCCATAAATGCAAGGTAAACAAGGAATGCCTAAGCCCAGTAGTGCAAAGAAAATCGTTCTTAAAACTTATTAAGATTTAATTTATTCTTAATTTCCCAAGACATCCCAGAAACATAAGAACACAAGTCTTTTATGATGCATGTACATTTCCTAGGGTCTCTACCCTGTAATCAGTGTGGCCTCACTTGGTCGTTCGGTAGGCCCAGAGTCCTTGCATCGGATCACGGGGGGCCCTAAAATCCCGTGTCCTAGCCGGTCTTCCCTGGCCTAATTCACGCTCCAAGGTCACCCAACACAGTTGCCTTACCACCCCATGCAATCCTCACTGTGCCTAACTCCAGACTCCGTCCTATCTCTCAACCATCACCTCTGATACCATTCTGTCACGACCCGCCTTCACCAAAAGGAGGGAAGGGTCAGCAGGTTGCCAGGCCCCTCCTTCTTTATGTTGAAGGAGAGATAATGACCCCCGAAACCCGCCTTCAATAGGTCCCGGAGTGGCGACTAGCACCAAGGGTATAGGAAATTTTCGCAAATGGAAGGTATTACCCTTTTTATTTTATAGGATCGAAAGATAAGGAGGAGAAAACCCAACAACACCAAGGTAGAAGGAAAAGTAAAGCCAAAAATAACCCATTCCCACATGCATGTTTAAACAATTTACAACAAGGTACAAGTACAAAAGAAAAAGAAATCTCTCAAGTACAATACCAAAAGAAAGCAAAGGTACGACAACAGCGACAACTCCAACTGTCCGACTAATAGGGTCCCGCGCAGCCCTAGTAGTCCTCCTGGAAACCTGAAAGTAAACGTAGGGTGAGCATACAAGTACACTCAATAGGGAAAACCAAGACTCTCGTGCACAAGTGGGGGAACGTACTAATGTCCCGTGAGAAAAGAGTGAACCAAACAACTAACAAGGCAAACTATCCATCCCAGGCCTCACCAAGGCTCACTCCCCAAATAACGTAGATCAAGTAATATATATATAAGAGCACATCGATGTTTGGGTACCCCGCGCCACTTTCCCACTGGTTATTGAGACATCCTACGCATCGGACCAATCCTGCCATTCTCACCGCAGTCCCACTGCCACACCCGCCCGCACACACCTGGGCCACAACCACACGCAGTCCCACTGCCGAATCCCGCCCGCACACACCTGGGCCACAACCACACGTAGTCCCACTGCCGAATCCCGCCCGCACACACCTGGGCCACAACTGTCACATGTAACCTTGCCTGCAAACACCTAGGCCAGAACAACCACTTCCACGCCCGAAGACACCTGGGCCTTATCCCGAAGACACTTGGGAAACCACTTGCCGCACACACCTGGCCAACCACCACAACACCCCGCCCGGAGGTTCTTGGGCTAATAATGTACTTCAGGCCATCACAGCCTGCCCGAAGATACTTGGGCTATCCGGGAAAGGGAGCAGAAAAGGAGCTAATAACCAGCCACTAAGTATAGTGTTGGGAAATACACCCTTCCCCCATAAATGGGGGTGTTCGACACTAAGTGCTCAACTTGGGTGGGGCGCGAATAAGAAACACAAAGCTACAAGTATAGATATAGGTAACAAACACTCACCCAAAACTTAGGTTTTCCTAGATAACCTACAGAACACAACACCACGGCGTCCGAGTCATATTCACGACCCTTGCCCACAAAACCATTTGTCCCATTCTTGTTTCACGTTCAGTCAAAATGTTCAATTAATTTTAAGCACTACTGGGCAACTACCATAAGCATAACCAAGGAAAGCGTCAAAGCATAGATCAACCAAAACACTCACACCCGGTTCCACCAACAGAGGATCTCTCCCCAATTTGTGATAAAAACTCACAACCACTGAAACCATACCAACAGGAGATCCCATCCCCCAAATTCACACAGCCATCGAGAGTATAAAAAGAACGGGGGATCCCATCCCCTCCCACATTTCCAGCAATCGGCCCGAAGGGAAAACAACCAACAACCACTACCAACACAAGTCAGGGTTTTTCAGATTTAAAAGATTTAACACACCCCATGATTTCAAATTCCGTGTGTTCTAACCGGGAGTTATCACAGAAGGGACGATCCTGGTGCTTTCAATTATTCAGCCAGAAATACGTGATTAACCAATTTCACAGTAGGAGTTCACAATTTCCGCAACCCATTTAAAACATCACGAAGGGATTCATCAGCGCACATACAACGACCACCAACGGCCTCAATTTCCAGAAGAACATAAACCAGCACAAATCAAAAGGATAAGAACAAGATAAAGCATAAGCAACGATCACAACCCCTTCCCCCCTTTTTCTTTAGAACTCTGTTTATTATCTTCATTTAGGTTTGGTTCAACCCATTCCATAAGGACAAGATTAACGCCCGCCCCGCATGATACACAGAAGTGAGAGACGAAAGAAATTCCCTACTTATTGATAGATGATCGACGCTTAGTCCGGGGGCGCGGAACTTTACGGATAACGATGCGGCGGTCCCGATACACCAGAAGAGCCACGATCGAAGAAGGGGGGAAACCACGGCTTAACCCTTAATTTATATGAGCCGGGAACGGTTGAGATAAAAACGCCAAACCGCGTAAGACGTGGAAGTCGTGGGTTGACCACGCTGCTTGACTCATCATTAATGGTGCTGAGTGGTTTAAACCGACCCATGAATTAATGAAGCATTTAATTAAAACCTTTGTGCGCGTTTCGGATTTCCAAGATATTTTTAACAAGGAAGAATAGGGTTTAAAACCCTATTTGCGAAAAAGGAACGTTACTGGAACAACTTGGCAAGGTCGGGCGACGTCGGCCGGTCTCACCGATCGGTCTCACCGATCGGTCCCCTCAAGGATCCGGATTTTGGCAAAGGAAGGGACCAAGGGGGGGGGTCTGGGTCATCACAATGAAACTATGGTACAATGTATTTTATGAATATTTGGATGATCATAAATTGTTTTTAAATGTTTTCTAAATTATAGTTAGGTGGTCTCATCCCAATAAAAATTCTATTACTATATATATAAAAACATAGATTATAGATTATAATATTCAATATTAATTAATATTTTCGCATTTATGACTATGAATATACAGACTTTAAATGGTAATTTGGAACAGGAATTAAATTTTTCCAATGGAATCTTATGTAATTATGTAAATACATTCTTTTCCTCCTATATATTTTTGGAGCATAGTGAAATTGATATTGAAACTATAGAAAATCTGTATGAATATATTACTATTCTTATAGTTTTCCTTGATGTATGAGTGAGATAACAATTCTTAATAAAATGTTACTTATCCCATTTTTCACATTGTGATTAAAATATCGTTAATGATAACAATGAAATGAAATAGAAAATTATAAAATATTTTGGGTATCTAATTTACACGAGGATAACATTCAAGAAATAAGTGTCACTTGAACAACTATTTTTGCTAATACATTGATGAAAACGTCCATTTCAGTCAAAAATTTTGTGTAAATAAATAATAATCACCTGTATCATGTTTTACATTAATTATAAATAATTATATGACCATTACATTACCACCAATAATGATAATTCTTTGGTGGTGACATGGTTATTATTTTTAGGATGGTGGAAGGAGTGGTTGTACCGTAAAACTAAATGTTTTTGTATTAACATAAAACCAATGATAAATGTTAATAATATCAATAGTTAAACTATGATCTATAAGAGATTATGTTTTTATTTATATTTTAAAAATGAATTAATCCTTATTACAACCTCTTCCTCAATAGAATTTATTTCTTTCTTTATGATTTATAATGACTCCCCAATTTATGTTCTCTTATGTAAATAACTTTTATGAATATAAAAAAAATATGAATGTATCTATAAAATATAACTATTTAAATTTTTATAAATAATTATATGGTTTCAAAACATTCTTTTATTATTTTATTCCCACCACATTTTGGGTATTTATACAATTTCTCATCTGGTAGATGTCTGTTAAAATTGATCATTTAACGTTTATGATTTTGTTAATGAATTGATTTTTATCTCTCCCTGAATTTAATTATCATAACCTATATCCTCATCATATAATCACTAATCTTTAATTTGGATAGTTAATATCATGTTTTAGATATCCTAGATCATATTTTATTTTTAGAATGTTAAAATACTATTTATAATATTTTGATATATATATATATATATATTTTGAAAACTATATATCATTTTTGTATGGATTATGGAGTTGTAATATCTATTTTATTCTTTGAAAATTTATACATACCATTTAATTCAAAAATTAAGAACAGTAGTGTTTGTAGGTTTATTTTTATGACGAATACATATTTTCATTCATTAATGTATTATTTATTTATTATGTAATCATGTTCTTGATGTGGCTAATAGAACTTCCATGAGCACAGTTTCCATTTTAGAAATATGACTATGTTTTAATTGTATGGATGAAATTATTATTAATTAAAAATAATGATATTTATTTCTCATAGATAATGTTCATTTCATTAACATGTATGTAAGGTATATATAGAATTATTTTTGATAATAAATTTAAACTAGTTTACTATAAATTTCCATACGTGGTTGTATAGTATTGGTTTTGACTTTTAATAAATCATATATCACCTTAAAAATGATTAAATGGACTAATTCTCTTCTATATACACATTATCACTTTCCCATGGGGCTGGTCATTGTGCCCTAAAATTGTATAATTATGTATGATCATTTTCAACCTCTAGGGATGATATCGGGGAACCAATTTTATCTTGATCTATGATATAATTAGTTAATATATGTAGTTAATATTATATTTTTATAGTTACTCTTGTTGTTTCACTATTGATTTTCTTCTATAACCAATTATTTGTAATATTCTATAAACCAATTATTGTCTGGAAAATACTAATATTTTATAGTATAATAATGGAGTTGAATTATTATTCTAATTAATTATCCATAACCTATTTTATGAGAAAATGTTGTTGGTAATATATGGATTATTTATGATCACATTTTATATGGAAAACTCAATTTAAAATAAACATATATCATTCTTTTCAAGTACATATACATATATGGATATTTTATTAGTCTGCATAATTAAACTCACATATTTATTAGAAGTTTGGTGTCTATTTATAACATGTAATTATGGTTGTTGGGGATATTTTGTAACTGTGTTTGTAGAAACACTTGTTTTCCAAAGTACAAACTTTTATACATGTCATGAATGAATTGTATTTCTTATAGAAAATTTTATATATATTATTAGTTTAAAATTGATTAATCTAATGTGTATTCAATAAAAAATGTGTTTGTAGTTTTTTTATATAAATTTACAAAATATTTGGGTTTCTAATATATATTTTCATTTTGTAACATATCGTAATATTATATAAGACTCTATATATAATTTTTTTTACGAATTTTCATCATAAAAGTGGGTAAACCATTCTATAAACACTATATCAATATTTAAAATTCTAGCCTCAAGTCCTAGGGGCTCATGAATAACTATTGGTGTAAGTATAACATCATGTTGGGATTCATATAAGAATCCATATTTTTGTTTTTCTATTAAATATAAAATTTTCAACATGAAAAAACTAACATTAGTGAGTTATATATTAGTGATGTCAAGGGTTAAAGAAATCGACGAGAAATATATTAAAGGAAGAATAATTAATAGATTAATTAATTTAATAATATGGATATTTAAACAATAACTATTATAAATTCATGTACATATGGAATAAATTTGGATAACCCACCAAGCCTAACAAATAGATATTCAGTATTTCTATTGGTTTTTATGTTCCCATTGATATAAATAGTTTTCTTTGATTTTTATTTACACTAAAGAGAATTTCTTGTTACATTAGTATGATAACATATTTTTAAAATATCTAAAATATTTCATTTTGATTAAATCTTCAAATAATTATTTTTAAATCATTGAAATAATATATTTATTATTTATTATTTTATAATGTACAATTTTATTAATTTTTTTTTGAAATATTCAAAGAGACATATAAATTATTTTATACACTATGTATATGATGGATATTGGTAGGAATTTCAATCATCACCCTCCAGTGTAATATACCCAATTTATCTAAAAAATAAATTATAATTATTTCACTAAGTAGTGTGATGATGAAAAGTAAAATTGTAATTTATTATAATTAATCAAATATGAAATTATTTAAGTGTCTATTTTAATGTTTATAGCATTATAAATTGATAATTGGTTTTAAATAATAAAAAAAGTTAATAATTAGATAATACATATATTATAAATAAAATGTGGTGTATGATGAACATAGAAAAAAAAAATTGATACATAAAAATTTTAATAAAATTGAAAAAACAAATTATCTATGTTTCTATTTTTTTTGCGATGAATAATTATCAACTAAATCCCATCACTACATAATTCCTACATAATTTGGTGTGAAATATGTAATGATCCGGGGTGATGTTCAAATAGAGTGATAAAACTCAACAAACTATTATATTTATGTATATCTTTGGAAGAAAATATTTTTACCTTATATCATTATTTTTTAAAATTATAACGAGTTGTCCCCCTACAAGGGTCATAAAAAAGGCAGTATCTACGAAAAATAGTTTCACTAAAATTTTATACCTATGTGAAGTGTTAATAGGGGGAGGGATGAGTTTTAGAGTCTCACTAATAGTCTATAATATAAAATTATAATAAATAAAATCTTACTTACTAGTAGTGTAATGTTTTAAAAAAAATATTTGATTATATTTATTGAAAATTTAAAAAAAGACATTTATCATGAGAATAAATGACCTAATATTCAAATAATAATAATTACTAAACCATGAAATATAGACAGAGTAATAAATATATAGTATTAAGGTATTTTTTCCCACAAATACGTCTAACACAATAGATGTACTCATTCAATTACGGCATTTTAAAATATATCTTTATCAAGTATTATATAATATTAATCCTTAACATATAATTTAACAATACAATTCTGGGCCTATAAATGTTGTCACTCACACAATGCATCATTGTAAAAGGTGGGTTTTCAAAAATTCAAGAAGATAAAATTCAAAATATACCATATTATGTGGTCAAATAAGAGTGGTGATTCATGTATATTACAAGATAGTATATTTGAAACATATTCCCATTAATGATGTTGACATGTGAATGTTCCACAAAGTTATTAAAATATTCATATCATGATCAATTGATCTTGTTAGTTCATAGGATATATAAATTATATATAACATACAATTTATATTATACTAAATTACTATGGTAATAAATAGAAAATAATAAACTAATACATATAATAATACATTGGAAAATATATCATTATGTCAATAAGGATAGAGTGATTTTGTAATGTGTCATGAATGGTGAGAACATTCCATATTTTTTTAATCTATTACAAATTCATGTTCAACCTAACATAATATATTTAAAACTACCAACTCATTGATAGTAATGACATTTTATTGTATTTCAATTCAAACATACATAATCAAGAATATATTTTTCTTATTATTAATCACAATGAAAATGAAATTTATACAAAACCACATTTTTTTATTTCATGTGTTAAAATACAGTCATGTTTCAAATATAGAGGAATTGATACAATTTTTAATTTTTATTTCAATATCATGAATTAAAATTTTGGTAAAATTTGTATAATATTACTTTATTGTTTTTGAGGTGTTGGTATAGTAAGTGGTGTTTAGGGATGAGTTATGCAGGTCTGAGAGATATGAATTGGATTCTTGGTGGTCATATTAGTCCACCATCAACTATGTTTATTGGTAATATGTACCCAGTGCAAACAAATGAGAGGAGTTACCTCTAGTATGGGCCTTTATACTGATTTATCTAGGAATTAAGTAATGGAGAACCTAGGTAAAATTATTATATAATTCAGAATATTTCCCACATTATTGATTTTATAATAAAAAATATAAGGATTTTCTTGGACAATTCATTCTGATGGAAAGGGGTTGAAACTTTATTATACTCCCATAATACCCACCTTATTATCTCAATGTGAGAAAAATTCAAAGGTGTTTATGTAGAATTTAGAATTACTAAAAGGCTCAACTTTTCCTCCTACTTATTCCAATAGATTTTTCTTAATTTATTAGTGTTGATTCAAAATCAGAAAGGTGTAATATTATCAGTAAATTATGTCATTGGATATAATTATCAATAATATATCTATAGAGGATGTTGCAAACACAATAGTTTTTGTTTAGATTAACATGATTTATAACATATCCAAAAAAATTAATTTAATTTATTTGGGTGAAATTTGGGGGATTGAATGAGATATGATATTGGGTATTTTTATTCTATTGGTCTTAGTGGATGTTGGGGTTGTTCACACATCATTACTCAAGGTTTTTGTTGTGGCACATTATTCTTGATTTGTTCATCAACAATTATCAAATAACAATTATCAAATTATTTAATGGGTTGGTAATTTTTCATAATTATTGTTATATTTATGTTATTTTAAATGTTTATTTTTGTAGTTAAGGCCACATATTTCGACGGATTGTGTTCAGTCCATCAAGGTCAATAGTGGTGATGACTCTTTAGTAGGGGTTTAATTCAATTCCATGAGGTTGGTTCTCCCAAAACATTCTCATAATCAATTAGAAATTGTTATATGTGTCATATGATATGTGTTCTAATATCATTCATTTTTATGTCCTTATATTATTAATTAATTTTCATTCATTAACCTATTTTAGTGGTATAATGTTTTTTGGGCCAAAATATATCCTTTAATATTCAGTGTTTTTCCACATTCATTTTTTGTAATGGGCCTACACAAATTTATGAGATGCATGATATTTATACCAAGGGAAGATATATACTAAGTTTGTCAAAACATATTTGAAAAATGATAAATGGTTTTATTACCACCATGTGTGTGGATATGGATAATTTAAGGAGAATGTATTATTTCATGTCTATGAAGAAAAATTTCATTATCTTGTAAATTATTTTACAATCTAGAAAATATTTCATATGGGTGTTTATAAATAATTATTATGTACTATATAGGATGATATACCATTGGAATAAAATTATATGAATTTTAGATGGGAATGCCTAACCATGTCAATTTTTTGGTTGGTGGGGTAGATATTAAACTATACATTATTTTTTGTCATATATCACATTATCCATGATATTTATTAAATAAGGATGTGATTGATAATATTTAATGATATTCTCTTCCCATTTATTTGATATCCATGAACCTAGTTTTTTAAAATTGCAAATGGTATCCTTGTTTGGGAATCCCAATAATGCATTGAGTTATAAAACCATGATTGGGAGAAAATACCAATTATATTAATTTTTTTAAATAATTATATTAGGCTAAAATAGATATAACATTAAATGAATGATAAATTCAAAATTTGTTGGGTAGTTGAGGGACTAACATAGAATAAAGGTTAATTCTATTACTGGGAGAGTTATTGAACCAAGTGATCAACATGATATATATGTCATTTCAAAAAACAAATTACATCATATATGATAAAATAATAAATAAATTATAATTTATTAATTATTATTCATGATTTTATAAATGATTATATATATTTTCATAAATTGAACACTCATTCCTACCATGTTCAAATTATATAACAGGAATATTTGTTGCGAGATTATGTGAAACAATAGTTTTTGAAATGTAGTTGGAAGACATATATCAAATCTTTTGTAAGAAAATACAAAAAAATTTAAAACTTGATAGTATAAAATAGATTAATATGTAGTTTAGTCAGTCATTCCATAAATAGATATGTTTTTTTCACGAAATAGTATTTTCTATTTTTTGGATATCGATCCTTCTATATAAATATTTTGGTACAAGTTGGACTTCATTCCATCCATGAAAAAGTAGTATTACACAATTTATATTTTGTATGAGTTCGATAGAATTACAAAAATATATTTACAACCATGATTTAGGACAATAATAGTTATATGTGACTCCTCCAATGGTCATTATTATATGATATAGATTTGATGAACCCCAAGGTGGATGTGATATGCACTATTAGATGTTATGCCTATTGAGAATTTCGTTATATATGTTATGATATTTTTTAGAATGAGTTATTACATTTTGACATCATTCATAATTTGTATCAATATTATATTTTCATATTATTTAATGAAAATGGTGAAGCATCTACAATAACTACCATGGGACCTATGCATCACTCATGGTTGAAAATGTTTTTATATTTACAGTTTTTTATTTAATTATTATAATATTATCCTATATTATCATGCATTATAAATAATGTATATGTTATAGAACTATTGACGGTTATCTTGAATGTTTTAGTCACAACCATATTAGCGAAATATATATATTAATTCACCAAGCGGATCCCATGAATCTATGCGTCAATAGTCAAAATCTATGTTAATATATGTTTAGTTGGACTGGAATTTCAATGTTAGGATATGAGATCATGATATTTCCCATTACTAAATTGTGACTACCTACATTTTTTCTTTTTTGGGGGTTATATAAGATCATCCTGTAGAATATCATGTTGGTATCCTCATGTCTAATTGAAATTATGATATCTTATTGAATTATATCAAGTGGGTTATTGTTTCTATTTTGAGGAATCTAGGATGGATTGAAATCATTGTCCTATAAGCATTTTAATGGATTGTTATATGTTAATTGTAGTATAATTTCAAGTTATCCATAATAGTGGTAGAGTCTTCCCATTATATATCTACAGAAACAATCTACTTCTTACAATCTTTGAGGGTATGAGGTGGAATTCATGAGGTTACTTGACAACGAGATCTAATTACTAATTGTGTGATAATAGAAGGGAGATTATAAAGTGGTATCATTACCAAGTTATCTTTTTACAATTATTTTGGATATGGTAGTCTAAATATATGAATGTTAGGGTCATGTTATAAATGATATGTATTTCGTCAATTGAAAACCTACACGAGCTAATGTTTATGATTCCATGGATAGATATTGATGTTACATATTTGGTTTGTTAGAGTAGGGTTCATTATTTCATGTATGATGTTCTATTTAAGGATTTATTTACTATTATCTTTGATTAATCTATGAAGAGGAATTCATAAATTCATCTTATTATATTTTTGGACTAATATATCAATTTTTTGTTTTTTATGGGTTAAATCTATTGTTATTTAATAGGTTCTAGTTATATTAAATTGTCAGAAAAACAAAATATAGCTTGTCTCCTATATTACATAATGGTCAAAATCTGCATACATGGGCCCCTATTTAATAATGTTATTATAGTATATAAATTAATTAGTATAATCATATATATATCAAATACATGTAAAAGGTTATATAATACCCTTTCATTAAAAAATGAGTATAGTGTAATAGGATATCTTGTCTAATACTTCAATATCTCTTTTAATATGATATTATAAGACATAACAATATGTATAAGGCCATAATCTTCATTAAGGTAGATTGGTATGTCAAATCCATACGAGGTTTATTACCCTATATTAGGTATTTGTATTTAGTATTATATCAATGACATATACACATCCATTAGGATATGTTTTTTGGACGGTGAGTGTCCTTATGGTATTTAATAATGGATCGAGGATGTTGCATCCAAATTTTTGGCTTCACATGGTATTATATGTAGAATATCTGTGGGTGTCTATATATATTATTATGTGGTATAATATATTTGTGTAATGAGTTTAATAATTTGGTATTAGTGTTTATGATGTTTGTGTTCATCATGAGTTATGATATATGAGTATATCCAAAGGGAGGGGGGTTATCCCAGGTACATATATTCCTATAGGTATAAGATGATCGATTAGATGATTTGTATTATGAAGACAAAACCCATTTTGGGTGAGATTGAGTATCTTGTCAAGAATTGATATTCTATTGGTAAATAAATTTTGAATGAAATTTTAGTGTCTTTATTGTTATAGGTTTAACATGAATGAGAGGATTCATCATCTTATATATTATGTGAGAAAAATATGAGAAATGAGGATATTTACTCATAAAGGTTTGAAAATTGATTTATAGTAGTTTGAAACTATGTTATTTGATTTATTGAATATTTTTAATAATCATTGAGGGATAATGAGTATCATTAATGTTCGAATTTGATGGATACTCTCCTCTAATATGTAAAAAAAATTTAGATTTTCATAACCCATGATGTATAGATAAAGGAGTGGCCAAACCTAAGTAAGGTGAATGTGATAATAGTGTTTTTTAAGGTTAGGTAATCCCCATATGGAATCTATAAAATTAACATCGGTGGATTTTTGGATATCATTGGAATATGAAAACTATGTTCTATAGGTATCATGACTGTTGGGGTGTGAACAAGATAGGTGATGTTTATGAATGATAATTTCATTTTTTTTCCTTTATATAAGCTTGATAAGAGAGTTATGATCATGTCCAGTACCTTGAGATTCATATATCGGCAGGACAGTGGGACTTGACACATTGTAATAATGGGGAATTTCATTTTTGTTCCTCTAAGTCTTAAAGTTGCATCGTGGTTGCAGATAATTTATAGTAATAGATCACACTTAAAGGTAATTAAAATTATTTATTATAGTGGATATAATTGATGAATCGAGTCATAGATATGGAATGGAATTAGGGTGTTTGACGTTGATGATATATTATTAATTGGTCAGAGCTAGAGAAGATCATATAAATGATCATGTATGTTTTACTAGTTAGAGAATGGTTACCTTGGGATATGAATGGAATATGAGATTTGGTATCCATAAATATGTAATGTAATGTTTTATGGGTCATGATATTGTGTGTATATAGAGTGTATAGTCTCTTAATATTGGGGATTTAATCACTTTGGATAAACGTAAAGTATAATATGATGACTGTTGGTTCTAGTGATAGTCTATTGGTATGAGTTACATGGAATAATGGTAATGAAATATAACAGTTCCAAGGCTATAATGTGTAGGGAAATTGATATATTTAAAATATATAGTTATACAAGGAGGATTCCATTGTTGATTATAATGTTTTCATGGAATGATGGTGTATGTTGTCATGAATTGTGAGATTCATATATCGCTACATTATGTTGTGATTATTGATTATCAGTAGTATATGAAGGTTATTACGAAAGGATTTATGTTATCATTGGATCATAGAGATGGGATAAATATGTATAACTCATCAATAAATACACTTATTATGTGTAATAATCTCAATTTATCTATTATTGGATTTTAGTTAGGTTCATGATCATATATTGAGAATAAGAAAAAAAAATTAGGGAGCACTCCATTGGGTGGATATTGTTATAGAACATATTTATAAAGGATTTGTGTGATTAATGTTTGGATAAACATGTAATGTTACCCCTACTCATAATTGGATATAGTTAGTTTTAGTGCATAGATTAAAGAAGATCGGTTAACAAAAGAATTAGGAAATACCTATTTATTAGAGTTGAATACAATTCACTTGTGTGCTAATGTTAAACACTGCAGGAAATAAGGACATTTGCGACGTGCCTTTTGTAGCGGGATCCCGTCGCTAATGTGCTTTTGCGACGGGGGTCCGTCGCAAATAGAACGTTGTGGAAAACGACGTCGCAACAACAATTATTTGCGACGGGCCCATCGCAAAAAGTATTATTTGCGACTGGAATATTTCCCGTCGCAAATATTAGTCGTTATATTTAAAAAAAACTGTTTAAAAATTATTTGCGACGGGCCCGTTGTAAATAATTTTAAAAAAAATCAAATTTTTTTACTAAATTATTTTAAATAATATAATAATAATACTATTTTCGACGAGCATAGTATCCCGTCGCAAATAATATAAAAAAATAAAAAAATTAATTATTAATAAATTATTTTAATTAATATAATAATAATCCAATTATAATTCATAAATTAAAAAATATATTAAAAAATTATTTTAATTAATATAAGAATAGAATTATAATTCACAAATAAAAATAATAAATTATTAATAAATTATTAATAAATTATTTTAATTAATACATTAATAATATCATTATAATTCAAAAATAAAAAATAAAAAAATATTAATAAATGATTTTAATTAATATAATATTAATACAATTATAATTCATAAATAAAAAAATATATTAATAAGTTATTTTAATTAATATAATAATAATAATTTTATAATACATTCAAATATTAAAATAGTTCAAATATTTCAAAAAAATAAAATAAAATTATAATAAAATAAAATTTTAATATATATATATAATTTAATATTATAAAATATAAATAATATTATTATACATATTAATATATTTATTTCAAAATATAATATTATTTATATTTTATAATGAGACAAAAACTATGAATAGAAAAAAATTCATATTTTGATTTAACGAACTTTATAACAGAAAAACAAACTCTAATCTGAAGGTTGGGGGAAGGGGGAGGGGGGATCTGCAGATGCTGGTGGAGGAAACTCCATCCCTAAAGCACGAGTGAGTCGGCACGTGTACTCCATCTGCTCTTGTTGCTGCTGCTGCCAGCGACTCATCTGCTCCTCGTACAACTGCTGCTGGCGTTGAAGCTCCTCCTCATGTTGTTGTTGCTGCTGACGCATATCCTTATGCTCCTATTAGAGACTCTCTATCAGTGCAGTCTGAGATCGCAACAGATCCTCATACTGTGTAGCAGAGAAGATGCACGAGCTCCTGTCGAGCTGGATGCCGACATCGCAGCACTGCCATAATAATCTCTGGGAGTCTGTCGAGAGCTGATACCAACTACCCAGCCCTTCTCAAAGGAATACTAGGTGGCCTGCATCCATGATGCCTCATAAAACTGACGGCCACTGGTCTGATCTGATGACTCGACCTGACTCTTAGGCTAGGTCTGTGACGCTGTGGCCTCATATGACTCCTGTAGTTGCAATTTAAAATTAAAATTATGAATATATTATTTGCAGTTAATTTTTAAACTTGAAAACAAATAAAAGTCAACTTAATTTTCTCGATGATGAGATCCACTTAAGCTAACTCCACTGTTCATTGTTTTTTTGATTCCCCATATGCATGTGTATGAAATCAAAATCCATTCACAACATATGAATTATAAGTTTTAACAAGTTTGGAAGGTGGGTTACTCAATATACACAGCCGTTTGTCAATTTTATCAGCATGTCGACACACCTGAAAATTTGTGAAATAACTATCAATATAGTAAACTATATATTGAATGAGTTGCTAAAAGATAAAGAATTTATGTTACCAGTTTTTGAAACCAATGAGAGAAATTTTTCTTGTCGACGTTTTTCAAGAGCAACAGCTGTAATTTGTGGAATTAGTTTCTTGATATGATTATCATAAAACCTATAAAAACAAAGTTATTTACTATAACATAAATGATAGAATAAGTGATATAAACAATTACAGTACAACTGATTTCATTTCTTCACAGTTGAGAATAACATCGGTATGAGCTCTGTGATGTTCATCATCTGAAAGCCAGCGTTCACGAACCCCACCAAAACCAAGCTCTTGCTAGTATAGAACAGATAATTGATTATCGATTTCATCAATATTCCTATCATTCCATCCAATTCGGTTGTGTTTTGAAGGATACCCAGATTCAAAATAATGGGAGAAGAAAAAAGATATTTCCTCTTACAAATAAGCTTCTACAATAGATCTTTCAACAGATGCTTTGTTACGTACTTTTCTTTTCAATTTTTGCATTCATCCTTCGAATGGGTACATCCATCAAAACTGTACTGGACCTCCACATATGTCTTCATATGGAAAATTTAATATCAAATGTTCCATTGAGCTGATGAAAGACGGTGGTAATTTTTTTCCAGTTTTCATATAATTACAACAACATCTTCTTCATGTTTGCATAGAGCATCATATTCTACTGTAGCGGCACAAATGTCCCGAAAAAAAATATGACATGTCTGTTATGGAATCCCAAATCGTATAATTTAACAGACCTCTTAATCCAATGGGAAGAAGTATTTCCATTATAACATGAAAATCATGACTTTTTAATCGAGTAATATGACCATTCTTTACACATCTACCCAAATTGGAAGCATAGCCATCTGAAAGTCTCAAATCTGCAATCCACTGACAAAATAATAAACGGTTTTTTTAGACAATGTATAATCTGGTTTTGGTTTCAATAACCTTTCTGTTCTAACATTCTCAAACAGTTCCTTTTTTGAACGCCTGCAAATTTTTGTAAGATCTAAACGTACATTTACATTGCCTTTTCTCTTTCTTGGCATATCCAAAACTGTATGAAACAAATTACCAAAAAAGTTCTTCTCAATATGCATGACATCCAATATGTGGCAGACCAACAAATCAGACCAATATGGAAAATCCCAAAATATGCTATGTTTAATCCAATTGTGTTCTTTCCCAAAACCAGAAATTTTCTGTTGGTTTATTGTGGGACCAAAAGTTATGTGAGGTAATGAAAATACAACTGATTTTAACTCCGAACCTGATAGCAATTTTGGAGGTCCATCCCTTTCAACTGTTCCTTTTTTGAAATGAGATCTGTTTCTGCGAAAATGATGATCAGCTGGAAGAAATATGCGATGACAGGCAAAATAACAGGGTTTCATTCCATGAATGAGCACAAATGCTTTTTTCTCTCCCATACAGTATGGACATGATTTCTAGCGATGTGTACTCTATCCAGATAACATCCCATAAGCCGGGAAGTCCCTAATGGTCCACATTAATGCTTCTCTCAATATGAAATTTTGTTTCGTAGCAACATCATATGTATTGACACCAGTACTCCAAAATAAACTTAATTCATCAATAAATGGTTTCAAATAAACATCAATATTCTATTTCGGATGTCATGGAATTAGTAATGTCAAAAAGATATAGGGCTCCTTCATCAACATCCATGGAGGTAAATTATACGGAGTTAAAAAAATAGGCCAACATGAATACTGACTACCATAAGATCCGAACGGACAGAAACCATCAGTGGAAAGGCCCAGTTAAACATTTCTAGCTTATAAAGAAAAGGATGGATGCACTCTATAAAAATGATTCCATGAATCACCATCGGCTGGATGATTCAATCTTTTACTGGTTAAAATATTAACATTATGCCATAAATCATTGTCTCTATATTCTTAGACATGTATAAACACTGTAGTCTGAATGTAAGAGGAAAATATCTCAACTGTTTTACAGGAATCAAACCAGACTTCCCATGTTTCCCTTCATTATATCTCGGTTTCCCACATGTGGGACAACTATCCAACGACTCATTTTCCCCAGAATATAAAATGCAGTCATTTGAACATGCATTGATCTTCTGACATGTAGGTCCCAAATTTCGAACCAGCCTCTCACTCTCACAGTAATTTACAGGCAAAACATTTCCTTCGGGTAACAGTGTTTTAAGCAATGAAAATATCTGGTCAAAATATGAGTTTGACATTCTGTTATCTAATTTGATAGCCATAAATTTTTCAACTACTTCTAATTTTCTCATATTGCAGCCAAGATATAATGTATCCTCAACAGACCTCAACAACTCATAAAATTCAGAAGGTACCAACTCAGGATTTGAAGTTATATCAGCCGGAGTTTCTGTGTGTTGAACATATGAACCTTCAACATCATGTAATAAATCTTGAAATCGGGACGGATCCGAAATCATGTTGGTATCACCTACTCTAGAACTGTGTTCACCGTGTTGATACCAAAAAACATAATCTGGTTGAAAACCAAAATACTCAAGATTTTCCCCCACTTTGTCAAACGTGTCAAACGTTCTCAATGCTCATTTTCTACAAGGGAATTTTACTGTGCCTTCTGAAACAAATTCTGGAATTGATGCCGTAAATGATAAAAAAGTCTCCACACCCTCGATATATACTGGATTTAAACCAAAACCGTTTGGACTTCTATGTTTATTTATCCATATTCGGTCATCTAATAATGATTGTTGGCGACCTCGTTGTTCCATGTTTTTCTATAAAATATAAAAGCATTACTGGTTTTGAATAATTTTTTAGAAAAAACACTCAAGAAAGGATAATTATATAGTTTACATCAGACACGACTGACGCAAACTTTTTATTTGGATAGATCTAAAAATCGACCCTTTAAGTATTGGACATGCTATGAATAAAACAAAACCTGTTACAAATATTGATAATTTTAATATTATATAATTTTTTTAATTTTTTAATAATACTAATATTATTTTTTCATAAATATTAATTATATAATATTAACATTATTACATTATTAGTATATTTTATTATTAATATTAAAATAATATAATTTTCTATATTATATACAATTATCTTTTCATCTGTTTGTTTAGCATTCAGTCTCCACATGTAATATTAGCATTCACTTTCACCTCTCAATTGGTGAGTATGTTGATAATTCTGAAAAAGAATGCAAATATTACATGTGGAGACAGAATGTTAAACACACAGATGAAAAGAGAATTGAATATAATATTGAAAATTATATTATTTTAATATTAATAATAAAATATACTAATAATGTAATAATGTTATTATTCCTAATTATTGGTAATTATTCCTAATTATTGGTAATTATTCATAATTATTGGTAATTATTCCTAATTATTGGTAGTTATTCCTAATTATTGGTAAATGTTGGTAATTGTTGGTAAATATAGGTAAATATTGGTAAATATTAGTAAATATTGGTAATTATTTTTAATTATTACTAATTATTGGTAATTATTTATAATTATTACTATTTATTGGTAATTATTATTAATTATTACTAATTATTCCTAATTATTGGTAATTATTCCTAATTATTGGTAATTATTGTTAAATTTTGGTTATTATTGTCAATTATTTATAATTATTACTAATTATCGGTAATTATTACTAATTATTGATAATTATTACTAATTATTGGTAATTATTGGTAATTATTCCTAATTGTTGGTAATTATTCCTAATTATTGGTAATTATTTCTAATTATTGGTAATTATTCCAAATTGTTGGTAATTATTCCTAATTATTGGTAATTATTCCTAATTATTGGTAATTAATACTAATTATTCCTAATTATTAGTAATTATTCCTAATTATTGGTAAATATTCCTAATTATTGGTAAATATTGACAAGTATTGGTAATTATTAGTAAATGTTGATAACTATTGGCAATTATTGGTAATTATTACTAATTAGTACTAATTATTGTCAATTATAACTAATTATTGGTAATTATTGTTAATTATTACTAATTATTGGTAATTATTTGTAATTATTGGTAATTATTAGTAATTATTAATAATTATTACTAATTATTAATAATTATTACTAATTATTGGTAATTATTCCTAATTATTGGTAATTATTCCTAATTATATGTAATTATTCATAATTATTGGTAACTATTGGCAATTATTTGCAATTATTGGTAAATATTGGTAAATATTGGTAATTATTGAAAAATGTTGACAATTATTGACAATTATTGGTAAATATTAGTAAATATTGATAATTATTACTAATTATTACTAATTATTGGTAATTAATGTTAATTATTACTAATTATTGGTAATTATTGATAATTATTGGTAATTATTATTAATTATTACTATTTAATGTTATTTATTTCTAATTATTATTAATTAATTCAAATTAATTTTAATTTTTAATAATTACTGCTAATTAATTCTAATTACAACTAACTATTTTAAATTAATTAGTGTTTAATTTATCTAATTACTGTTAATTATTAATAGTTATTCATAAATATTTGTAATTAGGAATCAGAAAAAAAAAATTATAAAAATTTAAAATAAATAAATAAAATAAATATTAAATTAAAATTTAGATAAAAACCTTAAACTTGATGTCAGTATTGAGCCACTGCAGTTGTAGGACACCACCAACCGACTCCTCGAAGTCAGAAATTTTTTTTTACAACTGATCGTCGTAAGAAGTTCAGATTGAAAAAACTGTAACGGTTGGCAGTATTTATAGGTTAGATTAATTGTGACAGGCTTATTTGCGACGGGATTCCCATCGCAAATAACCTCGTCCGCATTTAATAATGGGCGACATTAAAATAGTTATTTGCAACGGGTCCCGTCGCAAATAACTCCTGCCGCCGGAAGATTTGTGACGGGACTGCAGTCCCGTCCCAAATACTCTTTAACCGCCGCCAGTTAATTGGGATGGGGTTAGAACCCCGTCGCAAATTAACTTCGCGTGGTTTCGCGCGCATTTCGCACCATACCGTTTGCGATGGTTAAAAGAAACCTGTCGCAAATAGTCTTTAATCGCCACTGGTTATTTGGGATGGGGATAGAACCCCGTCGCAAATAAATTCTGCACGGTTTGGTGCGCATTTCGTGCCAAACCATTTGCGGCGGGTAAAAGAAACCCATTGCAAATAACAGCTTTTTTGCGATGAGAAACTATTACCATCGCATATAAGCCTTTCCATAAGGTATTTGCGATGGGAATTATTCCCATCGCAAATAACCGTCACTATTATCCATTTTTCCCGTAGTGAATGAATAGTTGATTAACATTAAAAATTTTATATTGAAATAAATTCATGATGGATAAATATTCACTATGAATAAATTTATTAATATTATAGGGGATCCCAATTTGGATGAGGACCATAATTTGTGGTTTCATATTGTTATCTATTCATGTAATAATAATATAATCATAGTGTTTTTTAATCTTTATAAATATTAAAAAATATGTATCTAAAATAGAATAATATTGAACTACTTGATGGTTTTATTTATTTACAATTTTTTGTGGTATTGATCATGTTTACATAAGATTAGTTCATAGCGTTTTTTATTCATGTTAGATTAAATCATTTTCCATGGTAGAATTCATTTTTAATAGTTTCGTATTAGTTCAATCATGGTTGTATTAGATTCAATATTTCTCCTTGTTATAAATATTCATATTCAATGTTAGAATAAAAATATAACCACGCAAAATTTATTTCTTTTCCATGTCATATTTAATTATTCACTAAAATATATTTTTTTAAATCTAATGATTAATCTCTATGAAACTATGGATACATTTTTTAGTGATTAGTTAAGTAATTATTATGTAATTGTTAAAAGAATAACCTATAAATTCCACTATCACATGCATTAGGAAAAAATAATCACTTTCACAATGTTTTGTGGTTAATAAAAGTCACACTCTTAGTGACTATCCTCCATTATGAAAAACTTCCTTCACCCACTCTATTATAATGTCTCAGGTTAATTTTAATATATTAAAGGGAGGAGATTATCTTCATATATAAATTTTAAATATTGATGTATCACCCATATAAATTTATTCAGCACATCTTATATGAGAACAAACATGTAGGATACTTGTATATTTTTATCTTATTAGGATATTATTGTAAATATTATATAACGAATACCCTTCATATTATATGAATTTTGAAAACCCTGTCAACTCATAAAAAACTATGATATTATGATTACCAAAAAAATAATTATTTTTATATTTTTCTTTTTCAAAATGGTCTGTAATCATGATTGATTCTACCTATTATTATTTAATTAATGATAAAACCTTATTTTAAATAGTAATGAGATAATTACACCCCTTATTTCCCAATGTTCATCCACTAGGATTTAATTAATATACATATATAATCCTCCTCATTTTAATTGGTCATAACATCGAAAACATTCACTTATTAAGTCTGTATAATGTATTACTCCTATTATCTGTAATCTAGAATCATGTTCTCAGTGATGATACTATATCTATGAGTTATAATTTATGCTCAAATACAATGTAAATTATTTTACGAATAAACCTAAACCACACCACATCATTGGCAGTTTTAAAAAATATATGAAAATTTAAAATGGTATGTTCATGGTTAAGTAACACACCGATCATTATTTGGTTACTTTCACATAGTATTCTATTGAAAATTATATTAAACTACATGGAATATTTCCTTGTCATATTCCAATAAAATACTGAATAAATTTATCTTGGTTTCATTACATTATATAAAAAATCATTTAACTTGGTTGTATTTTCATAAAAGGTAATTCATTTTTCATGAATCCATGGGCTTAAACAAAATAATAATAATCCCCATCAAATAAAAATAAAATTAATGAAATTTCTGATTTTCAAATACTGCACTACATGATATTGAATTTCATTTATATGGATATGATGAAATCCCTTTAATTTAATGGTACAAACTCTAAAGCAGCAACGACCTCTCTATATGGTTATGAATTTTAGGGTTTATATATCATTGGATTTAATGTTTTGTGAAAATAATATTTATGTGACATATGGTGATCCAATCATACATAGGTTCACATCAATGATTTATATCAAACATACTTTGTCATAAAAAATATAACATGTATTTCCACTCAGAATGATTTCATGAATATGTTATTAATATATACAAGGGATATATGATATGAATTGAAACTCTTCTTTGGATTATCCAACCTCCCATAATGGTTACCTTATTGAGGAATTTAAACCATCAATATAACAACCCAAAGAATTCTAATATTTTTATATTCTAGATATGTAAATGAACAACATGTAGGAAGGATTGTATTGGATTATAGAAATAATAAATCTAATTTAAAATACATTAACATTAAATATATCAATTAATAATGTACTTTTTCTTATCAAATGATGTGTTTGTTATTCCATGTACTTTTCTACATATCATTTGATGTATAATATTTATATTTAACGGTTAATTGTGTCTATGATTGGATATTTATACTGATTTATTCTTTTGGATGTATTATTTTAAAATTTATGAAATCTATGTTAAATTTCATGTTTTTATTTCTAAATTATTATTTGTTTAGTACTTCTGAATTTTTTTATTATATTGTTATGAATTATATTTTTATATAAATCTATTAAATGTTGTAACATAATTCAATGTTATTTTTTTATTTTATTCAATTGATATTGTTTGTTATTTACCAATTATTTTATACATTTTTATCTAATTTCAATTCTAATAACATATTAATGGGATAGTTTTTAAAATTTCATGTTTTTTTATTTAACATGTTTATAAATACCTTTTTTTAAATGACATAATTAATTTACCTCATTTTTGTGATGTGTAGGCAGTAATTATTTGTGTAGCTCCACACTTCTATGTTAGATAATCCATTATGCTTAAAAAGAGTTGTTTCTCAACATATGATATTTAACATCTTTCTTTTAAAATAATTTTCATATGCCTAATACAATTATATTACATAGTTATTTCTTGAGAAATAAATCATATGAATAAATATGTGATATTCTAAAATATTTTCTCATCCAAATAAAACAGTTGAACAACTTTTTGTTCATCTAAAAATTAAATAAACCATGCGGTGAAGAGGAAATAAAAATTTTATGTGACTCATCAAAAATGTTCAATGGGATATATGGACACAATTTCATTCTTAAATAAGATAATTTTAGACATGTTCACTATTTATTTCTGATAATATTGAAAATTGGTAAAAAAATATTATTTATTTTCGGTATTCTTGAACCACATTTGTTGGGACTATGGAATCGATGATGAAAGAGTCTAAATATTTTATATAAGGAATAAAAAAACCCTTGATTGGATTTTACAGATTATACGCCTAAATTAATTCATATTTTATCAAATGTCGAAGATCAATTTTAGACAACATATTAGTTGAAAAATTAATATCTATAAAAAATTTCTATTAAACTTATGGTTTTTCAAATAAAATAATCCTTTTCTGGGAATTTGATCATGAAGTGATCAAATATTCTGCATAGAGGAATAAAATTTTGTGCCACCATTGAATGCATCGATATTAATTAATCCAATATGATCTTTTTAAAATATTTATATCCAAAACAATATGATTTTAATATGATAGACCATTACTTTTATATGTCTTGATTAATGATGGGAAATTTTAAATAAATTTGAGAGTTTGTATTTTTGTTTTTGTGTGAGTTTGATTTGTTGAGGGTGTTGGAATCAAAATTATTCTTTTATTATTATTGCATTATTAGAGTTGGGGGAATTATTTTTGAACAATGTTATTACATGGGGTAATTGAAACTATCTCCAAATATTAAGAACATGTTTATTTAAAAAGATTTATTTCTTTAATCAAAATCATGGGAAATTCAATTTGAGAGTAAAGAATTAAATTGGAATCCTCAGATGCTGATGTTATTAATGTTGGAAAATATAGATGTAAATATTCAGGTGAATTTCAACTAATTTTTAGGATTATGAATTATGTTCTCTAGATAATAAATAGATTCTGTAACTAATTAATTGTGTATACGACATATAATTTTGAATTATATTAATATGGTTGTGTGGGATGAATGTTCACATCGTTGTAGAGTTGATGATTATGGGGGAAACAACTCTACCCATAATTGCATCTAAAATAATGAAAATGGTCCAAAATAATGTTATCTACTATTTTTACCTATATACTTCTTTCCAATGAATGATTTTTGGGTAACTCATGGTCTAATTTATAGTGAAATTAATTAATGACAGATGTAGTGAACAATCAATTTTTAATATCTGTTGAAACAACTTTAAAAAAAATAAATGAATTTGATGAAGGCGATTTTGTTTTAGGATATGACAAATGGGGATATTGGTGAAGGATTATACATGAGATAATTATTTCCATACAATCATGTAGTTTTATTAATTGTTTTATTATATAAAATAAATATTTAGAGCCTAAAATGGGGATATTTTTTTTCTATTTTTCCGATATTGTCACTCATTTAAATTTTTTTCACTATATACCCTAAATATAATTTATAAATAAATTTTTTTGATTCATTTTCTCTCTATTTTAGAGATATCCTACTTATATAAATGGAGTTATAATTTTATAATTTATTCAAGGATGTGAATATTTGATGTTACTTTGATGTAGAATTTATAGTTCTATCATAGACATCAAATATGTCCATTGGAAAATTATAATATGTGAATCGAGGAGTTTTGACTCTATATATATATACTTGGGAATGATTTCATACTTTCAAATTATCTAAAATGTTCACTTCTTTCCTCTATCATTATCCAAAGTCTCTTATCAGATTTACTATGTTTTGGAGATCATGTGATGATCTTTTTTTTGGGAATAAATAATGTATGATTATTTTTTGAAAATGTTAATATTTTGATAATTAATATAGATCTCATGTACTAAAAGACATGTCATGTATTTTTATTCACTGGTTTAGAATGGCTAGGTTTGTATATATATATATATATAAATTGAGTACATACAGAGTGAGGTTGTGTTTTTGTGGTTAAATAATATAGATCAGTGATAGTACGTACATGGTGGATAATTTAGGTTATGTTTTTCTTTCTTGCAAACATTATTCCATCGTCTTTTATATGTTTCACTTTTTTTATTTTGTTAATTTTGTTCTATTCACCATCACAATTTTCCATAATTCATATCTTGTTGAATATTATTCTATTACGTCTATAAAAATAATGAAAAATTAAAAAAAACAAATAGTGGTATAAACATGGATAAACACACTACTTCCATGAGACTGACCCTTGGCGTAACCACTTGTATATATAAAGTAAAATAATAATACATATATTATAGTTCAGATGAAATGATACAAAAAATGTGTATCATTTTAGAAATCCATTTCCTAACTTAATTTTTTATTTTATTTTATTATTTCTTATTAATATATATGGATTTGAAAATTATAAAAAAATTGTCCCAATTATAATCCTCTTATGTGAATGAGGTTACACAATATCTAAAATAATTCCAAAATTGGAAAGATTGAATTTTATTAATGGAAAAATATTTACATGAAATTTTACATATTGAAAAATTAATGCATGTATTTGAATCTTGAGATTCATATCAAGAGGACAAGAAGAGTAAACAAGCACTCAACTAACAATTAAACTAGACTCTATGAAAGAAATGAGTAAAAAATATGAAATATGTAATAGATTATATATGTGGCTGGATTTTCAAGCCTATAGTCCATGCATTCCATTGGAAGATAATTTATATTTTCAATATTTATATTATGAAAAAAAGGATTGAGATATTAGGTAAATTAATTATATTAAGATAAAAGTCATGATTTGTATGAAAAATATTTATTTGGAATCCATTGGGATGATTTAAATTTCAATTAACTAATGGGGTTTCCACCTTTTTATATGATGAACTAGGTCATTATTTATACTCATATTCCATGGATGATAACACATATTGTTTATTTATTATTTGGAGATACTAGATGATGTTGAATACCTCACACTATATTAGGAAACACTCTATAGAGAACCAATTATTATTCAATAATAAATAATTGGAAATATTTTTAGATTTGTTCATTATATAGAAGAAGATTTAACTTTATTTGGATCAAATTATAATTTAAAAAGTATTGAATAAATTTATCCCGCCATTGGTTCTATAGATTTAGAAAATCATTGTGATTTCATATAGAGGGTTGACATTGATTACATTGTACTAATAAAAAACATAGGAAACTCCCAAATCAAATTATAAATCAAGCATTAGTAGTGCTTAAAGAGAAAGAGGATATCGATGAAATGTTAAATAGTAAAAAATGGATGTTTATACTAAAGTTGTTTTTTATAAAGAATTTATATAGAATATAAAAACATAATAACAATCAAATTAATTAATTAAATTTTTATAATTTGATATCATTAAGCCTTCAAGATAAAGAATGTTTATTTACCACATGATTGTTTTCTCCCTTACACTACTCCATGAATGTTATAATCAGAAGAATTGTACAAAAAGGAATCTAAAATTGGATATTCCAATATATATTTATGCTTCATAGATTTGATATTGGTTAAAAGAACTTATGGTGGTTCTTATTAATGATACCATAAGCACAATATGGTTTCTGTTGACCATTGGTTTTCCAAGTGGGGATATTCAATATTTATAACTCCATTGGATGGATAACCCCATTATTAAATCCTCTAATATATTTTCTTTAATTTTATTTATTATACATTAATTATTTTTTCGTCTTTGAATGAAATAAGAGTTGTTTAATTCCAACATGTGGTAACCAATATTAGAAAATGTTTCATAACTTCTTGAGATTGGATGTTGTGTTCTTCCATCCAAGACATTAAAAGAGTTTAATTTTCTTATTAATATTTTAAATCATGTATGGGTGGTGCATAAAATTTTTTCATATAAAATTTTTTATTATGATTTATCATTGTTCAAACATTATACCTAATTGAGTTTAATTGACAATTAATTTTTGTTTTTTGTACATAATAATTTCATATATATTTTAATTTATATTTAGAAAGTGCTTTTCTAAGAATAGTATGAAATTATCTCCACGAATAAATTCAATGTTTTTACTAGATCAATAAATTCTTCTTTTAAAGAAACATTGAACTAATTTTATTTATTCATTCTCTTTTGTATTACTTTTTTTAAATTATATTATATAATTCCTGACATACTAACATTTTAGGAGCATATATATGGAATATTAGTGGTATTTAGTTAGTGGGAAAATAAGTGATATTTTTTTTACAATTATCTCAACTAAATATAGGTTTATAATATGATACATTTGGTAAGATTTTTTTATTATTATTTCCCAATCTTGACAATCCACTTACAGGTTTTTGGATGAAATTAATGGATGAATGTTTGATTTTACGTTCATTTTCACACAGAAATAATTATTTTAATTATCATTTTTTCTGATCCATTTTTACTACATTTTTCTACTTATAATTTGGTGTTCATGGGTATTTTATTGTTTCATTGAAAAAAAATTACACTTCAAATACTAAGAAGAATATAATTTGAAATACATTAGTATTTACTAATGTTTTTTATGAAGTGATAATTTGATTTCACTTGTGCATATTGTTACTGTTTATTATGCATGCAGAAATAATTTATGAACTATCTTATGACCCTACCAATAATTTTTTCACTAATGAATATTAAATCATTTTTTATATAAATTTTCTATAAATCTATTCCTACATAAATTCAATAATATATTAATTTTTTTATTTTATGTATGGGGGATGGTTATTTAATAAATCCTATGGTTATATAGTTTTAAATTATCAATAAAAAATAAATTTTTTATAAAATTTGATTTTTATATATTTAAATACTTATCTCTATTCGGATAAAATATTTCATGAGCTTGAAGATTGTAATAAAAAACTAAATAAGTTAATCTCATTGACAACATGGATTTAACTGAGAAGATTATTTCTATTTCCCTTTTGAAATAAAATTTTTATGGGTTTTAAAAAAAATGTAATATAATATTCATTACATTTGAACATATTTTTTGGGTTAATATCTTGTGGTATGAATCCTAAATTATTGTGAAAGGAAAATCTAAAACTAGTTTTAAATGTTATATCTTATTCTATCATAATTTTATTAAAAAAAATTAATCTTTTGGTAGGATATTTTTTAATCAAACTATTCTCACTACACCTAATATGAGGATGTTTCAATTTATTTTGAGACCTTATTTTATCTAATTCTATTCTCATGGTGGAAAATTTAATTTTGTACTTCCATTTGGAAGAAAAATAATTGTTTTTTAACACAACTAAAAATCATTAGTTTCAGTCACTTTTGAAAGACATCAACCAATCAATAAGTAGAAACTAATTAATTTTATTGTGGTAATTAGTTTTTTATCTTTATAATATCAATGGGAGAAGTCAAATTAAAAAATTATTATCTATTTCATTATAATTATGTTAATTTCTTATTTAATTTCCACAACATAATTTATCTAGAAAATTCAACGAGGAGATGAAAAAATCTATGTTTTCAGAAATATAATATGGAATTTTATTATTTTAATTAATTTATATTTTATCTTATTATTAATTTTTAATAATATTACCATTAAATGATATATCATAACTCTTTATTCTTCATTATTTTAGACTCTTAATATTTATTTTTTTTGTCTAATTTCAATTTAGGTAATTTTAATTTTGTAAGTTATTTGAAAAATTATTTTATAATTATAATGTATTATAATTTTAATTTTATCCTATTTTTATTTATTTTTTCTTTTTTAGTAACTAATTTGATTATATCATATATCATATAGGTAAGGTGTTAGATATATTTATGTAGTATTGCAGAACCTTGTAAGAAAAATTTTTATGTCAGAAGTAATCAACTACACTACATAATTATTTTTTTCTTATTTCATTATAATATAATTATCATCCATGTAATATAACTACCATATGATAATCCTTATCATCATATAATTTAAATTACACTGTAAGAGAAATTATCTTTCAAGAGAATGAACTATCTATAGGGTTCAACCACATCTAATGAATTATCAAATAGATGAAATCGAGATGTGAAGTAGACGAAAAAATATAATGTCAATTGAAAAAAGGTTTTATTGGGAATATGAACAAAAAACCATGCTTTATAATATTCCCTTAATCATTTTCACAATTCAAAATTATGATTTTTTAAGTGGTCTGAATAGTCAATTTATTTTTTGGTTTTTTGAACCATGTGTATTAGGATTATGGATTCAGTTTTGGAATAGACTGAATATAGGATCTAGAGAAAAAATTAACCCTTGATAATCATTTTTTATCATTAACCTAACTTATTTTCATATCAATGAAATATTGAAAATCATATTTAAATTTCTTCTACAATGTGAAAATGAATATCGATCTAAAGAATTATAAATAATTGAAGGTGAAATTGAGTGAAGGTATATCAATATGAGAATCATATCATCTGGTGGTCTAATTTCTTACACCAAATATTTAAATATCGAAATGGTTTCAATGATAATGATGAATATTGCAATAAAGAAATAATTATTATTAAATAGATAATAACCATGGATAAGTTTCTTTAAAGATGATTTAATATGTGTTTGACCTCCTATGATTCAATATGAGTAATTTATGAAAATAATTAGATTTTCGATTATGGGTACTATGTGAGATTATTTTCATAGAGTATGGACTTCTGATTTCTTTCCTTGTTCCAGTTTCATGTTCTGATTTGGAAACATGTTTTTTGTTAAATATACTTAATTGGGGGTAAATTTTGAACATTCACCCCCAATTAATTCTCAAGGGTTTTGAGATGATGATTTTCTCTAAACATAAATGAGGAAAATTTTCTACGCGACTAAAGAATGGATGATGAATCCTTAAATATCAAAGAAATTGAAGATGAATAATATGGATGAATATGAGGGAATGAATTTCAATTTATGTATAAAACTTAGAATGAATATATCTTGATAATGGTTTTCAGTAATTTTAATAATGCATAAGAGAACTAAATGTGATGTAGTAAATGAATAATGTTTTGTTTTATAGTTATTCTATGTGAAATATATTTGATTAAGATGGTGGTGTAGACACTTCCAATAATTTTTTTTGTTGTAATGAAGTGGGATACATACATTATTATCAATTATTTTCTATTATAGAGTTGATATAACACATGTTGTTGGGATCATTAGTGAACAATATTTAGTGAAATTTGTTAATGACATTTGGAGTGAAAAAAATTTGATTGAAACTATTAGACATATCACATAAAAAATAAGTAAAATCAATATTTCTATTGAAGTTTTTCTTACAACAAATGAATAAATTTTAAAATGGCGAAATATTCCACATGGAATAATTTTCCCAGAAATAATTTTGTTGTAAAATTTATTTTATTTTTTTAAATAAACTATTATAGACTTCAATAGGGAGTTTCTATTTACATTTTTGAAATATTTTATCCCCTTTAATTATATATTGTATGTGTTCTATAATTACATTTCTTAAATACAATTCTTTATTTATTTCAATCCGCCTTATAGTGAACTTTCTACTATATAAATAGAAGGTAAACATATGAAAACCTTCTTGAATTTGAATCTTGAATCGTTCCATGAGATTGAATGTTCAGTTTAATAATCGACATCAACTACTTTGTTGGGAAATTTTGAATGAGAATGGAGGTGTTATAAAGGTACAACCACTTATAGTGATAGTTTGAAACTTTATTATTCAATATCATTTCCCTCTTATCTCTAATTTAATTATCATGGTGTAATTGGACTGTTCATGTGTTTTCATGATCTTTTGATAATCAATTTTTTGAGTAAGTCATTATGTAACAAATGGTTTTCATGTTGTGAATATTTTCAAAAAAAATAGTCTGGAAATGTAATGGAATTCATTCCATGCATGATTATTCATAGTTATAGAATATTGAGGTGTTTGTGTTGATAAATAGATGAAACAATAAATTTTGTCAATTTTTTTTCAAGAAAATCATGTGGTTTAGTGATAGGAAATATAGAGTTGATTATTTTTTTAATATTTTTAATTGTAATTATTTTTCATTCATTCATCATGATTTTTATTCAATTCTTTTCTTCTATTTCATCTCTTCTATTAATCAGAATAGTTTCTCAATCGTCACCTATTATTGAAAATTATTATTTTACTTCTTTTGAAATAATAATTTTTTTTTGAGAAATCACTTGGATAAAAACATTTCTTCTTTAAAAATGTCATTATGTTAAAACCTAATATATATCTACAAAAATATAATATATATCATTGAAGTTTTTTAATAAAATGTGATTTTTTACAAATGGATTCCATATATAATGTTTCCACCCTCATGATATCCCAATTAATAGAAATATAATAACAAAACATGAAATTATATTTTAAATATTATAGAAAACCTAGGAGAAGCATAAAGAAAACTATAGGTTGTTTCACACACCTAAATTATCCACCGGACATTGATCTCATCATTGATAAAGGTCCTAGCCCTTGAGTACTGATTAAAATTTTCTCCAAACAATCACAATCAACATCAAGTGGTTAATTACAATAACAGGGAGAATCAACTCAACATATCAATCTCAATGTTTTTAGAAACTCAAAAAATCATCCAGGTGATGATGCTTTGTATAAAATCCAACCCACAATAGTCAACATAGAAGTATGTGGCCCTAATATCTACATCCACAGACATTTAGTGTCTATCTCTATATAACATAAAAATCTATTACATATTGGATATGTGTATGATTATATCAGGGTATAACCAGTACTATTATATATATTCCTTGTATGAAACCCAAAATTCATTGATATCAATATGAAGATATGACCAAAACCATGCATGATTATCCTATGAAGGTCACCTTAGATATTTTCTACATGACTATACAATTCATGAAATCTTAGTGGATGGTTATCCATGGGGTATATATTACTTGATTATGGGTCATATATTACAGTAGTGTTCAACTTCACAACTATATATTATTTTATCTTACATTGAAGGGAAGCATAAGATCCTCCTAGGTGGGATTCTACTCATAATTTTTTTCATCCATTGTATGATCCAAATAATAATCAAGTTTTTGAACTTATTATATTATTAGAAATTATTTCTATATTATGCTATCCATTATGTTAGGACCCATCCCCTGGGTCCCATGTCGTGACTACCACAAGCCCGCCTTCCAATGGCCAGGGGGTGGTGACACGCACCGAAAGGTGTATTCCCTAAAACGAAAAGGCATTTCCTTTATAGACTATAAACTCCCACAAACAAAGAACACATCAAGATACATACAAAAAGTAAACTATATAGTAAACATGGTTTTAAAAAAAATTAAAGGGTCCAGAATACAAGCCCAACTATAATGTATTATTAAAATTGGAACGTACAAGTAAAACTGAAAACAAATCTTCCGAACACCCTCCAAGGATCCTACCTGAAAGGTATGTACAACCCTCAAATGTTCATCTTTGTGGTACACCTTGTTTAAGGTCTACATCTGGGAATTCTCTAGTCCTGGTACCCTCTTCCTCAGTCTGCGTTGTTCGTCGTCTGCACAAGACACAACAAGGTGTGGGCATAAACTGTTTAGGGGTGAGTATAACAATACTTAGTGGGGACCTCAAGACACCCGAAGGTCTCAAAAATTCACAAATCATAAACCAAAAAACATAGAAACAATATTCAACCCAAAAAAGGTATATGCCCATACATATACCTATGTTATCAAGATATATTCATCTCACATAAGAGGAAAGAATACCCCAATGTTAACACCACAATGTTAGAAGTACCACACATGCAACACCACGAAGGTAGTTGTACCACACAGGTAACTCCATGAAAATATAGTCCCACACAGTTATACTATTAAGATATAAGACTCATCTCACTTTGGTAAAAGTGTAGTATAGAAGTATATATAATTAGTCACGAATCTAGATCATCAAATTCTGTCTAGATGTATAACTGCTGATTATATGAAGTCTGACCCACTCCGGATTGATAGGTACTAACCCCCATTTTGTCCCATACAGGATATGACCCCCAAAAGATCGATATGTTCTAACACACATACGATTGATGAGTTCTGACACATACACTATTTGACCCATATTCGCTGACCCACATAGGATCACCGAGCGTTGACCCACACAGGATCTGAACCACACAAGATCGGTATGCACTAACCCACATAAGATCATTGAGCACTGACCCACACATGATCGATAGGTACTAACCCACACAATAACACACATAGGATATGACCCAACCATAGTCGATAGATAACTAACCTCCGAATTATCCATCTCCAACCTCCGCCTCACTACCAGCCACTGGATTCCTCACACACGGTGCGCTCGAGTTCCATAGAATCTATCCCTCAAGATATAGGTCATACCTCGACCCCCAATAAGTATTAGGGAGAACTATCCCAAATGTCTATCACATAATAAGAGACCCAATGCAACCGATGACATGTCTATCAGACACTCAGTCTTTATTTTATTAGTGTTTCTACTATGAGGGCCTAGTTGGATTTGGGGTTCAATTCAACAGGCCATACTCAAACATTATCCAATACTCAATTGGAGTATACCAAAGGAACCATCACAATACTAGGAATACGATGTCGTAGATGGTTCTTCAAATCGACACCTGATTCACACGATATGACTAGAAAATCATATCTCGGTCTAAAGGGGTCTAGGTCTGCTCTGACCTGGTTGGACCAACACGACCCGACCCAACCCAGTTCCGGTCAACTCAGTTTTCCTGGGCCACAACGGGCCCATCCTGCTATTCCACGGTCCGACCCATCTCGGCCCTCTGGGCCCAACCCAATGGCGCGGCCTAGTGGCACGACCCACTTGGGCGGCCCACTGTCGGGGGGACCACCGTGGGAGGGTACTTCCTAGATGACTCCCGATAGGGAGGTTCCTCCTATATCTCCTGAATGGCCAATGGTCCGTTTAATTATTAGAAGTGGGACCTACCCGAGCGGGTCCTACTGAGTGTGCCAGAACTGGCTAGTCCCCCTCCTCCCAGCGGTACGATGGTGCCACTGTCCTCCACGACCGACCGGGAGCTAGCCACACTTTGGCCTATGCCGCAGCCAAGTGGCTATGACCTCAGTCTCCACCTACAGTGTTGACGTGTGCCACTTCTTTGCTATGCAGCTGGACGGATGTCGGCCGCCACCCTACTCTGCCACAACCAACAATCCGCAACCTTCTGCTCAACCGACGACACAGACGTGCGCCTCCCCCCCTTCATTGCAGTCGGCTGGGTGTCAGCCTCCGCTTCATCCGTGAGCCATTTTAGCCTCATTCCAAGCCTGAAAAATATGACGACCACATATTCGCAATCCTCGGTTCGAGGAATCTGTGTCCATATGAGACACTCAACAAAACATTTTGTTTCGAGTGTCATTAATTATTTGGTGTTGATGAATGCACGAAGAACGCATGGAGAGAAAAGGATTAAGGGGCAAGGTATATTTGCGGGATGATGGACATGTTAGTTTGGCCATCGTCGTTGGGAATCCAAAATATAAAAAATTATCAAATAAATTCAATCATATTTCTATTTAATTCCCCTAAATTGTATTCTCATTGGAGATGGGATGAGGAAGGAGAAAAAAATGATGAAGTCGCTGAAGTCTATCGCTCCCGCAACAGGCTCCAAAGTTGGTTCCTCATTTCAGATCCGGAGAACATTCTTAGTTGGAGAGGTTCTTTAATAAGAGGATGTTTCTCCAAAGGCCCTCCTTTGGAAATCCTTTTCCTCGTGAGAGTTGATGTTTCAAATTTATATGTTATGAATTAATGATGTCACATCAATGGGGATATTCTAAGAGTTAATAAAAATAACTCTTAATTAAAAAGTTCATTCATTAATTCTGAATTTACGAATCCTATTAATTAAATAAGAAAGTGGTTACACATTTTGGGTAACCGGGCATTTAATGCCCAGATTTAATTTCTTGATCACCGTCATGTGGTCCCAACCTAAACAATTTAGAAAATTGGTTTCAAAATGAATGATAAAATAAAATTTGTTGTTTTATATTATTTTTATTCTTTTAACTATCTAACAAAAATCTGGAAAACATAATTCCACCCCCTGACTTACTGTGGTCTAGGTGAAGGTATCTTTAAGTTAATATTAGCTCTACGAGTTAAACAGTGTCTCATATTTCAATTGCCAGCACCGGTTCAAAATTTACAACACGCCACTAGCACGTTTACTAAATGTACCCAAAAAAACGTTCATAAAAGTAATAATAGTAACTAGAAACCCACGACGGTAGAGGTTAGGCTCTGCGTAAGTGAAAAACACCCCAACAAATCCAATGGTACTCTAGGATTTTTAATCGGAGTTACCGTTTAAAAGTTATAAATTTCACAATAAAATAATTGTCACTTAATTATTTTATTTAAAGCCAAAAACTAACTTTCACCAGTGGCTTGCACTGGAAAACGTTAGTATCATTCTTAATAAATCATACCATGAAGAGTTCGTAGGTGGTCTTATAATTTTAATCCAAGTTTCCGATCATGAGTAATAAACATTTGAATATTAAAATAATTTTATTTAATTATTTAATGTACTATTATGCCATTTTTTGGTTTTTCACACAGGAGGCCCATGCCGACTAATCTTAAGTCGTGCATAGGGTAATCACTCTATTATGAGCGCAAATGTCCCCTCAGATTTTTGATCTGAGTAACCGTTTAATGGTAATTTTACATTTTAAGGAAAACTACGTAAGGTCGCTAATTAATCCTTATCAAAAATTTGACTAATCATTCTGGGCACTCCGAGCATCGGAATCATACACCGTGAGATTTTAAAGTCTCAAAATAATTCCATATAAATAAAAAAATTATGGAATTCTTGGGATATTAAATTATTTCCACCATAAGAAATTTATGTCCTCGAAATCCACAACATGGACTAAGAAAACAAATAGAGGTACTGAGCACAGATCCGATCCTCCCACTCCCACGTGCTCTCTTAGAGGATCCCATGCTTCCAGTGAATTCCCACCAGAGGTATCGATCACACATGAAGGACCCGCTCTTGTCGATCCTCAATATCTACTGGAACCTCCGTAAACATCACCCCATCATCGAAGTCCAGCTCAACTTGGTCGATGATGTGAGATGGGTCGTGCACTTATCTCCTTAGTTGTGATATGTGGAAGTCATCATTCACCTTCTCTAACTAAGGTGGATTAGCCAATAGGTATTCAACCTCTCTTATTTTATGAAGTATCAAAAAAGATATGATAAAACTCGATGATAACTTGCCTCCTCAGCCAAATTTCTGTTGTCCTCGTCAAGGAGAAACTCACAAAAATATGTTGTCACCCTCATAGAACTCCAAGGGTCTCTGTATCATGTCGGTATAAGTCTTCTACAACTCTGTGCACTCTCCACATTCTGGAAATTAAGTCATCGTGATACAAACTCTTCCATTGATTCCTTTATCTCGGACCATCAATAATGACGTCGAAAGTCCTGGTGCATCTTCTCCTTTCCACGATGTACCGCAAGTGGGGACCTTTGAAAATCCCTCAACTCCTCCTCTTATAGAGCTACTGTTACCATGTTACATTCTCCGAAGAGAATTTCATTCTCCCCACCTTCAAAAAATTTATCAGGTGCCTGCCCTGAGGATATCTCAGCACATCGAGCCTTGCAGTAAGAGTCCTCAAACTATGACTCCCTAAATCGCTGAAGGAGTGGGGCTTTGACTGTCATATAATTGATGTATGTTTCTCCATCTCTATCCCCAATGGATTTTTGCATCATGTTTAGATACTCTATCGCTTCACTCAGCAACTACATACCAAACCCCCTGCTGAGTGCATCTGCTACCACATTTCCATTCCCATGATTGTAGACTATCTCAAAGTCATATTTGTGGAATAACTCTAGAAATATCCACTTTCTTTGGTTTAGGTCATTATAAGATAATATATACCAAAGAATGTTGTGATCAGAGTAGACTATAAAAAAATTTCTCACATTATGTAGTGTCTCTACATTTTAAGTGCAATGACCAATGCTGCTAACACCAGATCATGGGTAGCATAGTTCCACCTGTCAGTCTCTTTCTCAGCTCTTGAATGCTCTGGTGACACTTATTTGTCCCCAAGAAAGGATCTCCCATTTTCTTCAAAGATAACAAGGGTTCCGCTACCCTGGAGTAGTCGGGGACAAATATCTAGCAGTACATAGCCAAAGCAGACATCCCTCTCCCATTGGGGAGGTAATCCTGGAAACATATTTTGAAAAGATGTCCCCATGCTCCGCTACACATGTTTGGAACTGAAAAATAAAATCTTATACTTCCTCAAGGGTAAGTCTAGATGACTCAAAAGTGATCAGATGAACCCTTATCTACATGAATTCATCATGTTATTCCTAGGATTACTTTTTCTCCGACCAAGGAAAATCCCATTCCAATGTTGTAGTTAAACAACAAACCATTTGCCTAATATAGTCAATCTAAGTATGAACTGTGGTTGTCAAGTCCATTCCCAAACTAACATCATAAGGCCTCGACGCTGCCACTAATAGGATTTAACTGAAACTCTGACCTCAAGGGTCATATCATGTCGTCGGCATAAGTGTGATTATTAAGAATCCTTCCAAAGGTATCTCCTGACATGAGGGTCAAGTCAACGACTTAACCATAAACTTTAGGTCTTGGAAAATATTCATGGAAGGAAGGAATGATTTGGTACCTATGTATATTAATATGAAAACTAGTATTAGAAAATTAGTATTCATCAAATCATTCCTAGAGCCCTTGGGTCGCACTCCCAGACCATATGTTGCTTCTCCTTTCTACTATTCTCTATCTCACAATGCTTGGTGGGGACCACCAAAGTGGTTGGTTATAACATGTCGAAACATACACCACCTCATGATACTCTTCTAGTTCTGTCTCCATGTCTACATCCCTACAGATTCATCAGTACCTAACACTTCTTATTCTCAAATCATTTTACACGCCCAATTCTAGGAGACTGGCACCCATTTTCTACTTTACCACTGTAAACTTCACTGGTTGTATCCGCTCATCCAGAGACATTCAACCACAAAGTTTCACTCTAGCACCCTAAAATAGGTACAAATGCGTAGAGGAATATTTCTAGCTCAGATGTACCAAAAGAAACCTCGTTCAAAATTCCGAGCCTTGATGCACTGATTGTATCATATTCATAGAATTCCGGGATTGGTCGGTACTCCTCAATAAATATGCAGCTATTGACTTGTCATCCTTCCGAAGCTGTACAAACTCTATGGAACTCTCATCAACCTACTCATCCCAGTCCTCACCCGCCTGTGAGTTGGGCTAGCCTCATAACCTGAGGGTATCTGATGCCAAATCCCGTATAAGTCACTAAGCCTTAGTGTGTCCTCTACCAGTATCGTCGGTTGTAACTGCTAAACAACGGACATTGAAAAAGATGGAACACTACTCGAATGTACCATCTCAGGTAATAGTCCATGTAACGAAGCCTCATTATCTATCGGACCATCCTCATTATCATGTATTGGAAAATACTAGCAACTAGAATAACCATCTTCTCTATTGGTGTCTCAGCTAGATGAAAAACTCTGGCCACTGCCTCTATCTATCCATCAACTGCCTGGGAATCAGACTCGCTTTGAATCTTCAGAGGCCTATGATGCTAGAATTCATGCAACGTGCTCAGTCGGTGTGCATCCTCTACTGGCGTGGATGGTGGAAACACTTGTCCAATGGGTAGGGGTTCTACTGGTACACCTCCCGAAGATTCTAAAGTTGTAATAGGGCCCTACACCGAGGCCTCCCCACTTATTAAGTTGTAATCATATACTCTCTCAGGAAACCTAGTTGGTTGTCTACGTGGTGGCATATGAATAAGAAATAGGTGAACCACAATCATCAAGTTATAACTAGTGATATGAATCCAATGATATCAATATAAAATATTTTCAAAAACACACAAAATAAGTGTTTTCATGTGCTAAGTTAGAAATCATAATTCATGGTCCTGGAGTATGGATAAGTCAACCGCCACACCAACACTATAATCCCTGAACTAAAACCCAAAATAATAAAACATAAAGCTATTTATTCATAGAAAATATCAGAGTCCTAGTTTTTCAGTTGAAATAAACTCCGCTGATACCACTTTGTCATGACCCATCCCCCGAGGCCCGTGTCGTGACTACCCCTAACATGCCTTCCATAGCCTAGGGGCCGGCGACAAGCACCAAAGGATGGATTACCTAAAATAGGAATGCATTGACATTATAATCTGTAAACTCAAACAAAGCATGCACACCAAAAGATACTAGAATAAAGTAACCTATATAGTAAAGTGGGTGTGTACAGAATGTAAAGGGTACAGAATACAAGCCCAACTAAAAAGTACAAGTAAACCCAGAAAGTAGAAGTAAAAATTAAAAAAACACATATGAACACATGCCAAGGATCCTACATTAAGAGTAGTTACAGCTCTCAAATAGTCATATCTATGTTACGCCTCATCTATAGTCCACATAGGGGCAGTCTCTAGTTTTAGTATCCTTGTCCTCAACGTAGTCTATCATCTTCACAAGACACAACAAGGTGCAGGTGAGGCCCATGGAGAGGTGAGTATAACAATACTCTGTAGGGACCTCGAGACCCCCAAAGGTCTCACAAATTCACAAAGGCTAAACCAAAAAACATGGAAAAAACAATTAGCCCTACTTAGGTATATTCCCATACATATACCTATGTTATCGAGATATACTCATCTCACGCAGGAGAAAATAATATGACAAAGGTAAAACCACGAAGGTAGAAGTTCCACAAAGTTCACACTAATAAGGTAAGAGTACCACACAAGTAACACTACAAAGATATAGTACTACAAAGGTACCCCATAAAGATATAAGACTCAACTCAAACAGGTATAAGTAAAGTATAAAAGTACAGATGATTCGCCGCGAAGCTATAACATCTTATTCTGTCAAGAGGCACTACTGCTGATTATACGGAGTCTGACCCATAGAGGATCGATTGGAACTAACCCCTGCAATGACCCACATATGAAATGACCCACACATGATATTTATGTTCTAACTCACACAAGATCATTGAGTGGTGACCCAGATAGGATCAATATGCACAGACCCATAAAGGATCACTGAGTGCTGACCCACAAAGGATCTTACCCACACATGATGGGTATTCCTTGACCCAAATAGGATCGCTGAGCACTGACCCACACATGATTGATAGGTACTAACCCCCTCAATGAGCGAAACATGATCCATCCCGCCCAGAGTCAAAAGGTAACTAACCTTCCTATTATCAATCTCCAACCTCTGCCTCACTACCAGCCACTGGATTCCTCACACCCAGTGCAATCATGTTCTGTAGAGTCTCTCCCTTGAGATATTGGTCATACCTAGACCACCACGATGTCCCACTAATAATCACCACAAAGGTTTGTCATGTCATAAAGGTCCAAAAGAAATAGACGATGAGTCAATCAAACGCTCGGTCTGTATGTTATTAACATTTCCACTCTGAGGGATTGTCTAAATATGGGGTTGATCCAACCCGGCCGAAATCCAACTATATCCAAAACTCAAGTGGAGTATACCAAGAGGACCATCTTGATCCCATGATTCTGGTGCTATAGAAGGTTATTCAAATCGATGACTGGTTCTCATGTTATAGACATGAAAGCATATCTGGGTCTTGAGGGGCCCAGGTTCAGTCCGACCTAGTCACACCGACCCAGCCTGACCCGGCCTGGGCGGACCCACCCCGGTTTGGGTCGACATGGTTGGCCTGGTCCACGACAGGCCCAAACTACTTGGCCATGGTCCGACTTAGCCCACAATGGAGGCGGCAAGGCGCAGCCTGCAATGAGGAATGCTTTCATTTGTACCACCATGGTAGGGTCCACCCTAGATGACTCTTGGGAGAGAGGCGCCTCCTAGGTCACCCAAACGGCCAAATGGCCATTTGGTTTTTGGTATCAGGACCCACCAGAGTGGGTCCTACATAGTGCTCCATGACTGGACGTCAAACTGGCTAGTACTCCTCCTCCTAGAGATGTGAAAACGCCATTTTACTCCCCAGTCAGCCGGGTGCCAAACGCCCTTTAGCCTATGCTATGGCCTCCTACTCTACAGGCGTCACGGACGCCCCCCCCCCTCCTGGCGCCAGGCTGGGTGCCGACCACTGCCTACTTCTGTGAGCCGTTGTGGCTTCCTTCCAAGACCAAAAAATATGAGGACCGCATATTCGTGCTCCTCTAGTCGAGGGCTCCACGTCCATATGTCGCAATAAACAAAACATTTTATTCAGCGTCATTATTTATTTTGTGTTGATGAATGCACGAAGAATACCCAATGAACAAATGATAATGGGGAAAGGTATATATGTGGGACTATGTCTATGTCAGTTTGGCCATCATCGTAGTGAATCCCAGATATAAAGAATTATCAGTAAAATTCAATCATATTTCAAATTAAATCCCCAGCCATGTTTGCTCGTTGGAGACAGTGTGAGGAATAAGATGAATCTAATGATGTCGCTGACATCCATCAAACTTGAAATAGGCTCCAAAGTTGGTTCCTCATTCTTGATCTGGAAAAGATTCATCATTGGAGAGGCTCTTCGTTTAGAGGATGCTTCTCCAAAGGCTCTCTTTTACCAATTGTTTTCTCTACCAGAGGTGTGGTGCCAAATTAATAAGTCAACAATTAAGGTTGGCACAACATTGAGTAGATTCCAAGAGTTAACAAAAATGACTTTTAATAAACAAGTTGTTTCATTATTTCTGAATTAAATAGGAATGTGGTTACAAATTTTCTGTAACCGTGCATTTAAAGCCCAATCATAATTGCCTGACCACCCTTGTGTGGTCTACATCTCCACAATTTAAAAAAGAGGCTTCAAAAAAGTTGTTGTTTTATTTTAATTTTATTCATTTAACTCTCTTATGAAAATATGAAAATATAACATCCCCCCTTGAAATATTGTGGTCAGGTTTAAGGTCTTCTTATGAGAATATCGGTGTTGTGAGTTCAACACTATCTCCATATTTCAATTCCGAGAACATGTTCAAAAGTTACAAAACATCTCTCGTGCGTTTACTGAACGTACCTAAAATAATTGATCAAAAAATTAATAACAGTCACCGTGGACCCACGACATTCAAGGATAAGATTTTTATATGTGAAACACACCCCATCAAACCCAACAGTAGTCTAATATTTCCAATCCGAGTAACCATTTGATAGTTATGAATTTTAAAATAAAATAATTTCACTTAATTATTTTAATTATGGCCAAAAAATAACTTTCCCAGGTAGCATGTTCCAGACAATAGTAGTATTTTCCTAAAGAAAGCATACTCTCATGAGTTCAGCGATGGTCTCAGATATTTCATCTGAGTTATCATTCGTGAGCTAGAATCCATTTAAAAATAAATAAATTATTTTCTTTTATTTACGGTAATTTTATTTTCATGTTTTCTCACAGGAGACCCATAATGACTAAACATATGTAGGAATAGGGTAAACCCATTATACTGTGCACAACGGTTCCCTCAAATTATTATTCGTGTAACCGTTTAATATTTATTCTTTTTTTCATGAAAACTGCTTACACACACAAATTAAACCATAACAAAACATCAACAGAACATTCTAGCCACTCCGGGCCTCGGAATTGCATGCCGCCAAGTTATACTATCTCAATATAATTCCATATAATTAAAAAATATATACAGAATTTTCGGGACATTACACATTATAAATATATTATCTATGATATTATTATTGTTTTTGAGGACAGTAACATAACAACTTCTGATCATTGTATTATAACAACCAATGGGAATTAAGAAGTAATTGAATCATGGTTCCCTGCTATAAAACCATCATAAATAACACATAATTTACTCCCAATATAACTCAATATAAATATCTAATCTAGAGTACCGATAATGAGGATCCACCCCAAGACCTCAAATATATCAGTTTTCCAGGTTTACTCTATAATAGAAATTATTATAGTAGACAATTATATCTCATATATTCAAATGAGACCAATAATCACTGTAGGGTATCCCCAAATTTCCTAATTCAATTGATATCCTTGAAAAAAAAGATAAATCTTGATGATCCAACTTGAGATAGTAGTTGTAGTGGTCATATCCATTATATAAATATTTGTAGGAAAAGAAGTCCCCCAATAAATAATTCATCAATAATTAATATCATTAGAGGATCACCATGTTAAAATAAATATAATGACACTAGTGTTCCTCCCCATTAAATATAATAATGAATTCCACACTATAATGAAGGAAAATATGATATAAAGTTACTATCTATGAATTAAAAAAATGAATTTGTAGCAATAGACTCCCTCTCCATGGAAATAATATTTAAAACATTATTATTTCCAATTAATTCATATGTTACAATGGTCCTCAAAGTAAAAAACAATTGAACCATTTTGGGAGGCTCCACACAATAGAGAATCATGGATTAATCATTATTGTACACCCCATTGTTCTAACAATAAATTCCCCAATTTCAATGAAACATCATTTCATAATTACCTTCATCCCCATGTCATGATTATTATAATTTCTCCTTCATGCAAATAAGAACTCTTGAAACTCATTCTAGTGACAATAGGTGTCATATCATGGATCAATGGTTATCAACAAATTTCAATATAAATTTTATAGAAATGATAATTTTCTATGATTCTCTTGGACATTGAAATATATTACAAGATTATGTAGTTTCAAATAATCTCACTCCCCTCAATAATTAAGTAGATAAATGATCCTGATTATCAAATCATGTTTAATAAAAACTAATGGAAGATGAGAATAAGTCTACTATCAATTGTAAATAATTGGAAAAAGATTGAATAATGACCATCTTTTGCCCCATGGGAATCCTTTAACAACAAATTACTAAGGCATTAAAGGATGATTTCATACCCTAAATTTACTATGGCTCATGTGAAACTCATAGTTGTCTTAGGATTGTACAATTTTCTTCTGTTGGGCAGTTTAATCATTTAGAGGTGTTGGATGAACTATTATACCATGGAAAAGTAGTTTCAATTTCATTGGAATGGAATCCCAAATTGGGAAAATAGAATATGTGTGTCTGATATTTATTAATAAATAGTTTAATGTAATTATTTTCTATAGCCTATGACACCCCACCTAATGTGATTAAGAAAATATCAGTTGAATACAAAAATATTTTATTCACTCCCCTCACAGGATAAGAAGATCTGTCATAGAATAAGTCATATGATCAAATATATTATGGAAATGTTATAGATACATGGAGTACTATGGTAACATGGTCCATCAAAAAAATTATTTCCACTACAAAAGAATATAAAATATTTACTCTATGGGAGGGATCCACTGAAATTATTTTTAATAAGCCTTGAAAAAAGGTCAAATGGGTCTCTCTTTTGAGATAAAAACACCTACAATCATTGAGAAACCATCTATGTTTACAATTTATGAATCATGAAATTAGATTTTTAAATTTAAATATTTGTTGATATTAATGAATATTGTGAAATATTGTATAGAAGTATACGAATCTATATGAGTACACTCATTATGCAAGGCTCGTAAACTATTTCTTACATCCTTCTCCATTGGAATCATAAAACACTTAATGTGTCTCATTAATCATTTTAGGGGATAAATTTCAACAGCAACCCACTTGGATTGGGGAATTTTTTCCAGGCCATCTATAAGAATGAAATTCATTTTTTGGCTTCAAGCATCTTCATAAGATTCTCCCCATGGGTTTCCACAAGGAAAATTCCTTATTTATCTCCCTAATAAAAGGAATTATCATTGAAAACCATAAGTAATTTACCAAATATTTCCTTAAAAAACATTTTATTGATATAATCATATTGAGAGTTAGAGAACTCATAATTATAGTAGAGAAAAATCACTTTCCGAGATAAAAATCAACATCGATTCTAAATTTCCACATAATTTATAATAAAAGGATAAATATATGAATTATAAACTAACATGGATGAAGACATGATTCATAATGTGTACCTTTTAGTAATGATTAATTTTAATATTTATCTTATATCTTAAAAAGATAATGAAACTGAGTACAAAGAAAAAGGGGATGATATATCAATTCTAAATGTTCAATACACTAAAATGGATGAAGATGTATAGTACACACAATATCAAAGAAAATATCATATATAGTGATATCCTAGTCTCATTTCACTACTAGAAACTCATATTCCTTATATAGATATATTATGAAATATGTGTTTCAGTCTACAACAAACTTATAACCAAACTATGTATTAACTCTTTTACTAAGAGGAAAACATCATGGTATAAAGTTTAGTTAGAGAATATATAGTGACTCAAAGAAAAAATGAATATAGCTAAAATAATGTATTATTTAATATTTTAGGATGACTATAATATATCATCATCAAAGAAATATATTCAAAAGAAAAGAAATAATTATCTATTAGATATAGACTCTTCACATATAACTAGCGTGAGACCCTTGAAAATCATCATTTCATATGCCTATGATCCAAGAATACCATGATGTCTCCCAATTTTGAAAATAACAACCACCCTGTAATGTTAAATTTCTATTTAAATGTCTATATTGTTATTAGTAGAAGTCGAATACAATTTGACTATACCATTTTCTGGCCACATTTTCCTCCTATGCATCAACTTCTGTTACAGTCCCACTAGATTTATTTGAATAAATTGTATCCCATTCATATTAAATTGAATCAGTGGTGGGGAGACCCATAATTGTATAATTAGAGAAACAATTATATCCTATGTGGGATTAATTAATTCCTCCCCACCCCAAGAATTAGAATCATAGTTTCCTAATGTTCAATTGTATAAATTATATATAATAGAAAAAATAAAATCCACATCCATCACTATAGAATTATGATTGATCCGAACAAGTAAAATTTAATTGGAAGGACCTATTGGTTTATACAAATCCTTAAAATACTAGTATTTTTATAGTATTTAAATATATTATCATGTATTATCAGAAGTTCTATAAATATCATATGGTAGTTCCGTAACCAATTGTGTTCCATGTTGTTAAACCTGATCCCCCCATTAAAATTGAACAATACATGAAAACGATATAGTTATGGACATAATCAACATCGGTAATGTCATAAAATATTCCATAATTATGGATCCTTTATAAGATTATTTGTTATATATATTCATAACTAATATCCGATATGAGTTTTATGCACTTCAAATTCACATGAAATACCCTAGTTGATTACCATTGTTTTCAATAGTCAAAAAATTATAAGATGATTCTATTTAATGCTTTAAGTAAAAATAATGGGTAAAATTATTGACCTAATAGAACAAAACTGGTATAATAGTTGTTATAAATATTATTCAATAATAAGATTCATTATCATTTCTAACCCTCAATCTCACTCACTGTTATGTGTTTCTTCCTCCTAGAAAACATCAAAATAAAAAACCCCACTATCTGTATGGATGATAAATCAATGTCTATATAATTTTTAAATCTATAATAATAATGTTAATTCAATTTGAAAGGATATTTTTTATTTGTTTTTATCACCACATTAAATAATAATATTGTTAAATTAATGAAGATGAAAAGATCAACATACAGGTATCTAAATGATCACCCTAGATAGTTCTCCTTCATCAAATTTTAATTAAAAATATCAAAATAATATTTAAACTTGTTGTAGATGTGATAATGTTGATTCCCATCAGGATTGTGAAATTGGGAAAACAACAAGACAAGGTGACATGTGTCTCTATAACTGTACAAGAAGAAGATGTATAGTTGGAAAAAGTCAATAGTCTACATGTGTACAAATTTAATGATAAAAAATCAATAAAAAAACATGTTAACATTATAGAATAATGGACTAAATACACAATGAACTAATATGCATATATCATACATAATGTGACATATTAATTATCCCAGTATTATCATATTATTTTTTAGATTTAATCAAATATAAATACAAAAAATGAATACCAATTACATGAAAGCTATATGTTCCAAAATATATTATATTTCATACCCCCATCAATATTATATTTTTCACAACCCACAGTAAATTGTTCCTTAATGAAATGAGGAGTAATAATAAGACTCAATTAATAGTATTCATGTGACGAACCACAACATTAATGTGTAAGTTTCATATAAACCCAAATTTTCCCATTAATGATATAGAAAGATGTCACAATGGATGAGTAAGATAAATTAACAATTGACCCAAAATTTCAAGTTTCATTTTTTTCAAGATGTGTTTAAAAAATATATTTCATGAAACATTATCCAATGATCTAATCAATAACAGAACAATTAACCTAAATCCACTAAGTCGTATTTTGATCAAATAAGACTTATAGATATTTTATCAAAACAATAGTGAGATATAAAAATAAATGTAATACAAATGTGAATGAGAACAAATCTATTGATTTAAAAAGACCCCCCCCCCAATTTCATTCAAGTGAATGATTTCTCAACATAATTGAATTTATCGTATAAGACTCAAGAAAGGGAGACACATCACTATATGAGTTATATACCCATAGATTAAGATATTTATATTTCTAAGAAAAAACTATCTATCCCACTAGAATCTCAATACATGATGGCATACATCATTTAAATTAACAAAGGAAAACCCTTATTTTTTATCTTTGATGTCCTCAATAGTTCATGAATAATGTTTATGTATAATTGATATACTACTAAATAAATAGTTACACATTGAAAAATAAAGTAATTGAATCCATATCACAAGATCATAAGACTTAAAAATAGAGGATAAAAATGATTTTATTCATATTTATACATATTGATGGTATCCATGGTTTAAATTAGTAATTTATTATAGTTATACTGCTACTCTTTGTAAACCATTCAACTAATAGGCCATACTGATAACAACTTCACTCCAAAAAACATAACAAATCAATTAAATGGAAAATTAAAATATAAATACTTCTATAAGATCTAGTTGATAAATAAATTTAGATACAATGTTTTCATCATCATGTTCATGATGATTTTCCATGTGACAACTTTAAACAAATAATTCAGAAAATTCAAACTCTATATACACTCAATAATTCCATTCTAATATCATTTTTGAGTAAATTGCATTATTGATGGGAATGTTAGGGTAATATATGGGGATTAATACCCTTTCAAGTCATAGATAATCAAAATACATTGATGTATATTACTATAAGAGGGATGAGAAATAGCCATTTTTAAATTGTTCAACATAGATTTCTACCACTAATAGAAAACAAGTCAACAATTTAAATCATTGGCATGAAGAGTGAATATATTATGATTCTAAATATGAAAATTGATGTTATTATAATACATAAAAAATGGGTTGTATTGAAATAAAATTTAAACCATCCAATTACATTTATATCATTTCATGGTCAATTATATGATTTTGTTTTTATTCAACATCAATAGAGCTTAACCCCTACATGTAACATATCTGAATCAATCTTCCCACATGAATATATACTTGATAAGGTGTAAAAAGTTATATTCTTTCAGTAACAAACTCATTCTAATTTTTTTTTACTTGAATCATAAAATGAGAGAATTATGACTAAGAACCTTCCTTTCTATTCCAATTCTATCAAATGCACTAGACATGCCGTCTAATAGAAAAAAAGGATGTCACACAAATTGATGTAAAAATTACACTATATCATCTCCTAGATTTTAATAATCTAGTTGTTCTTAGTAGCACGTATATAGATAATATTAGGAGGAAAAAAAATTAAATATTCACTTATGGAGTTCAATGAAGGTTTCTTATCCACCACTGATAAACATATAATTGTGTATTTGGGTATATATGATATATATCCTATAATGAACACTCTATAAATTACCCATGAATAAATAGATTAATAAATACCATTCATTGAAAATATATATATTTATTTCCTTGGAATTACGAGGTGATTCTTGGGAGGGAACCCAAGATGATACCATTTATATCAATCTATCCAATAATAACCTTGTTTATTGATAGGAAATAAAGAAAATTAAAATAACACATTGCTCCATGGTTGAAACCTAATATGATAAGTTGATAAAAACAAATTTATTTTAGGAAGTTCAATATTTGAAGTGTCTCATGATCATTATCAATTTAATACATATTAGAGGGAAATCATATTCTTATTTGATAATACTGAATTCATCCTTTATTTTAAAAAAAAATCATAGTTCTGATCATTTTTTCTAATAGATGTAAAATCTGAAATATATGAAAATTCTATTATGGATGTGTATTTTGTATAAAAATATACATGAATGGATAATGTATATTGAGAGGAAACTATCATTATGAATCTATATGGGTTGTGTTGTTATTTTGAAATTTCATTTCACATTACGATTCCTTGTTCTTCCAATCAATCAGTCCTCAAAATATTTTTTTTCATTTATGGAAATGAATATAAAATGCTACATGGATTATCATGTTTTCAAATATCATAAATATTTTTATCAACATCTTTATTTTTTTATGTTTAATAAAAGGGTCTCAATATATATGTGTGATGAACAAAATGAAATTTATTTAGGGAATCATTAGGATGTTTCATTTTCTTCATGGTACACTATAATGAAATTATTATCAACCCAAAAAATGTGATGGAGATAGTTCAGATATAACAAAAAAATTACATATATTAATATATATAACTCTATGTATGCCTCAACAAAATACCTGCTTTATAGAAATCATTTTTCAAAAACTGTCCTTACCATATTAAGTTAAATAAGTAATTGGTCATGTAAGGATAATGTGTGGATCATCAAATAACACATGATGATATAAATTTTTTCATTATTTACCATATATAAATGATGTCACATGTAAAGGGTAATCCTCTAAATCATTATATGGAATCCTTAGACGATTATCATGGTGAAATTATTAAGTAATTGAATGATACATACTAAGAGAATGATATTTATTTTTTTGTAAGTTAATGAATGCTGTTGATACCAAATAATCAAATATTGAAAATAACTTCCTTGAATTGGATTTCATAGTTCAATTGTTGATATACTCACTTTATAGAAAAAATGCCTTCCAAGTATCTCATTTTAACCCCCAAAAGTAAATACTTAGATTAATAATATCATTTTTGTATAGGGAAATGGGTACACATTGTATCCCAATATGAAATATTACATGTGTGTCAAAAAGAGTTAATGTTATTAGAGTTTAATTTATTTTTACAGAACACATTATCTTTGTGAATATTCCATTTGATAGAGAACTACCTAATGTAGAAAAAATATCTATCTATGAAACTACATAGATATATAGGATTTTATTTGTTGGAGCCTCATTTTCCTCAGTCGGTAGAAGTATATAAAACCTAAATCTCAGTAGGGCTATCATGGGGGTATTCTTTGTTTGTCTAATAAAACATATTATTTATTTCTCCTTCATAATGACAGTGCTATGTACCAATAATTAGGTTATATAATAAATTTTCAGAGATGGATTGGAATTATTCCTATAAATATAACTTACTAAATAGAACATTGTAGGTGATTCAAAATTATAGATCAAGAAAATCAATAAGAACAATGAAATTGTAAAGATATATTTTATTCCCACGTTAAATTATAAATGATATTTTATATACGAGTTAATATAAAATCTAAAAAAATCCAACATTAAAAATTTATATATTTTAAATTTATATGGATAATAATATGATGATATAACATCATAGGATCCATATCAAAAGGAACTAGTAATTCATATCACTCATAAAAGGGAGTCTTTTACATTTATTAGTAACGATTTAAAATAATTCAATGAAACCATTTTCAAATTATTATAATATTATAATTGAAACATATCAATTGATAGCACAATTGATTTTGTTAGCTCATATGGTGGAATACCTTCAAATTTATATCCCGCATAAGATTTTACAATGAAGAAATATAGCCATTTATAGGCCTTGAAAAAAATTCATTCAAAAAATATCTATAACAACCCATATAAATGGTGAATTGAGGGATCCCACTATAGGTTTTAGGATTGGAGAGGCCCTTATTATTATCCCCGATTTCCATGCTAGCACAAAATTTTCATAAATTATTATACCATGAACATTATTAAAATCAAGAGACGTAGATAATTATTTCCATCATTGATGAAATATTTCATTAAATAAATAATTAGGTTTCATACATGTAATGTACATGACAATTTAAATCAACTACTTCAATACATATTTCAGGTAGTCAAATAATCATGGCCATTTTCTCTATACGGTATTGTTGTCATTGGTACATACGATCGACTCATTGTAATAAGTTCAAGATCATTCATGTATTCATTGAGTTTTTACACCAATACTTAAAAAATTTAATCCTAATAGATTTAGAAATGAATGATGCCATCAACATAATGACGTTTTATATTTTAAAGCTTTTGGAGTTCCTTAAAAACATAGAAAAATGAAAGCACAAATATCTATAAATATTAATAAAAGAGGTGGTATATGGTGTGTGATATCAATCCAAACCATTCATTTTTTTGTTATCTTGTTTAAAAAAAAATTAACAGTGTCATTAAATAAAAATATATAAAACATCTTATTGAATATAGTGGATAAAGGAATGATTTTTTAGCCTGATAAGATCTTATATGGTAATTGTTTTTATAACCCCACAAATGATATCACCATATAGGTAACCCCATACATCATCTATATAAGAAAAGGTAATATTACAAATTTTATCTCATTTTCACATAATTTTTATGACAATATAAGGTCATTTTTATAATTATTTTTAATCTCAGAACTAGTTATATAAATTGGACATGGTACAACTAAGAAGTTTATATATAGTGAACAACCATGTTATTCCTAAATATTATATCAAATTAGTGTTTAACAATAATGTTTACCCTATATACATCATTTATGTGGAAATAGTGTTTTCATTATGTAAACTAACTATACCTATGAATAAAACCCCAAATATAATTAAAATATTGGAGTTAACTTATTTTTTAAACAAGGTATAGTGTAAAATAATTTAGTCCAAAACAATATTGGGTTGAAATTATACCATTCTTGTTGTCAATTAATTGATACTCATGAAAAATAATTTGTATCTCAAAAATTGTTTCATAAAATTAGTCCTTCCATTAATATTAATTTATTGAATAGCTTATTGGTCATAAAACCTTAAACGTAAAAAAAGTTTCTCATAATATAAGAAAAATCCATATAGTTTATGAGTTATTATTATATAAAATTGAATAACAAGATATATGTTTCGTCTCTCCTTACCATTAAACATTATGTTAAGGTTAATTATATACAATAAAATTCGTTAAATTAATGTTAAATCCATGTAATATTAATTGGAATAAAATTATTTATCAATAATTCTGATATTTTTACAAAATTCAACTGATTACATTAAATTGTTTCAAATTTTTTAAGATATCTTAATTCACATTACCCATTCCCTTTCATAACTCTTCAATAATATAAGAACATTATATATTCATAATATAGGACATCCATGTATTCTTCATGGATAATACTAAGAAAAATGTATATCTTTAGTACGTTAAATTTATAATGTGAAGTGATTCTAGATATCATATCATATCTGAATCATTTCATTTCATTTTAATAACAAATTATTCTCTTATAATGATAATTTTACCCAAAAAAATATTATTTTACAACTACTTATCTTTCTTGGGAGACATTACCTCAACAATTTTCCATCCAATATACGATCTATATATATGTAAATAACCATTATATAAAAATATGTATATATGTATTCGTATGTTCATAATATATATAGTGATTCCCATATCTCTAATCAGGGGCCCATCTAGAAAATATCACTACAATTTATTCATCATATCAATCATCATGTATTTTCTCCCCTCATTCATGTCATGTTTCAACTAATGGGATATATACTAGTATAAATCTATCCTTTAATAATAACTATGTGTGGCATGAGTAATATTATCTTGTGATATGTAGTGACACTCATATTTACCATTAGAAGACAAAAACAATATCTCTTCACTATTACATCTCATCATACTATATAGTATCCCTATTTAAGTTGGAACACATTATATTATATCTTATAATTGGATGAAATATTTTAATCAATATCTACATATTAATTTGTTCTAGTAATTTGTCAATTTTTAGTGGTGTCATGTTTATTTATCTCAAACCAAACCCTAAATCATATTCTTACTCAGTATATAAAATAAATTCTTTTCATAATTCTTATATTACTTATAAAAAAGAAACCTGATTATATATAGTTATAGTTTATTTGGAATAATATATATAAAAATACAACATATTAAATATAAAAAACATAATCCCCATTTTAAAATACACATAATTTTCCAACCACCAATAGATCATCAAAAACAGCATAGGATATCAAATATAAAATATATTTGGAAAATCGTTAGAAATTTTTTTTCCTAAGGGAATAAATATTTCAATAAAGAGTAAAATGATAGTAAATATTCATGAAATGATTTAATAATTATAATAAACACATTCATGTATACATGTTTTAAAGAAATGATATCAAAAGATCATAAATATTGGGAAATACGATAAAAATTATATCATAAATTAAATCATGCATGAATCCCAAGACCATAATCTTATGGTGAATAACATACCGTTATGGTTAAATTTCAATCCCTAATACCATAAATATAGACTAATGAGGTAAAATGATATAACTAATTCATTGTAGGGAAATTTAATTTTGATCCCACCCATCACAAAATATAAAATCAATAAAATACAGGTGACATGAGTAAAATAAACCACAAATAAATCATAACCATTACCAAACCATTGATATTGTAGAGGGTTTTATAATTTTTATTCATTTAATAATTTTTGGAATATTAATAAGGCTTAGAAAAAAAATAACTAATTAAATAATTTTGATTTAAATATTTTAAAATTATACACATGTAGTTATTATGGGTCCCATATAGCTTATTTAGTTTACAAAAATGTGATAACACTTATATTGAAAACATATTTATTAACTAAAGAATTATTCAATGAATAAAGGATATATATAGAGAAGGAATGAATATTTTTTATCCAAGAATTGATAATCTAAGGAAAAATGGTTTTGAATTATAAAATTATGGGTTTTCAAATCTATTCAGTGTTTAATAACATTTGTTGATGGTGATTCATGACATATGTTCCAAAAAAATAAATGTTCCATTAAATAATCTTTTCTTCAAAATATGAATTTCAAATGAACAAAAAAACAATTACAGAAATATAAACTAAAATTGAAGTTATTGATTTGTATATTTATGATAAATTTATTCATAGATATTATAAGTTGAGGAGAATTATTTTTTCCTTAAATCATAGAAAAACTAGGAAAACAATAACCTCTAAGGTAATTTGTGTAGTTAGAATTAAAACTTTTCTAAAAAAGTATATTTTTGAAATAAAACATCACAAATAAGGGAAGGTAATTATATTTTTTACAAAGAAGAAGTAAAATTTTAATCTAGACATCTAAAACACATAATTTTCTTTCCACTTAAAAAAGTTACATTGGTTGAATGGGTAATTAGGGAAATGTATGTAAAAAATATTATTTAATGGGATTAGAATTATTATTAAAATAGTTTCATTTCGAAAATATTTAGATCTCATAAATATAAATGAGTTGAATAAAATTTGATCTCAATTTATGTAAATAACTAAAATGATATTAAATGAAATAAGAAACTAATATAGGGTCATTATAACTCAATAAACAATATTTTGTTATGAAAGATTATAGTACTCGAAGGAAGACATCAATTGCTTCCCAAATCTAAAAATATAATATAATTATATGAATTTCTATTTTTAAAAAATAATTTACTCTATTACAATACAAGGAGAAGTAGTTACAAAATAAAAATGAAACTTTTCACAAAATATTATAGTATACTCCAATGAAGGATTGACATGAAAACCCTTACCTCATATCAAAAAGAACTATATACTAGAACATAACTTACTAGATTATAAATATAAGTTTATTAAAAAAAATTATCAACCATATCAATCATTGTATTTTATATTACACTTATCATCATCCCCCAATTTAATACATCAATATTAAATTATTTCATTTACTTTAATTTTAGTGGCCAATTTTAGAAAAACATTCATGTTATGTTGAAAAAGGTAACATGGTTTTTAAATAGCATCTTAGAATTAAAAATGATAGATAATTAGTTCCATTAATATTAAATTGTAACATAATTTATGCTTTTAAATATCATTTCCATGAATGGAGTCACATTACTCAATGTTTTTTCAACTATGTATTTGTAGTTAAATTTTCAATGAAAAATTGTTGTTAATGTTAAACATGAAATGTAAAATAGTTTAATTCAATAATGTAAATGATTTTTTAAATATATTTTTTTCCTTAAATTCATTTTTAATTCCAACCATGTTAATTTTTTTGGAACTAAAAGATAAACATCATCACTTGGAAGTGGTACTCCACAAGTACACATAGACGAAACTATCATTATTTTAAAAAACATAATTAGGGGAGAAATATAATATAGAATAAATTTATAATGGTTAAAAATTTATAGTTATAATATTATAATATTAAATAACCCTTTTATCCATTCATGTAGGTAAGTGGTTAAAAATAAAACAAGTCATCAACATAGGTAGAAGTCCTCACACACTCATGACGTCCTTTACCTTTTTTCCAATTATTTTTTGGGAAGGAATAAAATGAATGATAAATTTGTTTAAAAAAAGAAAATATTAATAATTATTTTTAGTTTGATACGATAATGTATATAATATTTTCGGGGTGGTATAAGTGTAAATTAATTAATTAAAAATATGGTGAAATATTATCACTCACTTTGGATGTTCTGCTTTGGTCCGAATATTATGAAACCACTATGTTTGATTTTTTTAAAACAACTATGATTTTCGGATTTGGTGAAGGAGAATTGTAGAGAGTATATAAGGGTTTGTGTTGATAAAAATTGTCTTCGTATGTATTGAGAGGTGGAGGGTATAGTATTTTATAATTTTTGGGAATTTTTTTATTAAATCGAACTATTTAATATAAAAGAGGACAATAGTTTGAAATGGGATTTGAATATATGATTTGAAATAATAGAACTTATTTTTAATGGGTATGGACATGAATCCCAGAACCACAATTTTATACTCATGTTTTAAACTTCTTATTCATTCATTTACACTTCAATTTTTATATTTAATACTATTGGGTTTTAATGAGTTAACTAAATTTTTAACAACATTATTTTTTTCTAATGGATAAAAAGAAAACAAACATTATTTTATAAGATTAAACTAATTTCTATAATTATAAAATCTATTTATCCAATAAAAATTATATGTTCAAGAAAATTAAATTTAAAATTAGTGAATGTACTCAAAAAACCCAATTTAAAAAATATATATTCTTAAACCTAATGTCTATATGTCATAAAAATAATAAATTTTATTATTTTTATTGAAATTAATTTTTTTTAATTAAATTATGATTTTATAATCATTAAAATAATTTTAAAAAATACATTCGATGTACAATTTTTTTTTAAATTATTCATATAAAAATACAATTATTTTCTTAAATAATAACCATGGGTTTATATACTAGTTAATAATAACTTATTTATCAGTAAAAATAAATTTTTTAACATAATATGTAATTGAAAGACATTGAATTAATTATTTTATAATTAATGTCAAAAAAATTAGATAAATATATTTATTTTTGTTAACCTAGAAAAAATTTTCATTTTAAAATTATTAAAAAATATTAGATACCAATTTTGTTATTAGGAATTCACAAATGATTCTCATTTTAGAAAATAAATACTATGTTATGAAACATTATTAATGGATGTCATAATTATGAAAATAATGATGACTAATAAATTCTATTTAATTCCCCTCTTAATGGTCTACCTTTCATATTCTCATCGTTGGATCAGATCTCATGTACTCTATAAATATGGTGATATGTTAATGAAATGATATGGAATTTTGTCTCTACATTGTGTTCTATACATCTTGAATTTATTCTGTATTTTCATTTTTTATTATAACTATCATAAAAAAATTCAACATTCCCTTTATCAATAGTCCACTTCGTCTATTATCGATATTACATTTCCGTTTTAGAAATACTTCACAGTTTCAATCAGCATTTGATCAATTTCACAACATGTTATCAACATGATCGTCCTCTCTGCATTGTGCATATTTATGATGCTTCCATCATCCCTATCATTGGCATGATATTTTTTGTGTGGTAAAAAGGTATTTCACGTTTTTTATAAACATTATTCTTTTGACATACTCCCTCGCATGCGCATCGACTCCACTAATTCATAGTGCGACATAAAAAAGGTGAGTCTTATTATATTTGTAAGATTTTGTTACATTTATTTTCCCCCTCTTGATATATTTGAAAATAATATATGATTTTCTTAATAATTTATTTCCGGAAAAATATTTAGCTCATGAAGAGCTGTAATGACTTATAGTTTAATGATGAACATCGCTTACATGTCGTACGTCAAGACAAAGATTTATTAAAATCGTGTACTCATTATATGTTGAGACAATGTTTTTCAATATCATATACCCATCGTATGTCGATCCATTGAATTATGAATATCACGTACCCATCGTACGTTGATCCTTTTAATGATGAATATCATGTACCCATCGTACATCGAGATGTTGAATGATGAATATTGCGTACCCATCGTATGTTGAGACGTTGAATGATGAAAATCACGTACTTGTCGTACGTCAATCCATTAAATGATGTACAACACATAACCATTGTATGTCGGGCCATTGAATGAAGAACATAATGTATCTGTTGTACATCGATCCGTTGAATTATGAACATTGTGTACCCATTGTACATCGAGATGAAGTTTGATGATCATCATGTACCAGTTATACGTCAAAACGATGTTCTCTAATCATTCCATGAACCATTAAATTTCATATCTCTTATTCCTTGTTCACCGTGGTGGTGTCAATTATTATTATACAATATAAAGCTTCATGATAGAGATGATGTTTACTTTAAATATTTGTATATATTTGTTTTATTTCATTTCCCTTTATTTTATTTCTTATAAAATGTTTTAGAGAAATTATGTATTCGTTATGATCAAGCATAAATATATTTTAAATATATTAGTCCCCCTATGTGGATGAAATTGATGAAATTGCTGAATTGAATATTCATGTAATTGTCTTGATGACACTATAAAAATTGAACAAATTATTTTATTCTGTTCCCTTGTGTGAATGAGAATATTTATTGATTATGATTTATTTCATTCCCTGAAGTGAATGCAAATATACCTGATCCAAGGTGAAAGTAATGTTTTGTGGATGATCATTGTATTGTATTTTTTATAACAAATAACAAAAATATAACCACTAGAAGTGGTTTAAAGACAATTTATATTTATAGAGAATAATAAATTGTATGAATATTTATAAAATAATATATTCCTAAAGGATAATATGTAAATAATTTCATTTAACATTATACTGAATAATATCCTCATTTATCATTTACTATTCCTACAAGAACAATAAAAAGGTAAACATTATTATTTATTATATTCTTATGAATTATCAATATCATCTCATGTAATTCATATATCCCTTGAAGTGGATGTTGTTGTTCATAAAATTCATAAAATAAATGAATGAATTTCATAGTTTTGATAATCCGATATATATTATGAAAATGATTTTTCCACCTGATGTGGTTAACGAAATGATCATCATAATCAAAAAAATTAATATTTTATCCCAGTTGATCATTATTGATAAATAATAAATTTTCATTCATGGATCATGAAATCCGATGAATGAATGAATTCCCCTATGTGAATGTAATATTAATTTCTATATCTCATTACTTGAAGCAAATGAAAATATTCATGATAAAAATTGATATGTTATCATGAATATTTTATAGATAATGAGGTTTGATCAAAGGATTTATCTTTAATTTGATAAAGTGAATGTTGTTTATGAATTATGATTTTTGATGGCGATAATGTGTGTCGTGAATCCGGAATATTCTTCCACATTGGTTCTCACTGCCACATTCACCAGCTTTAAAATACATGGGGGCTCTTATCCCATGTAGATGTATTGTAAAATAATATATGGACCTGAAGTTACAAAATATTATTTCTAGAATTTCTAAATTCTGCAATAATTTTCTTGGTGATGGGCCTAACCCATTTTGATTATATTATGAATTCATCAACCACCACAAGTTGTAATTATAAAGAAAAATATGAGTTTTCCTAATGAAATATCCAAAAGATCGTAAATGTATCGATCTTGAAGAAAAATATTATTTTGATTAAATTCTTTAGAAGAACTCATATATGCTTTAGTATATGCTCATATAAGTACATTTACTGTAAGATAAAATTAATAAATGAATCAAGAAGAAAAATTATTTTACTACCCGGTAGTACAAATTCATAATGATTTGTTAAATCTAATGAATAAATGAGATATAACAATGGTATTCAGGGAAATGAATATCATGTGGAGATAAAATTTGTACCTCGATATGTTACAAGAATTCATAAAAGTTATTATAAAGAATATTTAATGTACAATAAATTCATTAATGGTAAACCCAAAGTTTACTGATCCTGGCACTTCAAATATTTAACATGATGATTTAGGCCATCTGGGATCAATTATAATGAAAGATATTCATTCAAGTATACCCGAGCATCGATTTATTGATAAAATTGTATACATATATCATGGGGAGAATGATGAATTTATTTAATGGATTCATGACTAAAAAATTATCAATGAATTTATTATCATTAAGCCATTATGAATTCCCCCTGTATGATAATTTCACATGAGGTACCCATTTTGAGGTAAATTATTTATATCAACAACAGTTAATATGGAAATAATTTTCTTGTATACTTATGAAGAAGTATATATGGGCACTCCCACCCACCATGTGATTCATCTACATGAAATATTCACCTAATAAATTATTAGATGTGTTATTTGCTGCTGGTTAGTATACATTTCATGATATGCATGTTGGTTAAAATAAATACTGAGTATCAAATATTATATTGTCCTGTAAAACCATTGAAAAGATGCTCACAAGACTTACATGAATGTAAAATATTGGTAATCAATTGCCAGATTATACACACCAGAATTTTAGTTGAACCGATTATATAAAATTATTGTTCATCAAGAGTAGAAAGAAATAAATATATTTTCCCTTGAAGTGGAAAAAGAATATAACTACAACATTATATCATTTTAGATATTGTCCCTGAAGTGACATGGGTACCAGAAAAATTATGAGATATCAATCAAATGTTTTTGATGATATATTGTTTATGAATGCTTTTAAAACTCATTAATGACATTGTATTTTGATAGATATCAACATAATAATAATTGGAAAAAATTATTAAAGGAAATTATGAAATGTTCAACAAATAATGTTCTGGATTGATTATCCCAACTATAATGACTATTGAATATCAATGATCTTATTATAAGAAATATTCTTCCTTGTATATTTGGTTATTTATATGAATTTTATAAGGGTTCTAAATGCAAGAAGAAAATAAAAAATTATGGAAGTTCTACACAATCTGATAGATTATGCGGTGAAATGAATTAGATTTATCCATAATATGTTAAGTAACAATATAAATTGAATTTATCGTCCCATGGTTTTTATAAATCATTGTTTTCATCATATTATTAATATGTTTCAGAAAATATCTAAACTATTGAAGAGTTCTATAATCAATTAATTTTTTGATCATGAAATGACATGGAATGTCCTTGTATTTTGAATTAATCATCCTGAAGAAGAAATATTAAATTTTGGAATGGATTTACCCTCAATGAATACTTAAATCTCTTTCTTCTAAGAGTGATAGATTTCATACATAAGGGGTTCATGAAGAACATACCTATCCAAGAAGGATTAAATTTAAATGCACATTTCATTAATCCCTGATGTATATAAATGTACATCTGTATATGTACCATGAAAATGAAAATAAATCTTATTATGATGAAAGTTAATGTTCTTCCCAATTTATTGAAATCTATGTGTATAAGTTATTATTATTATAAAATTCAAAACAAAATTTTTTGGTTATGAATTGATCATGGACAATATATGACATAAATGATGATCATTATGATTGGGAGATGTAACTGTTGTACTTTTTTTCCTTAGTCTAATTTTTCCTACTGTGTTTTCTTGATAAGGTTTTTAATGATTCAACACTATCGGGACTTGATGGAGATGTACTCTTTTTCCATTATCATCTGTTTTCCCCTGAAGGGGATTTCCATGATGGTTTTTTTATTGAGACAATCGTATATCATACTTATATTCAATATAATGTAATAAATTATTATGGATATCTATAATTAATGGAAATTTCTGGTCTTCACCATGTGTTGTCATATTTAATGTGACCATTTATAATTACCTAAGGTCTTCCTCCCTTTCCCTGAAGACATAATTAAATAATAATTTTAATTGATGTCCTGATGACACAATTAAATGATATAATCTGGGGGAGTTGGGAATGTTGCACTCCTTTTCCCTTTATCTGTTGTTCCCCATTGGGTTTTCCAAATAAGGTTTTTAATAAGGTAGCCTGACATGGAAATATTTTATTTTGGCTTTACTAATTTTTCCAATAGGATTTTTAGTGAAGATTAAATATAATTCAATGAAATTATGAAATCCAAGGGGTAGTGTTATGAAACGCTATTAATGGATGTCATAATTATGACGATAATGATGACTCCTCAACTCCCAATTAATTCCCCTCTTAATGGTCAACCTTTCATATTCTCACCTTTGGATGAGATCTCATGTACTTTATAAATATGAAGATATGTTAATGAAATGAGATGGGCTTTTGGATCTACATTGTATTCTATTCTTCATGAATTTATTTTGTATTTCTATTTGTTATTATCACAATCATACCCAAATTTGACATTCACTTTCTCAACGATGCGCTTCACCTACAATCGATCTTACATTTCTGGTTTTGAAATACTTCACAGTTTTAATCATCTTTCAATCAATTTCATAACATACTCTACTATTTAAAATTATATATTCTATAATGAAATTAATTATATAATGAAAAATTACTTTCATAAAAGAAATTACATTTTCGTTAATTTTTTATTAATATTATTCATATCATTTTCTTATTTAAAAGTGATTACTATGTCATATTATATATAAAAATAATTGAAAATTTTAAAATTTTATATATTATATTTAATGGAATGGTTCTATAAAAAAGAGTAATTTTACTATAAATAAACTTTTACAAAGACCATAAAATTTTAAATATTTATATTGTAAAATTTTATTCATTAAATATTTTGATATTAAAATACTTCTTTGGTTTTTTATATGCATAATATCATATTTTAATAATAGTATCAAATTAATATGTTACATATATAAAGATATATAATTTTATATATATATAATTTTTCTTATTATGTGTCATTTTATTTTTAATATACAACTGACCAATACACGGATTTACTATACTAATTAGATACAAGACTAATTTCTATATTTTGAAGGACCATATTTTTTATACCCATATATTTATCAATGATATTTTTGTCAATATATATACACTTACTAAATCACATATTCATTCCACTTTCATATCACAATTTAGAGTTCATATTTCATATTTTGTATTTTCATTAATTATTTCTTCTTTATTGATAATTTTCTACATTGTATATTTTATATGGATTTTGGTGGTCAATAAGGATAAAGATAATACCAGATATTTCATACTCCTATAGATTTAATTATTATATATCTATTCTCCCCTCTCAGTTTATGCACTTTTAACATAGTTTCCTTATCCATGCTGAGAAAAAATCATTGATGTTTAATATTTAGATTAATGTGTTCTTTAAATTTAAAAATTTTGATTGAAAAAATATTTTTTAGATTAATTCATTTCTCATATGAATTATTCCATAACAAAATGTAATTTTTTTGAAAAAATATTAAAAAATATTTTATAATTATAAATATTTTGTTTATGAAAATATCATTCTTCTTAAAAACATGTAGAGTTACATTCTCTCCATACCCTTTAAATAAAATTAATCCATGAAATTTTTATTTCTCGTTATTAATTATGTTGGTTAGTGTATTGTTAATATGTACAATATTTTATATATAGATTCTAATGTGATATCTATATTACTTATCAAGACATATGAAATTACTCATCATTCTACAAAAAAATCAATTATCCTCTTTATAGTCATGTACCCCAATTTGTTTATAATATATTCAAATATTCTCAATAACATAACTCTTTACACCCAATTTGAATATAAATGACATTAAACCACATTGAGATTATATATTTCCCTAAAAATTAATATATTTTGAAAGGAAAAATTTATTAATCATAATTTTTTGAGATTGTAATACCATAAACATATATTGTAATTCCAAAAATAAGATAAATATAAAATAAATATCATACATTACATATTTATATAAATAATAAATTACAAAAATACCAAAAAAACCTTTACCAAAACAATTAGTCTGTTGTTACCTCAATATCAGGTTTATATTTCTCCTACGATTTATCCACACAACAATCATGTGTTTTTTAACAATTATCCCCAAAAAATAATGTTTTTAAATTAACATTTCTAGGATACATATTGTATTTTATATATGTTTCAAGGCATTTAATTTATAATTATTAAACCAAATAGCAACGATTTTTCATATAACCCTCATAACATTTATAATGTAATAGAATAACATTGATGTAATCAAAATTCATGTTAGATGAGGATGCTGCCCCCGGTTCTGGTTTCACGATGAAGCCCTAGCTGATGAAGGAGGATGTTTTCCCCCCTCTTCCTGAAGGGGGAAGGGGGTCAGATGATTTGTTAGCGCAGCCCCTACTGCGAAAGCCGTTCACCACGTTTTCAGACCCTAATTTTCTTCATGATTTTCAGGCGATCTCGCTTAGCCCAAAGGCCTCTAATCTTCATCATGGAGATCCTTAGCTTCGGATCTCGATTCTGGAGTTCTTTGAAGCATCGTGCCATATCGATTTAACACAGTTGTCTCGTTTCAGTCACATGCGTCCCTCAGATGATGATTTCGATCATTTTGTCTTTAGCAAATGGGACTTGCAAGACTAGATGGTCATTGGTATCCTTGATAAGCGTCACATTATGGTTCGGCTTGCATCAGAAGAGGATTTGATTCGGGCTTGGCCCAGTTCCCCATGTCTGTGCAATGGTTCTACGTTTTCCCACCTTCGTTGGACTTATGATTTATGTATGAATCGTGACCCTTCCACAATCATGGAATCGGTGAGCTTTCCACCACTTCCTCTTCCGTTTCAAAACCCTATGATTATTCACATGATTAGAAACTTGGTGTGCCTCTACGTCTATTCTGATGTCCGAACGTCCACGGTAAGTCATTCGGTTAATCTACGCATCGGTGTTGAGGTGGATGTTGCGAAGCCTGCGGTGTAGTGGATATGGATCACCGTGTGTGAGGAATTCTGATGGAAGCAGGCTATTGTTTTTGAGATGTGGGTTGACAACTACTATAATTATCATCATCTAGGGCACCTCATTTTTGAATGTAAAGGTGTCGCAGTTGTTGAGAAATTGTCTGGTCCGAAGGTGAATTTTGGTAGGTCTCTTGGTTATTGACCCACAGCGGACCTCGTGTCTGGCATGGTGAAATAGAGTGCACTGAGTAAGGGGGCCTCACTCTCTAATCCGATGGTTTCTTCGGTGTTTAATCGCCTGAGGAAAGATCTGGTTTTTAGGGTTGAACAAAAGTAGTTTATTGATTATCACGAGACTGGTAAAATGGGGGAGCCTTCAGGTGTTAATTTTCTCAATCCCTTTCAATACGAGGTTTGTCCGTCAGTGGATGTTGGTGGGAAGTATGTTGGTGACTGCAAGGAGCCAGAGCTTGTTATTGAGGCTCTCACTGCAAGCTGTGACAATTGTCCTATGGAGATGTTGGAAGGTGGTGAGAGGTCTCAACGACCGGAGGTGCGTGATGCTGCTATGATGGATGCAATTAAGGTTGAAACCTGATTCGAAGGAGTGTAATAGGTGAATGCAAATGAGTTTGTTCAAATGGATGAAGGTGGCAGTGTATAGCTGGGGATATCTTCTCTAGAGGATGGATTTGGGAAGGATGCCTTGCGGAAGGGGACTCTGGATAGTCATAAATTATTGGAACAACGTTGGTGTCTGGCCCTGATTGACCCTAATTGTCAATCTCATGAAGGCTGAGGAGGGGATGATGGCTCTTATGAGGTGTATATTTCTAGAAAGTGGGGGGACTACTCAGATAGTGGCAAGGAAAATGACAGAGGCTTTATCGTGCCCACTTTTAGCGAGATTGTTCAGAGCCTGGGGTTGAAGATGACCGGGAATCAGGGGAGCATGAATACTCAATCACGACAATGGATGAAGAAAAACTACTCTAATTTTCCAAATCTGATGCCCACCAGGTCATCGATTGGGAACAAAAAGCAGCTTTTCTTGGAATGAATGAACTTGCGAAGGAAGTATGTGAATGTTCTCAAACATTATAATTGTTCGGAATGAGAATCGGCTACTGTGGAGGAGGCTAATCAGCATGGATGTGAAAGCTGTTATGGTTTCTTTGATATGTAATCTTCTATTTTAGTTGTGGTACTTGTTTCCTGTCCTTTTTTTATTTAATAAATGGTCTGATGGTTATCCTCTGACGACTTTTCTAGTAATAAAATAACACTGATAACTAGCACTCATTGGTAAAAATTTCAATAACTATAAGAAATTAATTTATATTATTATATCAACATCACTAATTTTGGAAATAATCAAAATCACATGTTTTCTATCTTGAATGTAATATCCTATGATTATCAAACAAATTTATATTCCACTTTACCTTGTTATAAGGCATTGTGGTTGTTGGTTACATATGTTCTCAAATTCATCAGTGTAATCTTATTCCAACCCATACTAAAACAATATTGGTTATGGTAAAATCTAAATTAACATAAATATATGAATATAGAATTTCAATCATAACAGGTCATCCCTAATGAAATATTAATATCAACTATGATATTTTCATTTCAACTATTTCATACGTTGATAATCCTATAACAAACTTGTTTTTACATATAATACATTATTTTTTAATCTCTTATATTTTTTAGCCTAATACGTTAATTTAATTATCAAATAATAATTAATAATGATTTTTAATATAATGTGAATGAACATTGATTATCACCTATGAGTGTATTTCTATGTGTGTATATTTAACCATTTGTCTAGCACTAGGTAACTGTTTAGTTAATACCCAACACACCCTCATCAAGGTTACTACCACTTGGTCTAACTATTCAAGAGCCCATATCCACTACCTAATATCTAGACAAGGATTTAATTTCATGTAAAACAAAAAAATCACTAATTTACCCAAATTTTAGGGTGTTCATCAATACATAATAGTATCTATTATGATTATATATTATGGTTAATCTAATTTTCTACCATCATAAAAAGTTAAAAAACATGATATTCATTTATTATGAATAAATTATTTACAAACCCTAAAAACACATTAATTCATTAATTCTAACATAATTTTCTAAACCACAATTTTGAAGAACCAAATATCATCATCATTTAGATAATTAGAAATATTACTGCAACATATTAAACATAAAAACATTATCATTATTTAAAATTTTACATTGTGATTCCAAATCTACATGATCATCTAAAAATGTATATGAAAATTTTCAGAACATTTATAAGGAAATGTGTGCTTTAGAAATCCTGATAAATGATTAAACCAGGAAACAAAATGTTACCTGAGATCCCAAAAGAATATCATGATATCATAAATATTATCATCATAAGACTAGATACATGATATTGGAAAATAATATCATATGATAATAATCATGTGGAATCAACCTAAAACATACTATTAAAATCATAATCCAAGGGTCACTACCACATCCATCATCATAATTTGAAAAATGTTATATTGTGGAGTATGTTCACTCAATATACATTATATAACATATCATGACATATAAATATTTTTTTAATAAATCTAAAAGATATATAACTATGTCCCCACCATGCATATAAAAAAACATAAATATTCATTCCATAAGAGGAAAATAAAAAACTTATTAAACAAAATAATGATCATACCAATTACAAGAAATTGGGTTTCATAATTCTTATTGAAGGCATATACAAAGGCTAATTAATATTGATTATTTAGATAATATATAATTAAATACCTTATATTTTTATATATGAACATGAAATGTAAAATATGATGGTTGAGATTCAACCTAAATAATTCATGTGGTGAAACATTGAGAATAAAAAATAAAAAACATTACCATTTGGATGTTGATTTATGGAATGAGTAAAGTATATTTTAAAATAAAAAAATTCCTTTTTAAAAAAAATTATTTGAACCAAAAGGGATATCTATAAAATCATGATTTTTAATAATGTATTTATGGTTTCAAAATTGATTCTTTGGAGAATGTTGGAATGAAAATAAATTAATATTGTTCTCTTATATCAGCTCTACATAAAAGAGGTAATTTCAATCAGAACATAAAACATATATAACCCCTTCAATGAAAAGATTATTTTTCTCAGTATATATATATGGGACAATTTTCAAACTACATCCCCAAATATAACCCTCCAAGGATTTCAATGAGAGATGGAAGATAATGATGTGTGAAGTTCACCTCCAAAGGCCAATGGGTTAACGACATGTAGTGATTGTATAAATTACATTCTAATTGGAGGAAATACCAAGTATTAGATAATGAGGAATTATAGATAAGAACATTACAAAAATTAAATAATTATCATATTTTTTATAATAATTACCATTTTCAAACTTTCAATGTCATTCAAACTAATAAAAGTGAAAAGTGACTATAAGTATCAAAAGATAAAAATGACAACAAGTGTGAATCCTAAAAGCTCCTAAAAATTATCCAATAATATCTTACATGGACTCTAACCTAATCCAAACAAACTAATATATATATATATATATATATATAGTTGTGTGTGTGTGTGTGTGGTGATTAATAAGTTATAATATATAGGATCCTCCTTACAACCTCTCATAAAAAATACAATCACAACAGGTTAAACCAATGTGAATTATAAAACAAACTTACTCATCATAAATATATTTATGTTAATCACCATGAAACACCATGGAAATCTCTACAATTTATCATATACAAGGAATCCTATATTATAGGCATTAACCAAGGGTTCCCGGCAACATCATCCCTACTATTTTTCACTCTTCCCTAATGTCACACATTTGGAGCCATCACTATCCAAAAGAAAATATTTTGAAGGAACCTTGTCTAATGAATAATAACATGAATCCCATGAATTACATCATATCATCATCCAATAAAAATACCTATATAACAACATTTTAGTTTCCTAGAGAAACCACAAGTAGTATGTCATGTATAAAAATTATGATATTGTACCTCAAGAAATCACTATCCATACGCCAATTCTATACCCTCAGAAAACAAATCCAATAAAAATCATACCTATAATAATACCAATTAAAATATATCATGATATATATTTCTGTAAAAAAACAATAATCCATTTTATATCTCTCGACACTTATATAAGAAAAATAACTATCCTTCATTCCATTTGATAATACTACCCATAGAATTGATCATGGCCATATGTGGATTAAAACCACATATACCTCACTAAACAAGATGCTTGGGAATAACCCATCTAGGATTCCACTATGTGTGAGTGTCCCTTCTAATGTGGGTGCGTTGGTATATAAAATAACAAATAAAATACATGATATAATGTATCCCACAACTACACTATGATAATTAACCATGTAACATGGCCGACTATAAATTCCATATCATCGACACCATATTGCAAGTAATAAGAGTAATATATCAAATAAGAACACAAGAAATTACAATTTTTTTCATTAAATTAAATTCATTTTTACAATTTAACCGATTTTTTATTAAATCATTATCTTAAATTAATATTTTTTTCATTACATTACATCAACCTAAAGGAATATGTTTTCCCTCCATTATTAATCCAAAAGTTTTCTAGATTTTTCAAGAATAACATCTTTTCATCTTTCCAAAAATACCAATCCCAATGGTTAAATAATATTATAAACATCATCATCATTCCATAAATCTAGTAAATCTCGAAAACATGCTATTCTACTATAATTGGGTTGAATAACCAACCACATCAATTTTATTTATAAAGAGATTAAATGAATGAAGGTATAAAATAAGCACAATTGTATTACCTTATAATAAAATATTTCCAATAAAATATCAATATATTAGGTTAAAAATGGGTAATAATATTCTAAAATCATTCTATCAACCTATTATTATCCACGCAAACATAATGTATATCTGTATGAATCATACCGTCATGCGCGTCAACTACTAACATAACCCGAAGACTCCCTACCCATATATCCTTATCCAATACACATCATAATAATACATTAAAATAAATATCATTGTTCACCTTAAGTGAAAAATGGATGTAAAAACAAAAAAAACTATCCAACAAGGAAACTATGCCCGAAAATCTTGTTATTTATCCTTCATATGAAAATAACATCTCCTAGCCCCAAATAAGAATCTTTTAAAAACAAATGGTAGTATTACAATATTTTATGAACTAATTCAATTATCATATGTTATAACTATGTAAAACCTAAACAATCATCTATAAAATATATTAATTTATTTTGACATGCACTAGGGAATCAATTTAAATTTCAAAAAATAGTTGAGATGAAAATTATCATTTAACATTACTTTAATTACATTCCACAACATTAATTAAAAACTCAAATTAAATAACAATTTCCATTAAAATATGGTGGAAAAAATTAATTATCCACCATGATTCATTTGAATTCTATCAAATTTTATGAGAAAATTGTTTCATTAACCATGCCACTTTATACATATCTATCCGTATAAATATTTCTATATTTATATTTATTATTAATAGTCAAAGAATTCAAAATTAAAATCCAATTAATTAAATATAATATAGAAAACGAATAAATATAAATATATGAAAACATTTCAATTCAAGGGTAAACAGTTATCAATATTTATTAAAACATGTGATCACTATACGAATAAAATTTTAAATTAATGTTTTGGTATATCCTATATTAATGGTAATTTTGTTATAAGATAATTATCTAAATAACTATTAATATATTATTTATACTAATATAATTAACAGGACTAATGAATTCAATAACATAATTGTTTTACATTCATTCAATGATAAGGGAACCACAATGCATATCTCGGATCACATATCCCATAAGGAATATACTTCTAGCCAACTATTTTGTGTAATGATTGTGATAAAAGAATTATTAGAAATCCATTCTAATAACATAAATTGAATGGAAAAACATTGAAAAATTTAATGGGGAAAGTTATATTGATCAAATAAAATACTGTAATAACAGTATAAGAACACTCCTCCTATCACCAGATAACAAATAATGTGAACTAGTGATTGAATCTAATTAAAATAGGCATTAGAATCCTTCAAAACCCTCAATTAGAATCCTAGGGTTTGAGAGAAATGGAATTGGAGAATATTCTATTTTTAGTGGTCTGTGAAATTGATAAAATTATTCAAAGAACAGATATAGGGTGAATCAATAATGGCTACAACGTATAATTGGAAGAGATATGAATGGTGACAATGCAACACAATAGACCTCATCAAGACTTTCCTTATAAAAACTCACCAAATAATATTGCAATAGAACCATATAAATGATCATATTAAATGGGTAATGAGAAAATTGAATAAGGAAAAATATTTTCCATAGTTATTGACAAAAAATATGGAGGATATTATTAATCCTAAGACCTGTGATATAGCTACCTCAGATTTGGTTGAACACCTGTCATCGCACTATGAAATGGTATGACACTACACACCATATGACATGAATGGAATAAATCACATCCTCACTCTATGTAATAGATCTATGATATGATTTACCATTAACAACTATTCATGGAAGATCCTTGAAAAAATGGGAGTGTCTATAAAAACCCAATATATATCACATACTATATATCCGGAAACTGAAAACCATACAAGACACCCATATGACATTGAACAAGGCTTCCAAATTTAGAAAATCTATAAAGACCCATGTATCGTCCCCATACTACATTGAACCATCTACAATCACCACCAAAACCAATAAATCATTGTGAAATATAATACATGGATCCTAGAGAATACATCAGATACCTCTCAAACTCTCTCATAGTCTATAATTAAAAACCAAATTTTTTGGAAATAGAAATAAAATGAATTTCTAAATAACCACTCCATGAGTCACCACCAATGAATCTCTCCATCAAATGATATCAACCATATAACAAGGAAAAACAAATAATAAAAACTTGAAACTTTAATAAATATATCTTAATCAATATTCTAAGGAAGATACCTCTCATACAAGACTAAAACTACCAACACATCCTATGAATGGTGGTACAATACCATTACTATATATGGATATGAAATCATTGATTGGTATTGAATCGATATTGAAGGATCATATATGAGTATACACCTCAAATTTCCTAGTAAAACGATGTAAAATATTACTCCAATGAGAAAAACATTCTCTATTAATGATGACTAGTCAAGGTCATAAACACATTTTCTCCAATGGTGAACTGTATAAGTATCATATTATTGTTAAAATTAGACTCTTGATGATCCATCATAACCTTTATGTCAGTTAAAAGTACTAGAACAATATCCATCTTTCTCAGTACTATTTCCAATCAAAAAATTACTAACTCTTAAACTATAGGATGGAATACTAGGGAATGGAAATATTGGATATAAAGAAATGAAATACTATCAAACCTATGGTCGAGTGAAAACTATTATAGTATGTATACATGAAAAAAATGAAAGTTTCATTATCCAAAAAACTCAAAAAATCATGAAAACATTAACAAAATATTTACTTAAGAGTATGGATAGTCCACCATGTATGACCATCTGTCTGCAGGTAAAATGCGGTAGTTTTGAATAACTGAGACCCAAAACCATATTGAATAATTTTTTAATCAATATATGTAAATTAAGGATCCCAATTATAGATGATAAGACCAAAGACTACATGGTGAATCTCTTCATCATCAAGGTAGTACCTCGATATCAACATCCTATGACAGGGACTTTATGAACACTATAAAATATGTAAGATGTAATGCACCGACCCCAGTTACACAGAATCGGTGCATTATTACATAACATTGTCATGATCACAAGAAAAATAAAATATCGAATGACCGATTCTTTTAGTAGCCTTGGAATAACTAGATACATTAATAAAGTTTACATTCAATCATAAAATGAAAACTACAAAAATATAGTCTCCATAGTCCACACTCTTATCCCCTCATACTATCCCTGCAGGTCATTCATAAATTTTTTCTTCACATCCTGGGAAAAATAAAACATAGAAAATGGGTGAGCTCAAATTCCCAGTAAGGATAACAATATAGCAGAAACTTTCGTAAATAAGAATAAACATTTAAGGCAATGTATAACTAAAACAAAATCCTCTTAAACTTGAACTTAAACATATTATGGAAAAAATAAAATGAAATAATTTCATTTAGTTATTCACATAGATATTATACTAATCGAATAATCACATGCAATATCAATAACCACTTTCATAATGATGGAATGCATAATGCCAGACTATCATAACCACATAGCCAAGGCCTCGTGCCAATATTAAAAATAAGATTTTTCCAAGGCCTTGTGCCAAGACGCTAGTTTGTCTCATGATACCTACTGATGAATCAAGGAGCTATAGTGGGCTCCACCTGTCACATATTAAGTCCAATACATTCCCATATGAAAAGGTTTAAACATAACATAAACATTCATAATAAAACTAGCATATTAAATGTAAATACTTCATACATAAACCATGAATGGTATAAAAATAACACATCCACAAACAAAAATATCACAAAACCATCAATTCAATATATAAGTTTTTTATCATAATAAATCAACTTCAAATAAGCTTAAAATCCTTCAAAGGATATTGACATAGATGAAATCAAAACTCTTTTTAGATAAATATATCTTTATATTTTGAAATCATTTAAGAGTCATATATTTATAAAATAAAACATTTTCTTTGAAAATATTCTTATAATCTTGTAAGGGAAGAATTGACGATTTTATAACGGTGGAAAATAGCCTCACCCACCGTATAAGTTAAAAAAAACATTCTTACCTTAATTCTGTTGAAAATGTTAACAAGCACCTTGTTTGGAAAATGACAAAAATATTCCTTAATTGACCACTTATTAAAATTCAAAAAAGTGTATTAATAACTTTAACCCATATTCTTTGAAATATTAAAAATGTTGTGAAATACATTTTTAAGAAACATAGATGTGGATGATAAAGAAATTCCAGTAGTTTATTACCTATAAACAACCTCGGATAATGAATGATTGCAAAATAAACCATTACCTTGTACTTTTCCTTGGTTGGGGTAGGTTAACATCCTGTTTAATGGTGAAATAATTGTTATTAAATTATACAATAATTATATACATTAATATTATATCATATATGATCTTTTAACATTGATTTGTTAATAATATATTAGTATTATTGTTGTTTCGAGTGTTAACATACTCAATTTCATTTAAATTTTTTGTTACATAAGCTGTGTTTTTCAGGGATAGGTTGTATCTTAATCATATCCAGAATTATATCATGTCCTTAGATACTATTATTAATCATCAAATGCGAATTATCCATGAATGGATACGATGGAGAATAAATATCATTGCGTTCGTGGAGACGGTAGTCCGTACGTATGCACGAGCGACAATTAAATTCTTTTGATATTAAAATAATATATAATTGGATGGTATATAATATATACAGAATCATTATCATGGTATATTTATTATTTTCATGAATTATAAATCATTATTATACCTATCCAAATAATAATATATTGAATAACAATTTCACCACAACGTGGAGACGGTAAGCAGTACGTACACACGTATGGTGACATGTCATTCAAAGGATGGATAGAATAATGAATATGTTTGTACCATATTTATAATAATATTACAGTATATATAATATACCAGAGTTATTATTTTAGAATGGTAATAACAAAGAAAGAAAAATTGGAAGAAGAAAGGAACCTGAAAAAGGGTGGTGAAATTATTACCTCTTCATCGGGTTCATCCTTTTGATTCGATCAAATAGACTCTTTAGGTTGGCTTTTTGACAAAAGGAAGGCCTCTTGGATGATGTGAGGGAAGTTGAGAGATAATTTGGGTAGGGTTTGGAAAACCCAAAAGGATTTGAAGGTGTGAATTAATGTGAAGGAGGAGTACCCTTTTATAAGAGGGGTGAGGGGCACCTTTGGAAAAGATGGAAATATTATTTTATAATAAATTAATAATCAGTTTCTAATGGCTACAAAGTGGATTATTTAAAGGTTAAGGTGGGGATGGGTCTAAAACCACTCAAACAATATAATTTATACAGGTTTGGGTCATTATAATAACCATATCTTTTAGTTTTAATTCATAGTTAATTAGTTTGACACTTACCATGGCACATTGTATTTTTATATTTTATAGTAAATAAACATACTATATACCTCCAAGAGACCCCCAAGTGGTCCATTAATGATACAACTATCATGATATATTTCCTTTGTCTGAAATTTTATTTTTAAGAATTTAATATTAATTACTAATATAATAGTTTTTTTAAAAACTCTTTTTTTTGTCAAATTTGACACTATTCAATAATGGATTTTTGTAAAACTCATAACAGAATGATTACTTCGAAATAAGTTAATTAAATAAATCATAAAATGTAATATTATCCAATAAAATTATTTTAATTCATAAAAAGTCTGAAATTATATTTATTTGGGTGTTTATAATATCAATTATTTTAATTTTTTATTAATTTAGTAATTACTGCATAACCATTGTGTCATAAATAAATTAAATTATATAATATCTAAAAATAATAAATAAATTTTCCATATGTATTAAATCATTTTATCTTTCTAATGAATATTTATAGTTGAAAATACAACATATATAACCCTATGTAAAAAAATTTTCCTAAATGATATATACTTATATCATTTTTGAATTTATTTTAACTTAATTAAAATAAAGTGTCCCTATCACCTACAAGTGGCTCCATGGGGTCCCAAAATCAACCCAAAGATGCCCATTCTCGGAAATGTATCCACTAATAAGGTCAGTACACATTTTAGGGTAATTTACTATTATTATACTATTATTTTTTAACCCTTATTTACCGGATTTACCCTTAACAATGGTAAATAAAATATTTACCGAAATAATTATTCAAAATGTTTAAAAATAAAAGTTAACTATTTACACAATATATACATCCTGATTCCAAATATAGAATCCAATTTTCCAAATTCAAAACACAGAATTGGAAGAAATTAATTTAAAATTAATTCCCATTTTTAAAACAAAAAGCGTGTTTTTAAGAGATAATAGCTATCAAAAGATTGACACTTGTTTATGTCTGCTTTAATTGTAAAATTAAATACAATGACCAACATTGTATTAAATAGTAATAATATATTATAAATATAATTTAAAACCACTCAAATTAATAATTTATCAATATAAATTATTTCGATTAAAAATGTTGTTTTTAGTTAAAATTTAGTAATTTTCACTATTCATCAAAATATAAATGTTATCCAAAAAGTTCCAAAATTTAACCCTAGTCTAAATTCGATATTATGAATCCAAAAATGAATTCCATTTTGATAGATAAAATTTATAAAATTTCAAAACGTAGGTATTACTATTCATAACGGCTACTTTGATTGGTTGTGGTGTGTTAGAACTCGATGTTGCGTACAACACACTCTATCACATTATTCAAAGAGAAGTGTACTGTAGAAGCTTGGGGTGTTACATTCTTCCATCCTTCAAATAATTTCATCTTTGAAATTTCTAGAATACTACCGCATGAAAAGACTTGGGTGGTTCTTCATCATAAGTTCCTCGGGTTCCCACGTTGCCTCCTCCATCTTATGGTTTCTCCACAATACTTTTACCAAATGCGTCGTCTGGTTTCTCAATTCTTGATCTCTCGTATCAAGAATCCTGACGGGCTCTTTGCAATAAGATAGAACGGGTTCCAGTTCTAATTCCACATTGGTGAGTACATGGGTTGGGTCAGGCATGTATTTCTTCAACAGAGATACATGGAACACATCGTGAACTTTGGAGAGACTTGGCGACATTGGAAATCGATAAGATACAGCCCCAATTCGTTCTAGAATTTTGAAAGGTCCGATGTACCTGGGACTCAATTTACATTTCTTAACAAAATTTATGACTCCCTTCCATGGAGATACCTTCAGGAAAACATGATCACTGACTTGAAATTCCAAATCTTTTCTACGATTATCAGCATAGCTCTTCAGCCTACTTTGAGCTGCTTTGATATGGTTTTGGATTACCTTCACCTTCTCCATCGTTTCCTCCACCTATTCTGGGCCTACAAGTTTTCATTCACCAACGTCATCCCAACAGGTTGGTGTGCGACATCTTTTTCCGTATAACACTTCATATTGTGCCATCTCAATACTCGAATTAATGCTATTGTTATAGGAAAATTATACCAGAGGTTAATATTTATCCCACATACCCTGAAAATCAAGTTAACATGATCTCAACATGTCTTCTATGGTTTGAATAGTTCGTTCTGACTGTCCATCTATTTGAGGGTGGTAGGCAGTGCTCAAATAAAGTTTAGTATCCAAGGCATTCTGAAGACTTATCCAAAATCTTGAAGTAAAATGGGGATCACGATCAGAAACACTCAATAGGGGTACTCCATGAAGTCTCACAACATCATTAATATACAGTCTTTCTAGACGTTCCAGTGGTAGATATTCTCTTATAGAACGAAACTGTGCTGACTTGGTAAGACGATCAACAATAACCCATATTGCATCTTTCCATCTAGGAGTCTTTGGTAACCCCATGACAAAGTCCGTCGTAATATTGTCCCATTTCCGCTCCGGTGTGGGAAGAGGTTGCATGACACCTCCAGGTTGTTTCCTTCCAGATTTCACTTGTTGACAAACCATACATCATGACAAAAAATCAGCAATCTCCCTCTTCATGTTGTCCCACAAAAAATGTTCTTTCAAATCTCTATACATTTTGGTGCTCCCAGGGTGTATAGAGAAATTTGAACTATGAGAATCATCCAACAATTCCCTTTTTAGATCAGGTATATCGGGGACACAAAGCCTCTTCCCAAATTTCAAAATTCCTTCTTCACACACAAAGTCTATCAATCTCCCATCATTCAAAGATTTAATCTTCTTTTTAAATTCTTCATCATCGGTCTGAGAACTCTTAATCCTTTCTAGTAAAGATGTTTTGGCAACCATATAAAAAAGCATTGATTTTTCAACTTCCATGGTTATTCCCATGTCTATCTTCACTAGATCCATGAAAATTAGATCCATTTCAGTTCTCATATTATTCAAAACTCCATGATCTTTTCTTCTCAAAGCATCTGCCACCTTGTTTTCTTTCCATGCGTGGTAGTGTATCGTACAATCATAATCCTAGAGTAATTCAAGCCATCTCCTTTGCCTCATGTTGAGTTCTTTTTGTGAGAAAATATTCTTCAAACTCTTGTGATCATTAAAAATCTCAAATTTTTCACCATAGAGGTAGTTCCTCCATATCTTCAATGAAAAGATCATAGCCTCTAACACGAGATCATGAGTAGGATAGTTTTTCTCATGAATTTTCAATTGTCATGATGCATAGGCAATAATCCTATCATTCTGTATAAGGACACAACCAAGTCCTTTCTTTGATGCATCACTATAAATAACGAACCCATCATTCCCCGATGGTAGATTCAATATAGGAGCATTGACTAATCTTATTTCAGTTCTTCGAAACATTATTCACACTCTTTTTTCCAAACAAATTTAACCCCTTTAAGTGTGAGCTTTGTTAATGGGTTAGCCAACCGGGAAAAATTCAGGATGAAACATCGATAATAACCTCCTAAACCAATAAAACTACGTACCTCAGTTATACTCATCAGTGCAGGACATTCATGGATTACCTTGGTCTTAGAAGGATAAACTAATATTCCATCTTTAGAGACAATATGGCCAAGAAAATAAATCTCCTGAAACCAGAATTCACACTTGCTAAACATCCCATATAATTCATGTATTTTCAGAGTCTTTAGGATAATGCGCAAGTGATTTTCATAATCAGCGTATCTTTTGGAGTATTCCAAGATATCATCAATAAATACCACAAAAAATTCATCGAGATATTCCTTGAATAATATATTCATCAGATCCATGAATATAGAGGGTGCATTAGTCAATCCAAAAGGCATTACTGTAAACTTTTAATCCCCATACCTGGTTCGAAATACTATCTTCGGAATGTCTTTCTTCTTTACACACAACTGATGGTATCCAGATCGAAGGTCAATCTTTGAGATGTATTGAGCTCCATGTAGTTGGTCAAATAAATCATCAATGCACGGTTGGGGATACTTATTCTTTATTTTTATAGCATTGACCTCCCTATAGTCGATACATAAACTCATAGATCCATCTTTCTTTTTAACAAAAAGAACAGGGGCTCCCCATGGAGAAACACTGGGGAGAATAAATCCCTTATTACTCAATTCCTCTAGTTGTATCTTTAGTTAAACTAATTCTATTGTGGCCACTCTATAAGGGGTCTTCGATATAGGCCTTGATCCAGGAATTAATTCAATGGAAAACTCAACTTATCATTATGATGAATATCCAAGGAAATCATCCGAAAAAACATCTACATATTCTTTCACAATAGGTACATCCTCTTTTTGAACATTTCTTTCCTCACCCATAGTCATTTCATTCTCTTCCTCCCCAATAATTGTATTTAGTTGAGATACTGGGGGTGGATCTAGATAAGAATTATGTGGTGATGATTCTGCTCTAAAGATAAGATTTTCCTTATCATCATCATAAAAAATCATAACCTCCTTCTTCTTAAAATAAATCTTAGCCTCATGGTCCGAAATCCAGTCCATACTGAGGATTATATCAAACTGAATTGTAGGTATGATAATGAGATCAGAAGATAAAGAACATTAATGTGCCTTAATGGGGACTGATTCACAAACTTTTGTCGCATTGATACATCCCTTAGGTGTTTTAACTGACAACTACCTTGTTAAATCAAATTGGAAATATCTAATTTTCATAGAAAACTGGGAAGATATGAAACAATGCGATGATCCAGAATCAAATAATAGAAACCATTAAATTACCTGCCACCACGTCTTTCGGAGCTTCTACCGCAGCAGTAGTGATAGCATAAGCTTGGACTTGATCCCTTGGCCTTTTTTAGGTAAGTTCCCCTGATTCTTAGGACATTAATTTTCATAATGTCCCATCTCCCTGCAATTTTATCACTGAAAATTGGTAGCTTCCTTCTTCCCTTTGCAATCACAAGGTTGGTGGCCTTTTTCACCACACTTGCAACAGACACCCATTTCCTTCAAGAAAGTACCGGGGTGTTTCATCCCACATTTACCACATGATGGATATTCAACATTTCCATTCTTCCCCTTATTTCCATCCCCATATTGATCAGAAGATCTCTTCTTCTCATGCATTTCATTAAAGTCATAAGAGTTAGAGAATTCATTTTCGGTCTTGATAGCACATGAGACAATGTCTTCGTACAACGAGAAGGATTGTGAGACTAATGCTCGACAAAGAAATGGTTTTAAACCATAATAGAAACTATAAATCTTACTTCTTGGGTTACGTATATAATCTTCAGCATACCTTGCTAACCTTGTAATGTTAGCCTCATACTTTGTGACATTCTCATCATCCTTATGTCTTAGACTTAAACATTGTCTTTCCATATCTTCTCGATGGTCGCGAGGAAAGTATTATTCTAAAAAAAGATCTCTGATCTCCCTCCATTCCATATATGATAATTTATCATCTTCCTTCATGTTTTGAATCAATGACTACCATTGATCAGCATCTCGAGTGAGGCGGTTAACTTCCATGATAACTTTTTCCCTTTCACTACTCCCCAAAGCCTGAAATATTTTCTCTAGGGAATTTATCCATTACTCATCTACAAAGGGATATGTACTCCCATTGAACATTGGTGGTTGTTTCCCCATTAATCGATCTAACATTTATCCTCCACTCTACGGATAAGGGTACTCCATACGGGTATGGTTATTATTCATAACCTGAGTGAGTTGTCCCAGTATGGTGATTAGCTGATCGGCACCAGTTGCATCACCAGATCCACTATAATTATCTTGATCAGGAGGGAAATACCTACAGGGAGTGCATGCATTGATACCGTTTCCATTTCTTCCACGAGGAGCCATTTCTAAACAATGGCATAAACTAGATCAGTTTATGAATCAAAATACATAATTCCATACTTATAAAACACTTAACATAAATTGAACTATTTATGGATACAATCCATAATCATAAAAATGTTTTCTTTGAAAAAGTGTATACTCATAAACCCTTCATAATGATTTGTAATGAAAATGAGAGTTATTCTAAGCATATCCCCCAGGAGTGTCATAACCAAGAGTGCAACAATGCCCATTATCGTGCACCAGTTCCCATTTGAGTCTAGCTCAAAGCGGTGTTTTCGGGTTTTACCCCTAGGTACATCTATGCCAGAGCCGCCTCTACCTGCTCGTATCCAAACAAGGATGTATTTCTCAAAAAACTCACAAAATCTCTACAATACCAAAATTCAAGGAAGTTATTCTATAATAATCCTCAAAGTACATCTTAGGTCTATGTTCTCTAATCAGAGTTTATCTAAATCTAGATTCCAAGGTTTGTACTAAACTTTCTCTTATACCAACTGTAATGCCCCGACCCCAGTTACCCAGAGTCGGTGCATTATTAAAAAACATTGGAATCATTACAAGAAAGATCAAATCTCAAAATATATATTTGTTTAGTAGACTTGGAATAAATTGATACATTAATAAAGTTTACATTACATCCTAAAATGAAAACTAAAACAATATAGTCTCCATAGTCCACACTCTTATCCCCTCATACTATCCCTGCGGGTCATTCATAAATTACTTCTTCAGATTCTGGAAAAAATAAAACATAGAAAAGGGGTGAGCTCAAATGCCCAGTAAGGATAACAATATAGTGGAAACTTTTATAAACAAGAAATAACATATAAGGCTATGTATAACTAAAAAAATACTTTTAAACTTTAACTTCAACATAGTATGGAAAAAATAAAATGAAATAATTTCATTTACATATTCACATGGATATTTTACTAATTGAATAATCACATGCAATATCAATAACCACTTTCATAATGATGGAATGCATAATGCCAGACTATCATAACCACATAGCCAAGGCCTCGTTCCAAAACTATAAATACGATTTTACCAAGGCCTTGTGCCATGACATTATTTTGTCTCATGAGACATATCAATGAATCGAGGAGCTATATCGGGCTCCACCAGTCACATATTAAGTCCAATGCATTACAATATGAAAAGGTTTAAACATAACATAAACATTTGTATTAAAACTAGCATATGAAATTTAATTACTTCTCCATAAACCATGAATGGTATAAAATTAATACATCCACAATCAAACATATCACAAAAACTTCAATAAAATATAGAAGTTTTGTATCATAATAAATCAACATCAAATGAACTTAAAATCCATCAAAGGATGTTGACATAGATGAAATCGAAACACTTTTTAGAGAAATATATCTTTCTATTTTGAAATCATTTAAGAGACATATATTTATAAAATAAAACATTTTCTCTGAAAATATTATTATAAGCTTGTAAGAGAAGCTTCGACGATTTTATAATGGTGGAAAATATCCGCACCCACCGTATAAGTTAAAAAAACAATCTTACCTTAATTCTGTCGAAAAGGTTAAAAAGCACCTTGTTTGGAAAACGACAGAAAGATTCCTTTATAAACATCATATTAAAATTCAAAAAAATGTATAAATGACTTTAACCCATATTCTTGTAAATAGTAAAAATGTTTTGAAATTTATTTTTAAGAAACATGGATGCGCATGATAAAAAAATACCAATAGATTATTACGTATAAACAACCTCAGATATGGAAGAGATTGTGAAATAAACCCTTAACTTGTACTTTTCCATTGTTGGGGTAGGTTAACCTCCTTTATAATGGTGAAATAATTGTTATTAAATCATACAAGAATCATATACAATAATATGATATCATATATGATCTTTTAACATTGATTTGTTAATAATATCTTACAATTATCGTTGTTTCAGGTGTTAACTTACTCGTTTTCTTTTATATGTTTTGTTACGTAAGTCGTTTTTGTCATGGATAGGTTGTATCTTAGTCATATCCATAATAATATCAAGTCCTTAAATACTATTATTAATCATCAAATGAGAATTAGACTTGAATGGATACGATGGAGAATGAATCTCATCGCGTTCGTGGAGACGGTAGTCCGTACGTACGCACGAGCGACAATATCATTCTGTTGATATTAAAATAATATATAATTTGATGGTATATAATAAATACACAATCATTATCATGTTATATTAATCATTTTCATGAATTATAAATAATTATTATACCCATCCAAATAATAATATATTGAATAACAATTACACCACAACGTGGAGACGGTAAGACGTACGTACGCACGTATGGTGACATATCAATCAAAGGATGGATAGAATACGGAATATGGTTGTACCATATTTATAATAATATTACAATATATATCATATATTGGATTTATTATTTTTTAATGGGAATTACAAAGAAAGATGAAGTGGAAGAAGAAAGGAACTATAAAAAGGGTGGTGAAATTATTACTTCTTCTTCAGCCTTTTCCTTTTGATTTGATCAAAAGGACTCATTAGGTTGGATTTATGACAAAAGGAAGGCCTCTAGGATGAAGTGAGGGAAGTTGAGAGAGAATTTGGGATGTGGTTGGCCGAAAAAAGAACCTTGAATGTGTGAATCAAAGAGAAGGAGGAGTGCCATTTTATAAGAGTGGTGAGGGGCACCTTTAGAAAAGATAGAAATATTATTTTATAATAAATTAATATTCGGATTATAATAGATGAAAAGTGGATTATTTAAAGGTTAAGGTGTGTATGGGTTTAAAACCACTCAACCAATTGAATTTAGAGAGGTTTGGGTCATTATAATTACCTTATCTTTTAGTTTTAACTCTTAGTTAATTAGTTTGATACTTACCATGTCACTTTGTATTTTTATATCATATAGTTAATAAACATACTATATACCTCCAAGAGTCCCCCAAGTGGTCCATTAATGATACACCTATCATTATATAAGTCTTTTGGCCGAACTTTAGATTTTTAAAAATTTAATATCAATTAATAATATAATATTTGTTTTAAAAACTCTTTTATTTCAATTTTGACACTATTCAATAATTGATTTTTGTAAAAATCATAACAGAATGATTACTTCGAAAAAAGTTCATTATATCAATCCTAACATGTCATATTATACTAGAAAATTATTTTAATTCATAAAAATACTGAAATTATATTTATTTTGGTGTTTATAATATCAATTAATTTAATTATTAATTAATTTAATAATTACTTCATCAACATTGTCCCCTAAATAAATTAAAGTATATAATGTCTACAAATTATAAATAAAATATCATTATGTATTAAATCATTTTATCTTTATAATGAATTGGTATATTTGAAAATATAACATATATAACCCTATGTAAAAAAATTTTCTAAAAGATATATTCTTATGTATTTTTTGTATTTATTTTAAATTAATTAAAATAAAGTGTCCCAATCACCTACAAGTGGCTCCATGGGGTCCCAAAATCGACCCAAAGATTCCCATGGTCGGACATGTATCCACCAATAAGGTTATGACATGTTTTAGGGTAATTTAGTATTATTATAATATTATTTTGTAACCCTTATTTACCGGATTTACCCTTAACCATTGTAAAAAAAATATTTTCTGAAGTAATTAATCAAAATGTCTAAAAATAAAATTTACCTATTTACACAATATAAAAATCATGACTCCAAATATGGAATCCATTTTCCAAATTCAAAACCCAGAAATGGCATAAATTAATATAAAATTAATTCCCGTTGTTAAAACAAAAAGCGTGTTTTTAATAGATAAGAACTATCAAAAGATTGACACTTGTTTATGCCTGATTTAATTGTAAAATTATGTAAAATGACCAAAATTGTATTAAATGGTAAAAATATATTCTAAATATACTTTAAAACCATTCAAATTCATAAATTTTCAATATAAACTATTTTTATTAAAAATGTTGTTTTTAATTAAAATTTAGTAATTTTCACTATTCATCAAAATATAAATGTTATCCGAAAAGATCCAAAATTTCACCCTAGGATAAATACGATATTCCAAATCCAAAAAATGAAGTCCATTTTGAGAGATAAAATATAAAAAATTTCAAAAAGTATGCATTACTATTCATAATGGCTGCTTTGATTGGTTATGGTGTGTTAGAACTCGGTGTTGCGTACAACACACGCAATCACATTATTCAAAGATAAGCGTACCATAGAAGCTTGGGGTGTTACATAAAATTTAATAAAATGTGTTTGTTTTATTAATATAGAATCCTATAAACCCTATGATTGTGGTAAACTAGTAAATAATTCTTTCATGATGTCCTCCCACTAACACTTAGTAACATAAAATGTAAAGGGAAATCCACTAGGAACACAATGTTCAAACCTCACAATATGGTAGACTAATATTCATGACACAAACCCTTCAATTGCAAACATCATCTAAGGCAAAAAAACATCCATTTTATAGATTGATACATCCTAACATCAATTGGATACACCACCAAGTGTGAGATATGGAACACATAAATGAACATATCACACAACACCAATACCTCAAAAAGAATTCCCGGGAATATATAATAGAGGTATTTATCAGAAAAACTACTAGGGGAATCACTTAAGGAAACATTATCTCTCAATAAATTCACCTCAGAATCCCCCAGTTGGGATCCCACCTCCAATTATACCACGTAAGGATATGCTATCATAAAAAAGTAAACCTATTCTATTAACATATACCATATCAACATGTATTATTGACAAAACATCTATAACTATTCAAGAATATCCATATCTAATCAGGACCACACTACATGATTTTTTATGTGGCCAATATCTTCAACATTCACCATTCCATGTCTATTTTAAATCTAAAATTCATAATCATATATGTATTAAAAAAACACATGCACAGATCATGGCATGTTAGGATAATACCAACCTTTTGAACTTATGATTTATAAAAACCAAAATACTACATCAACATAGGTAGTTTCACATAATCTTCATGAAAAATGACTACAAATTCTCCATAAAGTAATAAAATTATATCTATCACATATAAGTCCCCAATAACTAATTATCTATTTTGGTAAACACTATCAAAGGTGTTTCAACCTAAGAAAAGTTAGTAATGAGGCATAATTAATACCTTATAATAATAAGTAATCTCTATAACTCTGAAATATCCAAAGGGTTTTACCAATAGACTACCATGTTTATTAATTGATCCACAGATAATCCTTTTTAGGACGATACATTCCTAATGAAATTAACAACCTAACCCCATAAATCAATCATTGATAGGATCATGAATATCTATTTTCAACAGTGTACTCCCATAACATCCTATAGTTACTAGGTATGATCTACCATTATCATGGTGTATATAAGGATGACTTCGATGAAAAAAATAATGAACTGATCCAAAATCTCACTGAACACTACATTTATGAAATATGTGAATGTAGTTGGAGAAATGTTCACACCAAAATATATTACAATAGACTCGTAATTTTTAAATCTATATCAGAAATTATACTTCCTAAAAATGACATAGTTTACCCATAAGTCTTTATATCATAACTACTGATCTATATTAAAAAAATAATTAGATACCTTCAACTGATCAAAAAAACTTTCAATACATGTATGGTGATATTATTTCATCACTCTCCTCTAATTATAGAAATAATAATTGAGACAATGATACAAATTGGAACCATTATTCTTCTCAAAAAAACTACGCCACCCCATGATGACACACATGATTGAAATGATCCTTAATCCCATAGGCCATCACAATGTACTCACATCTGCTAAAACTCAAAAGGTTTCATTCTATATATGGATTTTGAGATTGTGGGAACACCCTATTGTATATGTATCCCAAACTCAGTCTCTCATTGAGGGGATAATGAATAATATCTTTTAGTAATCAATCATGGTATTCTTCTAAAATTATGGGAAACACCTTCTAATAAAATTGAAATAGACTCAATATTATATTGGACATCATGGAATATGAGTACATAACATAACTATGACCCATCCATGGGTATCATTCAAGAAATAATAATACATTCTGTCTACCAGCATCATATAACACAAATTATTTCCTGATGCAATAAACATCATCTAGCATAGAATAAATATAGTCAATGATAAGTATTACTCTATATGGATATATCTCTAAAAATACTAAGATACATGATGAGTGGTTCTACCCTTGAACTACTTCAATGTCTATATATACTCACAACATATTAGTTGTACCTTCAATTGGAGTAGTTAATGAAAAATTCACCATAATCCACTCCACATAAACTACCAACAAATGGAATTGAAAATGTTATATTTAGAAGATTGTACTCAAGAACAATTCAATGCATGAACTTGTGAAGTAAAAAATAAATGGGAACAACAATATACATCTTGATAGTTTAGAAATGGAAACTATATGGAATGAATCCAACAAAAACATATTATATCACCTCTCCAAACTTAATGATAACCTCTTAATGGGACACAAACTACTTTATAATGACATTCATTATTTCAGGGATGTACTTTTTCCATTCCATCTCTAATTTATTAATACCAATCTAAAGAATCATTTTATTATTTCCTCATATACGACTACCTCATTGGGGGAACAAAAAGAGGGAATGATGGTTCATGATACTTAATTAGAAATGTTGGGAACGCGCAACACTAATGGTAACATCATTGAAAAAATAAAATACTACAGAAAATGAACAATTTACCAATGGATCCAAAACTGTTGCTAAATGTTATATAACCATTGGTATAATATACAACCACAATTATCCAATCCATAGGTAAGTAAGCCGTAGGAAAAAACATGTGCCAACAGTTTTTGGAAATCTGTTGATATATGTGAGGAAATCAACATTATACCAACGGTTTTGTCAAACCATTCGTATAACTAGTCACCAATCATTTGAAACAGTTGTTAAACATATTATTTAAATAGTTTCAAATCATTGTAATATTTTTTTAATGCTTTTTACCAACAGTTAACTCAAACCGTTGGTATATCTAAACATTTCACTTATATCCCAATGGTTTTTAAACTCTTGGGAAACTGTTTTAACCAATGGTTCTCTTATAACTGTTGGTATAAAATACATTCACAGCCCTAAGACAATGGTTGTAAACCATTGGCATAGGCTTTTCTGTGAAATTCAAGAAGCAACCTACTGCTATGTGCTACTCTATGATTTCCATTAGTTTTCTTCCCTTTCTATATTTCCTGCTTCCCCATCTCTAATTACCTACAAAACCAACTATAAATAATACATACACATAGTTAATTCATATATATTTAACTCAAAATTCACCCTACAACTATACACATATAGAATTAAAACATAATTCATAAGGTAATTATAAACATACATAATGGATTTAGATTTCAATTCAGAATTGAGATGAAAATTACATGTGCAATCTAGAATTCAATTCAAAATTGAATACTGAATTGATTACATACATAATTTAATTAACAATTATGAGTAAAATACATAGAAAACTGTATATGTAATTATATATGTTATAGATAATTAAGAATACATGCACAATTTCATTTTGTATAACACATAAATGATTGAATTCAAGAAATTAGATGCTAATAACCCCAAAAAAATGAAATGGATAAATGACTTCAACCAAACACAAATAGAATTTCCCATGGTTTAGGCTGAGTGTATTTGAACATAGTGATGATGATAATGGGTGTATATAAATGTGTTTCTGTGAGTTAGGGAATGTAGTTGTCCTTGGAATATTAAATTCTAGGGGTTTTAGAATAGGGGAAGGAGTTCCTCACATGAGAATTGGATTGTGTGAGGCTGGACCATGGACCCTTGTGATAAATTATAAACAAAATCTGAATACGTTTGGTGTGTTTTCTATATACTAGTTATTTTTACTTAAAATGAAGTCGATTTTAAACAAAAGATAGACACTTTGAGTGATACTAGCCACACCGTGCCTTGGATTGAGGTGGGGTTGACTCGTACACGTCATATATGACCCATGGATCGTTATCCTAATGCATCTACATAATCTGAATGTGTTTTGTTGGTTTTCCATATGCTAGTTGTTGTTTTCAGATAAAATGTTGTCCATTTCATATAAAAGTGAGACACTTTGAGTGGTACCAGCCACACCATGGCTCAGTTTGAGGCGGGGTTGACTCGTACATGTCACAAATGAACAATGGATTGTTTTGCTAATGTATCAACACAATCTGAAAACATTTGTTTGGTTTTCCATATATCGATTGTTTTTAAATAAAATGAATCCCATTTTAAACAAAAGAGAGACACATAGAGTGATACTGGTCACACCATTCCTCAGATTGAGCCGGGGTTGACTACTACACGTCACAAATGACTCTTGGATCATTATCCAGATGTATCAATCCAATATGAGAGAGTTTGGTTGGTTTTCCATATGAAAGTTTTTTTTGACTAAAAATCTTGTCCATTTTAAATAAAAGAGATCGTTTGAGTGGTACCGGCCACAACGTGCCTCATATTGAGACAAGGATGACTTTTACACATCACAAATAACCCATAGATCATTGTCCTAACGTATCAACAAAAATACGAATGTGTTTGGTTGGTTTTCCATATGCAAGTTTCTATTTTCACTTAAATTGTTGTCCATTTCAAATAAAAGTGAGACACTTTGAGTGGTATTGGACACAACATGGCTTAGATTAAGGCAGGGTTGACTTGTACATGTCACAAATGACCCATGGATTATTTTTCTAAAGTATCATCAAAATCCAAAAATGTTTGGTTGATTTTTATTTATTCTTGTAGTTTTTACTAAAAAAAGTTTCCATTTTAAACAAAATAAAGACACCTCGAGTGATACTGGACACACCGTGCCTTGGATTGAGGTGGTATTGACTTGTATACGTCACCTAAGACCCACGGATCTTTTTTGGAAGGTATCAACACAATCCAAATCAGTTTATTAGGTTTTCTGTCAGCATGTTGTTGTTTTCACTTAAAATGTTGTCCATTTCAAATAAAAGTAAGATAGTTTGAGTGGTACCAGCCACACTATTCCTCATATTGAGGCGGGATTGACTCATACACATACCCAAGGTTATTTTTTCTAAAGTATCAACACAATCTGAAATATGTTTTGCTGGTTTTACAGTATGCCTATTTTTTACTTAAAATGAGGTCCATTTTAATCTAATGGGAGACACTTCATGTGATATAAGCCACACCATGCCTCTGATTGTGGCGAGGTTGACTAGTACGTGTCAAAAATGACACATGGATCCTTCTGATAAAGTATCAACACAGTCTGAATATGTTTGGTCGGTTTTTTTTATGCCAATTGTTTTTCCATAAAAGAGTGTCAATTTTAATTCAAAGAAAGATAGTTCGAGTGATATCAGCCACATAGTGCCTCAGATTGAGGAGGGTATGACTTGTACACATCACAAATGACCTGTGGATCATTTTTCTAATGTATCAATAGAATCGGAATGCATTTAGTTATTTTTCTATATGCCAGTTGTTGTTTTGACTTAAAATTTTGTCCATTTCAAATAAATGTGAGACACTTTGACTGGTACCGGCCACACCGTGCCTCAGATTGAGGAGGTATTAACTCATAAAAATTAAAAATGGCCATGGATCCTTCTTCTAAAGTATCAACAAAATCTGATTACATTTGGAAGATATTCTGTATGCATGTTGTTTTTATATAAAATGGTGTCCATTTTAAACAAAAGAAATACACTTCGAGTTATATCAACCACACCGGGCCTCGTATTAACGCGATGTTGACTCTTACAAGTCACATATGTCCCATGAACCATTTTTATAAAGTATCAGCCCAATCCGAATTCATTTGGTATGTTTTCCATATGCCAGTTTTTGCTTTCACTTATAATGTTTCCCATTTCAAATAAACGTGAGACACTTTGAGTGGTACCGGCCACATCATGCCTCAGATAGAGGTGGGGTTGACTCATACACATCACTAATGACCCATGGATCATTGTTATAAAGTATCAACACAATCATAATATTTTCGTTTGTTTTTCTATATGTCTTCTTTTTTACATAAAACATTGTCAATTTTAAATAATAGAGAGTCATTTTGAGTGATACTGGCCACACTGTGCCTTGGATTTGTGAGGGATTGGCTCGTAATGTCACAAATGACCCATGGATCGTTTTTATGATGTATTAATACAATCATAATGTGTTTGGTCAGTTTTCCATATGCAATTTGTTGTTTTCACATAATATCCTGTCCATTTCAAATAAAAGTGAGACAGTTTGAGTTGTACCACCCACAGCGTGCCTCATATTGAGGCGGAGTTGACTCATACACATCATAAATGACCCATGGAGCATTGTCCTAAAGTATCATCAAAATTCAAATAATTTTTTCAGTGTTTCGTATACGAGTTTTTGTTTTCACTTAAAATGTTATCCTTTTCAAAAAAAGGGGAGACACTTTGAGGGGTACTGGCCACACAATACCTCATATTGAGGCGGGGCTGACATATACATGTCACAAATGACCCATGGATCCTTATGCTAATGTTTAAACACAATCCAAATAGCCTAAGATCTCATAAGGGTAGATCTCCTTCGATCATTGGGCATTTTGAGTACCGTTAAGTGCGTATTGAAGATCCAGGTGAGTCTAATCCCCACATTGCATCCTCTTATTGATTAGGGCTTGCACTCTTCTCTCATCTTATTCCTAAGATCTAAAATCCAATTTTCCATTAATATTTAAGGTGAATATTTAAGAGAGCATAGATTGGGATCCGAGATGCCGAATTAAGAGTGTGATTGTCTCTAGAATCAAGGTAGGTGGTATTTAGCCTAACGTGAATTTTCATGATGTTTTATATATTCCTAATCGTTGCTCGCTTAATATTGGGGAGTCGGGTCAGGTGTTTTCCATGGTCCATGGAGGAGGGTGGGGGCTGTCTGGGGGCGTTCGGGTTCCAGGAAGGAGGGTGGGGTGCTGTCCAGGGTCCAGAGAGGAGGGGGGGTTGTCCAGGGTCCACAAAGGATGGGGGATGTCTGGGGAGTTCCTAAAAACACAAAACACTAAAAACATCCACAAGATACACCTGCATATAAAATTGACACATAAAAATAGACTTTCATAAAAAATAGACACATAAAAATAACCTAGCCTACAAAATACACTCCATACACCTACATAAAAAACACACATAACAAGAGAAAGAGAAACAAGAACATTGTATAACAAACTGCATGACACACTGCATAATACACTACATACACATCACTGCATACACCAGCATAAAATAGAACAAAAAAATTTAAAAACATACTTCAAACACCAGAAAAACACCTTTAATAGCACAAAAAAACATATGTACAGATAGAGGGGAGGGGGCTATACGGGGTCCAGGGAAAAGGGTGGGGGGATGCCTGGGATCCAGGGAGGAGGGTGGGGGGCTGTCCATGGTATTGGAAGGACGGGGCTGACCGGGGTCAAGTGAAAAGGGTGGGGGGGATATATGGGGTCTAGAGAGGAGGGTGGGGGAGAGGGGGTTATCCGAGGGCTGTTTCGGGGGGCAGTCTGGGGTCCGGGGAGGAGGGGGGGGGGGGATTTCTAGGGGGATGTCTGTGGGGCTGTCTAGGGGGCTGTTTGGGGGTTGTTCAGGGTCTAGGGAGGAGGGTGGTGGGGATGTTCGATGGGCTATCTAGGGGTTTTCCTGGGTTCATGGGATGTTATTTACATATTTTCTAGACAAATACTTACGTGGTTAAAAAATAATTTCATTATATCAACTTCTAAACATACCTCTAATTTTCTACATTACACAAAAAAAATTCAATTTCATTAAAATAGGGGGATTTCCCAACGTCCATTCCTTTTCAAAATAAAACAATAATATAATATAAATAATCATTTATAATCATTTAGAATCTCATTTCCTATCAATTTTCTAACTTAAGGATTCATTTTTGGATAAAAATATAACGGAACCACTGATGTTTTATCAATGTTCAAATAAACACCCACAACTGAACAACCCATGAACAGAGGGTGGGGTGTCTAGGGGGGTGGGTGGGCTATCCATAAGGGTGGTGGGGCTGTATAGTGGGTACAAGTTTTCCTGGGGTTGGGGTGTCAATGGAGTGGGGGGGGGGCTGTCTAGGGGAGGGGTGATTCAATCACATCAAATCATCAAGTCCTATTTTAAAATTTATAGATAATAAAAATAATGATAAGGTGACCTACATAATCACACATATATGTAGGAAAACAAATAAATAAACATCAAATGTTAGTAATTTTATTCAAAAATGTAATGGATCAGACTATCCATCATCCCCATCATTATCATCCCCATCATCATCACCCTCACTTTGGTCCTCGTTCTCATCCCCATCATCATCACCACCCTCCCCCCCTCCATCGTACTCAGACTCGGCCACCTCATCGCCCTCCTACTCTGACTAAGCCTCCTCCTCGCCCTCCTCCTCTGTCTCAGCTTCCTCCTCTCCCTCCTCCTCCTCTAACTCGGCCTCCTCCTCAACATCGTCTTGACCCCCCCTAGAACTGCCACCTAGTGAACCATTTATAGAACACATCGATGAAATATATTTTTCACAAGCAGTGTTCGAATCTGGTGGATGTTTTGGACAAAAAACGTCCATCTATTTCATAAATGTATTGTTTTCCTTAGCAGACTATTCTTCCCTTTCAGTGGCCCTTTTTCAGCCTGTTCTACCTGTGCCTTAACCTACTACAACATGGTGGGACTAAAACTCATACCGAAGGAAGGCCTGTACCTCATCGGAACTATACTCTTCCTAGGTCTGCAGTATACTATACCAGGGTGCTCATATCTCAACACCTGATGTAAGGGATCATTAGGCCCAAAATTGTCATGTTTTGGGGTATCAAGGGAATCTAAATAATCCTATTGCAAATATAAATAGATTATTAAGTTATAAAAAGGAGATAAATTTTTTAAATGTGCAATGTAAAACTTACAATCTACTGCTGAGTCGGTTCATCAACCACACGTCCATCTTTCTTCTTTCTACTCGAGCAAAACAGTTTTTATCAAGGAACACCGTCATCAATATTCAATTTATGCCTCTAAAATGGAATTTTATTCAGGAAACCATAATCAAAATTAGGATACCAAAAAATAAACAGTAATTTAATAACTAAAATTATATAACAACGTTAGCAATCGAATAAATTATGGAGGAAGCAATAGAAAGTGAAAGTCGTAAATAAAGATTATAAACCGTCATACATGCTATCTCTCATGATCTGGCATCATAGTATATCCCAATGTGTAAAAATATTTCTTATCATCAATGTTTTTATTTCTTTGAGATGCATCCTAAACAAAATACAATTTTTATTATTAATTAAAACATGAAAATTTTCATTTAAATACCTCTAATTTGATTAATTCCATAAATTGGCTAGCCGTATAATGAGTAATCATCTGTCGGTACTATTCTAATAGACATACATCTATGACATGAACCGCATATAACTCTGTGCCCACTCTAGCACACCATCCAATGTACTAATCATGCATATAAGCTCTGAAATGCTCACCTAAATCCTTTAGACTTGCTGGTCGTGCACCCTTACCTTCGATGAAATTATTCCTCAATTGACACACAAATATTAATTCATTTAATAATAAAAATTAATATATTACATTAAATAAAACCAATTTTTTTACCCATATCTTTTCCCATAATTTATCCTTGACATTATTTTGTAGTTGTCTTCATGAGAGAAGGTTGACAAGAATGATTTCGGATTATTTGGAAAGCGTTTCCAAAAAACTATGACATTACTGCCTTGATTTTTCAATCATCTGACTATCATTATTGTAGTCCACCATCAACTGCGTGCGGAAGTTACATACCACACACATGCGTGTACGCCTCCTCCTCTACCTCTTATAAATAGATGTATCTGTTATGAAATAAAAACAAATATTTAATCAATACATGTTATAATGAAAATAAATAATGGTGTTACAATTATTTAGGGTTATATAAGTATACATGCGGTAGTCTAATCAATGTTCACCATTGGATGCACAGAAACTGAAGGAACACCCTATACAGATAGAGTTGGTCCCAAATTATACATTGTAGGGACAGACATTGGTAGAAAAGGATTCGAAGAAGATGGAATATAAAATCCTAGACATAAGGAAGTATATGTAAAAGATGATGACATGGATGATTGAACAAATGATGGATGGGGAGTGGGAATCATCATTGGATATGGTACAGACGGGTGAGGAGGCTTAGATGCAAAGGGTGGTGAAAAAATGGGAGGCCTTAATATCCCCTGTGTCCCTAACAGAACACTGGGATCAGAATGTGGTATAGATGATATGTCAATGGGAGGGGCATGGTCTAATCAGGTATGCTGACCAAATAATCTAGCTCTCTTACCATCTCCCTCATACGAACACCCTGAGTACTAGGACCACTACTAAACTGCTCATCAAATAACTATCTTCCAATAAGTGTATCTTGAATAAAATGTTTTAAAAAAATTAATCACATGAAATTATATTTTATTTAAATAATTATATTTTAAATAAAATACTCACTGTAGGCCCTAGTGGGAAAATTCCCAGCTATTTCATGTGATGATTGTTGTCCATAATCTGTTTTTGTTACCTATCTTCAATTTTTTTCATTTCCTTCATTTGAAAACAAATATGGAAATAAATAGAAAAGGATAACTAATGTGTAACAATAAAAAATCAATGAGAGGGAATAATAGGATTCATGGATAATTTAACCAACCATTGTTTTAGGTGAGCTTGATCAAATAAATAATGATATGAATAAATTATATAAGATGTAATAAAGAAATTTAATTTTTAGTAGGATGATTATTTACTAAGTGTCATTAGTCTATTAAAATCAAGGAACATTTTTCTACCAGATTCATAAGTGGTAAAGCAGTTTTCAAAATTAAGGAAATATTTAATTTCTTTAGCTGAGGTAGATGATGATGGTTTCAATACAAGTTTTACAGAAAAATACTAACCATCATGTTCATTACCTAGTAAAATTGAAAAGAGATGTCTTAGAGTCATAAAAAATATATACAAATCACAGTTGATGCATTTAAATGTTCACCAAGCTATAAATTTTTGATTTGTTGGTTTAAATATAGTTTAATTCCAAATTAGAAAATGAAATTCAAATAATAATTCCAACCAATAAACATTAAAAATTCACATAATAGTCATGTCAGATACAACATATTTATAATAAATATTTAGTCAATTTTTATAGTACCAACCTTAACAACCCAACTCGAGGTAACCCAAAATAATTGAGAACATGGATGAATGATACTATATATTTTCCATCATAACTCCGGACTCACAATGAACACTAAAAATTGACATATTAGAGCAATCATAAGAAATAAATGTATTGGATCCAATGTAATTAAAGAATGTTTCAATTCCATCATCCCCATCATCAAAAATATGTCTTGTAATTACTTCAAATTTGACAGAAAATTCAGGTTGAAGTTGGACTTTGACAAAAAAAACTTGTTTATCCATTGATTCCAATACATAATGTTCATCAGTAGCAAGAGTGGGTGTCATATTAATTACTCAAAATCCAAATTCATCAATAAAAGTGCCATGTCTCATCATCGATTCAAAACAATTTCATTTCATCATTGCGACTCTTCTATTAGAGTAATAATCCAATATTTGTTTTCAATGACTCCATAATATAACACATTTACAAATCATGATCTAAAATTAGATGCACTGGCATACCAATCTGTTGTGGCAGTAACTATAACACCATCATGTTCTGTTCTCTTGTTCTTTTCTCATTCAGTGACGGTAAATTTTTACCCAATGATAAGAATTGATTTATAGTCACGAACAAAGATATTATGACCAAAAGCCAAATCTATTATTTCCTTAGAGACAGAGTCAGTAGGAAAACTCAATACCTAAAATATAAATGAATATTAATATTAAGTAAATATTGATTAAATTATTTTAAACAGATATATTCTTACCTTCAATTTTAAGCATGAAGAAAACTCTTTGCTAAAAAAAGTCTCCCACTTTCTCAAAGATAAAGAATGATTTTTTCTATTTATCATTGTTTTATGTTCCCTGTAGATAAAAAATATAAAGAGTTTAACATATATATATGTTAGATATACATATTCTATTTATTTACCTGATGTAGTCATCAAAAAAATCACAGATGAACAAAACTGTGTGATTTTCTAACTCCCACTCTTCAAAGAATAATGTCTTCAATGTATATAATTTAGGAATTTCTCTTATTTGAAGAAGTGATGGAAAACTGGGTTAAATTTTCTGATACAGTTCTTCTTCATTTCTCATTGGTCTATTCATTCATTTATAATGATTAGATAAATACAATAAGTAGAAAACCATATATTCTAGAGACAAGTAACTATTCATGATAGAACCTTTGGGATGATTCCCGTTTCAGACATAAGAATTTAATGGGTACATATTTCTTTCAGTTGGATACATCCAATGAAAATACATAGGTCTTATGAGAAGTATTTAAGTGGTAATATGGATAGTCAAATGTAGCATGCATGTGAAAATTTAGGGAGGAAATATTTTCACCAACTCACACAAAATTAATAGGGCATCTGTCAACATTTTTTGCAAGAAAGACATGGAAAACTTTATAGCACAAAGATCTCTAAAAAAATGGAAAAACAGAATAACAGTCACCCTTACATTATTGGAAAAAATATGATGGATTGCTATTGGAATCAAATCATGTAGAAGAACGTGATGATCATGAGTCTTCAAATATTTTAGCTTCAACTCTCTTTTGATGACCTGCTTAGATGTGTTGCTTGAATAGCCATCAGGAACTCTAATAGTCTCTAATACTTCCAGAAATTGTTTTTTAGGTGTCATCACATTAGAAGCACATGGAACATGACATTTATTTTCACTGATACGCACAAGATGCAATTCTGGTCTAATGCCCCAAATCACCAAGTCATGCCAAGATCGTAAATCATCATTTGACTTTCCCTTATCATTTAGAAGCATCCAAAATAAAAATTTCACATATAGTCTATTCAATGTTAATTAAGTCTAAGCAATGACATAAAAAATTGGTTGAACAATAAGGAAAAGAAAAAAAGATACTCCTCTTCCTCCAATTGTAACAGGTTTCAGTGGAAACTTGTTTTCTCTTTCCAAATTTCAATTGAACCATCCTGAATGAAAAACTGAAATCTCTAAATACATTAAGCTCATCAGTTCTTGAAATACGCAGAGGTGGATCATCTGTCTCTATAGTATCATCAAATCATCGACAATTATTTCTTTATGGATGGTCCATTGGCAAGAATCATCGATGTACCATAAAACTGAAGCTACAACGATGTTTCAGTCATTGGGATCGTGTATTCTTCAATCAAATAGGACATGATATTTTTTCCTTCATGCTCTACATAGACATCATTTCGTAATCCAGAAAATCATTGATCATCCCCATAAGCGTAACACGCATATGAAATATGTCTTGTGAATATGCATCGTATGTTCCTACAACCACATCCCAAAGAAGATTTAACTCTTTTATTAAACATTTATTGTATACGTAAATATCAATGATGGGATCAGAAGCCCTAAATATGAGTATACTCATGAAAGTGAAAGGTTTTTTCATACAAATCCTTGGGAAAAGATTATAAATGTGTATAAAAAATATCCATGTGATGTGGTAAGTAAGCATCTGCACAAACAGATTAAAATCGTCACCTAAAAGAACCAGCCTCACATTACGCACATCAGCTGCAAAATTAAGAAATCAAGCATAAAATATCTTCCATGAAAATCCATCTGTAGGGTGAACCAACCATCATTAGTCATCTTTCTCTTGTTATCATTCCGTCAATTTTTTTTTGATATTTCATCAAACATAAAAATATTATGGAGTCTGGGGATCAATGTAATGGGACACATTACATTCTGTGGCATGTGGGGTGGTGTTTTATCGAATTATGACTTCCTTCAGGATGTTCCACATTTTATACAATCATTTTGTTCAGCGGTTTCCTCATAAAATAAACTATAATTTTTCAGGCAATCATGGATTTTGTTTCTTGATAATCATAGTTCCTCAACTAACATCTATGAAATATTGTGGTTTGAGGTAATATCTACATCATCTGGAAGTAAATCCTTCAAGAAGGTAAGAATGTAATCGATTGCTGTATTAGAAATCCCAAATATATTTTACCATGAAACACATAGATTACAAATTGAAGCCTTTACATTTTATCTCATTTTTGATATAATGGATTCGTGGGAGCATCATTCAGTTTTATCACCATGAAAATATCATCATTTTCATTAGATGCATCATCTGTCCTCATATAGAAGTCTTCTTGAGTCTAAATCCTTTCTTTTTCATGATGATGAATAAAAGGAAACATATCATCTAAAAAATTATCCAGTCTAGTCCATTTATTTCAATCATCATCAATTTGATATTTCATTTTATCCCCATTGTGATACCACACATATTAGTTTACATGTGAATCATATTTGGTTATGTGGTAGCTGACTTCATCACGGCTCAATATAGGTCTACAAACACAATTTGAACATAGGCAATGTATGCGACCACTATCTGAAGCATTGTGAAAAGTAAAATCCAAAAATCTCTCCATGTTGTTTTGAAAATCACTTGAGATCCGAATGCTTTCATACATCCAACATCTTTTAATTCTGTAAAAAGAATTGTTATAAGTCATTTCATCATAATCAATTTAATAAGATTGAAGTTTAATCAAAAATATATTTAATTAAATGATAAAGGAAAGTGTTTCTAGTTGATTTAGTGAACTATTAAAACTATTTAAATATATACTAATTCAATTATCTGTTCTCAAATTTGAAGTGAGATATTTTTTGTAATTGTTTCATTTATTACATAAAAGAAGCCACAATAGATGTGATAGAACATTGTTCCAGATATTAGAATTTTAAGGCTTTTCATGAAAGATGTAGAATGTGTAAAGAGAGTTTTTTAAAGAAGTTATTGATGCTAAAAAATGAGAATATCGTGAAAGGTTAGTACATTTCATAACACCTAATCTAAAGTCCACAAAAAGTACCATATCACCCCATTTAAAAAAAGAAAACTACCCACCCCACTACCCCAACCATCCCCAATCCCTTCACATGAATCATCCTTATATCCCTTACCCACCTCGAGAAAATATGTCTAAACAATCCATTTACCATCTTTGAGTAGGGATACATCTCACCCGCACCTTCATTAGTCAATATGATTCACTAACTACATAAAAGGAGTGGCAATTAAGATATCAAATCAAGATTATTCATATAAACATGAAATAGGTATTGTAAAATGAAAATAGAAAACAAATAAAACTACACATATTTTGTAGTGAAGAACTAAAAAATTGATTGGCTTCAGATAGATTTATAGGGAGGAAGGTGTTCCCAGCCTTTGTAAAGAGAGAGGCATTTAGTTCAGAATCTAAAGGGGAAATACCCAAGGATTCCTAAATAATAATCACTATGAATCTAAGGTATATTTTCCCACGGTATTCTAAACAAAATCATCATGAATCCAATGGGGTTTCCAAATGGAATTAAATCTATTTTTTTAACATGAATCCTTCATTGGGTTCTTCAAGGAATTCTAAATCATTAATCAATGAAAAAGTACTCCAAAATTAAATTTAAATTTATTTATATTCATATTCAATAATTCTCATATAAAGGGCACATTCCTCATGTCCCATTATGTGGTATAGGCATCCCAAATCATTCACTCATGTTCAATAACTCATTCTTGGAACCCCTAGTGTCATAACTTTTATTACCCAATTAGTTCCCCAAGTCAAGAGCACCCATGGGTGGATAAAGATTAGGTTTCTACACTAATAGGTTGTTCATGTATCATAAAGAGGATTAATTTCAAAAAGTCTAGACAATAACATTTATTTTTAAATTTGAGATTAATAATAAATTATGACAATGATACTACACATCATAAAGAACACCAATCATTGATACATTTAATGTATAGTTTATAAAACATATTTTATATACTCACATACATATACCAATCATGTATTAGTCATTGATTCAATATTAAATGTTTTGAATCATAATGATTTTCAAAATACATAGAAATAGGGAATAATGATGTGATCTTTATAGATAGTCAAATAAATGGAGAAATGATAAGAATAAAAAGATTTCCTTATAACTAGCTCATTGTTGGGATGAACAACACTTGAAATGGATAAGATACCTCAACTCACAATGTTCGATCATAGAGGTTGGTATAACACACACCAACCATGTCAATTTCCTTAAAGAGGGTTTCTATGTCTATCTTTGGGAAGATGTTGATGGTGTATAACCTAGATCGGGGAGTTGCTCCAGATCGGATGGAGGACCTCGGGTTAGGGTTCACCTATGAGGGGGCTCCAGGAAATCGGGAAAAATTTAGAGTTATCTTCTTCTATGTAATTGGAGGTGGGTTTTCTACCTTTTAGGGGATTTTTCCAAATGATTTTTAAAACCCATTAAAAAAATCTTGGACATTACCAATGGTTTGTATAAACCGTTGGTAATGTGATCAAATTTTGAAGATTTTCCAACGTTTCATCAAACCATTGGGAAATCCCTCATGAAATCAACCTTTACAAATGGTTTATTAAAACCATTGGTAAAGGACCCCTATACCAATGGTTCTATTGAACCGTAGGTATAAAAGCATTGGGAAAACCCAACTTCCCAGTAGTGAAATAATGTGTTTGATTCCTTGAAATACAATTGAAAGTGACCATCTGAATGAAACAAGTGGTTGAGGGATGTGACCTACACGTGGATGTCTAAAAGATTTATTTTCTTAATAACAAGTAACCAAACCATATTTCTTCTTCATGGGGTGTCATAATAGCTCATATTTCATGGAACTTTATTATATTAAGTGTCCTCTCAAGTGCCTCATCACTCTGATTATACATTATATACATCATTAACATAAATTTTAAAACACATAGCTATATCTCAAGATGAAAATAATTCATGTAATTTCTCCCAATGTCATCATTTTCTAAAAAAGTGTCGAATTTATAATTGTAAAAGTGTTTAGAAATGGATCATGAATTCTCGGACATGGAAGATAAACTATAGAAGGGTTATAATTTCCTAGTGACTGGTCACTTTCATAAATAAATTATGAAACACTGCTAATAACTGGTCTTTAGAATTATCTAATGAGACCATGTACTCTTCATGACCCCCAATGAATGACATTCATCACTTCCACACTTATCAATAGGGGATCATCATAACAAAAAAATTAAAACATTTAATCTATGTATGGATCAAAATAAAAGATATATCATCCTACATTATCAAGTACCCTATCACTAAGTTTAATAAATATCCCTCAACTATTAAAAAACTCAATAACTAAAACACTCATACATTGTTCCATATGTTTCTTTATCATTAACATATACCTGTCAGTGTTCAATTACAAAGTCATGTTGAACATATTCAAAATGAACTAGATGAGTACAATAACAAGGAGCCATACATACATAATAAAAAATAATTAGAGACTCCCAAACATTGAATTTGATATATTTTAGATTAATTAAATAATTCATTAAATTAAGGATTAAACAAATCCAATGTTCTTCCCATTTGAAACAAAGGTCAATCAAAAAATTATGAGTTATCATTTTCAATGTATGAAAACTATGAAAATATTACTTTGACTTAGTAAAATTGGGATGAATATAAATTTGTGGATCATATCATAGGAGGGCCAAAATTACTATGTCTCATCAGTTCTCCAATTTTTTACATTTCCTTCTTAAATTAGATGAAATTGGTTCAAAACCAACCTATGTAGAATCCCCAATGTCTAACTCAAAAATACTTATTATCCTTCAACTTGAACCATTGATACCACTCATTAGATACCCCCTCCGCCCAATAGTACCCATCTTAGGCTGATAATGAGGGAAGCGAAGTAATGAATTCTAAATCCTTCCTCTAATAGGTCACGTGATGCTGACAAGCACTGAGTTTTAACAAATATTCAAAATGTAAAATTATCCCCTTGAAACAAATGACTAATTAGAGATAAGATAAGTACACAAGTCAACTTTTACTCAGATATAGTAAAATAATGACCATGTACATGGATGTAATGTCATATAAAACTAATAAAGTTAAAAGGGAACTACATTTAACATTATATAACATGGTAGTAATAATGAATCCCAACATCTCCTACAAAATTACATGATATTAATATATATCCTAATCTCAATCATGATCCATATATCCTGATAATTATCTATATATGTGTAGTTATTGTTGAAACGGTATTCTCAGAAGGATCCTCAACAAATCATATCTTGAAAATGTTAAATATATAATGTGAATAATATTTAACAACAAGTTAAACTAACATATAACCTAAAAAATTATTGCTTGTTCTTATCCTCATCATAGATACCTCTCACTGAGTACAAATAAAAAATATCGTATTATATAGTCCGGAAAACAAGGAACCCCACTACAACTCCCTTGTTTTTTTTCTATCTACTATAAAATCTCACATTATGATCTATATCCCTAAAAAATAAACCATCCCATATATACATGGGATAAATATCTATAACATTTATATCTTATAATAGATAAAATCACCATCGCATCCGAATATTCTTTTAGTTACTAGATTGTATGGATGATCCACCCAAACCTATATGTCATGTTTCATACATCACTTATTATATATTAAACCATCAAATTACTAATATCATGTTTAAAAATTGATCCCTCACAAACCATTCACATCATACCTATAATAATAAATTGGTTAATATATCTAAAAATACATGTGTGTGGAATAAGTATAATTCATTATATTCCACTACACATATATTTTGGGAACTAAAAATAGCTTTTACATGTAAGGAATAATACCTAGAAAAATAGTGGGGCTAGAGGGTGATTCAACCATCCATACCTTTCAAACATAGATATCGAAGAATAAACCATTCCATTATCCACTATGTTTCCATCACCCTACAAACATGGGTGGGTAATCATATGAAATCACAAAAAATACTAAATTTAACATAACTCACAACCACAGAAATGGAAGTATCCTAGTCTCAGGACCAACTATAGCTATCGTATCATAGACTAAAAATTAAACAAATAAGGGATATATATTATATGAACACAAAAATTTAGGAATATTATTATTAAATTTTGTCACAAAATTTTAATTAAAACATACATTATTTTATACAATATATATTAATTAAAATTCATCAATTTCCATTACATTATCACAAACAAAAAGTTCATTCTCTCTATGAATAATCTAACTTTGATTCCAGTTAATAAAGATTAAAATCATTTCAACATTACAACCCATACAAAACCCATTTTATAAATTATAAATTATAGATTATTTTCTTCTCGTAATTCTATGTAATCTATGAAATACCCTATGTAACCAAAATAGTGATTCATAAGAAAGAACATGTAAAGGTCTCATGTAGTAGAGACACAAATAATAGTAAACAAGAAAATAAACATATTTAAAATAAATATAATATTTCAAATAGAGAAAAAATATTTGAGAAAATAAAAATATTCACATCTTCAACACTTTTTATCAGCCATGTATCATCCCCAATACCAACATACATATCACCATGCATCTAGTTATAATTGGCTTCATCTAAATCCACATGATATGCTTTTCCATCCATATCATATAATCTAATATAAATATTACCCTAATATAATATCTTACTAAAGGACTCTCATCAATGGAAACAAATATAGATGATAATAAAAAATGAGTTCAATATTGTAACTAGGCATAAAAAACAAGGCATTCATCCTTCACATGAAAACAGGATCACTCCACCCAAAACATTGATATTTTCCAATAAATAATATTAATTTATAAATTGGATTAACCTATTAAATTTTCATAGGTTACAACTATGAGAAAACTATGTAATCAGCTATAATAATGTATTAAATATTTTAAGCATTCTCTATAGCAATAATCGTAGTTTAATTAAATAGTGAGATCATCAATTCTAATTTGAAATATATTTAATTATTTTAGAAAATAATTAAAAATTTAGGTTCATATTCTATATACATTTCAATTTTAAAAAACTCATTAAACATGAAAAATACTTATTTAGATTCCAACAAATTATATGAAATAACAACTTCATTTAAAATGACACTTAACATTTATTTATCAAAACATTCCCTATGGGATTTATTTTTATCTATTTTAATAGGAATTTAAAATATAAATCCAATCATAAAAAACAATCTAATAAAAAAATGAAACTATGTTTTCTCGAAAGTCAATAGTCAATCAATTATAATGGTGGAATAATATATGTAATCGATACAACCACAAACCCATTCTTTATTTATTCTAGTTTATATTTAATTATGGTTAATTATTCCATCACAAAAGTATATAATACATAACTAATTTATAATTTGAAATAATATGAATAGAATAAAAAATGAATATCAAACCATATGGATTTTACATAACTTAATGAAAATAGATCAACAATGATGAACTAAAATATTTTTACTAGGAAAGGAAACCACTTCCCACGAATGAATTAAAACATGAATGCACATAATATCATAAAAATTACTCTATTAGAATTATAGAGATCAAAATCATTGATATAGAAAGAATTAATGTTATTTAACTAGATCAAACGACGAAGAAACTACAAGATCAGGTGATGAACTCACCTCTAATTGCTATGGAATGAACATATGAATCTAGATATTTAATTTTATCAAATGGGATTAAATGTAATTTAAAATTTTATCATGATATCCTATGTTTGAAGAGAAAAATATTGTAGGATAAAAATTATAAGGGGATTTGGGTACTTATGGGAATTCTAAAAAACAAAACAATCTTGTTCCCACCTTGAAAACACCAAAAACATATGATGAAACATGAAATTCAACAACATAACGTGGGGGACAATGACACATATTGTGACCCATATTTGATGTATATATATATTATATCTAATTAGATTAATATTCATTACCTAATATAATTATATAATATAGAATAATCCAGGTCCAATTCATAAAGATGCATATACACATAAACAACTTGTTCATAAGAGATCTACATCATATCTCACTATGATCGTCATAACTATGACTCTTCCTCGAAATATCATATTAGTAATTTTTTTTATAACCTGGCATAATGAATCATAATGAAGTGTGACCTCATAATCTCAATACGGGTAAACATGGTATAAATAATGTATCAATTGAACAAATCATGAATATATTGGTATGAGAATATAAGCATTACATTTGAAATGCATACAATGTATTTTGTAAGGCCCAATCTCGAGTCATTTATTAAACATTGGATGTTCATAATAAATGAATAATAATGAAATCAATGGAAATGATCCAAGAGATCATAATACAGAGACAAGGCGTGGAATTTTGGCATACAAATAAGAATAGAATATCATTTCATTAGTTGTTGAGGATATCATTCCAAGACAGTCATAGTTGTATGGGTTAACAACCAAATTAATCATAGTAGTCAAGGTTCACTCCCAATACTATCACAGTATACAATGTTACTTACTGAATTGTGTATAATCCCTATTCTAATCCTTTTTAATGTTGGAGATATCACTATTTTCCAAATTCATTAGAGGTATATATAGGTACCACGTTTGAAAAAATGAAATGAGTATATCTATATTCCACAAGGTTATAAACCATTCATCATTCTAGAACCCTTGAAAATATTAAATCCCAATGAGTTTAAACATATTATACCCCTTGGTAATGGAATTAACTACATAAATATTTTATCACATTGTAATATTATATACCATCTAATAGAAATGAGATTCATTGAAAATGTGTTGTAATATATTATGTGATCACACACATCATTTAATTGTTGGGGTCTATAGTCAAATTGGATTTGATTGTTTCCCAAACATCACTTTCTACTAACATGAAGTATAGTTGTAGTTTGGGGTTGATGCCATGTGGAATTAGATATGAAATTTTTACCATTGTCTCAGAACCCTTTAGTATATGATTACTCATCAGATGATTTAGTTTTGGAAAATTTATTACTAGAGATTTAAGTTATGAATTTATGAATAAGAAAGGGATCAAGATCAATTTATTGGACCTATAGAAAAGATAATAATAATTATAACAATGTAGGTTCTTAATGTTTAGGATATGAATAATTTAGAGGTCACTACATGGTAATGTTAATATGAACTAGTTCAACCTTATAATAAACTAATCCTTGGTTTGGAGATAGTGAAAACATAAATGAATTTATCATAGATTTAATAGAAGAAAATGTCTCCGATTATTTTTCATAGCCAAATCCTATTAAACCCAATTATGGCATATCATTAAAATATCATATTTTTAGGTTTGTCTGAATGAATTGGGTAGATAATTGTAATTTATCCTTATTACTAACAATTAAGGTATCCATGTTGAGAAATTATTATTTATTAATATTAAAAACTCTTACTCTTGATCCCTTACCCTATGTGTAACAGCCCAAGATTTTATAAAAAAAATATTCTTTTTAATTTTATTAAAGTCTTGTGTTGTACGCTACACCAAAATGAGCTTGCACAACACGCATCCTTGACTTGCCTTGCATTACACGCAATCACGACCTTCCTCGATAGCGTGTGTAATACGCAATACCGAGTTTCACTAAACAACGATATGCTATTAAAATATTATTAAAACTAGCCGTTATGAATAGTAATAACCACTTTTTAAAACTCTGTAAATCTTATTTTTCAAAATGAACTTCATTTTTGGATTCGGAGTATCGAATTTAGCCTAAGGTGAAATTTTGGTACTTTTCGGATAACTTTCATATTCTGATGAATAGTGAAAATTACTAAATTATAATTAAAAACAACTTTTTTAATCGAAATAATTAATAGTGATAAATTATTAATTTGAGTGGTTTTAAAGTATATTTAGAATATATTTTTACAATTTAATACAATGTTGGTCATTGGATGTAATTTCACATTTAAACCAGACATAATCAAGTGTCAATCTTTTGATAGATATTGTTTCTTAAAAACACGCTATTTGTTTTAACAACGGGATTTAATTATAAAATTAATTAATTCAAATTCTATGATATGAATTTGGTAAAATAGACTTCATTTTTGAATTCGGAATATGAAATATACCTTAGGATGAAATTTTGGCATTGTTCTGAAAAACATCAATTTTTGATGAATAGTGAAACTACTAAGTGGTAGTTAAAAAAATTAATTTCTTCATAAATCTTAATTTTACCGCTTCTGTGAATGGAATTTCAAAAATCCGAGAGACACGGTTGATGTCAGTAAGTAAAATGTGGTTCAATGAGATGAAAATAATTTTTGGTGAATAGTAACTTTTTACTTTTTTTTACCACGGTTAATAGTAAATAGGGTAACTAAGGGTAAATATGATATTACTATTACCCTAACACATGTCCTAATTCTATTGGATAAGTGTTATTCGACCAAAAACAACCTTATGAATATAATATGACCATTTATTTCCACTTGGATTAGATTATGACATTTAAAATTATATTATTTAATGAATAGTTAAAATAGTTAAAATCAAAGTTTAATAACTAAAACATTTTTAATATGGGGTTATACATAAGATAAATTCGACTATAAATATTAATTAGAAATCTAAAAATATTTCCTACATAATGATATTTTATTTATAATTTTTAGACTTTAAATAAATTAATTTATTTATGACACAACGATGATGCAGTAATTACCCTTTTAAGGAAATATTAACATAATTGATGTTATAAATGCTCAAATGAATGTAATTTGAGACTTTTTATGACTTAAACTAATTTTCTAGGTTACTATGATATATTAGTGTTGATTTAATCAACTTGGTTCGAACATATAATTCTGTTATGACTTTCACAAAAATCATATATTAAATAGTGTCAAAATTGACACAAAATAGTTTTTAAATCAAATATTATATTATTAATTGTTATTTTATTCCTAAAAATCTAAGGTTCTGCAAAATGACTTAGATAAGGATATATTTATTAATAATATACAATTTGGGGTTCGTTTGGCATGTTATAGTAAGTGTATTAACCATATAGTGAAAGAATACAAAAAGACACGGTAAAAGTTAAATTATTTAACTTAGAGTTAAATCTAATTGATAAGGTTAAAATAATAACCTAAACTTGTCTAAATCCTATTGGTTGATAGGATTTAGACCCATCCCCACTTTATCTTCGAAATAAGACCCTTTGGAACCATTATAAACCAATTTTGACTTTAATATAAAATAATATTTTGAGATATTCCTAAGGTGCCCCTCTCCTCCCTTATAAAAGGGCACATCCTCCCCCTCCTCCTCACACCAATTTGAGCACTCAAGCTCGGCCAACCCCTGCTATTTTCTCCTCTCCACTTCCCTAGAATAATCCTAGAGGTCCTGGTCTTCTTAAAAGACCAATCTTAGTTCCCTAAGTGAAGGATTCAAAGAAGCGTTCCAAAGAAGAGGTAATATCCATTACCGATCTTTTCAATTTCTTTCTTCTTCAACTTCTTCTTCTTTAGTTGTTTCATGATAAAGTAATAACATCAGTATTAATTACATAATGATATGTTATTATAAATATTAAACAACCCTAATTCACCTTCTATCCAACCTATGGAAAAATGAAATCACCGCGCGTGCGTACGTACGGAATACCGTCTCCACGCTGTGGTGTAATCTATTTTCCACCATCACTTTACAAGGATGGGTATAATGGTGTAATGAGTAACTATTTATGATTATTATAAATTAATATTGATACTGAAATAATATATATATACTCCAATACAGTTCCATGATCATAGGAACGATATCATCACTCCTGCGTACGTACGGAATACCGTCTCCACGATGTGATGCGACTTGTTCTACATGATCATCATTACATAGTAATTATATAAATTGAATGAATAAATATGATATATGTTACACTAATACCATTATGGATATAAGGTATCTATAAACTTAAAGGATGAATAAGAATGTACTCGGCAAAACACGCATAAGAAGAAAAGGCAATAAAGACCCGAGTAACAAGTATCAATGAAATATTACTATCAAGAAGCTAAGAATATGACCATATATGATATCATATCAATATGTATGATTCTGGAATAAGTCAATAACATTATTTAAACCATTATACAGGAGCTTCAGACACGTACAAAGAAAATTGGACCTAAGGTAAGGGAAATATCACAATCTCATTTTTATCCGAGATTGTTTATACTTTGGCATTTACTGGGGTGTATTTTATCATCCACATCCATGTTTCCTCAATATGTAATATTTATATCCTTATACAATAGTTTATATTCAATTTTACCCTTCGGTAATTTTTTAGTAAAGGATATGAAAGGAATCTTTTATCGTTTTTCGTACGAGGTACTTTTTTGACTTTTCCGACAAAATTACGAGAAGAATGTTTTTTTAACTTATACGGCAAGAATGGATTTTTAAAACATTATTTCCAAGAATCTTTCAAGTTTATTTTTAATCAACTTCTTTTAGTTTATAATTGTATTACATGTTAAGAAAAAAAAAGTGTTTTTGAAGTAGAAAGGATATTTTCCTCAAGAATGGAAGTTCAAATGTTTTTATCAAAATTATTTTCCATCTAAGATAATAAAAGGGTTCTGTTTTTATCCCTATTATTACATGGATTTGATTATGTTGTGATGGAAATATTTTTATGAATTCCTTTATCTTATATTAATTTTTTTATGATGTCATGTTGTTTAAGAATCCCATTTTTATTACATGGGTTACGCTATGATGTATGGTTTATGATTATGTGGCACACATAAGAAAGGATTCATTATAAGATGGGTGGGACCTATATCTCCCTCCAATGCATTGGGTAAAGTTTTTATATCTCATGAGATAGACAGGGCTGGAACGGTAGGTTATACCGGTTCAGTGAAACAGGACTAAAACGAGGGTTACTCGATTCAGAAAGGGACTTTGTCCACTAAGATAGTCTTGGCAATGAGTCATGACTAACAAGAAATGATATTACATGATTATGTGTGCATGCCACAAAGTTTCAAGTTTCATGTTATGATTATGGTGATCCCATTTTCACTTCTATGACTTGTTCCATGTTAAGATATTATGATCTCTTTTGCAGGTTATGATTTTCAAAAAGATATGATATGATTTTTCTTTCTTTTGTATACCCTTACTGAGCATTTGAGCTCACCCTTTTATGTTTTATTTTCCCCAGGATATAAAGAAAGGTTTTAGGTAAAAAAAAAGAAGATCTTTATGGGAGATTTTGAAGAACTTTCACCACGATTAGAAGATTATATTCCGAGTTTCCAAAGACACTAAACTATTACGATCCTTGTGTGTGTGTTTTTGTTATGTACTAAGTATTCCGAAAAAGTAATGTAATGTCCATGTACATCAGGATTCGGGTCTCTACAGTTGGTATCAGAGGAAAGGTTTAGTCAACCTTTGGAAACTAGGATGCGAAAACGTTAGTGAGATCCCTAGAGATATTTCTAAGGTATGTCTAGGTATGTCTCTAAGGATAAGTATACGTATAGGTTATAGTCCTAGAATTGCTCTAATGATCTTAAAATTTAACCTAATATGTTAGATATTGAGGGTACTACCCATTTATTATGTTGTTTTCCCTAGCATGATTTTTTCCTCTCATACTATTCTTTTGGGGTTTTAGACGATGGCTGGAACCCGAAGGAACCGTGTTGATCAATGCAATGGACAATGCAATGATTGTCCCCCTGAGCAACCAAACGATATGGGAGCTGGAATGAAAAATCTTGTAGCCATGCTCACACAACTTTCTCAAGCTATGAATCATGCAGGACTTCCAAACGAGCAAAGGAAGGAGCAACATTCTGTTGAATCCTTCATGAGGCAGCGTCCGCCTTCTTTCAGTGGGTCTACTGATCCATTAGATGATGAACAATGGATTAGTACTACTGAAAAAATATTTTCAGTTCTTCAATGTTCTGAACATGATAAAGTCATCTTAGCAGTATATCGTTTGGAAGGTGAAGCTGATCAATGGTGGAATCTTATCAAGAATACGAGGCAAAGAGATGAAATTGATTCCATGGAATGGGACGAGTTCAATAACTTGTTTTTCAGTAAGTACTTCCCTCGTATTCTTCGAATGAAGATGGAGAAGGAGTTTCTTGAACTAAATCAAAAGGATGATGAATCTGTTGGTATATACGAAGCGAATTTTACAAGACTTGCAAGGTATGCATCTGGCATTATCATCCAACCTGAAAGTAAAGTTGATCGATTTTTCAGTGGCTTAAAACCAAGTCTTCGAAGGGCATTAGCTATAAGAGACTTCAGTAGCTATGAAGAAATTGTGCGTTGTGCTATCAAGGTAGAAATGGAAGTTGGTGTTACATATCCATCTCATGGTTTTGACAAGAAACGAAAGATGGAGTTCAAGGAGAAATCTCAGAATAATGGTGAAAAGAAGATGAATGTTTCTTTATGCACAAAGTGTGGAAAGAAGCATGGTGGAGATTGTCTTAAAGGGACTAGAAAATGTTTTAAGTGTGGAAAAGAAGGTCATAGAGCAGCTGAGTGTCGAAGTAATGGAAAAAGGGATTCTAATGAAGTGAATAAAGCAAACACAGCAGAGAACGCACAACCAACACTTCAATGCTTCAAGTGCAAGAAGATGGGACATTATGCCAATAAATGCCCTAATCCAAGGGTTAGTGATGATCGACATGAGCAACCGCTTAAGGCAAAGGACAAAGGGAAGTCACATGCGATCACTATTGGCAATGTTGAATATGACAACGATGTGGTGGAATGATTAAGTTTTTATGTAATGGGATTCCAAAATAATGTTGTATCATGGAATATTGGAATATTTATGTATTGGTCTAATGTGGTATTCAAAGTGATTGAGTTATTATGCGCATAATGAAGGGAAAACGAGAAAAGGAAATGTTTAACAGTATTCATGAGCTCATGATTGATATAAGGACTAAGTGATATCATGGTTTGAGTATATAGAATTTTGAGGAATTTGGTATGTGGAAAGTGTTAACTTTTAACTGCATTCATGTTTTCACTAAGGTTCAATGGGTATTAAAGAGAGTAAAAGATTAAGGCCTTTGAATGTTTGGAATGTGTCCAACAAGATATATCTTATGATATATGGAGATCAACGATGGTATTAAATCTCTGGTAATCGTTTTCACTATGTTATGAGAATGGACTGCAGTATTATGGATAGGACTAAAGATTGGAATGGATTATGTTGGACATAAGTTAGTAATGTTTAAGGATAGAAGTTTTTTCGATATTATTTATGGGATGTTATAGTAATATAGTTTTAGAAAAAGGACAACCTTCAGGACGGGCGACAGCCCATCGCTTCGGACAAGGTTGTGGGAATCGAACCCACAACCGAAGTGCGACTGGCCTTTATCGCCTACCACTGGCCTACAGGAAGTCCCTGTTTAGTAGAAACTAGTTTTATTATATTAAGCAGTATGATATATGAAGTATAAGTCCATTTTAGGAACTATATATGATTAATCTCACTATAGATCGACTTATGTATATAATTTTTGCTAACCTTTTGTTTGAGACAGATGGAATGACCCGTCATTCTATCACATGATCTGCTAACACTTCACGAATAACAAATTCAACTTCATTTATTTAAGAGATGAAGTGGAAATTGTTCTAGGCACGAACAATAGTGAGATTTTACCAAAATAAAGAAAGTATTTATTCCAATTCAAATTTTCAACTATAGGGAAATGATCTTGAAAACCAAAAATGTTGTCCTAGTGATCTTATACCTGATGAATCGGATAGTACCTTAGATCGTCACAAATTTATGGATTTGTGATTATTGGCTTTTCGATAGCCATGTTCTCTACCACTCTCCATCAGAACATGATTGTTAGATTTCTCTTCCATATCCATATTTTCACCTATGTGGAAACACAATGATTAGTTTATTTGGGTAACTGTTACGTTTCATACTTTTGTTTTTAAAGATTGGTTTTGATATTCCTTTTTACGATGTGGGTTTATATTAAAGAAACTTTCAAATAGTAAACCATTTATAACCCCGACGAATTTCGAGGGCGAAATTCATTTTAAGGGGGGTAGAATGTAACAGCCCAAGATTTTATAAAAAAAATATTCTTTTTAATTTTATTAAAGTCTTGTGTTGTACGCTACACCAAAAGTAACTTGCACAACACGCATCCTTGACTTGCCTTGCATTACACGCAATCACGACCTTCCTCGATAGCATGTGTAATACGCAATACCGAGTTTCACTAAACAACGATATGCTATTAAAATATTATTAAAACTAGCCGTTATGAATATTAATAACCACTTTTTAAAACTTTGTAAATCTTATTTTTCAAAATGAACTTCATTTTTGGATTCGGATTATCGAATTTAGCCTAAGGTGAAATTTTGGTACTTTTCGGATAACTTTCATATTCTGATGAATAGTGAAAATTACTAAATTATAATTAAAAACAACTTTTTTAATCGAAATAATTAATAGTGATAAATTATTAATTTGAGTGGTTTTAAAGTATATTTAGAATATATTTTTACAATTTAATACAATGTTGGTCATTGGATGTAATTTCACATTTAAACCAGACATAATCAAGTGTCAATCTTTTGATAGATATTATTTCTTAAAAACACGCTATTTGTTTTAACAGCGGGATTTAATTATAAAATTAATTAATGCAAATTCTATGATATGAATTTGGTAAAATAGACTTCATTTTTGAATTCGGAATATGAAATATAGCTTAGGATGAAATTTTGGCATTGTTCTGAAAAACATCAATTTTTGATGAATAGTGAAACTACTAAGTGGTAGTTAAAAAAATTAATTTCTTCATAAATCTTAATTTTACCGCTTCTGTGAATGGAATTTCAAAAATCCGAGAGACATGGTTGATGTCAGTAAGTAAAATGTGGTTCAATGAGATGAAAATAATTTTTGGTGAATAGTAACTTTTTACTTTTTTTTACCACGGTTAATAGTAAATAGGGTAACTAAGGGTAAATATGATATTACTATTACCCTAACACATGTCCTAATTCTATTGGATAAGTGTAATTCGACCAAAAACAACCTTATGAATATAATATGACCATTTAGGTCCACTTGGATTAGATTATGACATTTAATATTATATTATTTAATGAATAGTTAAAATAGTTAAAATCAAAGTTTAGTAACTAAAACATTTTTAATATGGGGTTATACATAAGATAAATTCGACTATAAATATTAATTAGAAAGCTAAAAAGATTTCCTACATAATTATATTTTATTTATAATTTTTAGACTTTAAATAAATTAATTTATTTATGACACAACGATGATGCAGTAATTACCCTTTTAAGGAAATATTAACATAATTGATGTTATAAATGCTCAAATGAATGTAATTTGAGACTTTTTATGACTTAAACTAATTTTCTAGGTTACTATGATATATTAGTGTTGATGTAATCAACTTGGTTCGAACATATAATTCTTTTATGACTTTCACAAAAATCATATATCAAATAGTGTCAAAATTGACACAAAATAGTTTTTAAATAAAATATTATATTATTAATTGTTATTTTATTCCTAAAAATCTAAGGTTCTGCAAAATGACTTATATAATGATATATTTATTAATAATATAAAATTTGGGGTTCGTTTGGCATGTTATAGTAAGTGTATTAACCATATAGTGAAAGAAAACAAAAAGACACGGTAAAAGTTAAATTATTTAACTTAGAGTTAAATCTAATTGATAAGGTTAAAATAATAACCTAAACTTGTCTAAATCCTATTGTTTGATAGGATTTCGACCCATCCCCACTTTATCTTCGAAATAAGACCCTTTGTAACCATTATAAACCGATTTTGACTTTAATATAAAATAATATTTTGAGATATTCCTAAGGTGCCCCTCTCCTCCCTTATAAAAGGGAACCTCCTCCCCCTCCTCCTCACACCAATTTGAGCACTCAAGCTCGGCCAACCCCTGCCATTTTCTCCTCTCCACTTCCCTAGAATAATCCTAGTGGTGCTGTTCTTCTTCAAAGACCAATCTTAGTTCCCTAAGTGAAGGATTCAAAGAAGAGTTCCAAAGAAGAGGTAATATCCATTACCGATCTTTTCAATTTCTTTCTTCTTCAACTTCTTCTTCTTTAGTTGTTTTATGATAAAGTAATAACATCATTATTACTTACATACTGATATGTTATTATAAATATGAAACAACCCTAATACACCTTCTATCCAACCTACGGAAAAATGAAATCACCGCGCGTGCGTACGTACGGAATACCGTCTCCACGCCGTGGTGTAATATATTTTCCACCATCACTTTACAAGGATGGGTATAATGGTGTAATGAGTAACTATTTATGATTATTATAAAGTAATATTGATACTGAAATAATATATATATACTCCAATACAGTTCCATGATCATAGGAACGATATCATCACTCGTGCGTACGTACGGAATACCGTCTCCACGATGTGATGCGACTTGTTCTACATGATCATCATTACATAGTAATTATATAAATTGAATGAATAAATATGATATATGATACACTAATACCATTCTGGATATAAGGTATCTATAACCTTAAAAGAAGAATAAGAATGTACTCGGCAAAACACGCATAAGAACAAAAGGCAATAAAGACCCGAGTAACAAGTAACAATGAAATATTACAATCAAGAAGCTAAGAATATGACCATATATGATATCATATCAATATTTATGATTCTGGAATAAGTCAATAACATTATTTAAACCATTATACAGGAGCTTCAGACACGTACAAATCAAATTGGAGCTAAGGTAAGGGAAATATCACAATCTCATTTTTATCCGAGATTGTTTATACTTTGGCATTTACTGGGGTGTATTTTATCATCCACATCCATGTTTCCTCAATATGTAATATTTATATCCTTATACAATAGTTTATATTCAATTTTATCCTTCAGTAAATTTTTAGTAAAGGATATGAAAGGAATCTTTTATCGTTTTTCGTACGAGGTACTTTTTTGACTTTTCCGACAAAAGTACGAGAAGAATGTTTTTTTAACTTATACGGCAAGAATGGATTTTTAAAACATTATTTCCAAGAATCTTTCAAGTTTATTTTTAATCAACTTCTTTTAGTTTATAATTGTATTACATGTTAAGAAAAGAAAAGTGTTTTTGAAGTAGAAAGGATATTTTCCTCAAGAATGGAAGTTCAAATGTTTTTATCAAAATTATTTTCCATCTAAGATAATAAAAGGGTTCTGTTTTTATCCCTATTATTACATGGATTTGATTATGTTGTGTTGGAAATATTTTTATGAATTCCTTTATCTTATATGAATTGTTTTATGATGTCATGTTGTTTAAGAATCCCATTTTTATTACATGGGTTACGCTATGATGTATGGTTTATGATTATGTGGCACACATAAGAAAGGATTCATTATAATATGGGTGGGACCTATATCTCCCTCCAATGCATTGGGTAAAGATTTTATATCTCAGGAGATAGACAGGGCTGGAACGGTAGGTTATACCAGTTCAGTGAAACAGGACTGAAACCAGGGTTACTCGATTCAGAAAGGGAATTTGTCTACTAAGATAGTCTTGGCAATGAGTCATGACTAACAAGAAATGATTTTCCATGATTATGTGTGCATGCCACAAAGTTTCAAGTTTCATGTTATGATTATGGTGATCCCATTTTCACTTCTATGATTTGTTCCATGTTAAGATATTATGATCTCTTTTGAAGGTTATGATTTTCAAAAAGATATGATATGATTTTTCTTTCTTTTGTATACCCTTACTGAGCATTTGAGCTCACCCTTTTATGTTTTATTTTCCCCAGGATATAAAGAAAAGGTTTTAGGTAAAAAAAAAGATCTTTATGGGAGATTTTGAAGATCTTTCACCACGATTAGAAGATTATATTCCGAGTTTCCAAAGACACTAAACTATTACGATCCTTGTGTGTGTGTTTTTGTTATGTACTAAGTATTCCGCAAAAGTAATGTAATGTCCATGTACATCAGGCTTCGGGTCTCTACACTATGTGGTTTATCCAGACATGGTTTGAATGAAACAAAATAAAATGGGAATTGAATTCATTCATGAAATGTTGTAAAGAGTTATGATTCAATGATTGAAAAGCATAAAATGATTCAGGAAAACCTATTTTTATGAACATTCAATGGAGGGAAAGGAAAATTAATTTTGAATACAATAAAATTCAATTAACAATTTACTTGAAATATGGATGAGAACAATTCCACCAGTGGTTTTTCATCTCATGCTACTCGAAACAAAAATGATATAAATGGTGATAGAAATGTATATAGAAGAAAAAACATCCATGAATTTTATCCATAATGCTTGTATCAAATTAAAAGATTAAAATAAAACTAATACATTTTGATGTTGGGGTTGAGGAAGTAGTAGATAATGAGATATAAATTAAAAAACAAATGGTTTTTTCTTTGGGGAATCTGAAATCCAATTCCCTAATAAATTATATAGAGGAATGATATTAAATGATGTGTCATAGGAAGTCACATTGTGTAATTCTAATTAGTGGCTATAACTATGAATTTTGGATCTACGTATATATCAAGTATATCTCATCTGATATTTTCATCATTGAAAATTATCATGATCTGAAACATGGATTGGAAATGTGTATCATCCATGAATATTTATATTCAAAGTATAAAATTCATTCCAAATCTTAAAAACATGTAAATATAACTCACATGTGTAATGGAATCTCAACATTTAATATTCATGGATTCTACCATGACTTTTTTCATAACATGTAGTTTTCTATTAAAATCTAAAAAAAGACATGTAATGATGATTTATAATGTGTAATAGGAAATATTTTTACTAATTTTCATTTTATCCTTTTAAAATTTGGATGCCTAAATCCTATATAAATCAATACATAACGAGTGAACTATAGGATAAATCATTAAACTCATTTACTAAAATGAAACAATAAGTATATACGGTATCAGCCGATCATATTCTCCAAAACATAAAAATTTTTTTGTCCATAAGATAAATGATCTCAATGGGGATTTCAAAAAGTTAACCAATTTTTAAATAAGGAACCATACATTACACACAATAAAATTAAACATTGTGTAAGAAGAAGAGAAATTTATCTATAATCAGTCATGTATCGAAAACTACTTATGCCACATATCTCCATTCATTAAATAAATTATTAATCTTATAATCAAATATCAATACATTCCCTTTAATTTTATACCCATTTCAAATTTACCACACAATTAATTTCATCTCATCACTCAGAATGAAATGAATCAATTTTTATTCTCATTCCTTGATTACATGATGTTTGGAAAATACGGTTTCTTTATCACTTCTCCATTCCTATATGTTTTGAAAATTTCATTACATTATCTTAAGGAATATTATATTTATCTAAGGATTATTTTCATTAATGATAATTTACCTTTCCTAAGAATTATTTTCAAAATGAAAATTTACCTTATCCAAGAAAAGTTTTATCCTTACCACAGTATTCAATAACATATTCAATGAATTCTCAAAATCAAGGCTAATTTTTTACTGTGTCAAAAAATTAGGATCCTTATTTATAATCCTCGAAATCATATAGATCATTATATATTAAGTCATCTATTTTTAGTCACCAATTTCTCTGAAATGCATACTCAGAATTCTCTGAAATTCAAACCCTGAATTATATGAAATTATGACTCTAAATTATCTAAAATCTATACTCTGGATTCTCTGAAATTTAGACTCCAAATTCATAGAAATTCATACTTCAAATTCTCTAAATTTATAAATCTTAATTATCTAATATTCAGACTCAAAATTCCTCAGAATTTAGACTCCGAATTCTTAGATATTCGCACTCCAAATTCTTTAAAATTCAGACTCTGATATATCTGAAATTCAGACTTAGAATTACACAAAATTCAGACTCTGAATTATTTGTAAAGTCAAACCAGATATCTATGATTCATGATTCTGATTATTTTAATGTAAAGTTCTAAATCTTATTTTTCCCTAGATTCCTAATTTTTTAGATTTGTCTAATCTACTTCGTTTCCATTAAACATTTTTTGTAACTATAAAACAATGTGGTACAATATTTCTATATCTAACTGTTAGTTGAGTGACACATGTATAGGTCCCTATGAGAATCAAGGAATAATTTGACAATTGGCAGAGGGAGCCGACTATTGATGTTTTTTCAATAAATAATATCTCATTTTAATGATCTCATTGTTGATTAGTTGATCCATTATTATAGAGATTACAAGATATGAAGTGATTTATAGAGATAGAGAAAGACTATCATGCCTTGTGTGTTTCATGAACATCTTGTTCTTCCATGAACAACTTCTGAATCTTGAATTGTGTGACTCTAATTGTTGCTGAGTACAATCAAGGGATTTCAGGGATAGGATAATAGATGTGCCGACTACCATGAAGTCTAAGGGATTATGGTGATAGTAAGAGAGACTCCGATATTCTTATTGAGAACTTACCCTAGTGTGGGTAAGTCAATTGTTTTTTAAATAATAAATCAAGGGACCATTATCCTAGGTTGTTGGATACCCTACTCTTTGGGTTAAAATATTTCCTACTTGTTACTTGTTCTTGATTCAGGTTTTCCTTTCTCAATAATTTATTTAAGAAAGAAAGTATAACTTTCTTATACATTCATGTACATTTTATTACTCTAACAATTAATATTCTATTAAATATAATGTAGAATATTTATCTAAGAAATTTGTTCATAAGTTTCTTTTGTAGATTCATATTTTTAGACCTTATGATTGCTTTTTCTCTTATTTGAACTAAATCAAGGGTTTATAATTTACCTTGTTTATCTTTGTAAAATATAGAATTACGTATATGTTTAAAAGGGGAATGTTTTAAGAATAAAAATCACCATGCTTTTGTAATTGAGCTTCTAGATATACTATTTGGATAATAAAATTGTTATTATAGGAGGTCTTTGAAATAGTTATACTCATATATATGTTTTCTTGCTCATGTTTCACTTTGGTCTAAATTTTTCTTTCTTAACTCATCATGTTCAATTTTTTTATGAATATTTTTCTTTTTATTTATAAATATTTTCTTTTAATAAGTCGTTTGGAAATTTATTTTCTTATAGAATGGATGGTTTGAATATTGGTTCTATAGAGAACCTTAATCAAACAATACTACCAATTGTTTATGGTAATTATTATGAGTACTGGAGAGACAGGTTGAAATCTATTGATAACCACACTGCTGTGTAATGATTTGTTATCTTAACTGGTGAATACTAAATTCTAGACAAGGTAGTCAAAACCTTCACCAATTAGAAAAAACAAGAATATAAACTAAATTACAAGGTACACAATAAATTATTGTATTCTATAACCAAGAATATACATAGTAAGATATCTTCTTCTGAATATTCAAGCTATATCTATAAGAAACATGATGTTACATATTTTTGAACATCTAATGTGATAGAAACAAGTATATCTATGCTAATAACTGAATATCATGGATTTATATTTCCTTATAAAGAAAAAGTTTGCAAGGATCAACAATGATTTATGACTATGGTCAACAGTACTCAAGCTATAGGGGATAATTGTCTTGATGTCGATGTTATTTTGGATATAATAATTTATATCTTTTACAATAAATGTGAATCAAAAATGATATCCATTGATGAAAACATAAAATTATATAACATTATTATTTATGAGCAATTTGGAAAACTTCTTCATCATAAAACCATAATAAAGAGTGATTTTGATTTCTTAAGTTAAAAGATAGTTTGAAAAATCAATTTGAGAGAAACAGAAATAAGTATCAGTAGTCTATAGCAAAGAATGTTCTAAAATAGATTGTGACATCCAATGCCAGTGGTGGTGACTCATCAGTTGAATTTTCACAATATGAATCATATGGTTAGAATAATATTGGACTTATATCCACAATAAAAATTGAAAATAATTATCTTATAAAAAATGTACACATTTTTGAATCCTTGAAGAATATTTATGTAAATGCTTATTTTCCAAATGAAGGATATTATGTGTCTTAAGATGATGAATCTTATTCATCGGAAGATAATACATTACTTTCATTTAATGATTTTTTTAGATTTTCTATTGTACTTTAAAATTAAAATTATAAGATAAAAAAGAATTTAGAGAAAGAAAATTCTAGAATTTAAGTATTAACTAAACAAGGATCATATCTCTCTATAGATCACGATCATAAAACTATTGATTTGGAATGTGTTTCTAAAAACTATAAGGATTTTAATTATCATGAATGATTATTTTTTAAGGAGATTGAAAATTCTATTTATAAGAATAATATTTTAGATAATGAGTCATGTTCTAAAACTAATAACTTTGATGATAAGAATTTTGTCATTAGGCTAAAGCCTGAATTTTTTTCATCAAGAAACTTTTATCAAATATTACATCAGTATGGAAGGAATTGAATTAGATGTATTCGCAACTATGTCCCCTTATGAATAGTTCTGGATTTGGATGAAGTCACTCATAACTAGTTTTTATTAATAATTATTTTGATCCTCAAAGTGCTTCATTTTGTACTAAATTGAAATGTTATAGACAATGGGAATGAAATTTTTATTTAAATAAACCACAATCATTAGGTTTTCATAAATCATATTTTTATACAAAAATGTTGATTCCTAGAATTATACTTTATGAAATTTCCACATCCACGAAATTCTGGATTCCAAATGTCTAAATATTTTATATTCATGAATATAAAGAAATTACCAACAATAATTCATGGTATATAGATAGTGGACGTTCCTGACATATGACTGGTAACAAAGAATTATTTGAAAATAATATCAATATGAAAGGAGGAAAAACAACTATCGAAGATAATGGTCATGGAGAAATTGTTGGTATTTGAATCATTTTTCTTCATAGAAAAACATTTATTTCAAATGTTTTATTTTTTAATGGTCTTAAAAACAACCTCATCAGCATAAGAAAAATATGCGATGAAGGTTACCATGTAAATTTTAGGAATGATAAATTATTACTACATAATTAAAATGAAGAGTTGATTATTTATGACCATAGGAATGAAAATTTTTACACAAAATATGATTGGATTAATGCCATATAAGATGAGCTAAATGATATTGAAAGGAAAAATGTATAGACATTGGTTGAAAGACATAAAGAAAATCCTATTATAAAAGTAAACTGGTTCATCAAAAATAAATGTGAGGAAAATGGAATCATAGTAAGAAATAAAGGTATATTAGTCACTAAAGGAAATATTCATGAAGAAGTAATAGAATATGAAGAAACCTATGCTTCAGTTGCGAGACTGGAATCCATTCCTATTTTACTTTTCATTGGAGCATTATTTAATTTAAAATATTTTCAAATGGATGAGAAATGTGCTTTTCTTAACAGATATGTTCAAGATGATGTTTATGGTGAAAAAACTTTTGAATTTAAAGACACAGAACATCCTAAACATGTTTTCAAACACAACAATGAATTATATAGACTTAAAGAATCCCATAGATCCTGGTATGAATGACCGACATGCTTTTTGTTATTAAACAGTTATGTTAAGTGAACTTCCGATCCAACCATTTTTATAAACAAAGATAAGAAAAACATTTTATTGTTCAATATTATGATGATGAAATTATATTCGGATCAACATAGAAATATTTAACTAAATTATTTGTGAATATCATAAAATCTGAGATTGAAATGAGTAATATGGATGAGTTAACAATTTTTATATCATTTTACATTTCTCAAAACCTAGAAAGAGATTAAATATCTCAATATAAGTATATGAAATATTCTCTTGAAAAATATGGATATGGAAACACAAAAAGTATAAGAACTAAAATTGAAACCTCAAATAATCTTGATCTTGATGTAGCTGGGAAACCAGAATATCAAAATTATTTTAGAATTCTGAAAAGAAGTTTAATATACTTGACGGCTAGTCATGTAAAATTAATTTTTTTCATATTATTATATGAAAGATATCAATCTAATCCAAATTAATCCAATTTAAAATATGTAAAAATGATTTTTCACTTTTTAATGGGAACTAAGGATTTAAGTCTTTTCTATACTACTGTATATTATTATTTTTAAATGTTTTTCAGACGCTGAGTTTTGTGGATGTGGAATGGATTGAGAAGGTAAACCCATAACATGTCATTTCAAAGAAGATTCATTCATTTCATGGTCATACATGAAGCAACATTCATATAAGGCCCCAGCCTTAAACCTTACTTAATCTTGAGTTATTACAAGATTACACATTGGGGATCTTTTCGGGTTTAGAGTTTTAGAGAATTAGATCATAAAACATGCATTACAGTCCACATATAAACAAAGTGGTTACATAATGATATTATTCTTCATTCCCATCAATGGAAACACATTTAAAATAAAACATGGATTAATTCTTGACACATCCTTGACTCTATCATCTTATCATGTACCTTTCCCTTGACCTGTGAAAAACATTTCAAAAACTTGGGATGAGCATAAAAACTCAGTATGGGTTATAAAAAAAACATGGAAAGGAAACATGAGTTCATATATACATAAGAATGAAATCATACTTTACCCATAAAACATTGGAACTTTAACATACCTCATAAAATCACGAATAAATCATAGAAATCAAAAGACATAAAGGTAACTTGAGGCATTCATAACATTCTTACGTAGGGAGTAACCCTCTTGGTTACGTTTGGAATAACCATCACAGTATATTCCCTAAAATCTCTTCGGAGAAACCTTAAAGTTTCACTCCTTCGCGTTACCCAATGCATTGGAGAGCTATAACGGGCTCACCCGCCCTTAGTTTATCACGGAACCACTTGTCTTCATAATAATGCCCAAGAACCATAACATAATCATATCACATAAAACATGCATAAAGGAAACATAAAATTTCCACATTTCAATCACGAGATATCAATACAACACATTGATATAATAAAAACATTATGAAAACCATTTTCAATACCAAAGTAAAACATGGTATTTATTTTTCTTTAAAAAAAAGGTATGGCTTGTAGTGGAAGCCGAAACTCAAATAACGGTTACGATGGCGGAGAAGTCGTTGTCGCCGCATACGTACGACAAAAACATTCCCTTTTGACGTTTAGTAAACGCTTCGTATTAAAAATATTCCTTTTCAATAAACTTAAAAGTCAAAGGGTTTTATACACCGTATAAATGAAAGTTGTGTATAAAATAAAATATGCCTCAATGAAAGGAGATTGAGACGAAGTCCCATACCTCGTATCCGACTTGACCCGACCGTTCTTTAATCTCCTGAATAATAAACTTGAGTTAATCTCTACTTGCTTATGAATCTTTTTCAAGTTCATTATTCCTTTTGTACAATGTTATGAACACCATGTAATCAGTTAAGTTAATAATGTTCATTTTGTCGGTATTTGGTTCTTAAGTCAAAAATAGACTTATTACATTACATGTTGTTAATTTGGTCAAAGGTTCATTATATCCAGAATGGTATTCATGATGTAGATATCATATATGTCATATATATCCAGTACATAAATGCATTTATAATATTACATAACATTTAGAGGTAAGAAATGAAATGCACCGTTCATGGAGACAGTAAGCCGTACGTACGCATGAACGCTACTTCCATTCCTATTTCATATTTTCTGGAATGGAATCATAATGATATAAGATTATATTATAATTCCAGTATAATAACATATATAACATCATTAACATTATCCTTTACACATCCCACATATTAACGAATCAAATCACTTTTAGGGGGCGGTAGTCCGCACTTCCTAAAATGAAGATATCGTGTTTACCCATAATGGAAACCATAAAGGTATGCCCAAAATGAAAAAAACAGAAGCTTAAAGAAAACATAAACATATTATATATCATATATAAAAATAGTGACATCATAATGGCCACCTTTGAAGGTGTTAAATGAGTGTTGAACAATCATCGTTTCGGGAGGCAGAATTTCGCCATCCACAGAAACCGTATGTTCTTTAACCATTTGATGTAGTTGTGTGAGAGTTTAGCTCAAATAAATCTTATAACAACATCCTAGTATATTTAAGATACTGTTGTTGTTACAAAAGAAGTAAATAAAAAGAGTTTAGGGGGTTGGAGAAGCAAAATAAAACAAATAAACATGAGAGAATGAATTACCTTTAAAAGTGTAACTCCTTTTGATTTGAGTCTAAAGGCTTCCTTTGAAAGGATTCTGCCCAAAGGGAATACTCTAGGATGAGGAGAGAGATGTGTAGAGAGCAAATGGGCAGAGGTTGGCCGAGCCAAAGGCTTGAAGAGTGTGTGAAATGAGGTAGAGGTGGGGGCCTTTTATAAGAGGAGAGGAGGGGCACTTTTGGAAAGTAAAGAAAGATTACATTATTTGAAAATGTGTTTCGGTTTTAAAAGGTCCCACATTGATATAATTCGTGGATAAGGTGATAAGGCTTCGATATCCACTCATCCAATAAGTTTTCGACATGTGTAGTTCATAGATGTTATATTATCTTTCCATTTTATTTAAATCGTCAAATAATGATGTCATCGCTGCATCATTATTATGTCATAAATAATTAAATTCATTTAATGTCTAAAAATTATAAAAAAAATACTATGATATAGGAAATCTTTTTATATTTCCAATGACTATTTATAATCAAAATTTGGATTTTTATAATCCCACTTAAAAATTGTTTTCGTAAAACATATTATGTTTGTGTCATTTTCACTTTAACATTAAATAAAAAGTAATTTATGTCATTTCCCAACAAAAGTGGATCCATGGGGTCCCCATGTTGACCCATGGAATGTCATGGTCGGCCATGACACAACCAATGAGGTTGGGACATGTTTCTAGGTCATTTCATTTTATTAATGTATTATTTATACCTCAAACTACCCTAATTACCACTAATCGCGATTAAAAACTTAATAAGTTACTATTCACCAAAAAATTATTATAATATCATTGAACCACATTTTACATACCAATGACAACCATGTATGTCGGATTTTCAAAATTCAAAACACAATGATGGCACAATTTCATTTAAACGGAAAATCAGTCTTTATAAGTACCACATAGTGGTTTCAATATTCATCAAAAATTGAAGTTTTTCAGAAAATTACCAAAAATTCACCCTAAGCTATATTTGATATTCCGAATTCAAAAATGAAGTCTATTTTACAAAATTCAAATCATATAAGTTACATTAATTAATTTAATAATTAATTCCCGCTGCCAGAGAAAATAGCGTGTTTTTACAAAACAATAAGTATCAAAAGATTGACACCAGTTTAAGTCTAATTTCAAAGTGAAATTGATTCCAATGACCACCATTGGATAAAATGGTAAAAATATATTCTAATTTCACTTCAAAACCAATTCAAAACATAATCTAATCATATAAATAAATTAGATTAAAAAGCAGTTTTCATGTAAAATGCAGTATTTTTCACTATTCATTAAAAAATGAATATTGTCAGAAAAATACCAAAAATTCACACAAGGTAAATTTTGATGTCCCAATCATAAAGGATAAGTTTATTTTGACAAACATATTTTATAAAATTGTCAAAATATAGATTCAAAAAGGGTTTCCCATCATAAGGCAGTAAAACAATCTTTTAAGTATATTAGTGTATTACATGCTTAAGATTGTATTTATTTTCATTTCAAGCCTCTATAACACTATCTTAATCATTAATAAACATAGATAAAAATATCTATTATTCATTACTTACTTGGGATGTTACATCCTTCCCCCCTTTATAAAATTGCATCCCCGCAATTTATTTACTTATCGAATAAATGGGGGTACTTATCCCTCATTGCATTTTCAGATTCCCATGTTTCCTATTCAATCATGTGGTTTTTCCACAAAACCATTACCTGCTTAATCACCTTATTCCGTAACACTTGCTCCCTGTGGTCAAGAATCTGGACCGGTTGTTCCTCATAATATAGGTTCTCTTCCAGCTGAACTACCTCTGGACTTAAAACATGAGATGGATCTGGCATATACTTTTTCAACATCGAAACGTGAAAAACATTGTGTACCTGAGATAAACTCGGAGGTAAAGCCACTCGGTATGCAACTGATCCAACTCTCTCCAGAATTTCATATGGTCCAATGAACCTTGGACTCAACTTTCCTTTCTTACCAAATCTCATCACGCTTTACCAAGGAGAAACCTTGAGAAAAACATGATCACCTACCTCGAAAGATAGATCCTTCCTCTGGTTATCTGCATAACTCTTCTTCCTGCTCTGAGCTGTTCTCATGTGTTTCTGAATTAGCTGAACTTTTTCTGCCATCTCTTCTACCAATTCTGGTCCCATCAACTTCCTTTCACCCACTTCATCCCAGAAAGCTGGAGTTCGACACCTCTTCCCATATAATTCCTGAAATGGTGCTATCTGTATACTGGAATGAAAACTGTTATTATATGAAAACTCAACCAAAGAAAGATGTTTGTCCCAACTTCCCTGATAATCTATAGAACAAGCTCATAGCATATCCTCCAATGTCTGAATTGTTCATTCTGACTGCCCATCTGATTGAGGATGAAAAGATGTACTAAAATTTAACTCAGTACCCAACGACTTCTGAAGGCCTTTCCAAAAGTTAGAAGTAAACCTGGGATCACGATCCGATACAATGGAGAGAGGAACTCCATGTAACCTGACTATATCATTAAGATACAAACGGGAAAGTTGATCAAGAGATATAGTATCTCGTATAGCATGTAAATGAGCAGATTTGGTCAAGCGATCAACAATAACCCAGATTGCATTATTACCTCGAGATGTCTTCGGTAATCCAACAACAAAGTCCATGGATATATTCTCCCATTTCAACTCTGGGACTGGTAAAGGCTGAAGCATCCCTTTCAGTAACTGCCGCTCTGCTTTAACCTGCTGACAAGTCAAACACTTCACAGTAAAATCAGCAATATCTCTTTTCATTCCATCCCACCAGTAATACTCCCGCAGATATCTATACATCTTAGTACTGCCCGGATGAACTGAAAACGGAGAACTATGAGCTTCACATAACAACTCTCTCTTCAACTGTGAATCCCAAGGAACACACAATCTCTTCCCAAATCTCAAAACGCAATCATTATCCATGTTGAATTCAGGCAACTTACCTTTATGAACCAGCTCTACCCTTTTCTGCAACTCACTGTCTCGCTTCTGTGCTTGCTTGATTCTATCTGATAGAGAAGATCTCACTGATACCTGAAACAAAACAGAAGGACTTCCTGTACCAACAACTTCTATGCCAAAGTTCATCAAATCGTTAACCAAAGGATCATGTTCCAAACGCAACATTGTTAATGAAGCATTACTTTTTCGACTCAAAGCATCAGCCACTTTATTTTCTTTTCCCGGATGGTAATGAATTGTACAATCATAATCTTTGATTAATTCCAGCCATCTCCATTGTATCATGTTTAACTCTTTCTGAGTGAATATATATACTTTAAACATTTTTGATCGGTATATATTTCACACTTTACTCCATACAAATGATGCCTCCAAATTTTTAAAGCAAAAACAACAGCAGCTAGTTCCAAATCATGTGTAGGGTAATTTACCTCATGAGTTTTCAACTGTCGTGAAGCATAAGCAATTACCTGATCATTCTGCATTAGGACGCAACCAAGTCCTTTTAATGAAGCATCACTGTATATAACAAACTCACCATTCCTGGAAGGTAGGGCCAAAACTGGAGCATTCACCAATCTTCTTTTCAATTCCTGAAAACAATCATCACATTCTTTTGTCCAGATAAACTTAACACCCTTCCGAGTTAGCTTAGTCATTGGACTAGATAACCATGAAAAATTTCTAACAAACTATCGGTAATAGCCCGCCAAACAAAGGAAGCTACGAATCTCGGTTACATTTGTGGGTCTTGGCCATTCTTCCACAACTTTTGTTTTTGCAGGATCAACAGTTATTCCATCTTTAGAAACAATGTGACCAAGGAAAGAAATTTGTTGCAACCAAAACTCACATTTGCTGAATTTCCCATACAGTTTCTTTTCTTTTAAGGTTTTCAAGATAACCATTAAATGTTTTTCATGCTCCTCTTTACTTTTAGAAAACACCAAAATATCATCAATGAAAACCACCACAAACTTATCCAAGAACTCATGGAAAATTCAATTCATTATGTCCATGAATACAGCAGGTGCATTGGTTAGCCCAAAAGGCATTACTAAAAATTCATAATGGCCATATCTCGTATGGAACGCGGTCTTCGGAATATCTTCCTCCTTTACCTTCAGCTGATGGTACCCCGATCTCAAGTCAATCTTTGAAAAAAACTGAGCTCCCTGGAGCTGATCAAACAAATCATCGATATAAGGCAAATGATATTTTTTCTTAACAGTGATGTTATTCAAGGCACTATAATCAATGCAAAGTCTCATAGAACCATCTTTCTTTTTAAAAATAAAACAGGAGCACCCCATGGTGATGTGCTAGGTCAAATGAATCCTTTCTCTAATAAATCGTGCAATTGCTCCTTCAACTCTAAAAGTTCAATTTGTGCCATTCGATAAGGGGGTTTTGAAATTGGCTTAGCATCAGGAACTAAGTCAACAGTAAACTCAACTTCCCGATCTGGTATTATTCCAGGAAACTCATCAGGAAAAACATCAGGATACTCATTTACCACTGGAACATCATTAATCTGAACAGTTCCTTTATTTTCAACGACGTGTGAAAGGTAACATTCATTTCCATCTTTTACAAGTTTCTCGGCCTCTTGATATGTTATCAAAAGTAAGGGTTCATTCTTGTAAACAAACTGAAAGTCTTTCTGAAAAGAAACATCATTATCTCTACAGTCAATCTTAGCATGGTAAATAGAAAGCCAATCCATACCCAGGATAACATCAAACTCTACTAGAGGTAGAACAATAAGGTTTGCAAGTAGGTTCTTTCCACAGATAAGGATAGGAAGATTCTTACAAATTCTTTTTTCATCGACACTTCCCCCAGGTGTTTTTACCAAAAGTCCAGGAGTCATTTCTTGAGATGGTATTCCCATTTTACTAGAAAAGGTTTCAGAGATGAAAGAGTGTGTAGACCCCGAATCAAACAACACACTGGCATAATCTGAAAAAACAAACAAAGTACCTGATACAACTTCATTTGATGGACCGACATCTGCTGAAGTAGTTGCAAAGGATTTCACCACCCCTTTCTGCTTGTAGTCTAACTGCTTCCCATCACTCAAGCTCCTTGTCGGACACTCGTTTGCATAGTGACCCATCTCATTGCACTTATAACTTTTCACTAACTGTAAATCAAATTTGTTCTTACCTTCACCTTGATCCTTTTCAGTGCAATCACGAGCCTTATGTCCCATATTACCACATCAGTAGCACTTCCCAGAATTCAGAAGACATTCTCCAGCATGCCTTTTACCACATTTATCACAAACTGGAAACTTAGTTCTCTTACCATCAGACTTTTTTGAAGAATTCTTACCTTTCTCCTGCCACCTCGATCTCTTCTTCTGCTGGTTGTTATAGAACACTTGGTCATCAGCAAACTCTATTTCCACCTTCTCAGCACATCGAACAAGCTTTTCATAACTTTTAAACTCACGAGAAGCTAATGCCCTTCGATATTTTGGCTTTAATCCTGAGTAAAAAAGATTGATTTTACTATCAAGGTCCTGGATAAAATTTAGAGCATACCTTGCCAATCGAGTGAACCTTTCTTCATAGGCAGCCACTGAGTCTTCCTCTTGCCTCAATTCCAATAATTGCTTTTCCATCCTAAGTCGAACAGCCTTAGGAAAATACTTCTCAAGAAACATACCTTTGAATTCATCCCAGTCAAGAGCATCAATCTCATCGGCGTCCCTGATATTTTTAATCATAGACCACCACTGATCTGCTTCACCCTCCAAACGGTAAATAGCAAGACTAACCTTTTGATTGTCTGAACACCCCATGACATCAAAAATCTTCTCCAGTGCTTTAATCCACCCTTCAGCTAGCACAGGGTCAGATGATCCTCTGAATGATGGTGGATGTTGCCTCATGAAATGTTCCACCACTGACATGTTCCTCTGCGGTTGGTCTGGCTGATCTCGTGCATGGATACCACCGCCATTTATCGCTTGAGTCAACTGTGCCATTACTGCAACAAATTGTTCAGTTCCAATTCCGACCATTTCTGGATGCTGATTCAGAAGGTTATTTCCTTCTGTATGCCTTCCTAGCACTGCTTCCCTGTTTCCTCTGCGGAAATCCATTCTGAACAAACATGTCTTAGATGAAGCAACATGGTAATCATTAAATGCTGTATCATTTCGAAAAAGAAAAAAAAATATTTTTGGATAATCATTTAATAGAATTCTAACTCCTAAAGTTATCTAAATTGACCTCTGATACCAACTATATGGCCCCATCCTTAAACCTTACTTAATCTTGAGTTATTACAATATTACAAATTGAGGATCTTTTCGGGTTTAGAGTTTTAGAGAATTAGATCATAAAACTTGCATTACATTACACATATAAACAAAGTGGTTACATAAAGATATTATTCTTCATTCCCATCAATGGAAACACATTTAAAATAAAACATGGATTAATTCTTGACACATCCTTGACTCTATCATCTTATCATGTACCTTTCCCTTGACCTGTGAAAAACATTTCAAAAACTTGGGATGAGCATAAAAACTCAGTATGGGTTATAAAAAAACCATGGAAAGGAAACATGAGTTCATATATACATAAGAATGAAATCATACTTTACCCATAAAACATTGGAACTTTAACATACCTCATAAAATCACGAATAAATCATAGAAATCATAAGACATAAAGGTAACCTGAGGCATTCATAACATTCTTACGTAGGGAGTAACCCACTTGGTTACGTTTGGAATACCCATCACAGTATATTCCCTAAAATCTCTTCCGAGAAACCTTAACGTTTCACTCCTTCACGTTACCCAATGCATTGGAGAGCTATAACGGGTTCACCCGCCCTTAGTTTATCACGGAACCACCGGTCTTCATAATAATGCCCAAGAACCATAACATAATCATATCACATAAAACATGAATAAAGGAAACATAAAATTTCCATATTTCTATCACGAGATATCAATACAACACATTGATATAATAAAAACATTATGAAAACCATTTTCAATACCAAAGTAAAACATGGTATTTATTTTTCTTTTAAAAAAAGAAGGTATGGCTTGTAGAGGAAGCCGAAACTCAAATAACGGTTACGATGGCGGAGAAGTCGTTGTCACCGAATACGTACGACAAAAACATTCCCTTTTGTCGTTTAGTAAACGCTTCGTATAAAAAAGATTCATTTTGAATAAAAGTAAAAGTCAAAGGGTTTTATACACCGTATAAAAGAAAGTTGTGTATAAAATAAAATATGCCTCAATGAAAGGAGATTGAGACGAAGTCCCATACCTTGTATCCGACTTGACCCGACCGTTCTTTAATCTCCTGAATAATAAACTTGAGTTAATCTCTACTTTCTTATGAATCTTTTTAAAGTTCATTATTCCTTTTATACCATGTTATGAACATCATGTAATCAGTTAAGTTAATAATGTTCATTTTGTCGGTATTTGGTTCTTAAGTCAAAAATAGACGTCTTACATTACATGTTGTTAATTTGGTCAAAGGTTCATTATATCCAGAATGGTATTCATGATTTAGATATCATATATGTCATATATATCCAGTACATACATGCATTTATAATATTACATAACATTTAGAGGTAAGAAATGAAATGCACCTTTCATGGAGACGGTAAGCCGTACGTACGCATGAACGCTACTTCCATTTCTATTTCATATTTTCTGGAATGGAATCATAATTATATAAGAGTATATTATAATTCCAGTATAATAACATATATAACATCATTAACTTTATCCTTTACACATCCCACATATGGTATTAACGAATCAAATCACTTTTAGGGGGCGGTAGTCCGCACTTCCTAAAATGAAGATATCATGTTTACCCATAATGGAAACCATAAAGGTATGCCCAAAATGAAAAAAACAGAAGCTTAAGGAAAACATAAACATATTATATATCATATATAAAAATAGTGACATCATAATGGCCACCTTTGAAGGTGTTAAATGAGTGTTGAACAATTATCGTTTCGGGAGGAAGAATTTCGCCATCCACGGAAACCGTATGTTCATTAACCATTTGTTGTAGTTTTGTGAGAGTGTAGCTCAAATAAATCTTATAACAACATCCTAGTATATTTACGATACTGGTTTTGTTACAAAATAAGTAAATAAAAAGAGTTTAGGGGGTTGGAGAATCAAAATAAAACAAATAAACATGAGAGAAAGAATTACCTTTAAAAGTGTAACTCCTTTTGATTTGAGTCTAAAGGCTTCCTTTGAAAGGATTATTCCCAAAGGGAATCCTCTAGGATGAGGAGAGGGATGTGGAGAGAGAAAATGGGCAGGGGTTGGCCGAGCCAAAGGATTGAAGAGTGTGTGAAATGAGGTAGAGGTGGGGGCCTTTTATAAGAGGAGAGGAGGGGCACTTTTGGAAAGTAAAGAAAGATTACATTATTTGAAAATGTGTTTCGGTTTTAAAAGGTCCCAAATTGATATAATTCGTGGATAAGGTTATAAGGCTTCTAAATCCACTCATCCAATAAGTTTTGGACATGTGTAGTTCATATAGTTTACATTATATTTCCATTTTATTTAAATCGTCAAATAATGATGTCATCGCTGCATCATTATTATGTCATAAATAATTAAATTTATTTAATGTCTAAAAATTATAAAAAAAATACTATGATATAGGAAATCTTTTTAGATTTCCAATGACTATTTATAATCAAAATTTGGATTTTTATAACCCCACTTAAAAATTGTTTTCGTAAAACATATTATGTTTGTGTCATTTTCAATTTAACATTAAATAAAAAGTAATTTATGTCATTTCCCAACAAAAGTGGATCCATGGGGTCCCCAAGTTGACCCATGGAATTTCATGGTCGGCCATGACATAACCAATGAGGTTGGGACATGTTTCTAGGTCATTTCATTTTATTAAAGTATTATTTATACCTTAAACTACCCTAATTACCACTAATCGCGATTAAAAACTTAATAAGTTACTATTCACCAAAAAATTATTATAATTTTATTGAACCACATTTTACATACTAATTACAACCATGTATGTCAGATTTTCAATATTCAAAACACAGTGATGGCAAAATTTCATTTAAACGGAAAATCAGTCATTATAAGTACCACTTAGTGGTTTCACTATTCATCAAAAATTGAAGTTTTTCAGAAAATTACCAAAAATTCACCCTAAGCTATATTTGATATTCAGAATTAAAAAATGAAGTCTATTTTAAAAAATTCAAATCACATAAGTCACATTAATTAATTTAATAATTAATTCCCGCTGCCAGAGCAAATAGCGTGTTTTTACAAAACAATAAGTATCAAAAGATTGACAACAGTTTAAGTCTAATTTCAAAGTGAAATTGATTCCAATGACCACCATTGGATAAAATGGTAATAATATATTATGATTTCACTTCAAAACCAATTAAAAACATAATCTAATCATATAAATAAATTAGATTAAAAAGCAGTTTTGATGTAAAATGCAGTATTTTTCACTATTCATTAAAAAATGAATATTGTCAGAAAAATACCAAAAATTCACACAAGGTCAATTTTGATGTCCCAATCATAAAGGATAAGTTTTTTTTGACAAAAATATTTTATAAAATTGTCAAAATATAGATTAAAAAAGGGTTTCCCATCATAAGGAAGTAAAACAATCTTTTAAGTATATTAGTGTATTACATGCTTAAGATTGTATTTATTTTCATTTTAAGCCTCTATAACACTATCTTAATCATTAATAAACATAGATAAAAATATCTATTATTCATTACTTACTTGGGATGTTACAATTCAGTAGTACCTTCCACAGCTATCGTAGAATATGTAGTGGTAAGTAGTTATTATGCTCATGTGTTGTGGATGCATCACACACTTACTGACAATGGCATGAGTTTTACCCAAACAAAAAACATTGTGTGATAACACAAGTTCTATTTCACTAAAAAAAACCATGCACATCTCTCTCGTTCAAAACACATAAATATTAGGAGTCACTTCCTTAGGGATAATATATGTAAATGAGATACAATTCATCAATTTATTAGAACACCTGGTCAAATTAGTGATATTTTTACAAAATGATTACCTTCTAATATATTTGAATTTATTATACAAGTTAGGAATGAAAACCATAATGTAATCTTCCATATTAATTTTTTGGTTAAAACCTATCTCATTATATTAGGAAAATCCTTTTTATAGGAGGAATACATTTATTTATTGTTTCCCTATTTTTTTCCTAAATCTAATTTTTATTAGAAACTATTTTTTCAAAAAAAAAATTGGCAACCCAATATTTTTCCCCTCCTTATTCAACTTTTTTGAACCCAAACATCCAGATTCAAAATTTTACATTCCTTAAATATATTTAAAAAATCTAGAATTTTATTTTTCATATTTTTTTTCCAAAATCTATGTTTTCAAGAAATATATTATAAATACTAAAATTATTTTCATAATATTTTCAAAATGTATGTTTTATTAATTAAATTTTTTAATTTAATCTTTTACATGTCGGTATTTTTATCAATCCGTAAATCCAATTTTTTCTTATATTCTGATTATATCTAAATCTAAAAAAGCCTTCGTTGGAAATTATCTCTAGTGTCAAATCACATCGTTCTTATTTAAACCATTGAATCAAATAGGGAAAATGAATCATTACCTCAAATCCTATAAAATAGCCCCCATATTATTTATCCATCATCAGTTTTTAAGAATTTTCTATGCCAAACCAATATCCCTCTTTAAAAAGGTCGTTATGTTTTTTCCTATTTTTATAGACTTAAAATTACGCAGAACGCTTCCACGTAAAAACAAACGTCTTCAACTAATTAAATAAATAATTTACAAATCTACAGGTAATGGTTGGTTGACCAAAAAATTAATGGAAATTATAATTCATTTATTACAAAAAAATATTATAATGAATATATGGGAGAGTTTTTTCATATCCAGAGAAAAGATTCATGATCAATTTTATTTTAACATGTAGAATCTTATGATTCAGTAAGTTTTTAAAAGGTGAAATGGATAAGTTTTTTTCAAGAGATATGGTAAAACATATTATCCATGTTTCATATAGTATAAAATATTCCTGGATTTCTATATGATAATGGGGGATTATTATGTACTCATATGTTTCCATATCATTCTAGATGATTTGAGAAGGAAAAGTAATTAAGTTTTTTGAAATCAATGGAGTAAAATTAGTGAAGATCAAACATCTATCAACAAACATCATAATGATAAATTTATGGGTATATGGTTTCCTCATTTAGAAAAAAGGTGATACGTAATCCCTAATAGAAAGTGATATCATTGTATTTGATTTTTTGGTTAACCTTAAAATTGTAATTTTTGTGAAGAGTGTCCTTTTAATAATAACCAATATTAATAAAGAAACTCTTAAATCATAGATCATAATGAACCAAGTGATATGTTCAATGATTGTATTGCTTTTCATAGAATCCTTCAAAATTCCATGTATTTCTAAACTATTAACCTTAAAGATAATGTTGTTGAGTGATGATACTTTTATAAGGATGAATTTTGGATTTATTAACAAATAAATAGAATTTTATGATCCTTCTAAAATTTAAATAGAATATTTTTTGAAGAAACGGAAAGTAGAAGAATCATCTAAGAATGTTCAGAAGAATAGAAAATAGAAGGAACCAGAAACCAAAAAAATATACAGTTCTTATAAGTCAGTCAGCAAAACAATTTCCATAAAAGAAAAAAACAATCCCTATTTAAGTGGTAGTAAAGTGGAGGGGAAAGAATAAAAATAAGAAAGAAGGATATCCTAGTTTTTTCCTATATCCTGCTAAGGAAATATCCAGGTAAATTTATGTTCTGGAAGTGCTTGAAAAAAAATATATGAAACTAAAGAAAAAAATGTATAATGTAAAGATCGTTCATGTACTACTCAAAGATTCACAGAAACCTCTGAAAAAATTCAGTTACCAGATTCATTTCTCCATAAACAGTTCGAGTAGAAACTCCTGGAATAAAACTGACAATATATGAACATATTGTGGAAGATGAAATACTTCAAGAAGAAGAAGATTTATAAGAAGAACAAGAGTAATAACAAGATGAAAACGATGATATTATAATGAATGTAGAATAATACCATGAGAAATGTAGTCTTTTTGACTACCTTTCAATCCGAAAATCCTTGGTTGAGTGATCCAAAAAAAATTCTCAAGTGAAATAAGTTTATGGAGAAGAATATTTTGACAAACCTATTGATAAGGAAATTGTGAATCTTTATTTCATACAACCTGATGATGATAATGATAATGCAGAGGATGAATAAGTTAATGATGATAAGATAGTTCAACTCTCAGATTTTGAGCTTGATTCTCCATGGGCTGAGAAGGTTATCTCCCAATTCAATAATGGAAAATAGGTGGTTATTGATGATACACATAAGAGGGTTGTGGTAGTTAAAAAGGATGTTTGTGGTTCATCTATGAAGAATGATGAAGATGTAGGAAAAGAACCCTCTCATGCAAGGGAATTATATTATGAATCATCATCATTAATGGGTTAGGATTTCACTGTTCAATCATTAAAGAATATAGTTAACCTACTGCTCTAGATTTCTAGTATTGATTATTGGTGCCAGTTTACTCAATATTATTTCAATCAGAAGATAGATTCATTAAACATGGTGATAGAAAAGTTTATCATGCATGAAAAAGATTTCAAAACATTTCATATCATTTTTTATACTCATAAGAGATCATGTAATGAAATAAAAAAATGGTCCAAATGAACGATTTAAGACATGATATTTGTTTTTGACTTCCTAGATTCTGTGAAATATTCATTATATAAGTTAAAAGATAGAATCAAAAAACATACATCATATTTTGCAGAGAAACTGAATCATGAGAAAGTATCTTAGAAGAAAAAGGGTAAATATTAAAATGTAATGTTAAATTTAGTTTCATTAAATTTGAAAAGAGAAAGGGAACTTGGGGAAGTAGTGCAATAACAGTTCAATGAGTATAAAGTGGTAGTTTAGTATCAGGAAGAAATCCTAAAGACTCAAGATGAAAATATCTAGGCTCTAAAAGATGAATCAGGATCAAGAATAGTTTATCAATTGGTTTTAGGATGTTCATAAATAGATCATGAGGTTAAAGGACACCTCGATGAAGATCATTCCAAATGAAATGATGTATGAGTGTTTTATTTGATATTTTCTTATTTTGTTGTATTTTTTACCTGGTTTAAATTATTCTTATCATAATGAAAATTTTGGAATCCTTCAATTTTTTTTATTATTCTAATCTATCATGTACTTTTTTCATTATCTATATTCCTTTTTAATAATAAAAAATGGTTAGAAAATAATGGCCAAAATAATATTAAGTAAAAAAGAAGAGTTCTCTACGTAAGGGGTAGTTTATGTAGGGAGAGTTTAATTAAAGAAAACTTTTTAACGCAAGAAAACATATATTCTCTCAAGGGAAGTATATAATAGGATGAATAGGTATTTCTAAACCTAATGGTATGTTAATTATATTCATCATGGTTCGTAAATAAAGGGAGATATGTTTTTTATTTTAAAAAATATTTATCCCTTATATTCCTTTTCAAAAGGATGTTTGGGCATTCCCAAAAGTGTGAGATTAATAACACAATAAATTTCGTTATGACTTATCCATTCCCCTATTTTTAAAATAAAAAACCCTTTATTTTAAGTAAATGTTTCGTTCTATAAGGAATATTTTCTTATGGAAAATGTCCCTTATTTAAGAAATTTTTTATCCTTACATTGGGATTCAATGCATTTTTCAATTAATTTTCAAAATCATGACTATTTTTATACTAATCCAACAAATTTTGATCCTTATTTAAAAACTTCAGAATCTTATAATTACTTGGATATCAAGTTTTCAATTTTTAGACTAATATTTCCCTGAAATTAACACTCTTAATTCTTTGAATTTCAAACTCTCAATTCCTAATAATTAAGACTGAGAATTCTATGAAACTCAGAATCAAAATTCTCTGAAATTTAGACTCCGGAATATATTAAATTCATACTCCAAATTCTATAAAATTAATACCGAAAATTATATAATATTCAGACACCGAAATACCTAGAATTCAGTCTCTAAATTTCTCATAATTCTAACTCCGAATTCCTCAGAATCCAGACTCAAAATTCCAAAGAATTCAGACTCCAAATTATTTGTAAAAAAAATTAGAATATATTTGTTTTAAGAATATAATAATTAAAATGTTTATTCTCCCAACTATATTTTTTACTAGATTATAGATTTTTCATATTTTGATAAGAAACTTCATTTTCCATACACATGATTTTGTAACTATAAAATGATGATGTAAAATTTGTTTCTTACTAACCATTTTTTGAGTTACACGAGTACATGTCTCTATGAGATTAAAGGAAAAAAATAAAAATTGGAGGAGGGAGTCGACCGTTGATGTTTTTCTTATAAATAATATTTCATTTGAACAAGATATGGGTTGATTCGTTGTTCCATGATTCTAGAGATTACATTCTATGAAGTAATTTCTTTAGGGAATGAGACTCTCATGCCTTGTGTGTTATATGAATATCTTCTTCATCCATGAAAAACATGTTTAGATTTCATTGTGTGACATTAATTGTTGATGAGTACAATTTGGGGCTTCCTGGGATAGGAAGAAAGAGGTGTCGACTACCTTAATGATCGTTGTCTTACGGGGTTAGCAAGATAGACTGCATTATTTTTATCTAAGGCTTACCCAACCATGGGTAAGAAATAATTTCTTGAATTTTTAAATCAAGGGACCTTTATCCATGCCTTTTGGATACCCTACAGTTTGGGTTAAAAGATTTCCAACTTGTTACCTTTTCTTGTTTCATGTTTTATTTCTTCTTTTTTTGTTTAAGAAATAATGTATAACATTCTTATACATTTTTATACTTTTATGTACTCTAATAAGTAAGATTATACATTTTTTTAAGGTACAATATTTCTATAATAATTTTGTTTTTATGATTATTTTAGGGATTCATATTTTGAAACCCTAATAATTTCTTTTTCATAGTTGAAAACTAAAAGATGGTTTGAGAATTTACCTTTTTTAACATTGTTAAAAATAGAATTCATTTTATGTTTAAAATGGAATGTTTTTAAACTCATGATTCACCCAACCTTGTAATTGAGCATCTATATGTACTATTTAAAACCTAAACATGATATTACCCATAGGAATATATATGTTCTATCATATCCACTTTGTGAAGAAAAATTCCAAATCAATCATGAGGGATTCCAGAATTTTGTTATGATGAATTTGAGGCTGTCTAAAGGACTGTTAAAAGTGAAAAACAAGCTCAAAATTTATAGTAGACACTGAAATACACTGAATGAATATTGTGATATGTATAATAACATTGTTCCTTTATAGCTTTATAAGATCCAATATCCTATCATCTCATGTCGGATTCATTTATATGTCAAGTAAGTGCTAAAAGGGTGTCCTATTGCTTTATTTTTATTTTTATTTTTTATTTTACTTTACTCATGTTTAGGCTATATCTCATATCCATTTCCTAACAACATATAATCCATTAGGTTATTCATGGGACTATAAAGGGTGAATTTGGTCCTTCCTAATACCCAACCATTGTAAAATTTGATTTTTCTTTTTTATTTTTCAATGGAACATGATATATGTGAAATTATTTAAAGATTACATGGATTAGAATAAAATGGTATAAAGGGAAAACAAGTACATCTCCAAAATAAAATTATCCTATGGTGACTAAAATCATCCACCATACATTTTCACTGTATAGTAATGAATTATACAAAGATAAGAATAAGAATTGTTAATCTCCATAGAATAGATACATCCTAAAAGGTCAATCTCAAAAACTACAGGATTAATGAGGGAAGAATGTAAGGTGGGTTTAAAGAAAAAGGATCTAAAAATTGTTGTCATAAAATCATATAGGGAATGATAAAAAGTATAGAAACATGAAACCACTAAGTATATGAAACTATTTATAAGTGTCCAGATCAGTGTTAATCAATGAGAGGGGGAGGGGTGGAATCAATTATCCTTTTAATTTTTTTAATATTTTATTATTTTAAATTAAACATCTATGGCTATTTAATGCCTCGATCCACACTTCTTATGTATCTCAACCTTAACTCAAATTCTGATGTAAATGTAAATGCACTGAACACGGGGATTTACAAGGTTTTGTTCAAATACCGACTCCTTGTTGTGTTTTTATTCTCCGCAACACATATTCTCCACAATAATTCAGTTAGAAATTAAAATAATCAATACATAGTCACACTATATCTCTCATAAGTCCCACAATAGGTTCTTTATACTACTTCACACAGTGTTACTAGAGTCCGTTGGGTCTGCTTTAAGTTCTCAATGAAGATTTCTTCTCCAACCTGAATCTCACAGGGTTCTTCTAGATATCAAGTCACACAATTTGCTTCCTTATTTATGATCTTATTTGATTAGCTATAAGAATCTTCGGATCTTCCAACATAGTCTTGGTGAATCACACTTACCGTTGTATCTCTTCCTGAATCTTCAACAACCACTGTTATAGTCTGTTGGCCTTGCTCATTATTTCTAATCACTTCCCTTAATCAGTACTCAGTTTAATATTGATCAAGAAATTATATCTTCTTCTGATGAAGACATGAATACCCTATGATTTGTTCCAGTTGTGAACACAACATCTTCATGAACATGTAGTAATGATCTTGCAAAATATAAGAACTATCAATATTTTTGGATTCTAAATTACTAAAAAATCAAATTGAAGTGCATCTTGAATTTAGTCTAGATTCAGTCTTAGTACTCATTCACTTAATGCATGGATTTCATGGGATCTAATACTTCTTGTATTTGGATATATCAATTTTTTCCTTGGGAAAATAGTTGAATGCACTGATCCTTCTACTTGTTTTCATGGAAAGAATCGCATACACTTTTGTGATTATTCAAACAATGAGGACCCACTCACATGGTGTCAACATAATTGACACACGTTCATGTTATTATGCATAATTATATGCATGTATGCCAGGTAGCATGAAAACAAAAACACTCATAATTTTTTGGTATCATCATCATATGTTCAGGCTCATGCACTATCTTATTTATCAATAGTAACACACACTTTTGATTCTTTCTTTACATGTTCATGTGCATACAGCCATGCAACACAATTCTTCTCTTCCTTCTTATGTGAAGATCCCAATGGGTGTAACACATTGAGCCCACACACATTCCCTTTATTTTTCTCTTTTTATTCATTCCTTTTGGTATATAGCACACATAGACATTCATTTAATTTTACTTCAATGTATCTTATTCATGTTCATGTATTCCCATCTTGGTGAAAATAATTATCTCTTCATTATATTTCACTCTTTCTCCCTCTTCTCATGCCCATGGTTCGGGTGACTTTAAGATGAATTTCTGTTCTTCTTCAAACCTGAATGGCTGTATCCCTTGGGATGGATTCTCAACTTTTCTTCACATGGACACACATAGTCTCACGAGAATATCAAAGCCTCATCCTAATGCATGTGTTCTTTTTTGTGAAAACACAAAGCCCCATTACCTTCTTATTTATGTGAAACATGTGGCATGAGTTCTATATCATTCACAACTTGGGTGCGCAAGAGTTTCTTTCGTAGAACCTGATTGGTTCGAGGTTCATTCTTCTAAAGAGAAAAACAATGGTGAAAGTGCACCAGTAGAATTATCTGCAGGCTACACCTCATAATGACACAACGAGGACTCAAAGAACCTATTGTGTGCTTATGGGAACTTTGTACAGGTTATGCAAGTTATTTTGTGAACTAGGGTGTTCGCGGTTCTTCACTTAATTCAAGTAATGTGTGGAACTACTTCACACAAGTGATGCATCACTTTCCTTTGCATAGCTGGGATGCGCGGAATCTCTCCACGTAGAGCATAGTTGAGCAGAAGTGGGCTCTCTACTTATAAGTGAGTAATAATGTTTTCCCTTGTTCAAATCATATGAGATATGTAGATTGTTTCAAAGCTTTAAAGGGACAAGATCTTCATAATTGAAATCATCAATCGCATGTTAAATGATATTATTAAATGTTGGTTGTTTCCTTTTCAACTGGTAACTTATTCATTTTAGTATGATTCCCATGTCCATGTGTTTTATAATTCTAGTAGATAATTTCCCAGAAGGCTTCGAGCATTTTGACGTGGCATCACAACTTCAGTTTTTTCAGCCACATTCGAATTCTTCATCTCAATGTGTACATGCATATTTTTATAAATGCGTGTATTTTTTACTTCCATATGATCATCATATACTAAATTTGAGCTTTAATGATGGTCGGAAGCTCGATCAAGGTTAATCAGCATCATCATTGGTTTTCGGATGGCAAGATATCTTTGTGGGATGTCTGGAGGTTGAAGATAACCTCTGGGTACCACTTTGACCCATGGATATATCATGTAAATGAGGGATTATAATGTAGAAATGGGATGGATCGTGGGGCTGAGATTAGGAGAATGATAACATGAGAGGGAATGATTGATTCTGTGTTTTTAAAAAGTCAACCCACATCGAAACAGAGATGTCGACATGACTTCTTTAAATAACAATCTGCAGCATACTATCGTTATAATTCTCGCCTCTCCCTCCATGGTAAATCCTTGTACCATGTTCCGTGGGTGCACTCTTAGTGCCCTATATGATTCCTCCAAGCACTCTCCTCATCCCCATGCTACATAGGTTCACCATTATGTGGTACTTGAAGGCTTATACAAGGCCCACATGCGCATCTTGTGCATCGGCTTCATGGCCTTCCCCTTGGGTGGAGTAGACCTTCAAGGCCCGCATATGACTTCGGTGAGGGCTTCACCTGGCCATCAAGATTGGGACAAAATTTTTTGTATATGAATATTAAACTAAGTAGTTAGTATAAAAAACATAGTTGAATTCCTCCATAAAATGCCAACCCATCCTTCCTCATTCAAATCCCAAGCATGCCTCCTTTCTTCTTCTTCAACTTTAAGCATTATCCATTCCTTTCATTTTTAGATTATATATTAAAAATGATCTTCAATATGTTGTTTTTATCCAATAATGTTTGATTCATGGATGATTTGTTAATTTTTCATGCATTAAGGTGTAATGCATGGCCTTCATTGCTGTAATGAGTGATGTGTTTTCTTTAAAACACATGTCTTCTTCTTTGAGGATCAAAACAAAAAATTGTCTGATTTTATTTTCAAAATTCATCCAATTAGGAGTAATTGGATGGATCTTCTTTCTCCTCATGTAATTAAGTATTGAATTTTCTTTTTTAGGTTTTGTTACAATTTATCACTTTGATACATGTCTGGAAACTTAAGGCTAGTTTAATAATCTTCATAATTTTGTATCCTCTTAACAAATTGATCATGTTTAGTAATAAATGATTTGAATCAAGAAGAATTATCCAAGGATTCACCAACTTCTTCATCAATACTCATTCACATATTTACATCTCATTGATAATAATTGCAACTCTTTTTCCCTTCAATCCATATTGACAAAAAATGAAAATATTATCCACTTCAATCTCCCCAATTTTATTTTTTTGTCAATATCACTTAAGCACACATTGAATGGGTCAATATGTGTGTCAAAATTTACTCCCCTAAATTGGAATCCATATGAAAATGTTTTAGCGGGGGATCTTCAAAAACATGTCCTTCACCCATTGAATAATATCTTTTGGAATTTTTCTGAGATACAGATGTTGTCAGATGGTTCACATAGAAAAGGGAGTTTATTCAATCAACTCTATGTCTACTTGGGCTCTCCCAGTGTAGAAAACATGAGATATATGACCATGGTTTTTAGTGTTATCAATAAAAAACCATGCATGTGAAATCATGATCATAATGAATCAACTCTTATCCCAGTTTTTGGATTTTTTTTTGATTTATCAATGAAATGCTAAATCCTAAACAAACTTCACCAATCATAATATGAAATTCAAGTGAAAAGATAAAGATCCCATTTTCATCCCATATTTTCACCAATCATGAAATCCCACTTAATTGATATGGTAAATTAAATTATGACCAAAGAATGAATGAGTGATTGTAATACCTCAGTTTCATCATATTGAGGTGATATGAATTTCTAGATTCTTTAGGAGAAAATCTTTGATATAATATCTTTCAAATTTTCTCTCCCTCTAGTGGTGGACTCCCATAGAATTAAATTGGTGGAGAATATCATCAGATAATCTTGAATATATGAATGAGGATAATCTTCCACTATGGATTAATTAAAAGTAATTATCCAATCATGAATAATGAGTTCACCATGTAGTTCTCCACTATGCTCATTCAACTGTCATTTTAAGAATGACTTGAATCTTCAATAATATGTTATGTAAACACACATCTATAAATAATCTATAATGAAATAATATGGAACACTTGTGAGCTTCTTATTATAATAAATAGGGATGAGAATTTTCTAACAACACAAGAACTCATATCCATGCACCTCTAAAGTGTCTGGTATTATTATTGTTAATTTCTCCTCTCTATTTGGCATTTTTATTTATCATATTTAGTATCTATTCTTTACATAAATTCACTAATAACGCAGTGGATTGTTTTTATTCACTTATATCTATAGTGAAGTAGCATTGGGTGCATGATGTTCAAATTTCTACATTTTCCCTAGTAGAACAGTTAAACAGTTATTTTCATGATGTCCGACCTTCTTTCACCCCCAACATAGTAGTTGTCAGACACATTGTTTATTATTTGTTGACAAACACTCATGAATTTAGAATTATCATTCATTTGGAATGACCTATTTTCCCTTTTACATAACTTGAGATAGTATTTCATCATCAACGTTTAGTTGTTTTCATGCAGTTTGAAAATGATTAAGCCAGATAACTAAGCACTCCCTCTTACCATTTTCTGATTTAGATCTTCCACATTGTTTATTCATTGTCTTAAAGTTATATTTCTAATAAAACTTATTATGATTATCTTAAATAATGTCTTTAGTAAATATAATTTTCTTCTTGATTGATTGTCCTTTTATTTTCATCTTTCTTCCATTTATTTCTGTGTCTTGTTTGTAGTGATCCATGGTATGACCATTCTTTCCACAGTACAAATTTTTTTCTGGTTTGATATGAAATTCATGGAATACATAGGGAACTTCTATTAGGGGATAATTTCATTCATTAGTTTCATGAATTTCTTGTTTTTAATATTCCCAATGGAAGAATATTCAACTCCTTTTTCATTCTTCAATCATTCTTATAATCTATGCTTTGTATCAATATATTTGTAAGCCATATTAGGACTAAACCATCAATCTTCATGACTATGAAAAATTCTGTTTCAATTACTACTGAAGCCTCCATGATATTCACATCTATTCTTAGTAGACGGTGTTTTTTCATCTGTGAATTCCTCTTTAGAATTACAGGTTGCTTCTTTTATTAACGTATACTTTACCTGAATATAGGCCTTCCACAATTTTAATTTTCTGAAAAATTATGCATGAAATCATATTTTGGATGCCCAAACATCCAAAAACACCCACAATAGATAATAAATCTTATTCTTTTTCTTATAGTACCATTTTGTCATGATTTAGTGCGTTTATGTTTTTTGGAATTGTCCTTCTTTCTTTAGATCATCCTTATGGGAGTCTCTATTTTTAATAATTCCCATATCCATCCTTCATGTTTTGATGAATATATCCTCATTTTTATAAATCTAAATATGCCCACCTTTTTGTTTTGAACCTATACATGCTGATAAAAGTGCATTAGTAGAAACAGAAATACCTAGGTTTGGGATACCTTCTTCTTAAAGCATGTTTCCATTAGATTAGAGGATGATTTGATGTTCCCTTTAGAATCATATTCACCAATGAAAAAATTATTGGAAACATCTATTATTTCATATTATTGGGAAGTTTCAACTTAGGGTGATCACTGATTTTTCAATCTCACATCCAATACCAATAATTTCATGTTGAGAGAGTTATTCTCATCTTAAACTGACCTAGATTTCATTCCCAGTTCTGCTTCAACATTGTTATTTGTTCTTCATAAAAACTTTATATTTGTTGTAAAGCAATTTCAAGATCCTTTAGCTTGTTGGGTTTGTCTTCTACTTGAGCTACATTGACAACCATAGAAACTTTTTGCTACTTTTTAATTGCATGGAATGATTTAACAAATACAATCTCAAATAATTATTTCTCATAAATACTTCCCTGAAATTCTTCAGTAACTTGAGAATGTTTTTTATTGCAAGGTGAAATTGTTTCTTCCTTGTCCATCACTAGTTTTGTGAGAGTGTTGGATAATCCAACCCATTTATCCAATTCTTCCTCCATGGCATTAGCTTTATCTTCTAGTTGTAATTTTTCATCTTGACGATCACTAATGATTTCTACAATGTGTCTTGTCACATCTATAGGGACATTATTCAAATGATCATTGATTTCAATAAGAAGATAAATTATTGATCTATCATCATTACATCTTGAAAAGGAGTCATTAAAATAATAATAAGTAGTATCAAATGTTGCAACATTATTATTACCTCTTGAATGATGTGATTCTTCAATAGTAGTAAACTTCTTCATCATCTTCCTTACATGTTTCATCTTTCTATTTTTCAAGGACTTCGAAGAAATATATATTTGAGGTTTCGCATTCATCTCCTCAAATCAGCACATTATAAAGACTCCCATGGATCTTTTAAAGGAAACCTCTCTCGGATACCAAAGGAAGTTGCCAGTTCAGTGGGAATTAATGAGAGGGGAAGGGGTTGAATCATTGGTCCCTTTAAATCTTTTTACTAATTCATTATTTTCAATTAAACCTCTATGGTTGTTTAAAGACTCGATCCACTCTTCTAGTGTCTCTCAGACTTACTTAGAACGATGCTATAAATTTAAAGGCAATGAACAGAAGGATTTACAAGGTTTTATTCCAAGACCTACTCTTTGTTGTGTTGGTTATTCTCCCCAAAACAGATTCTCCACTATAATTATGTTAGTAATTATTATGGTCTATACAGTGTCACACTATGTCTCTCCTGATTCCCATAAGAGGTTATTTATACCGCATCCCACAGTTTTACCAGAGTCTCAATGGCTTGCTTCAGAGTTCCTCTAAAGACTTCTTCTCCACCCTGAATCTCATAGGGTTCTTCATGATCTGAAGTCACACGATCTTCTTCCTTCTTTAAGATCATCTTTGATTCACTATAGATAATCATCTGATCTTCCCACATAGGCTAGATGAATCAAAAATTCATGTGTATCTCTTCAAGAATCATCAACAACCATTGGTATGGTCTATTGTCCATGCTCAATAATTCTGATAACTTCTCTTGATCAGTGATAAGTTTAATAATTCTTAGAAAATTATTTCTTATTTTGATAAAGACCACACCCCACTAAGATGTGTGCCAATGGTGCATAAATTTTTTTCATGAATATAAAATAATGAACTTCCATAATTTCATAAGTATGATTCTTTTTTAATCTAAATTAATGAAAAATTAGATAGAAGAGCTTCTTAAATTCACTTTGGATTATGTCTTAGTACTCATTCTCTTCATCTATTGATTTTATGTGATCCAATACTTCATGTATTTGGATATCTTAGTTTCATTCTTCCTTAGTGAAATATATTAATTCACTAAACTGAATACATATTTTCTTGGAAAGAGTCACATACATATATGTGATTATTAAAACACTGAGGATAATCTCACTTTTCATCATCTGAATTGACACACGTGCATGGGAGTATGAATATTTTTTTTTATGTATTATTGGTATCTTGTAAACAAAAAAAAATTAATTTTTTTGTATCAACATTTTAGGTTTATCTTAATTCACAATCTTCTTTCTAAATATACACACACACATTTGATTCTTTTATTACGTGTGCATGTGCATGCATGCATGCATGCACAATTTTTCCCTTCTTTCTTCTATGAAAACCCCAATGCATGTAACACGTTCATCCCACACACTTCCTCTTTCTAGTTCCATTTTTCTTATTTCCTTTTGGTACATAGTACACACACACACGTGTTCATTTAATTTGACTTCAATGTGTGTTATGCATGTTCATGTATTCCCATCTTGGTGAATATTACTATCTAATCTTTATCTTGGTATTTTTTTCCATCTTCACATGCACATGGTTCAAGTGAATTTATATTTAATGTGTGTTATTTTTCAAGAATGGATTCTTGTATGCCTTTAGATGGTCTCTACTCCTTTATTCACATTCACTTACACTATCTCAATATATTATCAATGCCTTGGCCTCATGAAGGTATTCCTTTTTGTGAAAACATAAGGCCTCAAGTTCATAATCATCATGCAAAACATATGGAATTAGATCTCCCACTTTTACTCCTAGGGTGCCTGGGAGTTTCCTTCACGGAAAATTAGATATTTAGGGTAAGGTCATTGTAATAGAAAAACAATGGTGCAAGTGCACCAGCTGCTTTATCCATGGGGTACCTCTCACAAACACATAATGAGGGTTCAAAGAACATATCACGTTCTTTTGATAACTTCACACAATGGATGCAAGTTATTTTGTGAAACATGGTGGTTTTTAGTTCTTCTTTTGATGTAAGGTATGAATGGAGCTCATTTGTGCATGTGATATGCAACATTACATCGCATAGCTGGGCTACGCGAAACTCTCCTTGCGTAGCCAGGCTGTATGGTACTCCATCGTGTAGTGCTCTGTTTATTGGATAAATAAGAGATTTATCTCAATTTTATCAACAATAGAGCCTCGATCGAGAGATCTATATATATTGGTGAGGAATAATGTTTCCCAATGTTAAAATCTTATGAGATGTGCTGAGAGTTTCAAATCATTAAATGGACGAGATCATCAGCATTCCAAACATGAAGCAGAATTTAAAAGATATTCTTAAATATAAGTTGTTTCCTTTTCAACCACTTATTTATTTATTGTATCATGATTCTAAATTGTATACATTTACTAATGAATGCATGTGACTTTCCAGATGGCTCAAACATTCTATTGTGGCCTCACAACTTTATTTGCTTCATCCACATTCAAATTCTTTATATCGATGAATGCATGAATCTTGTAATGCATGCATGTATTCCATTATTCCATTATATCATCATGACCTAAATTTTTTCTCTAATGATGTTTGGGAGCTCGATCATGGTGGATCAAAATCATCGTTGGTTCACACATGGCACGATATGTTCTTGGGATGTTCGGAGTTTGAAGATATCCTCGGGGTATCTCCTTGGTCGTAGGATCAATCATGGATGATGGAGATTATAACACATTAAGTGGCATGGATCATTTGGATGAGATCAGGTGTGGGATTAGATGAGTGACCAGGATTTCATCCGTCTTTTTAAATGTCCACCCCACATCAAAACAGAGACACAGACGCGACTTATTTTAATTATAAGGTGCAACATCCTACCGCCATATTTCTCCTCTCTCCCTCCACATTACCACACTATACGTTATTCTATCGGTTCTTTCATAACACCCACTATGATTCCTCTGAACTCACTTCTAGCACCCATGCTGCATATTTTCACCATTGTGCATCACCTATAGGCTTATACACGGCCCGAATGCACCTCTTGCGGGCTGGAATCGATGCCTTCCCCTTGGACTCAGTAGACACTTGGGTCCTGTATATTCCTTTGGTGAGGGATTTAAATGGAATAAAAAATTGGTCTTATATATTTTTTAAATTCATATTATACTATGTGGTTACTATAATATCCATGGATAAATTCTTGCTTAAAATTCCAACCCATCCTTCATCATTCAAACCCATCAATGGATCCTTTCTTCTTCCTCAACATTAATCATCATCCATTTCATTATTTTTAGATCATAGATTCCAATATAATCTTCAATATGTTATTTTGATCCAATAATGAATTATTCATGGATCATATGTTAATTCATCATGCATTGAGGCAAAATACATAGCCTTTATTGTTGTAATGAGTAACATGTTCTCTTTAAAACACATGTCTTCTTATTAGATGATCAACACAAACAATCGTCTTATTGTTTTCACAACGTTCATCTAATTATGGTTCATTTGATCGATCTTCTTTCTCCTCAATCAATTTAGTATTGAATTTTCTTCTTCATGTGTAGTAAAAATGTATCACTATGATACAATTCTTGGAATATATGACCAGTTCTAAAATTGAAATAATTTTTTATCCTCTTCGAGAATTGATCAGGTGTAGTATTCAATGATTTGAATCAATAAGAATTCTCCAAGGCTTCACCAACATCTTCATAAATAATCATTCATATATTTACTTCTAATTGACAAAAAATTCAACTCTTAAGCACTTAAATCCATTTTGACAACAAATGAAACTCTTATTCACTTCACATTAAATAATTCCATTAATAATAATTTAATAGATGTTAAATATGAATTAAATCACTAACTCATCAGTCATTATAAAAATCTAATAAATGATAAAACATAAATTTATAAAATTTAATATCATTATATTTTCATTAATATAAATGGAGGAAAATATTTTTTAATTTAAATAAAGCTTCCAAGTTGAAAAATGTCTCCTAGAAAGTTGAGAACTTGTAAATTTTAAAGTGTATTGAATGTGATACCCACAAAAATACTCCCCCACACATAAAAGGAAATAATTTCAGAACTATCTAGGGAATTACTATCAGAGGTTATCGATGATAAGTTTTAAAAAATGAAATTTCAATTTTTAAATATTAGACTAGGGGAATTGAGAGATCCCTATAAGAAGAAAAATTCCATGAGGCAACCTCGATCTATTAAATTTGGATTTGGGATACCTGAAAAATGAATGAGAAATGAAAATCCTTCACTAGATGAAATAATAGTCATTATTATTGAAACATTAGTGACCAAAAATATTGGGATGTCCACAGTATGAAGTGTAATGGAAATTTTTTTAAATGAGTATAGATCAGATTATACAATAAATTTAAAATGTATTTTTCATAAAAATCAAATGACTTAGGAACTATAGTCCACATGAAAAAATAGTCGAGAAACATGGTGAATTATGGGGTGCATCCCATAATGTTCAAAAAATAACATTCTTAGTTAGTTGAATAGATCAATGTATTAGGCACTTTGGATCATCATTGTAGTGTCTACTTTGGCATCTACAGCTACTTGTGGCATTGTCCTCATGGTCGTGAGGTTTGTTGATAGTGGACATGACTTTAGACCATTGTGAGAATTTATTAGAAGATGAAGGAAGGGTATCTGCTCTCTTGGTGGGAAATGTTGTTCATAAATCTTCAATGAGAGTCTTAGATGACGACGTTCAATTTCGTCCACATGATGAGTCAGTGGATGATCCATAACATCTCGTCCATCACCAACCATAGACGAAACAATGGGGTTAGACCTGGTTGACATAAAAATTAAAGATATGAATATTAATCCATGAAAAATATAGAAATTTTTTTTCTATATATATCAATATATATATTTTTACAAAATGATGGGACGCACATACTACAATAGGGAAAAATCATCCCTGTTAGAAAGGTCAAAATAAAAAATCCAAATAATAATTTTTTTTGTAAGAATGGAGAATAAAAATTCTCCTCCAATGACCACTCTCAAATATTTGGTGTTGTTAGTTTTTCATATAGATCAGTTTTAGTGAATAAAACATGTTCTGGTGGATCTGGTATTGATTGTAGATTCATGATGATGGGAATATAGGAAAGGGAACGTGGTTGGGGGTTGATGATCCAAAGTGGGTCCATGAGTCTGTTAGATAGATATACACTAGATTCCTTGGTATATGTAGTAGTTTCCATCAAATTTACGCATAATTATTTCTCTGAGAGTAACTCCTACTATGTAGAAGGTTCCAAGATAACTGTAGTCATCTCGATGTGGGATATTAATGGTGCCATTGTAGTAGAAGTAGAGGGCCAGATAGGTTTGGGATGTAGGGGAGAGTCTATGGGATAACTGTCTGATTGCGGGGTGGTAAAATTAGAATTTCCGGGAGGTCTATTTTCATATTTTAATGATGTGGGATGGGAGGGGGTGTACTACCGAATGGGAAAAGGGAATGGTGGGTGGTTTGTTTTCATATGAGGAATGAATTTGATTGAGGGGAAATGCGATGTGATGGGTCGTTAACTCTTGGTTCACAACCTATTTTTTCGAAACATCCCCATGGTATTATATTATGTGTAAAATTTTTTAACATCGTTTACTTATGGGTTTTTATAATTTTCTAGATGAAATGACACACATCATGAAACAATGTAAGATGACATGTAATTGTCCTCTTTTCATTATATTTGGTACAAACTCTTGACATTATCTCCTTGAATATCCAAATCATTATTAAGTAAATAAAAATATAATGTAGTATATGATAACCTGTAATGAATTACCTCATAGTCATTGCATCCTTTAATGTTGAGACATTCAACCCTATATGATTTGGATATATTTTAGGCTAATAACACAAGCTTCATGGAAGAATTCATGAAATATTTTTAAACATTGACTATTAAATTTGAATTCTAGTCTACCTTCATTATAAATTTTAATGGTCACATCGGGGAAAACATGAATGATTTTATAATGTTCAGACCATCTAGATTTATGCATTCCAAGAATATGTTTAATATTGAAATGAATAATTGAACCCTATTTACTAGGGTAATGATGTGTCTTGATTGCATTGATAATTCCATTTCATATTTTTATCATTTTTGATCATGGATTTTTCCTATTCATATTTTATGATTTCCTTTAATTCATGCAGTTTGAGTATTAAACCTTCTCCAGCCTCTTGAGAATCCAAATTTATCATTTGACTTTCCTGGTTCTAACAATGCTCTATTTAAACAAGAAGATAACACGATTTCACATAAACTTATAGAAATGCAGTGGTGCCAATGGTGGTTTTGTAAATAGTATGGTACAATCATATTTCATTATCCAATTTCAAACTATAATCACTTCGACCTCTATTTATGGTCCATTCTATGATTTGTTTTTATTTCCTACTTTTGGAATTCGACTTTCCCAATTTATTATGGGTGGTATTAAGTTGTTGAGTTCTATATTAATCCATATTTTCAATAATCCTTTATCTCCATTATTGGTAAAATGAGGTCTTCTGTCACTAATGATTAATCTAGGAGATCCAAATCTTCAAATCACATTCTATTTATGGAAATTCATGGCCACTTTTTTAGTTTATGTGATGTTGTTTCAGATTATACCCAAATTGAGACGTAGTAAATGATAAAAAGAATATAAGAATTCATAATTGAATTAGGGAATGGTCCCATAAAATATATTCCAAATACCTAATATATTTTGACTTCCATGATAGGTTTTTGAGGCATTTTGTTACATTTCCCAATGGTCCCAGTTCGCCAGCATATATCACAACTTTGAAAAAATTCCCTTCCTTCATGGTGTATAGTGGGACAAAGAATTCATCATTTTATAATATTTTTTAATGTGCACTCAGGTCCATGATTTCCACTAGTTGGTGACATATGAAACATTTATTTCATATTTAATATTTTAATCTCCTGAAATGAAACATCGAAACAATCCATCAGTGAAATTCCAGAAAAAAAGTTTTTCATTATAGTTGTAATGTTTATCTATATCTAAAAACTATCCTTTTTGTTGTTATGATAGGTTTTGGTGTAAATTGTCATTGAGATATAATTAGAAATATCAGAAAACTATGGTTTTATCGTAATTCTAAAAAGGGATTCTATAAGATAATTTTCTTCGATTTTTATATCATCATCATCCTTGATGAGTGACAATGTGAGATGGGATATATGATAAATCATAAAATTTTCAAGGCCTATAGTTTCTTTAATATAAATATAAAATTTATGGAGTTGTAGGATCCACCTTATCATACATGCTATGTAATCATTTTTTTCAGGAAATAGATAAGGTAATCATTATTAGTGTGCACAATCAACTTGGAAAAGACCTAATAATATAATAATTCTTGAAACCATGCACAAAAATAAGAGTTCATTGTTTATAGTTTTCTTATTGACTAGAGCTTCATTAAGTGTGTGGATGGCAAAATACATAGAAAAAATGATGTGCCATGCCCATTTCCCTAAAATATTTCAAATAAAAAAGTATCTCACATCACACATTATTACAAATTTCATTTCCTAATTATGTTAAATGATCAATGGGGATGATATCACTCTTTTTAATGTATTTAATTATTTCCAAAATTCTTTAGTAAATTCAAATGTTTCTTTCTCTATCAAATGGTTCATTAGTAGGAGGAAAACATTTTATTTTTTTTTAAAAATTATTATTTAGAATCCAACATGGCCTAGAAAGTCTTAATACCCATGACTATTAAAGGTTCAGGTAAATTTTTGATGACATTTATCAATGATGGATATCCATATATACATTCTAAATAAATTATATGTTTGAGGGTTATGCCTTATTAAACCATAAATGACATTTTTTTCAATTTAAAACTAGACATTTCTCTTTACAATGTCACAAGACTAACACAAGATTGTTTATACAGACATCGAAATATCATTAAAAAACTAAAAAGTCATCTATGAATATTTCTATGAATTCCACAATCATGTAATGGAAAATAGGCATCATTCGTCTTTAAAATTTAGTTCTTTCATTAGACATAATTAATTGGACATTCCTACATGAAAATGTGACAAATTGACATGTGGCAGTTGTTTTTGATAAATCATCTAGGTCAACTACAATTTGATTATATCTTGAATACCCATCAATGAAACAATAATATTATTTTACAAATAGTCATTCCAGAATTTGAACAATAAAGGGAAGAAAAAAAATATTTTCCTTGTTTCTGCATTTAATCTCATGTAATCCACAAAAAATATCTATTTACTAATCATGTGTGTTGAAGTCAATTCATTTTCATCATTTTTTTCCACAGTTAGACCACCTTTCATAGTATATACTTATAGAAGGATTCCACACTCAATATTAGATATAGAAAAGATGATTTTGGTATCTAGAGGAATCATTACATATTTTTTGAAAAAAAACATTCATTAGTGTGCTGATCACCCATTAAGGTTGATGTTTGATGTTTAATATTCATTGAGAACAAGTTTGTCGGTGCGTACAATTGGAGAGATTCCATTATTTTTAGCAACTCCAAAGGTAATATAATTATTTTTTCTTTTGAATAATTCATCATGTTTTTTCTATTTTTACTAATATAGTATACAATTAATGATTACTTGTATAGATGTTGAAGATCCAACGTAAAGATAATGATGATTTCTTGGTAGAGGATTCAACCTCATAATTGTTGGTTAAATAATTTAGGGGGTAAAAGGTGGGAAGGTATCCCTTGTCAGAGGATCATTGAAGCTAACATTCACTAAATAAAATTCTTATTGTGCTTTAGGGAGTAACTCCTCTTTGTCTTATTCAATATCCATATATTCATTTATCTATTGGGTAAGAGAGATAGAATATTAATAAATGGAATCACCCCTTGTCTAGAATCATTGATGGGGTTGAATATTATATATTAATCATAATCAGATCCTATCATATTTATAGGAATAGTTTTCTGAAAAAATTGGGGTGCCACATTTTTCTTATATGTTTAAAACTAGGAAATCTTATGGAAAGATAAACTATATATAATTGACTAACACACCTCCAAAATTATTTTACGGTATTTTACCATTTAGTCTGCAAGATTTAGTGCTACTTGAGTTGGTCTGAGCTATTGAAGTTAAAACTTGTGAAATACACTCATTTGAATTATTTTGAAGCTTACTATGAGATTTTATAGAGATCATCCAAATAAAATTTCTCCAATAACACATCAGATTGAAAAATATCAAAGTTATCTCATTGTTAGTGGATTTTTCTTTTGAACAATAGGATATAATTTTTTATTCAGTGTGATGGCACAAAGATCATCCATTTTCTTTGGATGGAAAGTATATCCTTTAGGAATATAGAATAAATAGGCATATAAGAAATACCCTCTACAAAGGGCGTGTTAATATAAAATTGGATGAAAATTTCAACGAACTTCTTGCAATATGGCTCATGACTACCTTGCCTTTATATTTATGGAAAAGGAAGATGTGACTTGTATGATAGTGGAGAAACAATGACTGTCCCCTTTGGTAGCACATCTGTTTTGGTGTTTGTAGTTGGTGATACCTCTTTGGGTATTATCGGAGCGGTCATATCAAATTATTCTTCTTCTAATGGTGAATTTTTTATAGGTTAAATGGTTTTTCATTCTTCTATTTCAAATGGTTTTCGAAAATTCCAAAAATTAACACTTTTCATCACTATAGGCTTATTATCATCCATTGGGTATTTATCTATATTATAAGGTAGAGTACCTGGTAATATATCTTATAGAGAATTTGAGATCTAACCCATCAGAATATTGAAATATTATTTAGAAGTTCATCGGATATCTATATCCTCTCTTGGTTATTCAATTTATAGTCTAATTTTTGAAACAAAAGTTCCAATATGTTCTATAAGTTATTCATGAGAGGATAAGTTTTCTTCTGAGGTAATGTTTGTTATGGTTGAAACTAATATTGTGATATTTGAGAGAATGGTAGTTATTTTACTTGTTATTGTGGTATTGTAATATGGATCATGGGTGGGTACCACTAGTGATCCTTTTTTATAAAAATGTTATTGACCAATTATTTGTTGATAATATCCCTAGTGTTATTGAGGTTTCTATTGAGTCCACATCTGATGATAGTATTGTTTTTTCCATTGTATGAGTGGAATTTACTGATTTTTTTCCTATGTAATTAGAATATTGAGTTTTTTTATTAAACTAACACCTTTGTGTCATGGTATATGTGTGTTCAACCACATATTTCACATAATTAAATCTACATCACAAGACTAGGAGGGGTGGTGTAGTATGAAATTAGAATGACTCTTGATTCATTTTGAGCACATTGAATTGCCTAACTAGTTTTGAATTTTCATCGACATGGTGAGTTCCACAGTTGGGTGGTCTATGAAAACTCATAAATATTAAGTATTTTTGAGATAATTGATCCAAAATATTCCATATGGATTTATGTTTCTTGAATAAACGTCTTCAGTCAGCAATAAACTTCCAAAATTATGTGTGAAGCTAGCTAGATTCCTTGGTAGAATATATAGAACATGATCCACATGTGTAGTCCATGGTGTTTGAACATCATCATATACTACATAAACCTATCCCAATAATCCAATTAAGATTATCCATAAATTTAAGATGTTTTTTTAATGTCATTCAGCATCATCCCAGTACGGATTGTTGGGATGTATTTTCCTATGCCATTATTGGATGGATCTTCCAAAGTCATGATTGACTCAAGAACATGACTCTTGAGCAATTCCCGGGATTTCCCCAATATTGAGAAGGAAAATATGTGAAGTATAATTTCTTCCGATGACCCTCCATAGTTTTGAATAGTATCACACAATTATAGGATGATGGAGATGTGTCCATTGAGATCTTCACATGAATCCCACTAAACATGACCATTTTCTAGATCATGTGAATGAGTCAATGTTTTATTGTGATGTTATGGTCCTGAGTAGGGTGACTCTAAGTACTTGGTGATTCACCATTTATTAATAGAAATCCTTAATACATGATCTATCACTTATGTGTCACTATATTCTCTCTATGAACTAACTGATTCAGTTTAGTTGGTTGTGCAGGTTAGGGACCTTCTGTATTAGTTTGGCCAGACAAGTTTTACTGGCGGCGTGAAAAGAGATACCATTGATTTTGTGGTTAAAAACAAACAATAATGTGTTCCAAGGTTCATTGTATGAGTCAACGGGACCCGAGTCATGAAATACACCACAGTCGTAGGTATGTAGTGCCGTCAGAAGATATGAAGAAAAAAATTGGTTGGGGAGAGGTAATCCAATGCCTTTCAGAATGGATTTATGTGGGATGCCCATCCATTATACATGAAAATGGCTCCAAATTGTTTCCACGAGTATGAATAATTTAATTCATCTAATCTAAGGTCATATTGGATTTTATTTTTTCCCAATCATAACTTTCTACTAGGATATAGAATTGTTATTTTTCTATGGGATAAATTAATTATTTCAAATAATATTAATTTTATTATATTAAAAATCATAGATTTTAGTCTATAACTTAAAAAAATGATCAAAAACATTGTACCGATATTTATGGTATTGATCAAAAATTAAAAATTTATAAATAAATTATAATCATGAATATAATTTTATTATTTTCAAAATAACAATTTACATTAACCCAATATGTAATAATACTAGTATTTATGTCATTAAAACTTATTTAATATGTTCTTTTGACTTCTCTGACCATATTCAAACATTACACAAGAATTTGGATAAGAAACTTGTAATATATGACCAAAATTCAGATATGACCCTAAAAATAATCAATAATAATTAATTTTAATGAAAATATAAACTAATGACTTATTAAATATGAACTCTAATTTTACATTTCTAGTGCTTCTAAGGCCTCGCGTCGGCAATAAAAATGATTCCCATATTTTTCATCGAATAAATTATATTTTAAATATTAATTTCAAATTAATTCTTTATAATGTTTTCTTTATTTTTCAATACATTATTCATTTCGTAATATCTCAATTTTTTTCTTTTTGATATCATAAATGATATTATATTTTATAAAAAATTTAATTTTTTTATTATACACTGAAAATTTATATTTATAATAATATTTTAAAAAATTTAATCCAAATAAAAAAATAAACTATGAACCCATAAAATTCAGTTCTTATAATTTATTGAAATAAATTTTACCAAAATTGAATAAAAATAAAAGAAAATCATAATATAGAAAATTACCTTTCTAATATAAACTTTTTTATGCTAAATTCAACATTTTAATTGAATATAATGAAAATTATTAGAATTCAATATAATAGAAATAATTTGAAATTCATATTTTTTTAAAAAGTTGTTATATTTTTTAATCATGAATAAATTATATAATTTTGAATATAATTTAGTATTTTTCACTTTTCACTGAAAATTTATCATTTTGAAAAAAAAATCATATATATACACTCTATGATAAATTTGATATTATGATTTAAAAATTTATATTTTTTTGTTATATAAAATTTATAAATTTATAATAAATTAGATATAACAGTCTCACAACATACAATAAAATCATTTTTGAAGAATTATTTTTCCTGTACCATAAAACTACTAAAAAATTATATATTTTTTAAATAAGAATTTATGAACACCTATATATTCTTAAGGAAATATATATAAATGTAAATATATATATATATAATAAATTCATTAATAATATTCATACCCAAAAATTTAGTGTCATATTCATAAAAATTTCATTTAATAAATAAAATTAAATTATTTATTGACGACTATTTAGGAACAGAGTTGTGTGTAAAAAATTCTATCTAAGTAATAGTATTATTTTAAAATAAATATTTTAAAATAATCTATGGAATTTAATTATTCTGAAAATTAATAAATTGTAACCACAAAATTTGATACTGTTATCATTAATCAATTGTTTGATATTTGAAAATACCATTATTTTAGACCCACATCAATAAAAAGGATAATAAAAAAATATCTTAAATTAGAGATATAGATATGTAATCATCACCACAAAAAAATAATTATAAAAGTAGGGAACATCATTAGTAACTTAAAATATAGAAATTGAAGATAAAACTAATACTCATAGACTAATATATATAGAAAAAAACATTTCATTGAGAGAGTTAACAACAACAAAACTGAGAATCAGGGAGGGGATAAAATACCATCAATTCATCATAATATAAGGCTATAAGACAAGATTTTGATCATAAATTGTATTTCCTATTAGTGTGGAAATCATTTACTAGGTAAACAAAGAACATATTTAAATATAATTACATTAATAGAAGAAATTCATCCTTAAAAAAATTTCCAAACAAATCTCATACTTTTCCATAAAATATGGTTATTAAAGATGAATTTATATTTTGGAATAACTAAAATCAATATATGATTAATCGAATAAAAATATCCATTTATTACATCAATCAATATGATTTAGGGAAAAATGTTTAACATAATACAATCCCAAAATTAACAATCCATGAAATAGAAAAATCTCTGAAATTTTCTAGTATACTAGTAACTAGTACTCGCCCATGCGTACACACAGTGATATGTAATAATTATTATTATTTTTACTAAGAGTACTATTTGTAATAGTTACAAATAAACAATAATGATTAATTTATTTTACTCACAAATAATTGGTGAATAATTTTTATTTAGATGATACTATTAATAAGAAAAAATTAAAATGGTTCAAAAAAAGATACATTAATCTTAATGTGAAAGGATTAATAATAGTCGTGGATGGAAACCTCACTTCAATATAAACTATATTAAGAAAATCAATATTGCATAATATTAAACAAATAGTTGAAGTGAATTTACTTAAAGAAGAGTTGACCTAATAATAAATAAGGGATGTGCTGAGGAATAATTGTAATCATGAAAGAAAAAATTGTTCGCCACAAAAAGAGATGTTTTCTGCATCCATATGTGTTGATTAGTGGATCAATATCGAGCTCAGAATGGTCATCCATAGAGGTCTCGAGGTGAAGCAGTTGTGGCTGGTGGTTGAGAATGAAGGTGGCTAGCAGCAGAGCACGTTAGTGGGTGGGTCGGTACGAGGAACAAGCATGAGTGATTCATGTATTTATTTAATACATGAACAATATCCCACAAAAAATGTGTCCCACATCAAATCCTATAAGTAGAGTTCACCTGCATATAACTTAAGGCATGGGATGGCAAAAAAACAACCTCTAGTGGGGTGGGCTCTAGAATTACACCTGAATACACTGCCCTGTCAGCCATGACAGAAAAAAACCATACAAGATTCCAAATTAAATTGTATTTAATTGAAATATAACAGGACGATATTTTACTGTTTTTAAATATCCACCTTATTTACCCTTCAACTAAACAAACAATTTCTACCTGGGTGCATTCGATCCAACCACCAACTCTGGAAATGCCCGCATCCATCATCTACGATTTTTACTTCAACTTCTCCCCTCCAACTCTAATCTCATTGCTTCTACCCACTGATGAAGCCACATGTTCTACATCTATAGGAGTTGGATATCCTCCATTTCTCTAATTGCATCCTCCAACTTCCTCTCAAAAGTACTGCTTCACCTCAATCACCTCCTATAAACAATTAGTGGTTCTCTCATTGCATCCTTAATTGTTATTTTTTTCACCGAAACATATTTTCCCACTGATCTACTGACACCGTTCAACCAATCTCATGTTTATCACTTCACCATAACTATTTTTTCCATTGATCTCCAGAAAACGGTTCATCAATGCATTTTTTCCACCAAAACCATCATCATCCATGTAGAATCTATACATAACTGTTAAAAATATATTAAAGATGAAGAAATATAGTTTTATCAAAATTCAAAATCTATTATGTTTCCTAACGTGATTCATTGGAATTGGGACTAAAGAACTCTAATCCATACCTCTTGTTTCAATGGAATTCAGACATATGTACAAGGAAAATATTACTTAATGGTTTTAAAAAACCCTTAATTTAGTTATTATAGATGAATTTTTTGTGGAATCTAAAAATATAATTAAGGGAAAGAATACAACCCTAGGAAAATATAGAATCCAGGTACCTAAACGTTTTTTAATAGTGATAATGAAGGGAAACAGTATAGCCACATCAAATTTTGTAACACAATATCATGAATCTATATCAACCTACAAAATATAAACCAAACCAAGAGGTCTATATAGCTTCTCACTCACAATTATCCACCCAGAAAAGATACCTCATCTGACAATGTATCCACATCAACTAAAAAATAAAACCCTTTGGCCTAACACGTGTATGTATAATATACAGTAATGTAAAAATGAATACCACCCTCTTCATAGAAGTCAGTAATAATGAATGATAGTATGGTTGAAGATACTTTTTTTCACCCCCCAATGTATTCTCAATTGAAATCAATATGCTTCATCTTATCCATCACTGCAAAAAAATTTAAGAGGCATATACATACTTCCTGAGGTCATATAAGAATATAAAAAAGAAAATAACTTGAATATGACTCTATAATTATGCGTACTATTTTTGAATGGTGTAGAAATGTCAATAAATTAATAATTATTGATTTATTCATAATCAAAATCATTTAGTCATCACCAATTAGAACATATAATAACATGATTTACCTCATTTAATAAACCTATGTTCAAACATAGGTTGTCTGAAGAATGTATGGGTGATTCTTAGCTGGGACTCCAAGAGGTTTCCAATCATCACAAATAATGGTTGTCAAAATAGCTGTTAATGTAATGGATTATGGGAGGTAAAACAGAGGAAAATCCAAGGGTAATCGTACGCGTTTTAGATGAGTATGGTTTATAGAAAAAATAGAGGATGAGTAGGTGGTAACTGAGCATGAAGGAGTTGAATCCCGAGAGTGTGAAGACCAAATAAAGAATCTAGTTTGGGGAGACTTAATGGAGAATCTTAGAAAAATGTTGATTGGGGAGGTCTAAAGATGTAAAGGTGGAGTATCGAGAGGCATCAAAAACCCTATTTATGGGAGACCGATGAAGTTGATGTTGGCAGACATCGAGGAAGGAAAATTGGTGAAGCTACACAAATAGGATATTGGGGAGATGGAATCCACGATGGCGAGAGGGGTCTATTTGAAGGAAAAATGAGACAAGGTTTTGGGATAGGAAAGGGAGGTGAGGATGTGGTGACATGTGTCCAATGAAATCCAAACTTCACTATATATATAAATATCTATAGTAAAAGTTTTAAAAATGAATATCCCTTTGAAAAAACTGACACCCATCGCATTTATATGTTTGATTATCACAATTCAGAAGCAAAGGATTTAGGTTTTTGAATAAATAATAAATATTTTAACTCCTGTGTGAATATGAGATGTTGGAAGCAAGCAGAGTAGATATGATCATAGACAAAAAATTAAGCAAAGTAGAAGTTTTTTATTTTCAAACATAACATGAATAATCAGAAAACAAAATTTAAACCCGATGTAACATGTGAAATGATATGAGAAATGAAAAAACAAGGGATAAGTTTTGTAATAGGTAATTAATCCCATACGTGAACTACAAAGCTAATGTGGGAGGGAATATGAGATTCAATTCTTAGACGGACTAAGAAAGCTAATATGAAATAATCACAAACCAGAACTTACTCATAATCGGGTACCAACATCATCAAGATTAACACTTAACCAATAATAAAACTTGTTCTTCTTAGCAAAACCACCTCTTGAAATTAATTGAATCAAAAAACTACAAACCATACAAAGAGAAAAATTAATATATGTTTACATGAGAGAAAGAAACCAGTTTACGGGAACTCACATGAATAACCCTTTGAGACCACCCATACTCCTCCCATTCATATGTATGATTATCATAATGAAACAAGAATACTGTAATGTGTTATAATAACTACATTAAAAGTTTCTTCAATCATACATAAAATATATTTTAAAAAAAATTACAAACAACATTGGTAATAGAACTGATCTTTTTAATTATTACATCAACATTATAATCATAAGGGGAAACTCGATTTTCTGCATCAAAATATTTAACTCCTATATATTCATCCCAAATTTTTATATAATCATATGAATCAATGATATCAGGATATAGAAACCTCTAAGATTACCACCTAATAGGGTTCAAAAAAATTATATAAAACACCCAAAATATTGAACAAATGATTATATATTATTGTTTGAAATAGTTAATTATTAAATTTTTCTTACCATTTTATTTATTTTTTGTAGTCTCATGAATATCCCTTTGAGGACACTCAAAGTCATCCTATTTAAATGTTATTTTATAATAATATAGATTAAAAGGATTTAGGTTTTAGAATAGGTAATTAATCTCATACCTGATTTGTAAATAGGAGATGCAGGAATAAAGCTGAGAAGATATGATCACAAACCTAAAATTAAGCATAGTAGAAGTTTTTTATTTTCAAACATAACATGAAAAATAAAAAAGACTAAATTTTAACCCAAAGTAATATTTGAAATGATATGAGAAATGTAAAAGCATGATTTAGGTTTTGGAATAGGTAATTAATCCCATACATGAACTACAATGATGATGCAAGAGAGAACAGGAGATTAAATACATAATCAGAGTTAGCGAGTTGAGAATAAATAATCAAAAAATTGAAAAGAAAAGAAAATGTCATATGTAATAAGAGATAAGATCCATAGTTTGAGGCAGTGATCTGATAATAAATGACGACATACCTAATGTTCAATGTAGATGCGAAATGAAAAAGGGGTAATGATGAATAGATAAATCCTAAAATATGAACTTATGACAAATAAAAAACAATTACATATAAAGAAAAAGTCAAAACCCTAAAATAACAAAAGAAAAGGCAATCTTAAAAACATGTTAAGTTTTTTATATTGAACAAAAAAAGACAAAACTCAATCTATCTTTTATATTTTATGCTCATAATGCATGTGTATATAATGGAAAAACCTAAAAAGAATAATATCAATGCATGAATGCTTTATACGGACCACATTTATAATAATTAAATTCACTAAGATCACATGACACATGTTCATTTTAGGATGCCTTTCCCAGGAGCATTGGCTTTTCATAGTTGAATAACTTATCTGAATGCTAATAGAAACACGAGAAACAACAATATCCTAAGATGGTTATGCACTAAAACCTATTATTGTAAACAAATAATGCCTTCATAAAAGATGAAATCCAAAAAAACTATTCATAAAGGGAATTTTATAATTCAAAATAAAAAATGATAAAATTCAACACAAATGTGATGGTATGTGCAATTGGAGATGTTATTATGTGGTGAGACGATCGTGTATGGTTGTAGCAGTAAACAATTCACATGGGATTGATGCACTTGCATAGAATACTTGAGTAATTTCATGGAATTTATTCACATAAGTATACAAAAAATGGAAGAAGATTTAAATCCACTGAAATATGTGGTCATTGCTATAGAATTAGAGGAGGTGGAGGATCCAGATGCCGAGCATATGGAGGAGGAGGCTGAGAAGCTGGAGACAGGGTGCAGGCAAAGAAGAAGATGAGGATTGAGGAGTGTGAAGTAGGGGTAGCCAAAGGGAGGTGATGGGGTGACTGGGTACCGAAGGCAGTACCAGAGAATTATGATTGGGGAAGACCAAATGTAGGGGAACTAAAACCCTAAATGGATGGAATGAAATGTTGAGGGAATGAAGCATGTAGAATGCTGGGTGGTGGAGGAAATTTATGTGGAGAGATATATTTGAGAGACGTGGAAGGTTGTGGAGGTTACATGTCAACTTGGAGGAAGACAAGTTTAGTATAGATAATATATTATTTGAATAATCATTTTAATACAAAACTCTACATCCCAACATACATCAATATCCCCAATAGAAAATAATTTATAACCAAAATTTATGTTACATACCCTTCAAAATACATCAATTAAAAAAATATTTTTTTGGTCTCGAGTAATATGTCATGTTAAATCAATCTGTTAACTCGAGGGTTAAATATACCTCAACTACATAAAAAATCATCAAAATATCATTATACACAACATCAAAAAATAACAATATAATCATTTAAGGTTTTGAAATGTACCTAATTTCATGAAATTAATTTATATAATAAGATAAATTGTAATATTTAACTTTAACATAAACATAACTAAAAACATAACTATGCCAATTATTCAAATTTCAATAATGAACATTATCTATATTCCATTATCTATTATTTCACAATCAACATGACATAAATAATATACCAAACATAAATTGTAATTAATCCTCAATATATTATAAAAATATCCACATTGCAAATAATTAATATTGGTTTTCAATGACTTTGAACTTATAATAAATATTAATACTATAATCCCATCATAGAATATAAAAAATTTATGTCAACCTAAAAGGAAAAAATTTATGATTCAAAATTATACAAAATAATTATTCCTTATATAATTTCATAAACTAATAAATATATTCCACAATTCGAAAAATACATTAAAAATAATTATTGATGACCTAATACATATTGTTAGCAACTAATCAATTCTAAAGTCACCAATAATATTAATTTCAATAAAATATTTGTCCCAACTAAGATGTTTAAACACAACATCCGAAAAATAGTGAGGTTTTTCCTTCCATTCATCATGTGTTCAAAAGAAATGTCACCTTACTACTAAATAACTTTATGTTTTTCTAGTGCCATAAAAAATATTACAAATCCCATAAGATTAGATACTTCAGAACAATCCTAACATGTTTCCTGTTTTGTAAATAAATATTATTATTATTATATCTCTAATAAAACATATTTTTTGAATTCAAATACATAAAATCTTCATCAATCCCATGTCCTTATATAACCGATAACAATATTTTATCATCTTACTCACCAATACATCTCTCTAAAAATTTAAAATATTAATCAAGTATAAAAATTTATAAACATCAATATAATCATTTTTTCTTACCTTAATCATTAACACTACAGTTAAAACAACCAATAAATTTATAAAATCATACATCATCTTTTAATCATCATTCTTATATCCATTTCATGTACATACTAGCTTTTTCTATTCTCATGAATTCCCCATAGGACATGAATTTTCATAATTTCCATAGTTTCCACATTTGAACCACTCAGCCATTGTGGATACCTTACGGAGACCATAATTTTCACCCATTTTATTAATTAATATATCCATTTTACATATTTTATTCCTTTCTTTTTACCATTTCTACAAACCAAAATCAACCTGTCATTCTTCAAATATATTAAATTTAGGTCATCTTCCAATATTTTAGACATGATGTCTTTTGAATCATCATTCTCCTTTGGTCAATATGAAACTTCTTCATTCTTATATTACGTATGTTAAGAAACACACTAATGTTGATATTGTTAATCATATAATTAGATAGTTGATTATTAATAATCACAAAATTTCACATTCAATATATTTTTTTAGTTGGTTTCTAATGAGTACAATCATTACATTGACTATCACAGTCATCATTGACATGATTTCTTTGGGTTCCATCTATCAAATAACACAAAAAAGAATAATGTGAGATGAAATTATCCTAACGGGAGACAAATAATAATGAAAAATAAATTCGAGGGATTTCAAAATCAAGAAATGTTATTTTATTAAAATATATTGTTATCAAATGAAATTCATGATCATTACAAAAATAAATTAGGAAATTATCACATACATTGGCATATCTATAGGGGTATCACTAAATTTATATCCACCTATTTTATTAAGTATTATTAAACCATGATTTCATTCAAACTGTAGAGGCCGAAACATTTTATACATAAATATAATTAATACATATATTAATATTCATTCCATAATATATGCCAGAATCAACAGGTCTAGTTCCTTTAGAAAATTGGACAGATAAAAAACTGCTTAAAAATGATATATATCATGTCAAAATAATTTCATTAAAAGATTAAACCTACTTAGAAAAATCATAATAATAAAATTATTCATATCATTGGAAATTTAAAATTAATAAATTTTGTACTCAGATCTTTATTATGGGTAAACGAGGGACATATTAATGATCAGTTGAACATAGACTGAATATTTGGGGATGATAATATTGGGAAAACAATAGAAAATGAAACAATTCAAATAATTGATATTAATATGGAGATATTTGATAAATATTGAAAGTTCATAATACATGAATCATGAAGAAATCCATGAATATTTACCATTATTTAATAATATAGTTAAAATCCATGAATTTTGGTATACTCATAATAATAGAATATCTTATCCTTATTATTTAAAGATCATTTACAAGAATATCATAGTGGAACTGGTAGAATACCGCAATGATCATAGTTGTGAAGGTTCACTCCCGTGACTATTACAATAGATAATTTACATTACATAACATGGATCACTCCCCATTCTAGTCATATTTAACTCATGATATTTTTGTAGAACTCCCCAAGACGCCCTAAGAGGAGAGGGTGAATCACATAGTGAATATTTTCAATTAATGTATCTTTTATTGTTACCAAATTGGAATTAATTTGTTAAACTAGTATGATGGATATGAAAAAAATTAAACAATCACATGCAATGAGACCACACAACAATTTTACTTGGTTCACCACAATGTGATAAGTCCATGGATCATACGTCGATAGTGTTTCAGTCATACCAAAAAACACTAATCATAACTAGTTGTGGACTACAAGAGTCCATAAATAATAATTTTATTTTAGGCACACTTTCTTTATAATAATTCATGGATACGTCCCTCAGAACACTTCCATCGACTCCCCCTTGCTCACTACCATAAAAGAGACTTACTAAGTTAATTGACTTGAGTGTATCTTCAATAGATTAGCATTAAAATAATTTTCTTAACCCATCATGAGACACTACATGAATCAAATACTTAAATTGATTCACATTACAATATTGATCACATAAACTAGAAATTCAAAATACTATTATATTCTTAACACTACACTTGTTTGCAATACCTGAACATGCACACATGATTTGGGATTTGTCTCAAAAGATGAATTTGCATAACCTCTAATTTGTCACAAGCTATATCGTCTGTGCAACTACACTGAATGGTTCACTTGGTTTTTTCAGTCTTATGAATACTTTGCATGAAAACTCTCCACAATTCTTTTTTAAGAAAATATTTCTTGAAACAGATCATATATATTTTTGTTGGAAAAATATTCTTCTCTTTCATGGGGGTACCCATATATTTTTAGGCCTCTATTACCTTACACGCATGTTTCTGATGCATCATTTTTGCTGTGTGAAAAATTATTAATGAGTGTGAAAAACTCTTCTGACGTCACATTGGGCTTGTAGGGTTCTTCCACAAAACCACATCTTCCGTCCAGATTTCTATCTTGTGTTCATTTTTCCCTTTCCCATATTTTGATACAATAATCCCAAATTATGGATTGCGTGAATGTTTCCAAACACCCTTAAATATTGAGTGAAACTCCCATTTTGAAAAACAGTTTTATTTATTTTCCACTTTTTGAATCCAAGAATTTGAAAAATAAGTGGAAATAACGCCACATTCAATATTGGTTCCTGCATGAACTGTGTGATCCCTTTCCTGGAAAACAAGGGTCCATTAGTCACTTGAAAAGGAATTACTGTAAAATCTTAATACCCATACCTATTTCAAAATGATGTATTTGGAATGTCTACCTTTCTTACTAGAAAATGATGATATCCTGATTGAAACTCAGTCTATTAGAAAATTTTGGCCTCTATGAAGTAAATTATATAAATTATTAATGTGATTTAGGGGATAATTGAACGTTATTTTTATATAATTGATCTCCATGTAGTCAATGCAGAACCTCATTGATCCATCCTTTTTCTTTATAAAAAGAACAAGGAATTATTGTTGGGATACAATAGGAAAATTAAATAATTTATCACTCCATTATTCTAGTTGTTTGTTTAGTTAAACTAATTTCATATTGTAAATTATATAATATTCATTGATAATGGACTTGAACCATGAATTAAATAAATACGGAACATAACATCCGGCTCTGGAAAATGTCCTGGTATATCTTCTAAAAACACACCATCATATTATTGATCATTACGTATATAATCTATTTGAACTTTCCTTTCCTCACCCACATATATTTAATTACCTCCCCATCAAATAATTGAAATCAGTTGTGCTACTAGTGGTGGATATAAAATGAGAATTATATGGTGATGTTTCTTCCCAAATGATAATGGATTCCACATCGTCCAGAAAAATTAAATCATATTTCTTATAGTAACAAATTTTCTCACCATTGATTGAAAGAGAATCCATAATGAGGATTATATCAAAGTAAACAATGGGAATGACAATAAAATAAGATCATAATTCTTGTTTATATGCCATAATGTGCAATTATTTCCTTTATCCACTTTTTTTATTTTATTTCCCAGTGTTTTTAACAACCCAATTATTCTCTTGCTTTCCATTAAAGTCATAAGACATAGAGAAAACTTTTTCCATCATGATATAACATGAGACTATATATTCCTATGATGATAATGTTTTTAAGAACAACACCATCCAAGAGATTGGTTTCAGTCCTTCAATGAATCTATCAATAGTTATCCTTGGATTATTTATACAGTCCACAACATTCCATTATAAATATGTGATGTTACTTTATATTTTAAAACATTCTAATATTCTATCTGCCTAATATTGAGAAACAACCTTTCCATATCTTCTTGCTGTTCACGATGAATATTTTTAAATAAGAAAATTTCATTAAATTCACTACATTCCATATTTTATATCTCTCCACCCTCATTTGTTTTTTGATTTAGTAACCATAATTGATCAGAATCTCCAATGATATGATAAAATAACATGAAAACCTTATCCATGTCATTACATTCCTAGGTTAGAAATATATTCTCTATGTAACTTATCCAGTGCTCCATTATGAATGGGTTTGTAGTCCCATTAAATTATAGAGGTTGTTTTTTTCGTAATATGATCTAAAATAACTCCTCCATTTTGGGGATATGGATGCTCTATATAGTTAAGATTATTGTTCATAACCAGAGTACATTATCCCCGTGGAGATATAAGTTACTCATCACTAATTGAAACTTTAGAGCCAACATCATTAACTTGAATAGTAGGTAAATCCTAATAAGTGATTTGTTCAATATTTAATTTTCCATTCCATCCACTTTGCACCATTTCTAAATAATATAATATTCTATATTTGGTTATGAATCATGATATATAATCTCATCATTGAAAAATAATTATCATAAATTAAAATAATTTTCATCGATAATCCCATTATCCCAAAAATGGATCCTTTGAGAAACAAATTTCATTTTAATTATGTATAATGGATTATAATGAAAATGTGAGTTATCCTTAGAATATCACCCAGGAGTGTCATTCTAGGTGCACAGTAAGGCCTGTTTTCAAGTTCAGAATACCTTAGGTCAAGCACGAAACTCTTTGTCAGAGTCTTCTCATCTATGTACTTCTATGCGAAACCACATCCACTTGTAGTATCCCTAAAGGGATGTATTTTCTAGAAATATCCTCCTAATATATTCCATACCTTTATTAGAAGATGTTATTATGTGTTTATCCTCAAGGAATATCATAGGGTTTTGTTCCCTAACATATGTTTTATATATCTAGATTCCATGTTTTCTACTATACTTTATCTCATACCAACTATAAGGACCTAACACCAGTTGGTCGGAATTGGTGCCTTATTTAATAACATTTTCATATAAACTAGGAATATGTATCCCAAATGACAGATTAGTTTAATATATTTGGAATCAAGATACATATATATGTTCAACATTAAAAATTGAAATGAAATACAACATAAATTTTTTATTTTGAACATCCAAAACTTTATGTTTATCCAAGATAGTAATTTTTAATAAACTACTTCATTTCTGAAAAAATGAAACATAAGAATGGGGTGAGGTGAAACTCTCTACAAGATTATGCAATATATAAAAATATAACATAACCCTTAGACATGGTGAATACATTCCTTAGAATGAAAAATGTGAACATAATATGAATGTAATATTTACTGAGTAAATATTTTTATTGTAAAACATAATCATGGGTATTCTACTAGTCACATAACCTCATGAATATTCAATTTATAGCTTCATAATAAGAGAAATGCATATTCTGGACATTCTAAAACATACCATAAAGTCCAAAACAAGAAATCTAAAATTGATTATGGCCTCATACAAAACCATATCTAAAAATGGGCAAGGCCTCTCCCAAGTCCACATCTATTTGTCTCATTAGACATACAGATGCATCGAGGGGAAATAGTAAGAACAACCCATAACATGATATGTAAAATTAATTACTCATATGAACATGGATAAAAATAAACAACATATATATTCTTATTGAATCTATCATATGAAACATAAATAACTTCCCCCAAACATTATGAATAAACACTAACCCATCAGAGTACATTCAGGAACAGTTTTATGGTATCACATATATAGTCAAAATGATCATAAAAAATTGAATTAAATTTATTAAATGGTAAAAAATAATTATTCCCAATAATATATAACAATCAACATGACTTTTGATACATATTAAGATACTTTTATAAATTCATCGAGTAAATCATGAGAAAAATTCCCTTCATTTAGAAAAGAAGAGTTATTTAGAAAATGTATTTGTATATAAAAAGTTAACTAACATAGTATTTTAATAATATTATTAATTTTTTTATAAATATAGTAGTTTTAAAATAAATATTATGGTGTGGCCTTGAAAATTGGTAATAATTTGAAAAATTATCTTAAATCGGGATTGTATTACAGGAATAATTTTTGAAATATCCATTTAAAAAATAAATCTATCCATAAATAAAGGTATAACTATGGTTGGTACACATATATAGAATATTAAAACAAATATTAGGAAGTGAAAATATTATTTAATTAGAATTTAATTTAGTTAAGTAGAAAATAAGAGTAACCTAAATGAAAATGGAGGTTCGGGTGGAAAACCTTACCTTATGTCTGATGTTGTTCCTCACATGATCTTAATGACTTGAAAAATAATATTTAGGTTTATACATTAATGATTCTTGATCCTAATATAAATTTTATTGATTTATTATAGCCTTATTATATTTATTCATTGCATTTAGATGGGTTAAGAGACTCCATTTCATTGTTTGGGAGTATTTTGTTCCTAGGTTTTCATGATTAATAAACTTATATTCATGTACAGATACAAATGTATTATGATAATGGTTGTCCATAATAGATGTTATATTTTATTAGAGAACAAACATAAGATAAATGTCCATAAAATTCATTTTAATATTTAGAGTGAAGATGAATCATTATATAAAACATTAATGACAATTCTTTGTGTCAATTATCAGTTTTTGTTCACATCGAACTCATTTTGATTTATACTTTATTATCATGGGTAAAAAACAATTATAGAACCTTTCATAAGATATAATATATATATTATATTTTTTTCAACCATCAATTTTTTTTTATTTCTATAATTTAATATGATAATAGATATTGAAAACTTATCTTCCTTGAATGTGATAAATCAACACATCTCGGATGGTGTTTTCTTTTCAAGTATAAAAGAAGGGGAAATGAGAAATGATAAAGACGTATTACTCTATAAAAAAGGTTATAGTGCATTTATGGTACTAGATTTATCACAAAATTTATTTAATTATAGGTGAGGAATGAAAATGGATATAATGAACATGAAATAAAAGAACTGAAAAGAGGAATTTTCCCCTTGATGTAATCTTCCATGAGAGCCTATTTAAGGGATAGGTTTTGGTATTTTTATTATACCAAGGGATGATGGATGTGAGGAAGAATATTGGGAAGATATTTGAGTAGAATTTAGGAAAGGAATAATGCTTGAGAGGAGTGAAGATAGTTGGGAGTGAGGTGGATTTTATATTGGAGGAGAGGAGTGAATTCTGAATATTTTATTCATTATATTATTATTTCCCTCATGAAAACCAATTTTGATGATTCATGTGACCCATAATATAAATAAGATCATGTAGGTTCAAACCTAGTGGGATTACATCAGACATACATCACTTATGTTCCAATAGATCATATATTTAGCATTTATCCTAAATTATTATGTTTTACTATTCACCCAATAATCAATTATTTTAGAAAATTACCAAAAATTGACCCTTTCTATTTTTAGATGATAATAATTGAAATATGAAAACCATTTTTTGAAAATAATTTTCTAAATATTTTTTAGCTAAATTTTATATAATCATAATTTATTCGAAGGAACAATATTAAAACTATAACTCGTGTTATAACACCTTGAAGACTGAATCATGGTCCCATATATTTATCCTATAACCATAAGAAAGAAAAATAACATTTTACTATCACATTTTCTAAAAATAAATTTCTTTTTTAAATTATTAAATTAATCATAACATTGAAATTAAAATATTAATGACATACAAAAATACCAATACATATACTATGATCAATTCTCCCTTATAAGATGTTGAATTTGTATTTATACATATTGGGTGAATTTTCTATTTTTTTCCAATGTACTATTCATTTTTATAAATAGTTGTATGTTATTATTCATATCGCTATGTTACTATTCACCAAAATTATGTTTGTCATATAAAACTAAATATATATTACTAAATGAAACCGTGTATGTCTGTTTTTTGAAATTCCAATAAAAGAGTTAAAAAATAATGTTTATTGGCTAGGTTAAAACAAAGAGGTTTTTTGTAAAGACTCAGTGTTTCATGCATTAAATACAAAATTTATTGGAATGTTATTAGTGTGTTACATGTATATAATGAATTAATATGATATATATTGTCAATATCATTTTGTAATTATAAAACTCTGACCTATAAAGGTGAAATAAAAGTTATTCAATGAATCACTATACACATATAAAGTAGTTAATACACAAATAACATGTAATAATGAAATTATATTAACAAACAAATTATAATATGATAATATATTATATAATAAATATGAATATTATTCTAAAATAAGTTGATGAAATAATTTAAATTATTATTTATATGGTTCTGATACATACAAATGAAATCAAACATAACGTAATGTATAGTTTCACAATCTCATTCTTATCCAAGATTCTTTGTATGTATGTATTTATTGGGGATTAATTATCATCTTCGAAAAAATTTCCTAAATATGATATAATATTTACATCCTTTTAAAAAATTAATTTTAATTTTTAAATTTTTAAAATTTTATTAAACACTATGAAAGGAATATTTTATCATTATTCAATAAGTGGTAGTTTTTGAATTTTCCAAAAAAAAAGGCTTGAGGATAATGATTTTTACTTATACAGAATTGTCTGATTTTTATGTTTTCATACCTGTTTATTTCCATGATGCCTCCTTTACATTATTTAATGTTTATTTTAAAGTATATTATTTTCCTTTAAAATTATGCGGCATTTTTTGAAAATATATTTATTTTAAAGAAAATTAAATTTTTAACTGAAGAATTAATTTCATGTGTTATATAAAAATTATTTTCAATCTAAGATAGAATTATTTTATAGGTTTCTGTTTTAAGTATAATATCTTTATTGTTGTTATTATTTTATTGAGTTTAGGATTTAATAATTTTTATGAACTCCATTGGATTTACATGTATTATGTTATGGATGAATGATGTTTAAGGTAACCCATTTTATACATTGGGTTATGATGAATGTTTTATGATATTGGGGAACACATATGAATGAATTAATTATGGGATCGGTGGGACATATATATCCATACAATGCATTGGGTAAAGATTTAGATGTCATGAAATAGACATTAATGGAATTGGAAATGATGTCAGTTCAGTAATACAGGGCTAAGATGTTTAGTGAACTCTGTTCAGTGATGGACATTGTCGGCTAGGATGGTCATGGTAATGATCCTAAAATAATATTAGATGATTTTCTATGATTATGCCTATGAAAAAAATTTCACGATATATGTTCTGACTTACGGGATTATGGAAATTTATTCTTATGAACTTATATGATTTGTCTCAAGGAATTATGTCACAATATTTTACATACATGATATGATTTTCATATATTTTTACGTATTATTATTATGATATTATTGATATATACTTTTGTTACCCAAAAAGAGTCTATGATATCACCCTTTCATATGTTTCTTTTCCCCAGGTCATGAATAAGGGTATTAAGTAAGATATGTTAGAAAGGGGTCTAGTTAAGAAAAAATAAGTTGGAGACATGAAAGTTGTCTTAAAAACTAGTGTTTTATGTTTCTTAGTTTCTAAAGACCCTATACCTATACAGTCCTATAGAGTAATTTCTATATTTTTAATGAATATATTCTTAAAATTTTAATTAACAATGTTGTTTAAGAATCAGTTGTTAATAAAATTCCATTCACTCCATATTCACAAAACATCCATCCAGGGTCTGAAAATCACATAGATGCTTCACATGAAAATGTATCATATAAATATCTAGTTTTAACCTCTTCATATCATAAGTCTCTCAGTGTCCAAGGATCATCAATATAGACTATATAATAAATTTATCTTCCTAGGGTCCACCCACTTGGGTGAAAATTAGAGGGTGTGACAACTAGAAATCCTATTTCATGTCAGACATATTATTCTAAAAAACCAATGGGTCTCTTTTCATAAAATCCATAAACTAAGAAAATTTATTATAGAACTTCTATCTAGATCCTTCACTCAGAACTACTAAATACATAGGTTCCACTGCTAGATGATCAGTTTCATTGACATCATTCTATATTCCTATTATAAAGTATTATTGTGGATAAATATCTTGATAATTACAAATACACATCATGGGATACATATAAAAAAATTAACACATTTTTACATGAGGAACACACATAAATAAGTTACAATTCATCACCTTATCCTATAGCATAGCCAATACTGAGGCATTTCTACTACCCTCAAAAAACCCTTATCTAGTTCATCATGAAAATGTTGTAAATTTTTTTTATATCTAATGTATTATCATTAGAACCAATTTTTTATATTCCATTTTCCACATTTATCACCATTTTCACTTTTAAATTTCATATTTATTACCATATTCATTTTAATTTTATGTGTAATGAAATGCTTGTTTTTTGAAACTACATATCAAAAAACATTATTTTTGGTGTCTTCTATAAATCATGAATGTGAAATAATGATCCTGATATCCTAGAATGATGAATTCACACTCATCTCCCATTTCAGGCCATGGTAGGAAGAAAAATATCAATGAATAAAAATATCACACAATATGTGCACAAACCTATGTGAAATAACATCCAACTACCACAGAAAACATCAATTAAAAAAATATCACCCTAGTTACTGTGTTTTTCCTCTTACTTTGGATAAAAATTCCCATTAATGAGCTCATAACAAAGGAATGACTCATCCTAGTCTCATATATGACCTTCCTAAATAGTTTTTGATATTAAAATAAATGAAAATAGAATTTGATAGCACTTTGTAACTTTCCTAACTAGGTTCCACACACTAGTTCCTAGTTTTGGTTGGTCATGTGACCTTAGAGGAAACTTTTTATATTACAAAGGAATCATACTAGTAATATGGATCATATATAGATATTATGGGGGAGATACTCCCATCTTCATTAATGCCCCACATTAGTAGAAATCAATAAATATAACTCAAATAATAATAAAAAAAATAATAATAATAATAATATAGATTAATATAACATAAAAACAAAATACCAAACCATTATAAAAACAATAAAATTAGATATATCATTCCACAAATCTTTCTATTTTCAAATAAATTACTAAACTTAAGATATACTGACAACTTCCATGTGATTCCTTACATCTTGTCTAATTCAAATATCAATGATGCCTTCCAAAGCATCTATATAACATAGGTTTCATTACCTTATCCTATCATGAATTCATGAAGTCTATACATTTACCAATAATGAATTCTATGCAGGGTATGAGTACAAAACAATAAGAAAATTCAAACTATATCAAATACCATATCTACTCCATAGCAATGTATGTAGTTTTATGAGTAATAAATTAAAAATAAATTAATTAAAAAAAATCGAATTTAATTATTCCTTAAATAACCACATTATTTTCTAGGTTCTTGATGAAGCACAATACAACAATACTTTATTCTTCCCATGCTAGAGTATGACCCATCCCCAACAGGATATCACATTTTTTAAATCAAGGGGTTTTAATTATCAAATCAATCCAATTTCTCATTCAATAAATGGGGGGATAGAGAACCATTATAACACCACATGGGTATCTAGAGACTCATTACGAATCCCACACCTCAGGGGTTTTTATAGTTTTAGTCTTGGACCCATAAATTAAAATTCGCATTCATGCATTGGGGGAATAGAGTTTCAGTCTAACACTCCATTGGTACTTAGAGCACCATTCCATGACCCACACCTCTTTTTTCAATCCATCAAATATATTACATATGTCTTATTCATATATTTTAATCATTAATAATATTATTATAATTCATTCTCATCATGGATAATAATTTCAATTTATCTATACTACCATGGTTCGTCACATTAATTACATGAAAAAATATAAATACTTCACCATTAATAATATGATCAAAATAATTCACGACCCATTAACTTATCATGGTTATCCCAACAAACCATTTAATTCCGATTATCACCAAATTCCACATCCCATTAATGAAATAATTTCATAATTCTATGACCAAAATATAATATTAGGTTATTATTGATTGTGATCCATGAGAACCTAGACATAAACCATAACCAATGGATGAAATCATCCTTAAAAACACGAAATACTGGTGGTTGATGGAAATGGTTCCAAATAGGAATGAATTCATGTAACAATGGGAGGTTGATATTTTAATCATATCATATATTCATCATGAATAGGTTTCAAGGATCATTGGATCCCTACTGGGAGTATAAAAAATAGTAGGAATTGGTTTAAGATTGATGAGTGTGAATAAGGCTAAATATGGGGTTTTCAAGAATTTATATTAGTTTCTTGGATGATTTAATATCCACGTGCATGGTTTTTCAGAATGTGGTGCATGGTTTTCTAAATTTTTTTTCCTAGTCGTGCACCTCTATTTAGGGGGAACAAAATTTTTCCTATGTGGAACATGGTTATGAAAAATCATGCATCATCCCTGAATACCCCACTATCTAAGGGTTTTATGGTTTTATGTGAATGATAAAAGGCTTTGTAAAACCCTTGTGTGAACTGTGTACTACCCCAAAACTCCCCAAAACATCCAAAAATCTACCAAATTTCACACGAGAGATGATCCAACCTAATGAATACAAAAATGTGGGTAATCGAGTACCTGAAATATTTTCAACGAATCACCAAATATTTTTAGGATATTAGATTAAATTTTTTGTGAGTTCGTTCTTTTCCATTGTCAACTCTTTTTAGTTACTTTATCCCATTTTTGTCTTCTAAATAAAATTGTTCTATGTTCTATATTTTGTGTGTCACTATATTTATTTTATATATAATTAAATAGTTATATGGTAATTATAGAATCTTTATTTTTTGACGGATCAAAAAATTGTCTTTATTTAATCTATTTATGGTAAAATATAATTATGTTTTTCAATTGTGTAAAAACTCAACCAAGATATAACATGTTTTTCATGTGACATTATAGTTTTCATATTTAATTATCACATATAATACAATGACATATCAAGAAAAATTGAACATATTCAACTGAATATTTTTCTATTTGATATATAATGTATTTATCTAATATTTATTATTTTATGATTGAGACTCAAAAGGTTGGTTTGGTAATCTAAAAAATCAATTAAATTTCTGAAATAGTTTTCCAACTCTTTAGTATAAAGAGTTGAATAGAAAATATTTTATTTTACTAAAATATATAATAATATAATAATTTATCATTACATGGTGGGATGAAAATATAAGATGTTCATCTTTATTTCGTCATTTTACTCATAGTTTAAAAAGGTGGTTTCAATGATCAATAAATTATATGAAGTTCTAAAAACTATTTCTATGCTATATTTTTTACTAATTTTGTAGAATCTATTTTTTTAATATATCGACAGTTGTTGAAGATGGATTTTTGATATTTATTATCCATTATAAATAAAATTATTTTTCGTAAATATAAGTATACTAGGATAGAATGATGAATCTTATTTTTATTTCATATATTAAATCATTGTATTCAGTAAATTTAAGCTGTTTAGATTTTATGAAGTTTTAGTTTAACCTTGTGTTGGGACAAAAAAAATCCCTACGTTTAAAACAGTTAAAAAATAAATTATTTAAAATGATGATTCAACTACCCTTTGTTGTAATAGAATGATACATATGATACATTTCATCAACCCAACATTTGATTCAAATTTATGGTTCATATACAATATATATGGATGAAAAAAACTCTAATCTAGTTTCAAGGAACACTGCATTAATGTTCCCAACATATAAAAAAACCCCTAAAATTTCTACTACCATCTATGATATATGCCACATCGATGCTTCTGTAACTGTTGAGTTTAAAAAATGATATCTTCTAATAGCAGCTATAGAAAAAAAATAAATTTCATCATATTAAAGAAAAATGTTGAAACTCATGTAGTGCATGATCAGATGTACGATGTGATACCAAGATAATTATAGAAAATAGCTTTCGTATGAATTAATACAAAATAAATCTATTTACAAAAAACTAATTCATTTGTATGATTAGTTAAAGAAAAAAATGATACATATTTTTGAAATCATCATTGTTGTTCTCTACATAAAAAACTCAATATCACCATATATGTTGTACAGTTCACCATAGCTAAAACACTATATCCACATAAGAACACTTCACCTTCTCACTATTGGATCAGAACATTATGAATAATAAAGATTTCACCTTGCTAGAAATAAAATTATTATATGGTGAAATTTATAATGATTTCTGTTGTACATTGTATAAATAGTGGGATGCACATATATTGACTGAAATGCAGGAAAATCAATTATTTTTCATCGATGTATGATGGAAATTTTCCATTCCAATCTATCTAGAATTTATATTGATCTAAAATTTTATTGTATCATTGAGACTATCCTCAAGAATAATTTTGAAATTCACCATATGTAATACCAGCATGAAAAATATGGAAAATCACCTCACATAATGTATTGAGGAGATTTACATGTACTGGAAAAATTTTGAACTCAATATGGTTATTGCATACAGATGAAATATAAATAATATCAATAATTAGAGTGATTATATATATTTTGAATGTTTTGATGATGGTATATAGAATTATGGATAATCATAAATACAAAAATATCAAATATTCGAGATATTTCTGAAGCATGTTACATGATTCTAAACGATGCAAAGATATTTAAATAGAATATTTTAATTATCATGTGGATGTTGATGATAATTTTTGGGATTTTTTTGATCAGTTTTAAAGGGAATTTTAAGGATATAAAATAATTATGTATTTAATGATAATATTATTATTCTAATATTATTGGATGAGTTATTCAAATTATATTTAATTCTTTTAATAGTGAGTTGTTCTATAGAATGAATTAAACTTTTTTACTCTATTTTAAGGGAAATTTATAATGCATGTTGAATCAATTTATTTTGAACATATGAATGAAGATGAGTACTAAAACTACTAGATATTTATTTTATATCTATCTCTCTCTATTAGAAAACGACAAATACAAATAAGAGATGAAATTTTAATAATCCCAAATAAATAATTGTTGAAATATTTTAATTTATTTCATAGAATTTCAAAGAAGAGAGAAATATTCATTGGAGATTCCTATTATCTCATGTTGTAATAAAAATGGAATCATATGCAACATTTTATAATTTATTATCTATAGTTAATAGAATATTAAATTTTATGAAACACAATATTATTTAAATTTTCATAAAGATTAAGAAATAATGTCATTGATGATTATCTTTCTACTTTTATTCATTTTTGAAGATAAAATACAACAATCAATTACAGTTTCAGCTCAAAAAAAAATTTACTTTTACAAAAAACATATATTTATTGGTTTATTGGAGTATCAATTTCTGAAACCTATTCATCGTGTAATGTAATATTCCCAGACTAATCTATTGATACTTTGACTACCTATAAATTATCTTTAATTCTATGTATGTATTGTAATTTTTCAACCTCTTATACTTACTTATAAAGGCATCAGGATAATAGATCCTACCTGTGAAAAACAATATACTCATATAGTCTAGAATTTCTACAGTATACTAGTGGATTTTACCCATAAAACGTATACATATTCATATTTTTCTTTCAATATTTCCTCTTACTATACATCTATAAAATATAAGGAAATGGTTTCATTATTTTAAGAGGGAAAATTTAATTTTTCCGTGTTTTTATGGCCACCATTTACTTCCTCACATGTGTCTTTGTTATATTAGTTTTAACACAACATGTGGTATCAAAGTCAAATCACTAATGAAATGTTTTCCTTTTTAGGAAAACCATAAATATTTATTTATTTCAATCTGATACAAACATGTCATACCAAATGATGTTCATTTTCAAAAAAAAAATAATATTTATTTTTGATCTAACAGAATTGAGATAATGATTCTAATGTCGAAAAATATTAATGGTTGATCATAGAGATTTTATGTTGGTTATTGAGCTAACATATTTTAATGGAAATCATTATTGATGTTGGAAAGTTTCAATGACTATCTATTTCAAGAATATTAGTTTCAATGTTTACAAGAAGACTATCAAACCTCATATAATCCCTAGAGGTCTATAAAATTGTTATGATTCTAAGGATTATGAATAATATTTGTAACTATAGAGTTGGGAATAAAATCATATGCAGACGTCGCACATTAAAATATAGTCATGATTCATAAAGTACAATTTACTATGATATGTGGTAAATTATTATAATTTTTTATGATGATATTAATAAATTGATAGATGTTGTTAATGATGTGGATTGCAAGGGAAATGCATGTTTAGAACAATATTTGGAATTAACTTATTTTATTGAGATGTGTGATGATGATATGTAAGAATAAAATGATAAACATATTTCTATCAAAATGGAAAATATATAAGTCAACATTTCAATTGGTCAATTTTTTTATTCAATTCTTTCAGATTCATGTGATGAATTAACATCAAACTCTAAAGCTGGGAAAGAAAAAACAGGTAAATCATAGCCTTAGGGTTCAAACTAATGAGGTAAATTCATATTTCTTTCAATGTTATTATATAAATTATTTTTATGATAATGATCTTGATATAGATTTTTTTATTCTTCCAAAAAAATTAAATTATAAATTAAGGGTATAGGAAAATAAGTTATGATGTTATTTGAATATTTAATTAGAGTATTTCACATAATTTTATAGAAATTAATTCTATGTCTTCTAATTTTTTTTGGATATGTATGATAATAAAATTTAAAAATTATATGACAAAGTTCAAACTTTAAAATAAGTATCATGTCTGCTTATTAAGGGAGAAAATTATTTTCATAGGTTTCTTTAAAATAAATTAGGAAAAATAAAAATAATTATTGGTAGAAATAAAGAAAATAAAAAATATATATGAATTATTTTTTCTTTTTCCAAATAGAAAAAGGCATGAATATAGATATATTTACTATTTTGATTTTAACAAGAATATTGGTAGGGACATTTATTTCAAATTTCCTCTCTTTTATGGTGTCAAACATGATCATTATTCAAAAGAATTATTTTTTTCATGAATGAAAATATTTATAAAAATAAAATACAATATTTTTAGATGTTTTTAGTTTTTAAAACAGGTAGACCCAAAAGGAATTGGGTACAAAAATGAACTTTTATTTAATATGATGTAGGCATGAACCATTAGAATTCATCAATATATCATCAAGGGTTTGCCTGAAATATAAACGTAGATTTATTTTAATTATTTTATAAATGATGAACATACCTCTTTTCGTTAATCCTTTAAAAAAATATAGTTGTAAATATTAAATCCATGAATTATTTTTTTCCTTATAATATTTATATTAAATTATTTAATTTATTTATGTAGGGGAGAAAACAAAAAACTATTTTACACTTTTTCATATATATTTAACTTTTTGAATTAATAAATTTTTAAATTATTTTTTTACTCTATTATTTTATGAATTATTACATTAAATTATTTTATTATCCAATAATCAACAAGAATACAGTTCTAATTTTATATAAATGATTATATTTATAGTAAGCATGTGGTTAATGTCATAATATTTATATTAATTTCATGTATTGATTTAACCTATTAATAAATATGATAAAATAATTAATTTATTAAAAAAAATTTGTTATGAAAATTATGATATTCAAAAAAGTAATTTAAATAATATTTGGAAATATTTTAATTAAGTTCTATGACAATAAAGTTTTTTAAATTCATTGAAATTTTTCCAAAAAAAATCACTGAACCTATTCTTATTTAATTACATAAATATATTTTATAATAATTTTTTTCCTTAAAGTATTAATATAATTTCTTTAGCATTAGTTTATATATTTTATTATCATAGAATGAATTAAATTGTTCAATAAAAATTTTAAAGTTCATTAAAAACCCTTATTTTTCATTGAATAACATTTTATATGTTTTCATAGATCCACCATTATATGTGTTTATTTTTTTAAAGGAATCATGAATTTAGGTGGAATTTATATTTCTCCATGTTTTATGAAAATATTTTCTAATGACACATCATTATCATAACCAGAAAACAGAGAAAAATATTTTTTAAAATTTTTAAATATTTCTGATCCAACTTCTTAAATATTGAATTCTTATTCCTTATAAATGTGGTAAATCTAATTTCTAATGTTATTAACAAATCACCATTTTCATCCTCATAAAAAGGGGATGAAAAATTGGGGTGATTATAAGGGTTTTGTAATTATAACCAATAGATAGAATGCTTAGTGGAGATATTCTATTCTCATTTTGGATTATTTTTTATAATTACTTTAACCAATAATTTGTTGTTAAAATTTTATTGGTAATTATTTATTATATCATTATATATATTTTACATATAAATAAATAAGGATTAGTTTATTATTGTGTTTGTTCTATTATAATATAAATAAGTATATTTGTTTTATTTGTTTATTATAAATGTAAATTCTATTGTTTTGAAGGTGAAAACATTCATCAAATTTGTAAGAATCTATTCCATAAACATTTTAGTTTTCAAAATAAAGTCATCTATGAATTATGATAATATTTAATGATTATGTAAATATATTTACAGTATTATTATACCATTTGGTTAGATAAATGATTTATGATATCATAGTTCTTTTATGTATATGTCTTAAAGAGTTTTTTGGTAATATAAAAATAACTGAACTTTTTGTGGATGTTTTTCGAATCTACATTCTATATATTTGAAATGCTTCTTTTAATTTATGATGTACATATATTGTAAACATTTAATCCCAAATTTAATGAAAATCCAAATAAATTATCTTGATTTAATTAGTTTATAGGAAAGTATAAATAGTTTCTTTGGACGGTAAAAAAATTTTAAAATGATCTACAATGATCTCTATGAGCTATAGTTTTTTCAAATATTATGGATTATATATTTCAAAAATAGAAGGAGATCTATAATTAAGAATTCTAAGATTCTTGATCCATTAGAAATACAATTATAATTTTTAAATTTATGACTTCTGAAAGGTATATCGAATAATATGTTAAGGGATATAAAATATTATTGAATCCTCTAAATGTAAGTCATTTTGTTATTCTTGACATTTATTTGAAACATAAACATGGATGAAATAAAATCCCTATGTTTAGAATATTGAAATAATAAATTGGTCTAAATTTTGGTTCATCTACCCTTTTATAAAATAGAATGGTTATACACAATTTTTTTACTACAATATATTTTAGTCAAATGTATGGTTCATGTACAATGTGTTGGTCCAAAATGAACCCCACACTAGATTAAATAAATACTATATTCATGATTCTTATGTCAGAAAAAGAACCCTAGGCTTGTTTCATACAAAAAATAATAATTAGAACACCACTACTACTATAAAAGTGGACTATACACCAACTATATCATCTTGTTACAACTATGTAACCAAAACAAAATTGTTTTAACTTTCTGAAGCATTATAGAAATCATGTTATTCTTAACATGTTGTAACATTTTATATCATCCTTCTTGTTATAAATTTATTACACATCAATTGATGCAAGAAAACTTGATACATTAGAAAACAAATTATTGTATTGTTCTTTAAAAAAACACTATATATTCGAGGAGAACCCATTGATTCTCCCATTAATGAAAACTATGTATCACCATGTATGTTGTAATGTTCTTGATAGATGAAATGTTGAATCCTCTATGAAACACCCCACCTATTCTATACTAAATGAGAACTCCATAAACAAAATACCATTCACCTTGATGGATATTCAAATATTTTATTATGAAATATAGAACGTTTGTTGTTATATAATAGATGAAAATGGGATGTTCATGCTTAGAACGAAAAGAATCAATATAAATCATATGCCACCACATTAATCTTAAATTTTAACTTTATCATCGTTATGTAATTATTATTGATAAGAAATATTGTAATATTATAGAGATTAATCCTAGTTATATTTTTGAAAATCACCATATGTGATATCAAAATAATAAATATAAAAAATTAGACCACATGAAGGACTGTAGAGATATAAAATACCATTAAAAATTATGAAATCAATATTGTTATTTTATTCACAATTAATATAAAGCACTATAAAATTGTGTGTGATAATGATGTTTTTTGAATTTTTTTGGAGGTATATAAAATTTTGGACTAACATAAATTAAAAAATATCCATTATTTTAGATATTTTATGAATTAGGTAACATGAAGCTAAAGTAATAAATGATATTTGAATTCATGTAATTAATTTATTATGAATATGAAGATATTAATTTGTAGGATTTGTTACATTTATTATAATGGATAATTTTTTGAGTCTTCAAAGAATGAAATATTCATTGCTACTACTATTTGGATGATATTTTTAGAGGTGTTACTAAAATTATTTAGAATTATTTTATTAGAGATTAATTCTACAAAAAAATTCAATAGTGCAACACTAGTATTGGGGATATTTATTAAGGCTATTAACTAGATTTATTTCTAAATATTTGAAAGAAGAGGAGTGATTAAACTTCTATAATTTTATTCTATATATATCTATCAATTTTATAAAAAGAAAAATATTAAGAATATTGGTGGCACTAAAGCTATAAAAAATGAAGAGATGAAATATTTTCATTATATTCAATGTACTTTTGCTGAAAAGGAAAATATTTTTTATACATAATTATTCACTCATTATGTAATTAATAATAGACTTTACACAACATTGTCAAATTTATTTTATTAGGTTTAAAGAATAACGATGCTTGGGAAACATGATCTAATTTATTGAATATTTTTTAATGAAGAAGAATCATTCATGAAAATAATGATTATTTTGATAATTTTAAGAATTATGGATGATTAAATACAACTCTCAGTTACAACTTCACCTATAAATTCAATCTATTTTATCATTCATATAAATCACTATGATTTGTTAGAGTATCATCTGCATAAAATTAATTATTGTTGAGTGTCATCTTCTCAAATTAAGATGTGGGTATTTTATTTCCTTATAAAATAACTATACATACCTATAATATCTTTTAAAGGTATCAACTACTTATACATTGTTTAAGAGGTATTTGTATAAGAGGTTATATTAGTGAAATCACCAATCTCATGTAGTAGAGTGTTGGTGGAGTGGTCTGGGGGATTTATAATCCCTAAACCACTATACATTTTTAGATTACGTTATTTATATCATATTCTCACTCATGTTCAAGAGATATGAAAATTAAATATTCATTTCATGAGGTATGATTTAATTTTTTCAAGTTTCTTCATGAAATAATTTATCCCCCCCCCTCTTTTGTATCCATTATAGACTATATAAAACAACAAAATTAACTATTCTAAAAACATTTGACATCATTTAAAAAAATCATTTAAATATAAAATAATAAGTTTAAATCATAAGCTATGTGTATAATTAAATCTTTATATTGAGTAATGTGTAATTATTTATCAATATTTCCCAAATAAATCATACAACATTCAAAGTTATCAACATATAAAAAAATTGAATACAGTTTATAAAATAATCATATTAATCATAATGGAATGTGAATATAAAAATAAATTTCATTTCAAAAGAATATTTATCATAAGAAAGTTATTTTTTATGAGAATGTTAACAATCACAAAAATGAATTGATATTATAAAATTACTTTTACCATATGATAATTTTCATATCAATTCCCCTTGTTTGAGATAAATCAAATTATAATATTAAAACCATGAATTATAATAGAATCATGAAATAAAATGTCTAATTGTTAATATATACACTTGATAAATATTAATTCTTGCATAATTTCAAGTAATTTTCAATGTAAAGTAAATTGAAAGAAAATACTTTACCACTGGGTATCTGGTTATTCAAATACCCTTAGATGTAATAATTCAAAATTATACATATAAATATCTTAAAAATAAATTATTCAAGGCATTACATGTAAATGAGGATTTATATAAACCATCAAAAATAAAATATGTGTGTACATATACAATATGCCTCTATGACATGAAATTGACATAAAAACCAAAACATTATGATCAATTTTGACTAAATGTGTTTTAACCTCCTATATATTGGTTTCAATAATGTTTCAACCAATTTATAAATTATATTATTATTTTTCACATCACATATGATCATTTTAAAACATATTATTACCTGTTATTTAATAATCATTCATTATTTTTATTATTTGAGGTGGGAAATGCATTGTTTTGTAATAAGGGTTTCATCATCAGTGATCTAGTTATTGAACATATCAGAACTATTATATTAATACAATCATAATAATCATATTTTTTAACTTAAATTTCTTTTTAATCTAATCATTATTTATTATTATGAGAAATGAATTCTGCTACTATCGTGGAGATGGTAGGTCATACGTTTGAGTGAGTAACATTTCCATTTTTTCCAATAGTTATAGAAAAGAGGTAAATAATATTATAACATAAAAAGTTTTCATAAATTATTTATTATTGTATTATAATATTATATATATCATCCATGTGGTTTGTTGATTCCATTGAACTCACAACACTTTGTGAATGCAGTAGTCCACACATACACAAAAAATGTTATCATCACCACCCGTGTGAAAAGGAAAGAAATAAAATAATATATGATATCACTTTAGAATGATAAATATTTATTTAAAATCATAATTATTTCATTAAAATAACACATAATCATTAAAATTATTCCTTATCTCCTAAAATTTGAATAATGACTGAAAATTGAATCATATCACTTCATGATGCAGTATTTTGTCATGCACATGAGTGACGTTATCGTATCATTTTTAAAAAATAATTTAATAATTTAAATAATATATAATGACCCCATAGGTATAATAATGATTTAGATATCGTATATAGAATATATAAACTATTATTAAATCATTATTGTAATCACTGAAAGGTGTTAATGAAAAAATGAGATCAGTTCGCTAGGTAATAACCTTGTATATACACGAATGATGATTTCTAAACCCATTTGATTAATGTGTGTCATTTTAAAGGACATAACCATATCATTGAAATAAATTAATATATTTAATATTATTATTTTATTATATATTCATGGTATAATATAAATTGAAGGTTAGTTTAAAGAAAATAAATTAAATATGCTTGTTGAAGAACGTTCACTCTTCCTTGGGTGTCTTCATATGGTTTTCACTAATGACCTCATAGGATGGATTTCTATTCAAAATAATGACTTTATATTGATTACAGTGAAATTTATAAATGATTTTTGAAGTATTTGGAAGAGTAAAATCGATTGGTTGATGTGGTGTAGTTGGTATATTGAGTTCCTTTTTACGGTTGAGGAGAAGTGTCACTCCTATAGATACTCAAAATTATTCACTACTAGGTGGTATTACATGCCACATTTGACATAGAAATTGAATACCAATGTATTTTTGATTTTATTTGTTCTATTAAAATCTTTCAGTTACAAATAAAAATTTATTTTTATATTTTTTTCCTTATTCAATTACTTTACTCAAATTTACCTTTTATATTGCACTTAATTGTTTTTTATACTAAGAAATTTATTCATGTTGATTAAATTAACATGTGATGTATTAGATAATTTATTAATAATGATTATGATTGTTATAACTAATTTATAAAAAAATCCCATATTGGTTAGAAATTGATTTTTATATAAGTGCAAGTAACATAAAAAGACACTACATTATCCATAATAGTACTAACAAAATATTTAATATTTAAAGGTCAATTTGTTCATTATAAAATATAAATTGGTCCCTAAATTGATCATATTTCATTTTTTGTTATATTTTAAAAATTTCATTGTACATAATTATATTTCCATTAAAATTACTTAATTTATTAAATTATCATTTATTGAAAATAATATTAATGTCAATTTTGAAATTATTTATTTATTTTTATATAAAAATATATGTAAAATGATTTCATGAGAATTTTTTATCATCACACCTATGTAAAATTATATATTTAGATTAAAAATTAATTGAATAGAAAATTTCATTCAATTTAAATCACTTTTAGAATTTTAGTATCATTTATATAAATTAATTATTTACTAAATAATTACAATGTTGGCCTTTCATATTAATTTTATATAAGTAATTAATCTCTAAAAATATTAGATATATTACTTGTCATATAAAACACATTTATCTATAAAAATATTATGTATAATTGAAAAAATGTGGTTATATATCCCTATCGCAAATAACTATAAAAAATGATATTTTTTTTAATATAAATTTATTAAAGTGGTAAAAATATTTTTAAATTATTCCCTCCATGAACTTTTAAACACTATTTTATAAAAATATTATTTTCTATAAACTTATATTTATTTATTTCAAATGATTTGTATTATATTTTTATTCAATGTATAATTCAATAATATTAGAAATATATATATTTTCATAATTTTTTTCCTATTCCTTCCAACCATTTCAATGGATTGGTGGTAATTATTATGCTAAATAGTAATAATAACAATAAATTATTTTTTAATAAAATTGGGACTTGAATGTAACCCAAGCATGTGAAGAAACTCACTTTTGATTGTAATATAAACTAAAAACGGTTTTTGTGCTTTTCAAATTATATAATATAATAACTTTATTATTAAATTATATATATATATATTATAATGTCTCCTGATATTTTACTCAATTGTACAATTATTTTTGGCTTACATACACATAACTAAATAAAATTTTCTTACATTATAGTTTTGGGATGTTACAATTATTCCACCAAATACATTATTTGAGAGTGGTGTGGCTAATATGGTTAATTTTGAAATTATTATAAGATAGAAATAATTTTCAATGATATTTTATTCAAAAATATTATTATAATATTGGGATTCCTCACACTTATTTTCAATGTTTTACTTCTCTGTTGAAAATATTTTTAAATGAGTAATTTTTATTTTTATTCATATTGAGCATTTTTTAACATTATTATTTTTAAATGCTGATATTTTTGAAATTTTACAAAAATCATTCTCATATCTCTTAAATTTACATTTATGTTGGAAGATATAGATTTAAATATTATTTAATTATTTTTTTACTCTAACAACATATATGAATCCTTTTTTAAAATATAAATGGAAGATAATGTTTTATGTTAATGGTGAAAATTGATTTATGGTATGGATATTAGATGTTTTATATTAAGGTGATAATGTTTGTACTATTTATATTTTTGTCATATTTAATTATTTTTCATTTGTTTTTGATAATCATGATAGTAGTCATATTGCTTATTATCATCATTGTATGTATAATGATTAAAAACATTCTTTAATGCGTCTAATGATTACATTATTGTAATTTGTACATAATAAAATATTGTAAGAAAAAATTAAAAATCATTACTATAGTATTTTTTATCTTTATTTCAACATGGATTGATCTTAATCATAATAAAAAAATATAAACCACATGATAGAATGTTCTAAAATAACAATTTTATAATAGTAGGTAAGACAATGGAATTGCATAGCACAATATAAATTTCTCTTTATATTATTATATAAAATATTATTTGACAAATATTGTAGTCAAAATTCAAATCCAACAAACCTAGGTATATACACAAAACATGATAAATATATACGTCTCTGATCCTTTTTCCTGGAGTCTTTAGTTTCATACCATAAGGGATACACCATATATACATATAAATTGAAAAAAAAACTAAAAATATATCCTAGAAGTCCTTAATGAGTAACCCTAATCCCTATTCTATAATGACCACCACCACATCAAATAAAAGTATGCCATGTCACAAGAGTTTTTGATCAATAAAAATCAATGATAAAGATCAATTTTGTTCAAAATTTTATAACTTTGGTATTTCATAGATTCATTTCTCCCTAGAAAATTTGAAATGGGTCTCAAAATATATAAATCTTATAAATAGACTTTTTTGGAGACATAGGGAAATATATTTCTTCCTTATTATCAATTATGAAATTTTAAGGTCATATGATCTCCATTTTTATCACATGTGATATCAATTTATAAATCTCATATTTTTTAATCATGTGTGTTATCATATAGTAAAAATACTACCACTCTCATCCTTTTTAAATTCTTTCTTCACTTTTCTTCATATTTTTATAGTGAATTGAGACTAAAATAAAACATGATTTGTTCTATGAAATCATCGATTATTCCTCAATCATCTAGTATCCATTCTCACCACCCTTAATATTAGGTATTCAATTTTTCATACCATTATTTTAAAAACTCATGTGTTTATTTCAATTTTATGTTTCTATCTAAACTCGTTAACAATATTTGGTAAATTTTAATATGTTTTTTTTCTAAAATGTTAAAAATTAGTTTTGATAACTTTTATAACATTTAGGAAATGTGAATAATACCTTAAATCCTCGATCAGTTTAATTTTTATACATTTTGGATATTCATGAGATATTATCATTCTTCTTTACCAAATATTATGCCTTATTAATTTATCAGTTTTTATTTATCAATCACTTCATTTTGTTTAATTAAATAATATTTTTTAATAAAATACTAATTTTAATAATTTAATTTTTTAATCTCCCCTTATTTTGTTCATCATATTTTATTATCTTCTATATTTAGATCATTTTTATATCATGTTTGATTCTTTTTTATATCATTAAAAGGTTTTCATGGTCCTCAATCATCTAAAATGAATCATTTGGTCTTTAATACTTTTATATTTTCCACTTTAAAGAGTAATTCATCCCAAATCATTCTATTTTACCATAATCCAATCTATTTTTATAAAATATGATCATGATTATATGAAATATGAATCCCATTTTGTTGCAATGATTTTATACATATAATGAAAAAATTAATATGGTAGAATAAATTATTTTTTAAAGTAAATTATTACTTAATTTTTCCAAATGGTTTTTATGTGTTTTATAGATACGTCATAGATATTTTAAACCGAATATAAAATTATTAAAAAATTTATTTTATTAAAAAATGTTTTATAAATAATTAGATAATTCATAAATTATGAAAATTTTGAAATATGGATTATTTTTGCAATGTAATTATTTTTCAAAATTCACTTAATAATTACAAACATTAATAAATATAAATAAATCAACTAAATAAGATATTTTTATTCTAAATTAATAATTTACATAGTTTAGGTTAAATTATAATTATATTATTATGGAATTTAACTTTCAAATTAATATAAAAAATAAAATTATCTTCATTGCAAAATAACTATTTAACATTTTGAATGATAGTATTATTATTTAAAAAAATTTCCATTTATATTATATGTAAAACATTATTCCTATAAAAATATATTCTATCTATTATATATCAATTTTAGTGAAATGAATAAAATAAAAATATAGTTTATAAATTATATTTTTAGCAAAAATTGTATTTTTAGCTATTTATCGATATTAATTAAATGTTATCAATTTTTTTAATAAATATAAAGACCATTTTTTATAGGTTAATTTAATCATTTAGTTACATTAATTTTTACTCACAAGTTGTTTGGATATATATTAAAATTTATATAATGAATACTATTTTTAATTGGTTTTATGTTCTGATTATTACATGTTACATAAGTCATTAAGTTTCAATAGAAAATATAATTTAATATAATGAGTTGCATTATTTTTTAGCACTAAATAAATTTGTCCCTCACAATTTTATTTATTCCAAACTATTTGTTTTATTATTCAATAAGTTAGACATGAAACTTGATTTAATTTCTAATAATGTCTCATACAATCAATCCATAATATGAATAATGAACTTATTTTCCCATCATCATAACAATATAAATGACATTTATCAAAACACCCCAATTTATTAAGAGTAATTTTTTAGGTATTTTATTGTCATAAATATATTAATATGTGATCACAGTTAGAATTTTAAAATTTTATTTTCCTTTATTGAAAATTATTATTGACTCTATGTAAGGAGCTGAAATACAAGCCAATGATAACATCAAATTTAAATAATAAAATGATAAAAAAAGTATATGTGGAATATTAGTATAAACATGTATTATTGAAGATATTTATAATTGGGGTAAAATAATTGTAACCCTAAATGTTTTAATATAAAACTAAACATGTAGTTATCAGTTTAGGGATTTTTTGTTTTTGAAAAGCTTACTAGGTTTGTAAGAGTAGGGTAAATGAGATATATATTCAGTAAGAAAATTTTTTGAGTGGGTGATTATTGTTCCTCAAACTAAATTATCTTCAGAACTCCCATATATGGTTTATATCATTTGAATTATATTATCTTTAATATTTAAAATGCATAACATACTCAGTTTCCCTTGGAATAAAGAATTAACATGCATATTTTCTATATTTTCCAAATTTATAGTAGTGAATTTTCATTTATAATTTAGGATGAACTCTTTTTTTACATCATTCATGCTAATATATTCACTTTTCCGGAACAATTAGTTTTCATATTACTTAAATTACCATATAGAAATAATATTTTATTTATTTTATTAATGTTTCACCAGTGATCATTCCAATTTTCATAACATGGATAAAATTGATAATTTTTTCAATCATCATATTCACTACCTAAGACATTATGAGAATGCGTATTTCTCTTTTTTTGGAAACTCAACTATGTTTCTGTTTTTAATCATATACGTCGATCACTAGTTTAGTATAATCATATGGGTTTTAAATCAATGTCATATCACATCAGGTTATCAGTTTGGAAATCTACACAAAGTCTATTGTATCCATTATTATATTGATTTATTTAGGGATTCACCTATTTCTAAAAATAAATTATTAAATAGTTTATGATGAATAATTAACCAAATCTGAGGAATAGTCTATGATAATTATATAAATAAATCAATATAAATAATATTTATTCTTTAAAATATTATGAAAGATTTTTTTTAACAATAATCATAGTGGTGAACCAATAATTTTACACATATTTCAACATGATTCTAAATATAAACTTCCAATTTCAACTGAAATCTCATGAGGCCAATTTTCTATGGATATCTACATTCATAACACATCATATTGGGAATAAAATATATCACCATTATTTTATTCACCATAATGAGTCCATAAAAGTTTTCAATCTCTTAACTCAAAACAGGATAACATGGAGAATTTAACGAAATAATTAATCATTTAAAAAACCTAGTATTGTTATAAATATGATTGGAAACTATAACATGTGAGTAAATAGAATATCATGATATCATGAAAAATAAGGCTCAAGAGTAATCACTTGAGATCATAATGGAAAGAACATTGTAACATCCTAGGAAAATAAAGAACATGAAATTGTAATATTTATTAATATTTGTGGAATAAGTGTTAATTTTACTATAGAAGGGGATTCTATTTTCAATGGTGTACCCGATATGCAACAATTGGTTTCTTTGAAATCATAGGTTTCACACAAATAATATAATATTATTATATTTAATGATTGTTAGAACCTTGTTGTTTTCTTGGAAGGAATTAATATAACTAACTACAATATTATGATACAATTGTGTTGAATATTTTTACTTTTACTCAATAAAAGTTAGAGGCTTAAAACGTGAATTAATCAATGAAAAAATAATCTATTATTCATTAAAAGGTCGATTAACCAAATTTTGATGTAAAACCCTCATTAAATATAATTTTGGTCATTTTTATATGTTCTATTTGACAAAATAAAATTCTTATTTAGATTTCAGACATCAAAATTTAATTTGGGTAAAATTTTTGTATTTTTCTGATATAGTTCATTTTTTTAATTAATAGTGAAAAAATACTGTATTTTAATTCAAAAGTGCCTTTTATTCTAATTTATTTATATGGCTAGAATATATTATTAATTTTTTATAATTTTTAATTAGAATATATTTTTACTATTTAATTAAATTTCGACATTGTATTTAATTTCAATTTGAAATTGGAAACAAATAAGTGTCAATCTTTTCATAGTTATTATTTTTTTTAAAAACACACTTTTTGTTTTGACAACAAGAATTAATTTTAAATTAATTTCTACCACTTCTGTTTTTTTAATTTAGAAAAATGGATTCCATGTTTTTAATCAGTAGGTCAAAATTGTGTAAATAGGTATCTTTTATTTTTAGATATTTTAAATATTTACTTCAGTAAATATTTTATTTACCATGATTAAATGTTAAATATAGTAAATAAGGGTAAAATATAATATTATAATAATATTAAATTACCATAACATGTGTCATAATTATATTTTATGATACATATCCAACCATGGACATCCTTGGGTCATATTTGGGACCCCATGGAGCCACATGGGAGTAATAATGACACATTATATTAATTAATTTAATGTAAATAAAAAAATTTCAGAAACAAATATATTTTAATAATTCAATTTTTACATGGGGTTATATTAGTTATCATTTCGACTATAAATATTATTTGGAAAGCTAAAAATATTTCCTACATCATGGTATTTGTTTTATAATTTTTTGACATAATATAAATTAAATTATTTATGACACAAAAATAATGCAATGTTTACCTCATTAATAAATGAATTAAATAAATAAAATTATAAATATTAAAACAATATCTAAAACCTATAAAATTCTTATTGGATGATTTTATTTTTACCATGATTCATCTTAACTTCAAATTTAACGATTAGTTGACCTTTTAAACCGAAGATGAGGTTATCATAAAATAATTTTTTCAAAGGTTCCTAAAGAGCCCCGCCTCTCCATTATAAAAAGCCCTCAATTTATACCCACTTGTCACAGTTCTCAATCATTTGGATTGTGCAACCTCTACTATACTATTTTCATAATATCCTTATAGTCATCCTAGAGTCCTTACCTTAGGCAGAAAACACTTCATGAAACCCTATTGTTTCAAACCAAATGGAGTTACCCGATTTAAATGTAACGTCTTCTCTTAAGTTCTTTTATTTTATTTTACTTATACAACCCCCTAAAATATTTTTATTACTTTATTTAATAACAACACCAGTATCATAAATATACTAGTATTTCTTATGAGAATGATTTTAACTACACTTACACACACCTCCATCTAATGGTTAAAAAACATAATGTTTCTATGGATGGAAAACTAATGCCTCACGAAACGATGATTGTTCAATTAACTCCTACCGCCTATCATGGTGGTCATAATCAAGGAATTTTATTTATATATGATATATATTATTTTTATGTTTTCTTTATGATTCTTCATTTTTCATTTATCACAGACCTTTATGGTTTCCATAATGGTTAAACGTGATAATTTCATTTTAGAAAGTGCAGACTATCGCCCCCTCAAAGTGATATGAATCAATAATGCATTATGCGGGATGTATAAAGGTTTGAGTTAATGATATTATATAATATATTATACTATAATTATAATATACCTTTGTATCATTATGTTTTAACTACATTAATGTTCAAAATAGAAATGAAATCAGCATTCATGTGTATGTACGCCTTACTGTCTCCATGAACGGTGCATTTCATTTCTTATCTCCAATTGTAATGTACTATTATAAATAATTATATATACTGGATTTATATGATTTATATGATATCTAAATTGTGAATATCATTCTGGAGATAATGGATTGTTGATGACATGGACAACATGTAATTATTAGTTGGTCATTTTTACTCAAGTACCAAAAATTGACGAAACAACCCTTAATAACATAAATGATTTCATAATTTTTATAAAATGGTAATAAATGAAATAAAATAAATAATATACTAGAAAAAAGTTCTTATTAAATTATAAATAAACATTAGTTTATTATTATGGATATTAAAGAATGATCGAGTCAATTTGGAAATGATGTAAGTGATTTCTTATCTCACTTTCAATTCCATGATATTTCCATTGTTCTCCACTTATTTATTTCAAGTGTTGTATTTTGTACTAACATTAGATATATATTTTCATGATTATATTTATATTCATGGAATTATGTGATCCATTTTGTGGTTATTAACTTTTTCTAATACGACTCGATTGATTACAACATGGTAAGGTTTTTTCAACTTTGTTTTTAATCTCATCAGATTCAAGCTATATTAGAAACTATTTCCTTTGGTGTAGTGGATTTTCTCCAAATTATTGAATTCTTTTTGTAATATAATTTAATGTATGGGTATTTACATATTCATTGTTTGATCATTCTTTCATGGGGTGTATGTTTTGTATGTTACCAAATCGGGAAGGGAACCATTCACCCTCTTCTTTATAAAAGTCTTTTTTGTTATGTCATTTAATTTAAATATTATTATATTGGGATATGTTCATATATATCCTTATTGATATAAATTTTATGTCCAAGTGATGAGATATCATTTTCAATCTCATAAATATATTTTTTGAATTTTAATGTGACATTGTTAGGTTGTCAAATTTGGTAAGAAAACTACTTATCCAAATTTCAATTTTGTGTTAAACATCTACTTCTTGATTATGTGTTTATATGAACATGTGTCAATAACCTCTGATTATTTTAAAATTAATATCCACTTATATTAGGTGTATTTATATTTTTCACACATTATTATTTAATTGATTTATCATTAATCTGTGGATAACTTATTCATAAGGAATTTCGTCTCAATTTACATTTACATTGAGACTTCATTGTTGATATGGACCAATTTACTACTATATGGTGTATATAATGTCCTTTGGAATATTATATCCTGAATATGTTTATTCTCCTCATATTATTAAGTTCTTATTAAATGTTATTCCTCTATTATTTGTATTCCATGATCTCTCTTTTTGTTAAAAACTATATAACTAAAATATCATTTTAAATGTTTTAAATGTTTATTCTTATAAATAATTCACATTAATTTTCGTATTTTAAAAATGGTTTTACAGAATTATTCATATGGACATGAATGTTTTAAAATTTAACTTTTTCAAAAATCTTTAAAGTGGTATGGTACACTTTGATTAAAAAATCTCTTTATTTTATATTTTAAATGATTTTGAAAATGGTTTGATAAATGCTTTGATTTTGTCAATATTTTGAAATGAAATATTGTGATTACAATGTGGAAATTTTATCATTCCTTTATTCATGATTTGTATGTTATGAATATGTTATGGTTATTTGGCATTGTTTACGTATATGGGTTGTTCCCTTACAAAAATCGTGCGGGTGAGCACGAAATAGCTCTCCAATGAATTGAGTAACGTGACAGAGGTAAATGTGATTGTTTCTCCAATGAGATTTTGGGAATATATTGTGATGGGTATTCCAAATATGACTCCATATGTAGCTATGATAGATACACTGTAAGTTTGATAAGGATTCCACAAGTTACCTTTATGATTTATGATTTCTGTGTGTTATTCACATATCATATGATTTCATGAGGTATTATATGATTGAAAAGTATGGTTTCATTGTTTTTTATTTACTGATGGGATAATTTTTTCATTCCTTATATTATATCCCTTAATGATTTTTTTATTCTGATCCCAAGTTTTTGAAATGTTTTCCACAGGAATTAAAGATGAAAAAGGGTCAAGGATTGGATTAATGAAAATCTCATGATATTTAAAACATGGAACTAGACATGCCTTTATTTTCATGAGTTTATTTTATGGAAAATATAGATACTTAGTAAAATTTTCTACATGTAATATTCATGTTGTTATGTAAATGTTATGACCTAATCCACTAAAACTCTAAACCAAAAATGATCCTCCATATGAATTATCCATTTAATTCCAAATTATGTAATGTTTAAGGTTGGGACTTTATAGTTTGTATTTTAGGTTGGTTTAGATAACTTTAGAGGTTATGGGGTTCTTTAAGCATATGTGACATTACCATAATGGTTAGGATTTTAGAAAGAGTCATAGTTATTTTAGATAAAGATAATGAGTATAAGATAACATGAATAAGTATATATTTTTATCTACTCTCCCCAAAAGATATTATATGATTATTTTACTTGTATTCTCACACATACCTTTTTGCTTTTAGTAAATGGATGGATCTAGAAGAAACCAAAGTAACAGTGGATGTGAAGAAAAATGTGATGGTTTTCTGAATGAGAAACTGAATAGAATGGGAGCTCCAATAAGAACTCTTGTTGTTATTCTCCACCAACTATCTGGAGTCATTAATGGCCACCTAAAACTTGGTGATTTTTATAAGGAATCATATATGTGAGAAACATATCCCCAAAAAAGTTCAAATAATAATCATAAAGTTAATTATATTAAAAAACTTATATGTCAAGGATGTAGAAAGATACACAAAGGAAAATGAATCAAAGGGATGGGAAGATGCTATAGATGTGGAAGTGAAAGTCATAAACCAAGAACCTTCCCTTGAAAAAGGAAGTATCAAGTTGACTCTAGTAAAGGGAATGAAGTTCTTTTTGAGGGAACAGTTGAATGTTTTAATGTGGCGTGCATAGTCATTATGCAAATAGTGGTCCTACAAAGATGTTTTGGGAATGGGATCACCAAGATCGTAAAAATATATGTTTACAAATACCTAATTCCATTCCATTTGAGGATGAAGAAACTAACAATGATGAAAGAATGTTATGGATTATGTCTTAACATATGTTTTGACATTATTTAATCTCAGAATATGATTCATGGTTTTGTTTGTAGGAATGATGTTTTTCAAAATAAATTGGTAAAGAATGGTTAATGGATCATGAAATGCGTTGATGGGGTAAAAATTCAACATATACGGGATTCAATATTTACGGTAAATTTTAGTATGGTGATTTTTTTAAAATTATTTAATATCTATTGATGATGGGATTACATTAGAATACTATTAATAGTAGGTGTAACCCTTAAGATTGATATATGAAAATGTTATTCAAGTAATTATTACCTTTTCTTTAGATGGGTAACAGTCAAATTTATTTTGGGATAATCTATTTTTTTATTATGAAAATATGGTGATTTGGGTTTTTATGGAAATGATTAACTTATCATAGAGAATATGTGATTTGGCTAATTTCACTTCTGTATGAGACATTAAGAGTAGTTGATTTCATTTGGAGATAAATGTTAAGATTTACTGTGGGAAACGATGTGATAAAACGCTTCCGAGTTTTGGGTTTAAATATTATTTTGGATTATTTTTAATAATTTTAAGGAAAAATGTATATTGAATGGCCATTCATGAACTTAATGTACTTTTGGTTGAATTTTAAAAATTAAGATTAGTATATCTTTTTATAAAATATTATCCTTTTGGGGATTATCTGACCACGTACTAAACAATTTTGGTTTTGGTTAATGTATAAAGATAGGGAAAATATATAGTTCATATTTTTTGGATCATGTTTTTCTCTAGAATTTGATTATAGTGTTTTCAATGTGAACAAGTCATCTAGAATACCTACCGTTTGGAGAAAAGATGAGTCTGTGGTAAGAATTTTATAAAAGGATGACACTCTACATAATGAGTAAGTATATTTATTTATTATATTAATAATTTTATTAATAAAATTCTTCAACTCTATGAAAAGGATATTGAAGAAAAAATGTTATAATCCCGTTTTTGTCATCATACATTTACCCAAGCACAAATATTTTGGGTTGTGGTGGTTAACTTTACGTGATCAAGTTCTCTATCAATCTCTATTAAAATATGAGAGTTAGTTTCTCTTCCATATACATGTTTTAATGATATAAATGTATCTATTGTCTCGGTAATCCTTTGTACCTCTCTACCTTTATTTTTAAGTGATAGTTTTATTGACTCTTTTTATGATGCGAGACATTCAATGAGGTTTTCGAACCCAATTTTAAAATTGCGAGGATGCAATTTAGAAAAGGGGGGAAAGATGTAATATCCTAGGTAAATAAAGAAAATGAAATTTTAATTTTTATTAATTTTTTTATGTATTAATTTTACTATAAAGGGGAAGCAATCTTCGATGGCGTACACGACACACAATAATGGGTTTCTTTGAAATCTTACGTTGTGCACTAATAATATAATATTATTAGTTTAAATTATAGTTAGAACCTACCCGATGTTTTGGAGAGAAATAATAGAACATAATACAATATAAATATACATTTTTTTTGATTATATTCACTATTATCCAATAAAATTTAGGGGCACAAAAAGTGAATGAATCTAAGAATAAATACTCTAATATTCATTAAAACGTCGATTTATAGCCTTTTGATGGAGAACCATCATTGAGTCTAGTTTTTGTAGTTTTTATATATTCTATTTAACAAAATAAAATTCTTCTTTATATTTAAGACATCAAAATTTATCTTGGTTAGTTTTTTGGTATTTTTCTGATATAGTTCGTTTTTTAATGAATAGTGAAAAGTACTGTATTTTAATTCAAAAGTGTCTTTTAACATAATTTATTTATATGGATAGAAGATATTTTTAATTGTTTATAAATTTTAATTAGAATATCTTATTACCAGTTAATCAAATTTTAGTCATTAAAATTAATTTCACATTAAAATTGGATATAAACAAGTTTCATTATTTTGATAGTTATTATTTCTTAAAATCACACATTTTGTTTTGACTACGAGAATTAATTTTAAATTAATTTCTATTACTTGTGTGTTTTTAATGTATAAAAATGGATTTCATATTTTGAATTAGTAGTTCAATGTTTTATATATAGGTAAAAAAAATTAGACATTTTAAATATATACATTAGTAAATATTTTATTTACCATGATTATAGGTTAAATATAGTAAATAAGATAAAATATAATATAATAATAATATTAAATTACCATAACATGTGTCCTAATCCTATTGGATGATACATATCCAACCATGGTCATCCTTGGGATGAATATGTGACACCATGGAGCCACTTGGGAGTAATAATGAAACTTCATATTAATTAATTTAAAGTAAAGATAAAAATGACCCAAACAAATATCTTTTAGTAAATAAATTTTTACATGGGGTTATATTTGTTATCATTTTCAACATTAAATATTTTTTGGAAATCTAATAGTATTTACTACATCATGGTATTTTTTTAATTATTTTTGGGCATCAAATAAATTAAATTATTTATGACAAAATAATGAAGCATTATTTAACTCATTAATAATTTATTAAAATAAATAAAATTATAAATATTAATAAAATATGTATATTCATCCCAATTTTTATTGGATGATTTTATTTCGACCATGAATCATTTTCACGTTTACATTAATGACTTTTTGAACTTTTGAAACTGAAGATAAGGTTATAATAAAATATTTGTTTCAAATATTCCGAAAGAGCCCCTCCTCTACCTTATAAACATCTCTCACATCGTAACAATTTCTCACACTTCCCATGCCTTTAGTTCGTAAAAAATCTACTCCAATAAGCTCCCATGATCAATCTATTCATCCTAGAATCCATACCTTGGTCATAAAACACTTCAAAAAACCCTTTTGTTTCAAACCAAAGAGAGTTACCCGATTTAACGGTAACGTCTTCTCTTATGTTCTTTTGTTTTATTTTACTTATCCAACCCACTAATTTTTTAGTTCCATTAATTTATAAAAAAATATTATAATTATAGTATAATGTTTTTATGAGAATGATTCTGACTACACTTACACACACCTTCATATAATACATAAAAACATAATGTTTCTATGGATGTCAAACTAACACCTCACAAAATGATGATTATTCAATAAACTCCTACAGCCTCTCATGGTGGCCATTATGAAGGAACTATATTTATATATGATATATATTATGTTTATTTTTTTCCTTTATGCTTCTATGTTTTTCATTTATAGTATACCTTTTTTGTTCTATAATGGGTAAACACGATAATTTCATTTTAGGAATTTGGGACTACCGCTCCCTCAAAGTGATATGACTCGTTAATGCCTTATGTGGGATGTATAAAGATGATGATAATGATGTTATATAATATTTTATAATGTAATTATAATAAACTTATTTATATTTATGTATTAATTCCAGTGAAGAATGAAATAGAAATAAAAGTAGCGTTCATGTGTACGTATGACTTACTGTCTCCATTAACGGTGCATTTCATTTCATATCTCCAAATGTTATGTTCTATTATAAATAATATATATACTGGATATATATTATTTTTATGATATTCTAATCATGAATATCATTCTACAGATTATGGATTGTTGACGACATGGACAACTTGTAATTATAAGGTGTTCATTTTTACTCAAGTACAATATATCGATGAAACAACCGTTAATAACTTAAATGATTACATAATTTTTATAACATGGTAATAATTAATATAATATGAATAATAAACATGAAAATTGTCTTATGCATTTATAAATTATCTTTTGTTTATTATTCTAGAGATTCAAGAATGATAGTGTAAAGTCAGACATGATGTAAGTAATTTCTTATCTCACTTTTAATTCTGTGATATTTCCATTATTCACCACTTATTTATTTAATGTGGTGTATTTATTAGTGGCATTTAAAAAATATTATCATTATTCTATTTATATTAATGGTATTATATGATTAATTTGGTGGTTATTAACTTGTTCTCATATGACTCGCTTGATTACAAAGTGGTAAGGTTTTTTCATCTCACTTTTTATTCCGATGAGATTCATGCTATATTGACCACTATTTGCTTTTGTGTGGTGGATGTACATACCATGATTGTATTATTTGTGTAAAATAATTCAATTTATGTGTATTTACATATTAATTGTGTGATTTTTCTTTCATGGGGTGTATGTTTCGTAAGTTTCCAAATCGGTAAGGGAACCTTTCACCCTCCTCTTTTTAAAAGAATTATTTTTGTTATGTCTTTTAATTTACATCTTATTATGATGGGATGTCTTCTTTTATATCATTATTGATATAAATTTTATGTCTCAGTAATGATATATCCTTTTCTCTCTCATCAAATTACTTTCTGAATTTTAAAGTGAAGTCGTTAGGCTATCTAATTTTTGTATGAAAACTTCTTAACCGAATTTGAATTTTTGGGTTAAAAATCTATTTCTAGATTATTCCGTGTTATGAATATGTGTGAATAACCAATGATTATTTTATACTTAATATCCTCTTATACTGGGTGTATTTATAATTTTCACACATAATTAGGTAATTTATTTATTCTTAATCTACATTATTTATAAGGGATTTCGTCTCAATTTATATTTCCATTGAGACTTCATTGTTGTTATGCACCAATTCACTCTTATATCATGTATATACTGTCCTTTGGCATGTTATATCATGAATACTTTTAATCTCATGATATTATTAAGATATTATTAAATGTTATTCCTCAATTATTTTTATTCTAGGATCTCTCATTTTTTAAAAAACTCTTTAACTAAAATATTGTTTTAAGTGTTTTAATGGTTTATCCTTCTGAATCTTTCAAATTAATGTCGATGTTTTAAAAATGGTTTTATGGATTTATTCATATGGACATGAATGTTTTCAAATTTAAATTTCTTTCAAAAGCTTTAATATATTATGTGAGAATTGGATTAAAAATATATTTATTTAAAATTATAAATGGTTTTGAAAATGATTTGATAAAAACATTGATTTTTTCAATATTTTGAAATGATATATTGTGATTGCAATTTAGAAATGTTATCTTTTGTTTATTCATGTTTTATGTTCTATGAATATGTTTTGGTTAATGGGAATTTCTTATGTATACGGGTGGTTCTTTGATAAACCTAGGGCTGGTGAGCCCGATGTAGCTATCAAATGCCTTGGGTAACATAACAGAGGTAAACATGAATGTTTATCCTAAGAGATTTAGGTAATATAATTTGATGGGTATTCCAAATTTAACTCCATATGTAGTTTTGAAAGTTACAATGTATGTTTGATATGGATTCCACAAGTTACCTTTATGATTTATGATTTTTGTGTGTTATTCATAAATCTTATGATTTCACGAGGTATGCTATGTTTGAAAAGTGTGGTTTCATTGTTTTGTATTTATTGATGGGATAATGTTTTCATTCCTTATTATATATCCCTTACTGAGATTTTTTATGCTCATCCCATGTTTTTGAAATGTTTTCCATAGGACATAAAGGTGAATAAGGGTCAAGGGTGGGATCAAGGAAAAGTTATTTTGTCTAAAACATGGAACTAGAACTGAATTCTTTTTCAAGAGTTTTAATTTTATAAAAAAAAATTGATACTATGAAGAATTATCTACATGTAATATTCATGTAGTTATGTAAATGTTAGGACCTAATTCTCTAAAAATCTAAACCTGAAAAAATCCTCAATGTAAATTATCTATTTAATTAAAGATTATGTAATGTTTAAGGTAAGATACTTACAAACATGAAATCATAAAATCATAAAAAAATTTAAAATATAGATGGAAAATTTAAAATTATACAAACATTAATAAATTATAATTTCTTAAACAATATGATATGGTGGAAAAAAAATCCCATAGTGCATTATTTTTTCTTCCTAACACCATACATGACACATAATGAGGAAAAAGTTTTACCCAATTCATTGGAAAACTATCTTGGTGAACCACTAATCACAAGTAATTGAATATTTATGATAATGAATGAAAACAATCATAAGGGATAAAAATATGAACTATCTATAAAATGATAATGGTGTGCATAATCATGCAACATATCATAATAATTGAAAATTCCATAAAGGATTCATTTCAAAATATAATAGAATAAATTTATTACATATTAAATATAGGTAAAAATGTTATATATATATATATATATGAGAGAAATATTTTACATAATTAATAATTAATCTATAAAAAATAGATTTAATTGTTTATAAAAATTTCAATATATGATTTTTTTGGAATATTTAATAATTAAAATACATTTTTTACAATGAAATGTGTCCTCAAAATTCCAAAAATTTCTTAAATATCACATGAAAAATGTTTATAAAAATTGTTAACATATAATAGAATCGAAAAATATATGAGTGGTCAAGACGCTATCTAATTTCATAAATGTCATATACATTAAAAAAAATCCATTAAAACTTATGTAAAAATATTAAAAATTAACTCCTTTGGAAAATATAATGATGATTTCTTTCATACCATTTAATAAAAATTCTTTCATTATTCAAAATTAATTTAATAAATAATTTAGTGAATGTAAAAACCTTTCTTAATATGTATTTAGAAAATATGTATATATAAGAAATAAATATTTTGACCAAAGTGAGAAATTAAGTCATATTATAATTAATAATATATAATAATTAGTTTATGTACTTATATACTATAATGGTACTACTAATATAACATTTCATGAATAATAAAATTAGATTAAATATAAAAGGGTTTTATTATATAAACATTATATAATATCCTAAAATAAAAATTACAGACTCTACGGATTATAATTTTGTAAGAACATATGTTGTTGACGTTAATAAATTTGTTTGAGAATGATTTTATCAAGGTTTCATTGATCCAATATCCAATATATGTTTTAATAAGTCAGGGGAAGGGGAAAATTTTATAATTGAGTAGAAGCGATACATTCCTCAATAACTAAAGCTATTCATTAATATAATGTCATTATCAAATAAAAGTTCCTATAAAAATTGATAAATAATGGGTTTTATGTTCATTATGGTTTATTAAAACCTCCACCAATTACAAAGAAACATGTTTTAATCATGTAATTCCATTAACCTCTACGGTTACTCTCTTTTAAAATTTTAGTTTTGAACAATGGTAACTAGTTTTATTGCTAATTTAATTTTTAATTATGAACGAAAGAAAGCTTACATTTTTAACATTAATTAATTATGTTAATAGTATATATTTAATCCATTTATATTTAATCTATGTTATCAAATTAAAATCAAAAAATTAAAATGATTCAATTTATAATTAAACTAACAAAATATGATCAAAAATGGTTTTCATGAAATGCATTTTTCATGAAATTGATAATGTTTTTTCATCTAAAAAATAGTAATATTAAATTAATGAATTTTATTTCTGATATATATAATATATATTTAGCTTAAATAATTATACATTATTCGTCATTAAAATAATTTAAATGGAGAAACATTATGCAATTTAAAATATTTCTTTGATAAATGTATTTTCATGCCAAAAAATGAACTTATACTAAAATCTTGTATAATAATGTTTCAATTATAATTAATTGGATGAAATTACCATAAATAATAATTTTATTACATTTAAATAAAAATAATAGAATAATAAATATGTAAATTATATTTTTAAAATAATGACCATTATTCAAATATTGGTATTTTCAATATTCATACTAAAATAATTATTTTATAAAAAAATCCCAAAATACCACATGATTTTAATCTCAATATAATTATATTAAAAATCATTTAATTTGTATAAAATACATTTTTTAAATAACACTAATAATTAGATATATTATTTTGTCATAAAAATTAATAGAAATAGTTTTAGATGGAACGATATTTTTTTGTAGAATAAATGCCTTCATTAAAAATAGAGTTCCTATTTTAGAGGAATTTATTAATATATTGTAATTAATTTGTAAATTTATATATATATTTTTAAAATTATTCTCTATATTCATATCCACAAATTTAATGGATAGTTTATGAAAACATAATATTGTAATTATATATTAATAGTATATCTCTTTTTTATTAAGTTTAGTGTTTTATGTTGTATAAGCTATCGAACACAATTTTTTATAAAATCTTTGGATTTTACAGTGTCCCCTTAACTTTAATTATTTTTTCCCAAAATGAACTTATTTTCATTAATCAAGGTTTTGATTTTTTAAAAATTATTTTGTAAAAAACTCACATTATATAAATGATATGTAATACTTCCATATAAATGATAGAACATAAAATATACAAGTCATATAGAATAAGACATTACTAGGATACCATTAATGTGGTACGTGAAAATATTTACATGGAAGAAAAGTTTAAATGGTTATTAAGAGTGATAATGATAATTTATCACAACAATGTGAATGAAGTCGTGAATATTAGCAACCACCAAACCATAAATATGTGATGATATATAAGATCATTGATTAATTCAATATAAAGGTAATATAATAATATTATTATTTAAGGATCATTTTCCCATATTTGATGAATTATATTTCTACCATGATGAGGAACACTAGAAAATATTATCACTTCAAATATTTTTACTTCATAAACACAATTTAATCCTTTTTTTCTTTTTTGATATATTTTGATTTCACCCATTACTCTATGGAATGAATATCCAATTTGCGTTTTTAGTTTCTGAATCACAAAAAATAACATTTAATAGATTATAATATCTATAAATTAGTCACAATATTTTCATACTATATGTTTTAAAACATAAAACTATTATAATAATTTCATTAAATACCCAAATTTAATATTAATCTCTTATCCTCAAAAATTCAACAATAAAATTAAATTAATAACCAAAATCAAAAATTAAATATATAACTCTATATCTAAAGGAACCATAGTAACCTCAATATAAAATATGGTATTAACCTCTGTGTCATCCTAAAATTCATTAACGTACATCTAAAAATTAAATTGAATTCATTAAAAAAAATATAATGTTATCTCAAACCTGAAATTTATATATATTTTTCATCCTAGTAAAACATTTGAAAAATAACATTTATCAACTAAAATTACAAAAAAGTAGAAATTATATGATGAACGAATATTTTTCCCAAAAAAAATAATATTTATCCACTAACTCATTTAATTAAAAAAATGTAAACTGAATTGTACATAAAATAGGCTAGTTGTATGAACTAAACCCTTATCAACCTTTAGTAGTGGGTTCTCCCCTATAGACATTTTGGTCGTAAAAGATTATTAAACAGATAGTATTTGTAATTTTTTAACTCTATATATAAACAAATTAGTAATAATATTCATAATTCAAAATGACCCTTTATCATTTTCATGAACACGATGGACATATTTAAAAATAAATTTTTTTATATAAAAATTTCATTAACATATCTTTTTATAGTCAAGATGGGTCTTTTCCAAACGAAATTAAATAATTTAATTTGTTTATAATTACCTCAACATTAAAAACATTTTAAATGTAATGATTTAATAAATTACTTTTTTTTCCAAAAATTATATCACCAGAAAATTACATTACCTTTATTGTTCATTCATACCATTCATTATATTTGTGCAAAACCATAAAAAAACTACTTCAAAACAACCCTTAGATATCTAATGATTCCTATATCTTGTAGTCAATTGATAAAAATACTTGAATAACATGAAATATTTTTCTTTAAACCTAAAAAAATTAATCCGTCCAAATAAATGACAATAATTATACATTATCTTTGGGATAAATAATTTTATTTGGTCATTAGCTCATATAAGGACCCAGTTCCCTAGATATGTGAAATTGAAAAATTAGTGATTCCTTAGGTAGGAGATTATTTTAATATGTCATGTTGATAAGAATATTCATTTATTTCTTGAAATTATCTCGGGTGTGACCTATTCCTTTAGAGAAAAATCATATTCTACTTATTTTATGTAATTTTAATTATTTCAGCATCCCAAATTGAGGACATCTAGTAAATTGAATCATCTTAAATTTATCATATTTAACATGTTAACATTGATGAGAAATAATTTTTCACTTCCTTGATGTTCTTAATAATTAAATGATGTTACATTTTTTAACAATAATTTAATATAATTTTTTTGGAATGATCCAAAATATATATAAAATTAACTTGTATTTCGTTTTCTGTATTATTAGGAAAATAATGACCATTCCCACCACATTTTTTATAGAATGGTTTATTATATTTTCCATTATTATTAATATATTAAATGAAACAAGATAAGAATAAATTAATATACCTAATAGAAAACATATAAACAAAACACAAATTACTTATAATTTTTTGGTATATCAAGACATATGAGACCCTAGGTATCAATCTAGGTGTTCCATGGTTATGATTTCTGTTTGGTTTTCTAACTTAAAATTTATTTCAAGACAATAAAAATTATTTATATAGAGTGTTATTTTCTAATGTGTATCCCTAGTGAGTGTCAATCGAATTGTGTAGAAATGCCAGTTGTCATCCACCTGTGATGATTCAGCCTAGATCAAGGATCCCTTTTTTAATTTTTTAACCAACTATACAACTATTATATATCAATATCCACTTCTATTATCCTAATAGGGATGTAATTTCATATAACCCACCCACCCAATATGTCACCAAAATTTTAGGATATATTATTTCCTATATATTTTAAATAATTATAATTATCCATTGGGTTCTAAATAATTTATTCTACTCCTAATCCCTTAAAAATTTACGATAACCTTCTCTAATAGCAATTATTGTGACCCTATCACGTTACACATATTATTTCATTATTTCTAACCTAAAAATCAAATTATTAAAACCTAATTGTCATAACGAAATTTCTCCATGGATTTCTACGTTAATAATATATCCTTGTGAGACTAAAATAAAACCTTTATGTTCGGTTATTTTTTATAATCTCTTAATAACATTTGAGATTCAATTTTTTTTGGATAAACTAGGGAACACATAGAAAAAGATTATAGATAAAATTCCTATTTATTTAAATAATCATGATAATGAAGCATAACATGTTACTAAATGGTAAAAATGATATGAGGGAATACAAGGACTACGAGTAGTCACATGAGTGTATAGAATAATAAACATGGTATCATAAGAGCATGAAATATTTGGAAATCTATAATCAACATATAACATGATAAAGACATGGTTCACAGATAACTTCCAAAATAATATAAATTGATTGGAAATGGCTTATAATGGATTGGTTTTACTCCCTAATCTAATATATTGTGCCATGTGAAGATACATCTTCACAAATTTTATTAGACTACTATCTAGGTACACTAATCATAACATGTTAATTATTATTTGTGTAACAAAAATGAAAAAAAATGATATGTCATAGAGTTATGAATTAACCATGTAATTATAATGAGTTACATTATCCTTCATCATATCATAATAAATGTACTTTTTATAAAGGATACATTTGAAAAATGAAAATAAGATATGAATGACCATGTTAATGATAGGGAGAGTAAGAAAATTATATACGTGGGAACAATATATGCATAATTTTGAATCAATCCATAATATCAAATTATTCCATCATTGATAAAACTGTATGTAATATATAAAATGGAATATTTTTTGAGGAATATACAATTTCCACATTAAGATATATTCTTAAACAATTAAATATTTTATAGAAAAACTATTCATTAATATAAAACAATGTAAAGTTGTAAAGGAATATTAAAATAATTAAATGTTCTAGATAGAAGTTAATTCCATACATTCTGTATAATTTTAAACACCGTTCCTTTTACAATTTTATAAAAAAGATACAAATTACCTTGTTTGGAAATGATAAGAATATTCCTTCCAATTTGTATTTATATAAAGTAAAACATGAGTAAGATTTTATTCTATATTCCATTTTTATATTATGTAATTCTGACATTAAAATATTTTTATAAAATAGAAATAATGAAGAATATGGATTTCCTACCAAAAAGTGTAATTAATCGAGCTTTTTGAATAAAAAAACAATTCACAATAATTTATATAGTAGAATCAAAATATTTTATTCTTAGGAGAATATTTATTGAAGATAAAATGGTTAGTAAATTATATGGGTTTTATTATAGAAATATGAAATAAATTCTTACAATGGATATTTAATCATGAACAATTAAGATAAATTGAAATTAAAACATAAACCTATACTGATTTGGTATCTTTTGATTCATTACAATAATTAATTATGTAAATGAATTTAATTTAATGTTAAATAAAATTTCAATGATTTCACGATATAATAAATATAGTGTATATTTATATACCATTTAAAAATAATTGGTGCATAAAAGAACATGTGTCTCCAAGAAAGATGTTTTCAGATGAAACCATTACCTCGAGTCCTGAAATGTCATGTATGTCCATTATCTAAGATATAGTAAAATTATATAAATTATTTTTCAAAAAAATTATTTCAATATTTAATATCACGTATGTAATCTATTACTATGAATTTTTTTAATTAATTATATAATTACTTATTCAGTTTTATCCACATAGGGTTATTTGAGGATACTCGTTTTATAATATCAAATAAACATTACTCTTTTCAATATGGTAAATGTTGACATTATTTTACTATATCCATTATTATAATAATGGAAAAATTATAATTATTGTATATCAACAATATTTTTAAAACTAACTATTACCTATAATTTTGAAAAATGTACTTTGTTAAAATCTTGGACATGTTACCTTTTTCGTATGCATGAGTAACATTTCAATTTTTCAGTTGTCTTGATGGAAAAATGGTAATATTTATTCTAACATAAAATATTTATTATTATATTATAACTATAATATTATGTATTTCGTTACACAAAATTATATCATGCATGTTATGAATTAATAAAAAATTGACACACATCGTTTCATAATGAAGTAGCTCATCATAGGAACAAATGACGATATCCCTTTTAAATAGACTAAAATTTAATGAATTATATGATATATTAACTTTGAATAAATATTAATGTGTAATTAATATCATATAAAAACATTAAATAAATAATGACAAATATATTTTATATGATATTATTGAAAACAAATTAAATCAGTTTGCGACATTGTAGTACATTTTACAAACAAATGAGGATTTTGTTTCCCTTATGATAGAAGTAGATATATATAAATATATTTATAAAAATTCAATTAAATTTAATTATATTCGTGATATTTATGTTATTTAATGTATGTTTTATAACAAATGTCGATGTTGAAAAATATGAATTAAAAATAAGGAGTTCGGTGTAGACGATTACATTTTCTCAGAAGAACCACCTTTGGATTTTTTATAATTGGACCCAAAGGATGATATTTTTGAAGAACATAATATCTAAAATGTGTTTAAAATTTTTATTGATAGTTATTATAGGTTTGTTGGCCAAATGGATTTATTGGTTGGAATAGATGAGGGGACTGGTTCCCTTTTATAATTGATGAGGTGTGACATTTTCGTAAATTAACAAAACTATTCAAAAATAGGAAGTCACTTAGATGAAATATTCCTAAAAAGTTGATAGATAATGAAGTAGAATAATTATGATTTTGAATTGAACCACCAACATTAAAAAAATGTTTCAAACAATAAATTTCATTTAACAAAAAGTATTATCACTTTTAAAGTTTAAGTTTTTCACTATGGTAACTATGTTTTTTATAGTTCCCACTATTCATTTTGAAAAAAAATGTTGGACCTTTTAGGTAATATTATTTATTTGGATTAATTATAAAGAATCTATTTTATCAAATTGATATCTCATAATAAGAATTATTTAATTTAATATTAAACCATTTAAATGTTTCAAAAATGGGTTTTCAAGAATTACATTTTTGAAGAATGGGATGTTCGTTTATTAACTACACAAAAAGATGGAATAATTAAATGAATATAAATTATTATTAACACAAACATAATAAAAAATTATCATTTATGTCATTAATCAGTAGTTTTTATATTAATTATCAAATATGGATGAATATTACGAAATAAAAAATAGTTCTCCGAAAATTATGTTCTTAATCAAAAAAAATAAAATTCTACTCAAAACATGTAAAATTATGATTTAAATGTAATTAATTTCATTAATTTTTAGAAAATAAAAAATATTTTATTTTTTAATGAAATTAAAATAATAATTTAACATTTATATAATTTATTTTATAAATAAGAAATTGTATTTTTACAAATATATGTATATTTCTATATCCACATGAAAATCACAATTTTGTGAAAAATGCAAAAAATCACCTAATGTAAATTATAGTATTGTTATAAAAAATATTCTTGTTTTATATAATAATATTTGTAAATGTTCGATCAAATTAATTATAATAATTTCTCTTCAAAAGAAGTAAAAATCCTTATCAACGAAATTCATTTGTTCATGAATACATGTCTTTTTTAAAAATAATCATTATATTTCATATGAATTTATTAATAGATTTATATTGATTATAAATTTTTTATATATTTCTTAAATTAAATATAAATATTCATAACATCCAACTTAATGTCTAGTTTATATTAACTATATTTAAATAATAACATTTAATAATATATATTGGTTTAATTAATATCATTATTTCATGTTTTATTTAAAATAAAAAAATAGTTTTATTTTAAAATGTTAGGGTACAATAATAATAATTAGTTTAATATAATTTTATTTAGTTTTCTTATCTAATAATTAATTTACTATTTACTTATATAATAAATCCTTCGTAATTAATTATAAACTAGATGTTATTAAAAAGAATACACTTAAGGAAAATCAAAATTTACGTGCAATTAAGCAATTTTTTCATCCACCATTTAATAATGTAGTTAATACCAATAAACAATTTTGTGTTTATTACTCATAGGTACATTTCAATCATATTACACATCCCTATTTAATATATAATGAATAATATTATTTAGAGTTAAAGTACACAATATCTATATTACTAAAAAATTTCGATGTTATGCAATACATATTATACATTATTCTTATCCATGGGTTTCAAAATATTATTTGTCCTCAATTTCCATCTTAAACTGTAATGTTTTATAAATAAACCTTTATTAGGGATTATGATGCATAATACATGTACACTAGGATCTAATTATTTTGATAATGTTTTTTATATACCATCATTGATATAAACCAAAGAAACCCAATTTTGACCATCAATATTTACAACATGACTATAAAATATCTAGACACATAAATTCATATAACCTTTTAGGTTTAATGATTTATTAATTTTAGAAAAAAGTAAACATAAAGTTATAATTTTCATATAATTAATCTTCAGTATCCCCCCAAAATTGTTAACACATTGTTTTATTTAATTGTTATCTTGTGTTATTTATTTAATCATGGAGTTTGGAAATGGAAACATAATAATGGGTGAGCTAAAAGTATTAGTACAAAAAACAAAAAAATGATAATAACTTATCATCATATGATCAAAATTTTTTTGGTATAAATAGATAATCAAAATAAAATCATACTCAAAAAAAATTGTGAGTAAAATAGATCAATTATTGATATATTAACATCAAAATTAATGGCTAAAGATAACTAGTTATTTAGAAATTAAATGAATTCGACATTATAGATATTTCCATGTCATGATCAGAGACATCATGTCTGTAGATATCATGATCTTACCATGATGTTCATGATAGACGTTATTTTCTTCAATTTAGGAATACACAAAAATACCCAAACATGATTCTCCCATGAGACGTTTTGATTCATTGAGAGGATATGTTTTCTCATCCCCACTCATCTCAAATTTATCATAGTACATTCACAATGTGTTACAATTAATATAAATATTATGAAAAAACAACCAATACATTACAGCCAATAATTATATACTTTTCTAAAACAATTAAGCATATTTTCAATACATATCAATCAATTATTGGAGTATAATTCTCTATAATAATCCCACAAACTAGAACCATAGGTTAATTGATATATGGTTATGTTTTAAAATTTTAAAATCATTAAATATATATAATCTATCTTTTCACCCTTTAATCAACGTAACTAAAAATAGGTTATTTATAAGAAAATGAATTTGATGGAAAGAATTTATAATAAATTATGATGATTTCTCTAGACAAATGAAGTGTTGTATTTATGATTGGTTAATCCCCTAAATTTATATTAAATTTTATTATTTATAATTTTTTCTATGTCTGATATATAATACAAAAAACAAAACCATGATGTGAATATGAATCATATCTCCATAAAGAATCATTTAGAAGGAATCAAAATTACATTATTTATAAAAAAAGAATAAACATAATGATATTAGGATAAAATTATTAAAGTATTTATAAATAAAAAAAATTCAAAAAAATATAATGTATTAGGGTTTTGAAGACATCGTTTAAAAGTTAATATTTTAGGTAATATAAAAAATTTATCAAGTGATTTAATATATAGTAAAACAAAACATACTACTTTAGAAACATTCGAGTCAAAAAATCCTGAATGATATAATTTCAAATGAATAATTAACCATCATTAATACTGATAAAATTAATATATAAATAATTAAAGGGGTATTATATTAACATTGATAAAATAAAAACCTGGTGTATAATATGAATTATTTCGCAAGGGTAAAAAAATTGATATAAGAAACAGTATAATGTAACATAATCTTATAGGTAGTAATATTCTCATAATGTTTTTATAATGAGGAATTATAGAACCACTAAATTTAAGTAGGGTATACTTTTGAAATTATTAATTTTTTATATAAAATAAAACATAGAATAATATATATTATTTATAATTTCATAAAATAAATGGATGAAGTCATGGTTAACAAAAGATTATACAGTTCCAATAACTGTTAAATCAAAATTTTAATTAATAAAGGATTATAATATGTAATTTTATATCCCATTAATTATAGAAAAAAAATTCTATATCATGGTATTTAAATAAAATAACACTATATATTATGAGAAATGGTGCACATAATACAGTATATCTCATAAAAAAATTAAAACTGAGAATCCATTAATATAATCCATGACTTCTACTAATTACCAAGAACCTATTATATTAAAAATAAATATATGAATAGCCTTTTTGTGACCTTATTCATACCTATAAACTTTTATAAAATTCATTTATAATTATTCGCTATGGGTATTTTAGTTTTTCATTTCCAGTTTTCAATATCCACTGTTAGTTATCGTGATCTTTTTGAAATAGTTTCATTATAGAGGTATTTTTATTTACTAATCAACAACATTTAATATTTCATATTCAAATTAATTCAATATAATAAATTAATTTTACATATTTATATATATCATAACTCATTATAATATTTTTTTATTTATGATTCAAAAAATAGAATAAGTGTCATCTTATTTCAGTAATTTAGAAGTCAATGATGAATTTTTATTAATAGGGTAAATACTAAATATAACAACTATGGAAACATTAAACAATAATTAATTTTTTGTTAAATTAAAATAATTTTAGTGTTTATGATTCCCAATTAATATATTATATATATATAACATTTCTCAATTATGTTATTAGACTAGAATAAATTGGTGGATCTAGTATTGTTATGGGAGAATATATATAAATATAGTATACAAAGAAGTAATATCATTATAAAATATTATTTTTTATATAATTCATATTTTTTATGTTTTAATAACATATATGATGTTTTTTGAAAAAATATTTAAAATATAAATGAAAAATGAAAACGATACTTCATGGAGTTGATAGTCCACAAAACACTTAGTTGATGTTGTTTCACTAAAAATGTTTGTAAATAAATGTTAATTTTTATTTGCATAAACGTACTGATAATTAAATTAGATATTTTAAATTTATTATTTTTATCAATTTTTTTAACAAGTGAAGGGATGTGGGGATGGAATACTGAAGTGGTCTCTTTGTTGAGGTGGTAGTCTGTATAATGCATGACCAATGCTCTTTTTTACATATAGATAAAAAAATGAAAATAAATATTATTCAATTAATATAATAAAAACATTTTATACTGATTACATTTGATTAATTATAATAAAATATTTTGGGCATTTGTGGTATATAATAAATACTTAAGAAATTTATTATACCTAGGTCAAGACCCTGATTTTCCCCTATATGAAATATTTAGAGTTGAAGGACATAGTAAAACATGTAGTAACCATTCGATTTTGAAAATTAATGGTAATTTTATAATATAAGTATTTTTAAATGTTTCATTGTTATTTTTATAGAAAATTAGTGCATTAAAATGTTAGAATTGGTCCCTTTTTTAGAGATAAAAGATGAATTTGGTGATCACAAATTATTTTTCAATAATGGAATGAAAATTTTCAATGGTAAAAGCATAGAGAATATAAAAATATTTTTTTTATTTGGTGTTGAGTATATAATTCCTAAAATAGTTTTTCAAGCCACGTTTTAAACATGTTAAAAGTAATTTTTTCATATATTTCATCTTTCATATTTTAGGTTTTAATATAGATATGGAGCATGGACCCAAGTATGTTATGTATTATATAAAACAATTTAACACCTAGAACAATATTTTGGTATTATGATACTATATATAAGTTCTATTTTATCGAATTATGTATATAGTGAATAAAAATTTAAATTTTATATCAATAAATTTTAAATATCTTAAAACTTTTCAATAGTAAATATGGTTTTCACCATTATCTGCATCTTTTCTAATTTATTAAAGATTAACTATATAATTATTGTTGATATAATTATAAATATGTAAAAAAATTATTATAATCATTATTTTAATTATACAAATTGATTTGATTATATAAAAATTACACATTGTTAATAAAACAATTCTTTGAAAATAATTGTTTTATCATTATCATGATCACTAATATTAATATTTTTAATAATAATTTTATTCCCAAAAATGATATTAAAAATATAAAATAATTTGATTATGTTTATATAAAATTGTCAGATATTTATTTTTTGGAATTAACTTATACATGTGATAGTAACTAATATACCAATATAAGTGAAAAACTCAGTTCTTAAAATAAAACATTAATAATGTTTCCAAAACGATATTCATGGGTATTTTAAATGTAACATATAAATTATTAATGACTTATTTTATATTTATATTTATATTTATATTTATATATTTATATTAAATAATAATATTTTAAAATCAATTAAGAAATTATTTTATTATGGATGTATAATGAATTATTATTTTTTAGAAATATTTACTATTTTAACTATTCACATAAAATTAAAGAAAATTAAAAATTAACCATATTAAAATAATATTTTTATTTTAAATCCAAAAATAATTTTATTTTTTTCAAATTTAAATTGTAAAATAAGTGAACATAAGTTTTAAAAAACATAATGATATTTTTTTCATAATAAAATGACATTTTAACATTTCTAAATATTAATTTACATTGATTAAAAAATTATTTTTGTTAATATATTACTTATAATAATATAAATCAATATAAATAATATATAATTTTTTATAAAATAATGATCATATAATGATACTTTTAGAATATTTTTTGGTCACAAAAAGATCTTGTTTACAATTTAGATATAGTAATTGAATTTAACAAAATCATTAATATTTTTATGAAATTTTATTTTATTTATATATTTATATTTCATATTTATGTTCCCACTATTTTGGACATCCATTTATAATTAAATATCTAAATATTTAAATATTTTTATATGTTTCATAATAGTTTTCTGTTTTATTAATTACAAATTATCAAACACATTAGGTTTCAATAAAAAAATAGTTAAACATTAATGGGTGATTTACATTTTGTTATAGAATATATTATGAAATATGATCCACCATTCATGGGTAAATCCACAATACCTTATTTTGACCATATCCAAGGGGTATATACTGTTAAAAATTCTTGTTGAGTGTCCACCCATCTCGAATAATGATAATCATCCACATCACCTTCACATCCCCCACACAATAAATTTATTTTTCTAAAGATAATTTATATGAACATCATGTATCTAAATTATTATTATTTCAGGATATGTAAGGATATTAATATGATCATCTTTAACCAAATAAAACTATTTTATTGACATGCCTTTTTTCTCCAACCATAAAACAAGGTTCCCTCAATTATAATATTAAATTACCACATTGAATATTTGTTAAGATATAATATTCTCACTAACACAAATTTCCAAATCCAACTATATTTTTCTGATCGAATATTCACATTGTGCTCAATGTTTTCCATGTACTTTGATAATTCCATCATAATCTTCCATGTACGTAAACAATACATATCTCATGTTGTTTAAAATAAACTCTGTGTTGATCTGTAATGTTAATTGAAGTATGTGTACTGACATCAAAATAATATATTTCTCTTATAAATAGTAATTATAATCGGCATCCACTACCCCTCTTTGTTTTATATAAGAAATGAATTATTATTTTTATGATTAAGTGTACCAATCAAAATATTAATATCCAATTCTAATATGATACAGTTTTTTATTTATGTGATTGAATCTCAAAAGACACTAAATTTACATTTCTATTGAATTTATCTATTTATTAATAGAATATACATTCATGGTAATGATATCAATGATTATATAGGCATGTACTATATAAAGATATTTTTTCAAATTACTGGAACAAAAAAATAAACCACCCAACCCTTTAATAGTCCATTAATTACAATCTTAATGTAAGTATATTAATATATGAAATTATTCATGAATCTCATTCAAGAAATATTTAACTTGGTATTTTAGTATAACAGTCACATTGATTTTTAATGTGGATTTCCCTATGTAATGATAAATTTTCATTTTTTTATTTCCATTCCCAATTACAGATTAAATTATAATTTTTTTTATTATTTACAGGAATATAGGAATAAATGTATATTATTAATTAAAATTATGTGATTTTATTAAGGATATAATTTATGAAATGGTTTTGATATTTTCACAAACCCTTCTACATTTTAATAAACTGTATCCACTTAAATTTTTTTAATCAAACTCTATAAAAGTACACTATACACCCACTCTTTCCTAAAAAACAATCAAAACCTTAGTATAATTATTTTTCATCCCATAAGAGTTATTTAATTTCTCGAAAACCACTAATAAATTAAACATAATCAAATATAATATAAAACTAAAAAATACCATTCAAATAAAATATAAATAGTTAAAATATATGAACACAGGTTACATACATGTATTACAACAATATTATTAATATAAATATCCAAAAAATAATACCTAAAATAATTGAGGTATTGATTCTTATGATGATTAATTGTATAATACCATAAAATAAAAATATAATACATATTCATTATTTCATTACTCATAATGTTCCCTAAAATCCCTCGCAACATATATAATTGCACATAATACCATAAGTATATACCTAATGTATAAGAGTTATCCTATATTCCATGTATTTAAGAATTCACTGTAATAAAGAAAAAATATTTCATTCAAGAGGAATTACATAATCTTATTGAAGTCTAATATCATATATGATCTTATTAAAACATTGATTAAAGGAGGTGTATAATGCCCCGACCTTAATATTTACATAATCTTGAGTTTTATTGAAAAAAATATTTCTATAATAATGAGGGTATTTCCAAGTTTATTTTCTTTTATAATTGTGTTATAATTCATATAAAACATTCCACTTTCCTGTAAAAAGGATACTTATAAAATTGTATCCATTTATTTTATAATATATATCATCTAAAATAAACCAAGATTTATTTTTCATTAAAAAAATCTTAACTATAAACATTACTTCTTTATTTATCTTAAAAATAATTATACCATTTGGAAAATATTTTAAAAGAATTCATTATTAGAACATGATTCCCAAGGGAAACACCAAGTCCGATGACTTTAAGTCTTCTGAAAAAATGTAACCCATAATAAAAATTTATAGGGTAATAATTTTCAATATTTATATAATGAAAATAAAAACCCTTCGAAACATTATTATTTCTTAGCCTTTTGATTAATCATATTATTACAAAAATATTATCATTAATAGATAAAAAATAACGGTAACTTGGGATATCATTATACATGTCACCCATATAAATTGAATGAGAATGTGGTTGATTTCCATATCTGTCCTTATAAAAATAGAATAAACATAAAGACTAATTACATACCAAATGAATTGGAGTCCATAATTAAACCACCCATCATTGGTTTCTTACGAAAATACCCATCAAAGAGATTTGTACCATTATATAATCATAACACAAAAAATATTGATATTTTCAACATTTCCCTCTAAAAATACTATTTTTAATAACAAAAAATCATTTCTAGATATTAAGACAAGTAATCTATATTCAATTAAAAAATACCATGAATAATAAAAATGGGATTATTTTCTTTTAAAAATGATGTCTTATTATTGAATCTAGATAGAAAATAATATTCATGGCAGTGTAGATGTTAGTGTCGTCCTCTATGTTAAAAAACATTCATTTTTTAATGTTAATGATTGTAAAATTATCTATATAGAGAACATTAAAATTTTAGTTTTTGTATTTTTTAATGAAATTAATATTCAGTGATTTTGTTTATATTCCTCCTAAAAGAGGGTGATATATAGAATCAATATATGATTCCATAAAAGTAGATTGAGATGAAGTCCCTTACCTTGAGTTAGATTTGTAATTAATGTTCAATATAGTAATAAATAAATAATATAGGATAATTATTTACTTTATTTAGAACAATTTTCATGTTTTTATTTCCTTTTATATCCTCCATTTCCATTTTATAATATTTACTTAATTATTTATGTTCACATCAGATTATTTTATGATATTTAGAACATGAGTCCAAAATGGATTTCATAAGATATCAAAATTCAAATGAAGTCATTAGTACGCATAATAAAAATAATATTCATGAAGTAATAATCACTTTTATTTGTAGTATTTCTAAACCATTTTTGTATGGTTATGAAAAATGAACAACATTATATTCCTAGAGATGATATTCCTTGCGTACACAAGAGTAATGTTTTCATTCTTCAACAATAATTATGGAAATAAGGTAATAATTATATTATAATTCAGGATTTATAATTTTATAATTAATTACATATTAATAATTTAAATATAGTTATGCATATCATTCATGTGATGTTGTGAAGAAAAATGAATGACATCTCTTTGTCATGGTGATAATTTAAATATATGCACAAATGTTATTATCATTTTCATGATCATGGAATGGTTAGAATGTAAATTGTAAATTTTTATTTAAAAATGATAAATATAGCATGAATATAATATATAAAAATTTATTCCATCATTATAATTAATCATGAGAGACCGTGATGGAAAACAAATTATATTAATTCATGAGGTGGTATTCATCCATACACACAAACTGTTAATTATTTTATCATTTGATGGAAGTGGATATGAATTTAGGTGATGATATCAACATAATAAGAACTATGTATATTAAGGATAATGAATTTATTATTCCATCATGTTTTAAAAATATATTATGTAAGTGGAAGAAAAATTAAAATATAAATACTTGATTAAAACAAAAATTCTTCTTCAGTGATCTCTTTTGATTAATAGTGTATCATCTCTAAAGAGGATGTCATGCCACAAATAAGGCCCCTATAATGAGGATAAGGATTCTAGGAATTGATCTAGGAAGATCATTACAAATTTAAATAGGTTTTTCTGTGTGATTAAAGGGAATAAAATGATCCCTTTTATGAGCGAGGGGAGGGAACTCTTGGAATGATTAAAAATATTATATTAATTTTTATTAATTTTCTAATCCAAATTCCACAAAAAAATTATTTTTTTAGAATATAAAATTATCTAGTACATTTAAATTCATCCAATGGAAATTATATATTTTTTTTCTTTTTTTAATCCTTATCATTTTGCTTTAATAGTTATATAAAATTGTAAACTGTTACATTGAAAATTTGTATTTTCACTCATTAGGGGTAAATATAGTTATGATATAATATCAGAAAATCCCTAAAAGGATAATTGATAAAAAATTTGACTTATCCCAAAAAATTTACAAATTTTTTGTTCTTTATTAATTTTATATCATTTAATAGAAAATTATTTATTTTACAATGACGGTAGTGTTAATATTGAAAACAATCAATAATTATCTTATTAAATATATTAATAATTCAAGATTTCATCAAACCAACTATTATAAATTATATAAAAATTTTATTAATCCATAAAACACATGGAAAAATTAGGTTATATCAAATTATATTTATTTAAAAAATTACTATCATTTACATCATTCTCCCATTAATTGAACAATTACTATATCATTATTGTGTCACTATTTATGGTTATTATTTTATAAATAAAATTATAAATAAATTTTTATAATCAATATAAACATTTTATCCTTCTAAATTATTTTTATTGTCAAACATATACTTTATGTAACCCTGTATTACAAATTTTTCAATTGTTGAATAAAAAACTATGATAAAACTGACATTCCATAGAATATAAAATCACAAAGGTTATATTCAATTCAAAAAATCCATAAATCTTTTTATAAGTCATATTTGATGCCCAATATTAATAAATAATCATAAATTAATATTATTACATATTTAGGTGGAATTTTAATATTTTTAAAACTTTTTTTAGCTTTACATGCTGGATTTACCATTAAAATCGTAATAAAAGGTGTACTAAAGTAAATATTCATATCGTCACAAAATAAATGGAAATTATAATCAAATATTAGAACATATGAATCAAAATAATGAATCCATTTTTTAAAATTCCTAACATAGAAGCTTCATATATTAACTAAAAATTAATCATGTGGATATAACTATAAATCATGTTTATAAGTAAAAATGATCATAAGATCACCATGTTTTTTATACCCAATTTAAATGCTAAATTTAATTTAATCAATTTAATTGGATTAGGAGATAAAAAAATACCAAATTATACTTTAAAGCAATTCATATATGTAACATAATACTGTATATAAATTTTCTGAAAAAGTAGTCTATAATTAATATGTCGAATGTTTTTACTAATCACCAAAAAATTAATATTATCTAATAAATATAAAAAATTCAACCAAAGTGTGTTTGAATATAAATATTTAAATTAATATGATAATTTTTACAAAGAGAATTTATATGAGTGTTATAAAATATATTTTAAACAAATTGGACCATCAAAAGGTGACAAAAGTGCCTATTCTGAAAAATACTTATTTTATTTGTATAATTAATTTTTTTTAATATCTAATGTCACAAAAAATTACAATAATATTTAAAATAATTTTAATTAATCTTATATATATCATTAATAATTCAATAATAGTGATTTATTTATTTGTTTGTTTAAAACCCACATTTTCATAATTAAATATATTTTCATAAAAACATATTATTTTATATTTAAATCGTTTTCAAATTAATTAATAATTAATTTGTTAAATATTTCATTATTTATAATAGAGTAAGGAATATTTTTATTATTTAATTAAAAATATTCATTACCACTATTATATAAAATATTATATAATGGTAACATTTAAATAAAAAAATTTAATTGATCATTTAAAATTTATTTCGAATATCATATGTGCTATGCAATATAGTCATTAAATGGTTAAAAAAACTCTTAATTATTCATTATACCACAACATAATAAATTCCACCCTCCAAATTTGAACTCAAGATCGAAGACTATGAGTTTAACATTTCAAAATACCTTTTTTTAAATCCCTTTTTAAAGAAAAAGGATTTCAGAAACAACCTATTTCAAAAAAAACCCATATAATATAGTCACCTAATATAACACATAATAGGGATCAATTTGTGAAAATATTTTAATATTAGTGAATACTAACTATCAATTTATGATGTAGAGTGTTTAAGAACATGTTCATGATAAGTTTAACTATCAGAGAACCATAAATCATTGAAGGGTTAGAACTTCCTTGATTAATGTAAAATGATATCTTTTTTATTTAATAACCATTTTAATGAGTTAAGGTATTATTTCATTACATGGATTCTGAATATAAGTACATTTATTGCATGAAATTTATTGTTTCTTAATTTAATAAAATTTATCATCTTCAATGTATATCTTATACCTCGCATTTTTCATACCAACCAACTATTCATCGATTTTATAATTCCTAAAGCCTTTCAAATTTTGAAATATGACATTTTATAACCCTTTTATTTGAAAAATTAATTCCCTAAAGAATGAATGGTGCACCTATATCATGGTGTCCACCCAGTATCATCATTATTTAATTCACAATGATATATTTACCATTCATTGCAACAATGATTTCATATTTTTAAAAGTATATTTCTTCTTTTCGTTATATACACGTTGGAAAACTTTTGTGGTATGGGTGTTTATAGGGAAATAATTTTGGAAGTAATTTTTTATAACCTATAATTTGAAAACATTGGTTAAAACATAATTTTTATAATATATTCATATCAAGATTATTTTGAAAAATTTCATCAAGAGTACTTTTAAAATAACTTAAGTATGTGATAAATGTCAATGAATTCACATCAAATATAAAATTGATATGAAATGATTTCTAACTTTGATGATTTTTTTAAAATCAAAATATGCATCAAAATCATCTGTTAAAGTAAAATATCTAAAGATTCATTGATAATATATACCATTTCTGAAAATATAATAATATTGGGATTATATGATTTGATTAAAATAAACCCATGAACTATGGTGGTATTGAGGTATAGAAGAGTCATTTTATATTTTATATAACATTTTAAAAGCTAGTTGAATATTAGAAAAAATATCATAATCATCCGGAAATGACATTGCAATAATTTTTTAAATCAAGTCATCGGGATGAGATTAATTTTTTGTTGAGATCCTCCTCCTTCCATTTGCAACTTACATTCTCTGATCTAGAAATGATATAGAGAAATGATTTAATTAATATAATATATATAGAAAATTATAATATGATTAAACAAAATTCATGATCTCTTGTGTTTCTAAACAATTCCTACGATACCAACTATAAGGCATCAGCCTTAATCATTACATAATCATGAGCTTTATTTAAGAAATTTTTTTCATTCACATTTAAAATCATATCAAGATTATATTTATATAGAATTAGGTCAATATAAAATGCTCATAATAATATGATACTTTTAAAAATAGTATCCATTTCATTCATAATATAAATCTTTTTATATAAAAATTGTTTTTTATTTGATGAAAAATATTTAAAAAATTCATCTTGACCTCCTTCTTTCTATAAACCATTCTTATAGTCTATGAAAAAATGATTAAAACCTCAGATAAAAAAATAATTTTATTAAGGGTTACATAATGAATAAAAATTTCTAGTCTTGTGATATCTTGAAACAGAGGAAAATTTATAATAAATTAATAATTTTAACCATTAAATGGAGTAAAATAATTACTTTTGAAGATAAACTCATTAGTTAAATTTTTTGTATCATAATATCTCCCAGTAAGTATATAAAATAGATAACTATATATTGGTACATAATTATACTTTTCATTCTTATCAATGGAATGACCATATAGTAAAATTCCATGCAAGTCACTTATACTAATGGGGTATACATAAATCTGACACATATACCAAATGAATTAGAGATTATTAATTGACCCCCTTCCTTGGATTATCACTGAACTACCCATCCTTGGTTTATCACATGACCACCTAACAAATTTCAATGTACCATTGTATAATCGAATAACAAATGATATGGAAATTTCAAGCATTTCACTTTTAAAATTTCATTTTCAATTAAAATATTTCAATTAAATATATTCAAATTATAAATATACTTTCTAAACCATTTTAAATATTATAATACACAGAAAAGGAAAAATGGTATTTTATCCTTTTAAAACATTATGGATTGAAGAGGAATAGAAATAGCCAATAATTTTCATGAGGACAAATAATTCATTTTCTTTATATACATTAACAAAAGAATAATCCTTTTTTTTCATTTGTGAAGAATGTCTAAAAATTTGTATAGAAAAACAATTATTCTTTTTTTCAATACTTTTTATTGAAATTCATTTTAAAATGTTATGATCATATACATCATAAAATATGTTGGTATATAACATCAAAATATTCCTAAATGAAACAAGATTGAGTTGATTTCCAATATCTCAAGCCTGATTGATCACATATGTTATTTATCAACAATATTAATTATCATAGGTTCATTAAATTCATTATTTATATCTTTTTCATTTTTATTATGTCATTTTTTACCACTTATTACCATGATATAATAGTTACATCATTATTTATGTTCACATCATGAGTTTTGATGTTATTCGGAACATGATTCCAAAATGACCTTTGTAGGTTATGTAATGTAAAATGTGAACATTAGTCTACAATATATACAATAATATTCATGAAATAATAATAAATTTTTTATTTATAAATTATTATTTTAAATAAAAATATTTATATAAAGTTATGAAAAATGAATATGTAGTTCGCCACAAACTCAGTAGGTTGTACGTACACTAGAGTAACATTTTCATATTCCAAAAACAACTAATAAAATAAGTTATACATTATATTTTATTTAATGAATTATTATAATATCATTAATATCATTATAATAATTTTTATATACAAATACATATAATTCATGTTTTGTGGTGTTGAAAAAGAAATCACATCGCTTCGTGTGGCGATAGTTCACACATACGTACAAACGATGTTAAAATTTTTAATTACATACAGAGGTAAGAAAATAAATGATAAATCATTAATTAATATCCAATATAAACAATAATTCCACAATTATAACCAATCATGGGAGGTTGTGATAGAAAATAAATTATATTAGTTCTTGAGGTGGTATTCCATTATACACATTAACAATTATTAATTTTCTTATTTGATGGAAGTGGATATGGTTTTAGGTAATGATAATAACATGATAATAAATTAATATATTTTGGGTACTCGGGTTGTTAATTCATCATTTTTGTAGAATACTTGAACGAATTTGAATAATAAAAAAAACAAAAAGTTCATTATTGAATCAATAACTCTATTTAAGAGAATATCCTTGAATGAACACCATAACAACTATAAAGGGGATGTTATACCTAAAATAAGGCCTCTAGAATTTAAATATGTATATTATGAAGAGAATATGAATGATCATTGACAAAAAAAAATGTATTTTTAAGTGTAAATAAGAGAGATGATGAGAATCTCATTTATAGGATAGGGGAGAAGAAGTATTGGTATTGTAGAAAATATTAAATTAATATAAAATAATTTTCCTTTTAAAAATGTCTCTAAACTGATTTATTTATATTATATTGTTATTTGGGGGGAACCTTCATTCATATAAAGTAATGTATATATGTTTAGACTATTTTTAATCCTTATCATTTAACATAAACCCTAATTTATCCACTACAACTCTAACTGTGACAATTAGTATATTCACTCATTAAGGGTCATTATGATTCTTATAAAATTATAAAAGTACCAAAAATGTGTAATTTATAATATTTTAAGTATTATAACAAAAAGTTTGATGAATTCTATATTTTTATTAAATTTATATCATTTAAAATATATTTTTTAAAAAAATTAAAAATATCAATTTTAACACCATTCAATACGTGAATTTTTAAAAAAATCATCAATACATGATATCATCAAAACTGACGCTGATAAATAATCTATAACATGACAAATTAATAAATAAAAGTCTACAATGACATCAACTATATATAATTTTAATTCTTTCAATATTTTTAATATCATTTTTATGATTTTTCCATCAACTAAAAAATTGCTACATCATCATTGTGTCACTATTTATGGTAATTATTTTATCCAAAAAATAATAAATAAGTTTACATGAATTATATAAAAAATTTAGACTTCAAAAATAATATTTATTTTTGATAATATCCCTTATATGACCCAATATTAAAATTATTTCTTTTGTTAAAAATAAAAGTATAAAATATTTATTTTCCTTTGTATATAATTTTACAATGGTTATATTCTCATATAAAAAGAACTAAATGGTCTTATAACCAATAATTTAACTCTTGTGGATGTAAAATACTCATGAAATAAAATAAGGGAAATATTTATTGTAGTTTTATGACATTACTAATATTATTTTTCTATTTAGTTACTGATATAACCTTATCTGTGGTAATAAATTGATTGTCTACCAATACTATTCATATTTTCCAAAACATAAAAGTGACATTTTCACTATCATTTAACCTTATTATTCAATATATATAATCCATTTTTCAAAATTCCAAACACATTATTATTATAAATTAATTAAAAATTAATCCTATTGATGGAACGATACAACAATTATTTAAAGTAAAAAAATTTAGAAGATCACATTGTTTTTATATCTAATGTAATTGTGAATTGGTTCAGAGTGACCTATATTTTATTAACTAATTAAAACATGATCTAATTATACTATAAATCCATAAAAATATATACTTTAATTACATAAATAAATTTGATGACCGAATAGTTTTCAATTAAAATACATTAATTTTTTACTATTCACTAAAAATAAAACCTAATCATACATTCATAATTTAATAAATAATATATAATCACGAATATATATTTCAAATGAATAAAAATTTAATTTAAATATTTGGAGTTTTAAAAAGAGAAATGAACCTCTTAATTGATGTTGTTTAAAATTAATGATTAATTTCTAAAAAAGTAATATAATCCGGTTGTCTATAGAGCCATTAATTAAAATCAATTCTAGTCCCTATAATAGTTGTTTTTAAATAACACTTTATGAAATAAAGAAACCTATTATAAAATAGAAATTTTCCATTTGATATTATTTTAGACAAAGAAAAAATTCAGATTAGAACCTGTATGATATGAATATACGATGTAAATAATGATAAAATAATTTAATTATATATTTATGGAAATAATATAAAGAATATAAAAGAGCATAATTTTATGAACACGGAGAATTTACTTGTAAATGGATATATATAATACTTGATATTAATAAGTGGGTGGTTTTGGAGTTTCATTACCATGGGTCCTGACTCTCCCGATGTATACATTTGACCACATAAAAAAATCTAATTTGTTTAAAAGAATTTTTTCAAATTATTTTCTATTTCTAATATATTTATTATTATTCGTTTATAATTTTTTTCTAATGGAATTATGTTCATTTATTTATTTTGATGGTATTTTATTTCATGGATATATGGATACATTGATTTATTGATGCTGATAGAAGATTTTCTAAAACTAATAAATAACTCCAATTATGTGATTATATGATATTAATTTCCATCTAGAATTTGAAAAGATTCTAAATTTTTATAAAATTATTTAAGTTGGGATTGTTTTTCTTGAATAAATGTTATCATTTAATTATTTATTCAATTATGTTGTCTTTGGACATTATGAACATAATTTGTTTTATTTTATTGTATAGTTCATTATCAGTTACATAATATAAATAATAATATAATATAATTATTATATTTATTCTAAAACATAAAATGGTTTATTTTGACAAGAAATGAATATTGTAATAGTTATTTTATAACATCATCTATATATGTAGTTAAAACATTCCACAACGGGGAGAATGTCATAAAAAACAATAAAAATGAATATTGTAAATTAAATAATGATATAATTTATATTTTAGTAGAGAAATATTGATAAATTTATTTTTAATCTCTTTTTTATGAAAATAATATTGAGCATGTCAATGAAATTATAAAAATAATTTAATAAGTGTGTCAAAAAATAAACATGTAATATCACATGGATGTGTCTCCATTATACTATACCTCAATAATTCTTTTAGATATTATTTTCTAGTACCAAACCATGTGATAAGTTTCTAAGAGTTGTTATGATTTTTTAGGAACAGTTTTATGTTTTGAAAAATCCATTTTCTATTTTATAGATATTTTTTTCTGAATATTTATTTTTGATGTTTTATAATTAAATACCATCATTAATGTAGATGTTCGAAGAAGGATTATTAGAAGAACGTCTCAACATCCTAATACACTTTATTATACCATAGGATTACCCTGTATAGATATTTGATATAAGGCCCCAGCCTTAAACATTACATAATCTTTAATTAAATGAATAATTCACATTGAGTATCATTTCAGGTTTAGAGTTTTAGAAAATTAGGTCATAACTATTACATCTCAAATATTACAAAGTAGACACATCTACTTAGTTTCCATTTTTTTCAAAAAATAAAAACTCTTGAACAAAAGAGTCTTGTCTAGTTCCTTGTTTTATACAGCCTGAAATTTCCTTGATCCCAACCTTGACCCTATCTATTCCACTTTCTGTCTTGTGAAAAAACATTTCAAAAACCTTGGATGAGAATAAAAAGCTCAGTAAGGGTTATAACAATACAGAAAGAAAAATTTAGACCACACATACATAACAATCAATGAAATCATACTTTACTCATAAAACATAAGCACTATAACATACCTCATTAAATCATATGATTTATGAATAACTCATAGAATTCATAAGACATAAAGGTAACTTGAGGCATTCATAACATTCTTATGTAGGGAGTAACCCTCATGGTTACGTTTGAAATTACCATCACAGTATATTCATTAAATATCTTCGGAGAAACCTTAGCATTTAACCCCTTCGCGTTACCCAATGCATTGGAGAGCTATATCGGGCTCACCCACACTTAGTTTATCACGGAACCACCCGTCTTCATAAACAATCCCAAGGACCATAACATAATCGTATAACATAAAACATGTATAAAGAAAACATATCATTTCCTCATTTCAATCAAAAGATATCAATAACACATTGATATAATAAAAACATTATCAAAACCATTTTCAATACCAGAATAAAAGAAAAGTAAAACATGGTATTTAGTTTTCATTTAAAAAATTTATGGCTTGTAGAGGAATCCCAAACTCAAATAATGGTCACGGCGGTGGACAAGTGATTGTCTCCATATACGTACAACAAAAAATCAATCCCTTTTGTCGTTTAGTAAAACACTATGTATAAAATAGATTTTTTTTGAATAAACGTAATATTTAATGGGGCTTTATACACCGTATAAATGAAAGTTGTGTATAAAATAAAATATGCCTCAACTAAAGGATATTGAGACTATGTCTCATACCACTTAGAAACTTTTAAAAGGGTTTTAAAACATTCATGTCCATATAAATAAATACAAAAAACAATTTTTTAAAACATGGACATGGATGATAAATGTTTAAAAGAATAAATATTTAAAACCATTTAAAACAATGTTTTAATAAAAGTTTCCTTTTCTATTTTGAACATTTAAATTATAAGTCACATAAACATAGAAAATTTTCAAAACATTTAAATGAAATGAGTATAGACATAATTATGGATATATAAAGTAAAAGGGGCTGTATATAGACTTTATAAAAGAATAAAATTTCATATCATTATGAAATTTCTCAATGTGAAGAAATTGAGATGTAATCCCAATCAAGGATCAAGCCATTAGAGCAAGGATAAGGGAATGAAATAATTATTTGTGAAAAATATAAATACATAAAATATAAGTGGATATTCAGTGTAAAAAAATCAGATTTAATACACACATATTCATAGCATGACATAATCCAAAAGTAGAGGTTTAACCCAAATAATTGAAATTGGGTTAAGAAGTTCCCTTACAGAAATTTGACAGCCTAACGACGTTAATGTAAAATTCAGAAAATGAGTTGATGAGATAGAAATGGGTATATCATTATTTGGAAATAATATTTATAGCAACAAGGATATATAATAACATATCCCAACATAACAAGATGTAAATTAGTAGACATAACAAAAAGAAGTCTATTAAAAAAGAGGAGGGTGAAAGAATCCCTTACCGATTTGGGTAACTTTTGAAATGTACACCCCATGAAAGAAGGACCAAACAACGCTATTGTAAATACCAATAAATGATAGTATATTAAACAAAGTGTATAATCATGGTCATTACATACACCACTCAATGGATATAGTGACAAATATAGCATGAATCTCATGGAAATAAAAAGTGAGATAACATATCCCCTTACGAAAATTCAGCATCCTAACAACGCCACTTAAAACATCCAAAAATGGATTGATGATATCAATAAGGGCCTCTCATCATATAAACATAAAATGTACAGTAATTGGAATATATAAGAACATCCCCCAACATAAGAAAGAGGATCTTAAAAGAATTGACATAAAAGAGAGTACTTGAAAAGAAAGAGAGAGGTTGGATCTCTTACCTCGTGTCCAACATGACTCGATCGTTCTTTAATCTCATAAATAATAAACTAGATTTAATTTATACTTTATTAAGTACCTTTATAAGATAATTATTCATTTTATATCACTTATTACCATGTTATGAACATTATGTACTTATGTAATTATTCATTTTATTTTTCCAGTTTTATTACTTATTAACCTGTTATCAAAATTACAATATGACTTATGATCATATTAGACATTTTGTCCTTATTCAGTACATGAGTCAAAAAAAACTATGTATAATGTCAATAGTACAAGTCGTCGAAATTACATAATCTCAAAAATAAAATAATTAAAATAATAATAAAATTTAATCATCAATTATATATTTTTCAATCAAAAAATTCATTTATGGTATGAAAATTGAATAATGTTATAATCAAGGAAATGGTAGGTCGTACATATTCCTAAGTAACGTTTTAATTTTTCATTTATCATTATAGATATAATATATTTATTATTTTATATTTTTATAATGACAATAATTTTATTAAAATCACAGCAATAGTTTAAATATAATTATATATATTATATATGGGATGTGGTTAATCAAAATGATTTGAATCCCTTCATGGAGGTGATAATTCACACGTATGCATGAACGACATTATCAATTGTATGTGCATATAAGGTAAGAACATAATTGAAGTATTATTATTTTAAATTAATAAATATATAATGAGAATCATATATATAAAATTATTCCATAATTATAAACAGTCTTTATTTGTTATAATGAAACATAAACTATATCATTTCATGAGGCGATATTCCACCAAACACACGGATGGAATGTTAATTTCTTTTTTTAAAAAATTGGAGATGGATTTAGGTGAGGATGTTAAGAAAATAATATATAATAATATTTATTATACTAAATTTATTATTTCATGTTTTAATAATATCATTTAAAATATTTGGAAGATGAAATAAAACAAAAACACTTAAAAAATGATACCACTTATTTGGTTGATCACCTTTGACGAATTCCAAAAAACAACTAGGATGGGATTTATTCCTAAAAAAATACTTCAAAAATGTGGATATAAATTCTAGGAAGGGTTTAGGACTGATATTTTCCAAATAAAATGGTAATTTAGGTTTCTATATTAGAGAACAGTTGGTACCTTTTTACAGGAGAGGGGAGGGGAACCCTTCAAAACTTCTAAAATATGAAATTAATATAAAGTAATTTTTCAATAAAAATGACACCAACATGATTTATGTCTTAGATAAAATGAGTATATTTCAAAATCATCTCAAAAAATAATTTTTATTAATGTATTTAGTTTAGTTTAAACCATATATTTTCAGTTTACACTTAATTATTATCCATTTATTTTAATAGTGGCAACATCAATTTAAATATTAAAAGGATATTAATTTTACTTATATAAGGTAAATATACCTTAATATGAAACATAAAAAATATTTATACCATATAATAGTCTCTTTTTTTTCTTAAATTATTTATTTTATTTTTATTTAATTTAATAAATCTGTATTTTTATAAAATATCGTCCTTTTCAATTTGATATTATTCATTTCATTAAATTTAAATAAAATACAAATAGATAAAAAAAATATAGAATATATGTATAATATTCCATATTAACAAAGGAAATTTTTCTATGGAATAAATTATGTAAAATATTATTTATTTTAATATTTTTAATATCATTTATTTGATTCACAATTTAATAAATTTCTTATTAAATCATCATTGTCTAAAAATTAAATTATGTAATTTATCTCCCAAAAATTGTAAAACAATTACCATAATATAGGAATTATAATTATCATTATAATTAATATTTATAGTTGATGTTATCACATGTAAACCCCCATATTAAAATTATTTTCGAATGATGAGACCTGATTATGACATATTTTCCATAACATTAAATTTAATGTTATAAATGTCATAATCACAACCAAATGACTTCAAAAGGAAAAAATTTCTACTCAATAATTTTCTTGGTCAGACATATATCATTAAATACAAATAGTATATGTTTTTTGGTGTCTTCTATTATAATAATATTATTTTAACCTTTAATTACTAGATTTAACGTTAACTGTACTAAATAATATAAAAAAGATGTTATTACCCAAAAAATATATTGATCATATTATATCAAATTTTCTTACTAATTACATCCATGAATTTCCATTATTAAGAATTAAATTCAAATTTTTGTCTAAAATTAATTCAAAATTAATTCTATTGACAGAATGAAAAACGATTATTTTACACGTAAAAACCGTCAAAAGATTGAAATGAGTTTATATCCTATTTAAATGTGAAATTACATCTAATAGACAAATCATATTAAATGATAAAAAATTAATTTATATATCTCTTAACTCCATTTAAAGAGATAATCAGAAAATATTATTAAATTAGAAGAATTTTTAAATTTGAATTAAAAATACCTTATTTTTTCACTTTCTCAAAAAAAAATTAAAGTGAATTTTGATGTCCTTACAATATAAAATATGTTTATTAATTCAAATGTAACATATGAATGTGATAAGAAACTAGATTTACAAATTGTTCCACATTAAAAGGCGGTAAAACTAAATTTTAAAAACATTAGAGTGTGTTTTGTTTGAAATTTGATTTATTCCCATTTTATGCACCAAAAATTTATTAAAAGAAATTATAAACATTAAATAAACATGTGTAAAAATAATATAATTATTTTTCATTCTATCAAATACAATGACTAAGAGATTAAAACCATTTAAAACAATAATAATACTAATGTATTATTTTTTGGTATACCTTAGTCTTATGTGGTATGTAAGATTTCAGAGAAACCCATTGTCTTGTGTACGTTATGCTATTAGACATAGAGTCCCATTAAAATTAAAGCTACTATCTAATTCATAAATATTAATAAATTTGAAAATTTTTATTCCATACTAGCCTGGGATGTTACAACACACATCAGCATCTATAAAAATGTGTGCCATTAAAAAATCATTCTTAAACATATATTAATGAACATTAAAATTCATTGGATATAAAAACTAAAATTTTCTGATATAATTTAAATAATAATAACATATTTATGGAGATTAAAACATCACATCAAAAAATATACATCTTATCGGGTAAATGATAGAGAAAATAAGACATTTTATAAAAACACATTTAATATATTAATGTTCGAAAACAATTTTTTTGAATGTAAAGAGATTAATTTCAAAAACCATATTAATAATATTTATAAATAAAATATTCTTTTGAATATATAATTTTTATCAAACTAAAACATTGATTAGATAATAAAACATTTTTCAATGGATATTAAATATTTTCGAACATATTAAGGTAACCATTTTGAAAACCCACATTATTAAAATGATGGAGAAAACATCACATTTAAATGAATAAAGAGGAGAAAATGGGATTGTTAAAGTTAAAAAAATCAATATTCCAAAAGGTATATGAGAAAAATGGGGAGATGTAATAAAAATATATATAATAAAATACATTAAAATGATAATTTTTTATAACAAAAACACATTTTCATGAAACAATAGAATCATAAAGAGAAAATAATTTTGTGTAAGAAAATCCTGTCAACATAAAATAATGTGAAAAATAATTATAAATTCATAGTATGTTATAATAGATAAATTATGAAGGAAAATAGTTAATTAATTGTAATAATGGCACCCGATAAATATTTTATTCATGAAGACCCCCATACATCCATTGTAGTAGTTGAATCAAACCCCAATGAAATGTATAAAGTTACATAGATTATTGAATATCATGAAATAAAATAAGATCACGATTGAGAATGAAAATATTCTAGTATTTATTATAATAAAATTAAAACATGTTGTATATCTTAAACATGTCTCACGAGATTCAAATATATAAAAATGAAACATGCACGTCACTTCCATTCTTATATGAATTCACTATATGGTCATATACAAAAAACATAAATATAATAATAAAAGATTTATTATCCATATTGATACCTAAAAAATTAGCTAACATCATATAGAATCATTATTTATATATATATTTGTTAGTCTGTGTCTATTTTGACACGTAGTATGTTTACACTTTTTACCATTTTTGTAGTCTCATAGAAGAATTTTTGGTATTCAATCTTCTTAAAATTTTAATCATTCTAATTTAATAATTTTCAATTTAATAATTCACTTATAATTTTTTTTATATACTTAAATTTATTTTCAAGGTTATATTAGTCTTTAATCTGTAAGATGGAAATAACAACACACATTTCTCAAATATTTTAACCACTAATGGGTGTTATATAATTAATAAGTAAAATATAGATGCATCCATCCCATAAAAATTTGTTAGATATATATTTATATCATATCATATGAATAATTAATTTTTAATAACCACCCATGATATAATTTCATAGAATCATTCTAATTGTTTTCCAAACTGACCCAATCATGAACATACAATGAATAATGATTATTATTGGATTATTTAGAATAATATAATTAAAAACAATATAAATTATATAATTTAACGTTTTTTAATATATATATATATATATTATATTTATAATTTAATTATTATGTGCTCTAATGGATCTAAAAATATTACAAAATATGAATTTATGATTTTTCTCCACATATTCTTATTTTAATATATTCAATTTTTGATAATATATTTTATAATATTATTAAAAGTCTTGAAAATATTTTTCACCTGAATACTAATGATATCATAATGTTAATACTTATCCCTTAAAAACATTTAAATTATCATCCATTTAATTCAATGATGAATATAAAAAATTAAATCAATTGTTTCATGGAGACGGTTGCCTACTTATACACGTGGTTAAGAAATTTCAATTTACATAAAAAAATGAAAAAGATTAAAATGATTTATATTTCAAAAAACTAATATATACAAAAAATATCATAATTAAATATTAATTTCATTATTAATCCCATCATTAATTTTTTTTTAGTAAAAAGGTAAATTTTTTCTTGGAGGATGTAGTCCTCACAATAACTGAATAAAATTTTTTCATAATTGAAAATGGGAGGTTGGTTAAAACCATATTTATAATTTTTATAACAAAAATTTATAAGAGAGATACTAATTTTATCATTATAATAAGGTGAAAATAATATTTATGAAGAATAAAATCACAAGAAATAGAATAAATAAAGAGTTGTCAGGAACTTTTGGATTACATCTAGGATTATCTCCATTAAAAGTTAATTAAAATATTCAAAGATAATATTTTTAGAATACTAAAAAATCATTATGTTCTAATGGATTGTGTAAAAATAATATTAGGGGGTGTTTGGGACGAATAAAAGTTGTTTTTAATTAGTGGATGTGGGGAGTGGAGTTCACCTTTTATAAGTTAATAGGAGTGTAATTTTTGTACACAAGGAAGAAGTTTCCATAATGGGAAGTCACTCATAATGAAAATGGATCCATAATTTATAAATAATGTATTTGGTAAGAGATATGGTGGGTCAAAAATTACATCACTCAATTAAAAACATTTTATAAACATTTTTGTCTATTTACCTCAATAGATCCTCATTTGTACCATTATAGGTTTTACCACCATAACATGTTTATAAATTGGTAATTTATATGTAATTCTAAAAATATAATTATTCATTAATTTAAAATTACAATTATTTATTATAAATTTAAAATCCATTCTTTATATTTTAAAATAGATAAAAATTTATTTAATAATATTTAATATATATTTATTAAAAACAATTTTTTAATATATCTTTTATTATAAAATGTAATATATTGGTTTATAAATTTAACACAATATTATAAAAATTATATATTCACTTATTAAATTCATATTTATTATGATAATTTTGTTTCATAAATATGAAACTCAAACTTATATGTTAATAATTTCATAAAATCCACAATATTTGATAATATTGTATATTGAACTATTCAACATTAGATCAAATATTTTCTAAAAAAAAACCAAAAATCATCACACGATTATATATTTAGTTGTAATATATAAATATATTTTAATTTTTCAAAATTTAATATATAAAATATTAGAATTCAATATTTATATAAATTCAAAAAATATAACGAAGAGTTGATCATATTGAAAAATGGATTTTTTTTATAGTAAAATATTCATTATTCTTATTTCATACCATTTTATAATTAATTTATTAAAAATAAATTATCTATATTATCAATATAATGTATTCTTACTTTATTTTAATATTATTAGTTTCTTCACATTAAACAGAAATTTTTGAAAAATATATTCTTAAGAATTACATGTTTTTCTTAGTTGTTTTAGCTATACTAATTTTATTTCATTATAGTTTCATGTTGTATTATTTTCATTGTACCCATATTTCAACAAGTTGTTACTCCTATTCATACACCTTAATTAAACAATAATTTTTTGATGGATATATTTGATGCTAATATTTTTTACAAATAAATCATTGTTTTCAAATAAGTTTTGTGCCTCCATTATAAATTGTTTTAAAAAAATATTAGTTATTTAAGGAATATATATATATATATATATATAATTGGTTTTTATATACCCCCCACTAAATAAATTATATCATCATAATTTCAATTATCACTTTCTATTTAATCTAACAAATGATATCTAATATTTAGACTTATGTTGTGAAATAACTCCTATATTATTATCTATAAACATTTGAAATATATCAATTTCCAACAAAATATTTTTATTTAAATTTTGAGACTTTTCTATAATCACTTGATACATACATCCTTTTTTATTAGTTACCATAACACCTATAATATATTCTATTTTCCAAGAGTGTTCATATAAATCCTTGTTCTAAAAGATGAAGAGAAGCTATCTTTTAATATGAGATGTAATTTTTATATTGCATTGATTACTATTGATTCAATTTTGTGATTACAAATAAATTTATTAAATGTTATTAATTTCCCCAAAAATGGATACTAACTATTTCATGAATCATATACAAAAAACCTTTAATTGTGATATAATTAAATTATATGAGAATATTAAGGAATTAGAGTGTTTATTTGATGCCTTAAGAAAACATCCTATGATTATTGTGGTGATTTGAAGTTGATTCCATTTGGATCATCAAAAATCTAGGGAAAAGGGTGATTATAGATTTTAACTTTATTTTCTAGGACCTAATTTTAGATATTAGGATATCAATGTATTTTACTTGTTTCCTTAGTAATGGAGGTTATGTTTTATTTTCCATGATTGGTTTTGGGTTAGGAAATAATAGTAAAAAATTCCCAATCATCATGAAATAGAGTCATAGAACATTATTCGCCTATATATCAATGATTATATATTTCATCCAGACTCAATAATAATGAGATCTATGGTGAATCCTTCCATACATGAATCACATTCATATTCTTCTGGAATATTGCATTAAGTAATTAACTGGTCATTATTAAAATAAAATAAGTTGAATCATTTATCCTTAATCCTCTTTTAAACATGATCATTACTGAAAATTAATACATCTTATCTTCGGGATGATTAGATTATTGGAAATACTCATGTTGTTAATCATAGAATGAGATATTCGGGTGAGGATAACCAAAAAATTTTAAGGTCGTATTCTATCCCACCTCGTTTCTAATAAATATATTGTAGTTCACATTCATTATTATCATGTTAACTCTTTGATCCATCAATTAATAAGAAAAATTATTAAATCATTAGTTATAAAAATATATCCTAATATAATTATGAAAAATGTTACCTCATAATGTGTTTCTCTTAGAAACTATTAAATAATCATGTAGCTAAACTAAAATTACTTTTATATCAATTTAAAAATATTTATATTGGGTTCCCTCAAAATAATTAATTTAATTCAATAACATAATATATAATTCATAAATTCGAGTAAGATGGATTTTACGAACAAAATCTTATCAAAATGGAGTTTCAGAATAGTTGTGCAGTCTGGCCTTTTTGTCATGAATCCATCGATGATAGACATAATACCCAAAAATCCATTTTCAGGGTTATTACCCATAAATAATTATTTTCTATTAAATGTATAAAATATTAGTATCTATTTGAGAAATTAATTTCATGGAGAACATTTTTATATTAATGTTTCTAAAACATTAGAATATTATCTAGTATATTGAGTAATTCATTATACTTTCATAATGGGTTTTTAAATTTATCTAAACTAATTTAAAAAAATAACTAAACTCTACTCTGATAGCAAAAATGTTTCCCAAGATAAGAATAAAAGAAATAGTATAATAGTATCTGGGATTAAATAACTCTTATCATAAAAATCGTATACTTTAATGACTAAAAGGATCAATGCCAAATAATTTGTGACATATACATCTTATTTTTTTACACTTGTAAAAATTTCCAAAAAAATAATTCTCCTCTACCCATATTTATAGATGTCTCCGACCATATAATTACATTAAAAAAATATTATATGAATTAAAATATATGAGTGATACCATGTGATCAATAAGAGGAAATCATATCATAAAATATAATATCATAAATGTAAAATAGACCAAGAGGATGACATACATATCAAAACAATGTTCAATAAATTTTATAAGATATTAATAAAACATGTTATTGGGACATAATATCATAAAAATATTATTAATTAACCATATAATATATTTAATCTCTAAAAATACATCTCAATTATCTTAAAACATGTGATCATGACATAAAACGTTGTAATACCTTAAAAATATTAAAAAATAATGAATAATGGGATTTCATGAAAATGAAATGCATTTTTTTATTTTGGAAATAATCCATAAATAATGTTGTATTATAGTAAAACTATAATAAAATTATATGTTATGTACAAATATTATTCTATCACATTCACATAAAAACTTGTAAACAAATATTACAATATATCATACATAGTACAAAACTGTTGAAAAATATTCCCATATCACATTCACATAAAAATTGTATGATAATATATTCCAATAAAAAATTAAAATACAATCTTTTCATATCATATAATATAAATCCATAAAGAATGCATTATAGGGTGATATAGGGACCCACTCATAATCACCCATACTTATGTATGCCATTTAAAATTCAGTCATTAAAAATCATATAGACCCTATAAAAATAGAATGGGATTCATTTACCATTCAAAAACATCACATAATAAGAAATTTAGAGATTAGAATATATCAATACACCCATTTCACAAATTGAATAATATCATAATTACAAATAGAGGATAATAAAAAATCACATCAATAAATATAAGCCATATAGTGTAAATAGAAGTGAAAATATGAAATATTTCAATGAAAATATTAAAATGTTTAAGTAATTGAATCATTTGGGGAAGGGAAATAAAATAAATATTAAAATTATATTATAAATTATAATAAATAAATAATCCTTATAAATAAATAAATTTTTTCTAAATAAAATATCTATTGGAAGATAAAAAATTTCATTTTGGAATGGTTGGAAAATTAGTGTGAATATTTAGAGATACCGTATTGAAAATACACATCATTATAAGTTTCAAGAAACCATTCATTTAGAATAAACAAATTGATCTAGAAATTTCATTGCTTATAGAATAACTATTTCAAATAGGTTTATCAAATAATTGGTGTAATGTAAAACCAATGATATGGGAGAAAACAACTTTAAAATTAAAAGGAATTATATTTAACAAAAAATCATTTTCAAAAAATAATAAAATATTTATGGAAGAATAATTCTATTTGAAACATGATTTCCCAAAAAATTAATTTATAAATATAATATAAAATTATCATAAATTATTATAGATCAATTGTGAAATTTATTTGTATATGAACAGTTATAATGACCCCATGAAATAATTTATACCATGAAAAAAAAGTTAAGCTCGTTGTCAATATTGAATCATAACCCCAAAAAAGGTTTAAAATTAAATAAAATAGTCATGTCAAAAAATATAGGTGTATATTATTAAAAAAAATATTTCAGTATTTAAAAAATTAAAAATGTAACATGGTTTTCATTATAAACATGTCTTAAAGGATTCATATTTGGGACAAAAAAAACCCTTACAATGATTCCTTAGTTATACAGATATACTCTAGGATCCAGTTTAACAAAAATATATATATTAATAACTATTTGTCTAAAAATATTTATATAAAAACCCAATATTTTATAGTATAAATAATTTCAATTCATTGTATAGCTTATTATGCTTGAAAAATTTATTTTCTTTGAAACGAAACATTATTATCAGTTATTGTCATAACCTAGAAGTTAAAAATCATTTTTCCACTTCTGTGATCTAAATTTCGGAAATTAGAAATACATAGTTGAGTTCAGTAAGATAGTTAGAGTTCGATTAGATCAAATTAATATTTGATAAATAGTAACATAACATTATTCATTGAAATTTTAACCATATTAATAGTAATATACCCATAAAAATAGTAACATGACCCTTATGAATTGTAACATACCCTTATAAATTGTAACATGAATTGTAATGTGCTCTTTTGAATAGTACAATGTCCCTTATGAATAGTAATTAATCCTTTAAAAAACCAACCTCACCAATATAATTAATAGTAGAATTTAGGAACCATATAAATGAGTGTGATGATTTTAACAATTTATAATTATGTGTTGGTATTTTTACGAGTAATAAATAATTAATTAAAATTTTATAATTAATAGATTAATTTAAAAGATAATTCATTTTCAATAAATGTATTCATGAATCAATATTTATTTTTTCCTATGATTATAATATAAATTTATGATACCGTCTTTAATTTTTTGATGTGTCATAAAATCATTTATAATATTTAAATGAAAATTTTTCAAGTCAATGAAGGATTTAATTAAGAAATACAATTGTCCTTTTAAGAAAATTATATACATTAAATGGAGTTCATTTTTGTATTGTAGACATCAAAAAACAGTTTGGGTGAGTTTTTTTATTTTTATGAAATAGATTAGTTTTGGGTGAATAGTAAAAACATACAGTTGTTTATAAAATATGGTATAATTCGTAACATCGTCATTAAATTATTATGATAAAAATTCATTTAAACTATGTAATGAATAAATTATTATATTATTGGTGTGATATTGAACATAATTAATTTAAAACATGAAAAGTATATTTTTTTCTTGATAATTATAGAAACTATTATCAATGTTGATGTAGTGCTGGCGCGGCAGTGACAATGTCAAAAAATGTAATTTATATATAATAATTGACTGCTAAAAATAGTTTTCATGACTTATATATATTAATTAATATTTATTATTTATCTTATTTATTTTTAATTTCTTATTTTAGAGTTATATAAAATGAGTATTTTCCATATGTTTATGCAATGCTTGTGTTGGTCAATAAAAGACCAAATAACAAATTTAACAAGACGAAACTTTATGTATAACAGTGAATATACATAATGAATTAATTCATAATTTTCTCTTGAACCTTATAAATTTAACTTTTTGATAGTATTTTATTTTTAATTTTTATAAAATATCTAACAATAGGGTTTATACAATACTGATGCAGCACTTATCCCAACATAATAAAAATAAATCAAATGTTTTAATAAAACTAATAAGAAATATTAAATAACCAATATTTTGGATAAAACATTTTATAAAATAAATTTCAGACTATTATCATGTTTTGATTCCAATTTGGGATATTTATGACATAAAAGAACCACTTTAAAGCCATTATAATATTTTATTTCTAAATGAAATTATGTTGTCACATTATATTTTTTACTCTTAATATCATTGTTATAAGTGATATAAAATAGGTTTTAATCAAAAAAGATTATATTGATGATATCAAATAAATTTATATTTCTCATAGAATTTTATTTTAAATTTTTAGACAGAAAATTAATTCAATAATGTATTTCAAAAATATGATGCAGTTTTAATTTAATTAAGGAATAAATTAAATTAATGATATTAAATATATTAAAATAAATGTAATAGGATATTTTTTTGTTAATTTAGGTATTAACATGATAAATATGATAATTATAAGAAATAATAAAAAATTGTATTCTAGTTTTAATCCTTATTTTTATGGTCTTAATGCCATAGTTATTAATAGGTTGTATCTTAACAAAATGGGATTTCATGAAAAAATATGATATTAAATAATATATAAATCCCAAATGTTTTGAACAAGACCAAAAAATGATAATATTAATTTAAAAAATGTAATACCTCTTTATTTTACATCCTTTTTAAGTTTTAAAACCAAAAATTGATTTATTGTATTTTAATAATTTGAGTAATTTATATGTTACTCATCTCATAAAATATAATTAACCCCTCCTCCATCCTTTAGAGAAACATTAATTCCAACATTTATAAGGAGAAATTTATTTCTAAATAAAATAACCTAAGCCTCTTAGAATACATAAGTATGTTATTTATTTAGGTAACTCCAATAACCAACGGATTTATAGGGTTGTGCAAGATAAGTCACATCGAGGAAAGAGTAAGTCTTCATTAAACCCTCCATCTTTTCTTATTTCTCCTTCTTATTTTTCGATTCCCTTCAAAACCATATAATCTAAAAATTATTTATGTAGTAATCTAACTTTATATTAGTAATACTTATATAATTCATGTAAAATATATAAGAAATAAATAAAAAAAATTCATGTTGTCATGACAATGTCTTTTTAATGGTCGGTTAACCGCCTATAGAGACATTTCCAAAAATAATTCTATTAACCCCCTATATAGATGGAAGATATACATTATATATAATATATCAATATTTAATAATATTTATTTTATTCTAATGTAATCTATTTAAACTAATTTATAAATTATATTTAATAATATAATGAAATAGGTTCAAGGCAGGGAATTTTTATGTTAAATATGATATAAAATTGTTTCTATTTCCTCAACAGAAAATTAGGAATTATTATCCAATGATTGTAATTGATAATTGTATTATAATATTTCTATAATTAACATAGTTATTATTATTTTAAAAAACATATTTTTTTTATTTTGAAGGTGGAAAAGAGACGCAATTAAAGAGGGCTTTAGGTAAGGGGCCTCTCATTTCACATTTGTTTCTGTAAAATTTCGATTTGTCACCACTTAATTTTAGAATGTGGTTTATGATTACTGCAATTTGGGATATAATATAATTATTCTATTTATATTCATTGTATATATTGAGTCACTTGATGAATATTAACTCTATTTTGTTACACATTATTACGGGAATTTGTCCCAACTACCATTTCATTGTGATTTAATTGGTATTATGCACCAAATCATTCTTTCTTAGTGTATGTATTCACCCTTTATAAACATTTTTCATTTTAAATTATAATTATATTATTTATCCATATTCTTGTTACATGGATACGACTAAAGTCACAATTGTATACAATTTTACATATGTTATTTATTTGGAATGTTTCTTCAACTGTGGATATATTGATGAAACAGTATCCTCTATTCAATAAAGAAATTGAAAACGAAAATTATTCTTGTACTAAATATTTATATAAATACATATTTGGACTAGAAATTCTGGTAGGGTACCCATATATCATCTTGATGCATTGATTGGTCTCATGAGAAAAATCATTTCTCGATGAATCCATCAAGTTTGTTTCCAAAAATCAGACCGGATTCTACGCACATAGTTAAACTACCTCGATGGTATAACGGTTCATGTGATAGATACATGACATCCAAATAATAATCATTCTACTTATTCAGTATTCAATTATTAATTTAATGAGTTTCTCACTATGACAAAATCTATTGCTGTATTTTTTTCTGAGTTTATTGTTGGTGTGTTTTTCTCAAACATTCACCATGCTATATTCATTATTTCTAATTGATTATGATTCACAATTTATTGAATCAAAATTTCATGATATTTAACCATTAATGATCATTTTTTTCACCCCTTTTATTTGTTTTTTCTTCCCCATTTATGAATTATAGATCATGTAACACCCTAAGATTTCATAGTGTGTTACTTCTTCAAAATAATTTTATAACTTTCACTACACGCAACACTGAGTTCAAGTGCACCATGACTTACCAAACTAGCCGTTCAAAAGAGGTTATGAATAGTATTAACTAAATTTTGAACTTTATATAATACTTATAATTATAGAATCCATATTATCAGTTTTTTTAGAAATTATGTAAAACCAATTCATTTTTTAGATAAAAGAAGTATTTTTCAAAAAATGCACTTTTACCAACATTTAATAGTGAACCCTTTTTAAATCCAAAATTTTAAACATTTATATATTCAATTTGACTAAGTAAATTTATTCTTTAGAATGGGGTACCCAAAATTTACAATGTAACACCACTAGCTTCCATGATACACTTCTCTTTAATATAGTAGCATGTGTTGCACACATATTTGAGTTCTAACACACACTATAACCAATCAAACTAGCCATTATGAATAGTAATACATAATTTTTGAAATTTTATAAATTTTTTCTCTCAAAATGGTATTAATTTTTGGATTCAGAATATCAAATTTAGCCTAGGGTGAAATTTTGGTACTTTTTGGAGAACTTTTATATTTTGATGAATAGTGAAAATTACTAAATTTTAATTAAAAACAATTTTATTAATAAAAATAATTAATAGTGAAAATTTATTAATTTGAGTGATTTTAAAGAATATTTAAAATATATTTTTACCATTTAATACAATGTTGTTCATTGGACAAATTTAAAAACTGAACCAGACATAAACAAGTGTCAATCTTTTGATAGTTATTATATCTAAAAAACATGCTTTTGTCTTGACAGCGGGAATTAATTTTAAATAAATTTATGCCACTTCTATGTTTTTAATTTGGAAAATTGGATTCTATATTTGGAATCAAGATATCCAAAATGTGAAAATAGGTAACATTTATTTTTAGACATTTTGAATAATTACTTCGGTAAATATTTTATTTACCATGGTTAAAGGGTATATCCGGTAAATAAGGGTAAAAAATAATATTATAATAACACTAAATTACCCTAAAAAGAGTCCTAACCTTATTTTTGGATACATTTCAGACCATGGGAATCTTTGGGTTGATTTTGGGACCCCATAGAGCCACTTGTAGGTGATAGGGACACTTTATATTAATTAAGTTAAAGTAAATACAAAAAATGACATAAGCTTATATCTTTTAGAAAACCAATTTTTACATAAGGTTAGAAATATTATATTTTCAATTATAAATATTAATTAGAAAGATAAAATTATTTCCTACATAATGGTATTTTATTTATAATTTTTAGACATTGAAAAAGTGAAAATATATATGTCACAATGATGACACAATATTTTCCTTATTAATGAAAGAATCAAATAATTGGTATTATAAATGTTAATATAATATAATTTCAAAGTTATGATGACATACACTAATTTTATTGGTTAATATTCCATGTTATTATTACTTAAATGAATTTTTTTAGAATTAATAAAGTTGTTAAGACTTTAAAAAAAATCAATTATTGAGTAGTATCAAAATTGACAAGAAATGAGTTTATAAAACAAATATTATATTATTAATTTATATTATATTCCTAAAAATAAGAGGTTCATCCAAAGGACATATATAATTATTGGTGTATCAATAATGGACCACTTTGAAGACGCTTGGATGTATATAATAAGTTTATTAACTATATAATATAAAAATACAAAGTGACATGGTAAATGTCAATCTAATTAACTAAGAGTTAAAACTAAAAGATAAGGATAATATAATGAAAAAAACCTTTCTAAAATATATTACATGAAAATATTTAGACCCATACCCACCTTTTACTTTCAATAATCCACTTTGGAGCCATTATAAACAGAATATTAATTTATTATAAATTAATACTTTAAGTTTTCCTAAAGAGCCCCTCCTCCTCCTTATAAAAGGACCCAACTTCCAACCAATTATTCACACCTTAAAAGCCTTTTTTTCATCCAAAACCTGTTCCAATACTCTCTAAAATTCCCTCACTTCAACCTATAGTCCTTATTTTTTTCAGAAAGCCAACATAAGGAACCCTTTTGATCAAATCAAAATGAAGAACCCGAAAAAGAGGTAATGTTTTCACCACCCTCTTTCAAGTTCCTTTCTCCTTCAACTTCTTCATTCTTTGTTATTTATTTTCTAAAATAATAACTCGCATATATCCTATATACTATAATGTTATTATAAATATGGTACAACCGTATTCAGTATTCTATCCATCCTTTGAATGACATGTCATCATACGTGGGTATGTACGGCTTACCATCTCAACGTCATGGTGTAATTGTTATTCAATACATTATTATTTGGATGGGTATAATAATGGTGTGTATTTGATCTAAATAATAAATATAACATTATACAGATTTTGTATATATGATATAACATCCAATTATATATTATTTTAATATCAAAAGAATGATATTTTTGCTCGTGCGTACGTAAGGATTACCGTCTCCAGGACGCGATGAGATTCATTTCCAAGTTCACCTTTCATCAACGATTATAAAAATATATATTACTAATAATTATTTAATATATGACATAATAATTCTACTGGAGATATATATATATATATATATATATATATATGTATTTATGTACTTACATATATCTTATTCACTTACTTCCATTCGATACTATATGAAAATAGAAACAACGTTTATGCCTACGTACGGACTACCGTCTCCATAAACTGTTTATTCCATTTCATATATATGTCTATTATAAATATTTATATTCTAAATATATATGATATATTAATCATTTAGTATATTCTGGATGTATTTAAATCATGATCTAAGTGATATAATCAAGAGTAACATGTTAAAACACGTACGATAAAGAAAGTGATTATTACCCGAAATATTAATTTAACATGGAAATTATAATTAAATGGGTAGAATAAAGTCATAAATGAATCATGTATGATATAATAAATATTAATATGGTTCTGGTATAATTTAATAACATACTATGATCTTCATAAAGGAGGTTAAAGCTACCCTCAACTAAAGGAAAGTACAAGGTAAGGGATTTTCATCTCACTCCTTATTCCCGTGAGATTCTTTCCATATTGCCACTATTACCTTTTTTCGGGTGTATGTACTACCCATAATTGTATTCATTATGTAATACACATTAATTTATGTGTATTTACATATTCATTGTATGATACCTCTTTCATGGGGTGTGTCTTTCGTCGGTTACCAAATTGGTAAGGGTTAATTTCACAATCTTTTTATTATCTGAGGTTGTTTTTACATAAGTATCTACTAGGACATATTTATTATCCATGTCCATGTATTATGAAAGAATTTTCAAAGGTATTCTTTTAAGGGAATATTTACTAAAACATCATTTCAAATGTTTTAAATATATATTCTTCTAAATCTTACTCTTTAATGTCCATGTCTTCAAAATGGTTTTTAGGTTTTATTTATATGGACATGAATGTTTTTAAAATGTTAATTACTTTCAAAAGTTTCAAAGCGGTATGAGAAACTTTGATTCAAAAATGTCTTTAAATAACTTATTTTCTAAATTGTGTGACTTTTAAATGTTTTCTTGAAAAATGGGTGTTTCTCTCAAAGAGTTTTACAATTCATTTTCATCTATGTAAAAATTCATAAATGGATTTTATGCTTATTTGATGTTTATTTGCTATGATACAAAACATCCATATTGTATTGACGTTTTTGTGATATGTTTGACTATAGATATGTTAATTTTATACCATTCATGGTTTTTGGAAAAAGTATTGACATTTAGTATTCTAGTTTTAATACGAATGTTTATGTTATGTTTAAACCTACTCATATGAGGAATGCATTGGACTTAATATGTGATGGGTGGAGCCTGATATAGCACCTCAATGCATCTGTAGGTCTCAAGAGACAAACTAGTGTCTTGGAACGAGGCCTTGAAAAAATCGTATTTGTAGTCTTTGAACGAGGCCTTAGCTTCGTGGTTATGATAGTCTGGCATTATGAATTCCATCATTATGAAAGTGGTTAGTGATATTTCATGTGATTATTAGACTTTCAGAACATCCATGTTGTTGGACTCCTCATGTGTTAATCATGTTTTAATAATCACAAATCTCATTACTGTTAATTAACCTTGATCTTCAGTGCACATCTTACTAATGCTCTTCAAACTCAACAATAGGTGCATATCATGGTTTTATGATAACAAATCTTATGGATGTTAATTACTCTTTACAAGTTTTATGAATAATCACAATTGTCTCATATATTATCTATAATGATTAACCTTAACCCATATTGTGCATATCACTGTCTTAGTCCAAATACAGATTTTGTTGTCTAGGTATGGAGACACCGTGAAGGACACACCGTGACCAGACACCGTGACCGAACACTGTGACCAGACACTGTGACCAAACACCGTGACCAGACACCATAACCAGACACTGTGACCAGTCACCGTGACCAGACACCGTGACCAGACATCGTGACCAGACACCGTGACCACTCACCGTAACCCAGACACCGTGAAAGACTCACCATGACCAAACACTATGATCAGACACCGTGAAGAAGACACTATTTCCATGATCACTATGACACCATTTCTTATGCTTTTGTCAATATTATTTTAAATAATGTTAACGGTCATATTTGTTTTTTTAATGCAATTAATGTTATTTGTTGGCCTGATAGGAAATTGTATCTTGTACCAATGAAAAGGGAATCATTCCTTCTGACAGAGCTCATTGAATAAAAAGAATATTGAGCTGCATTAGAGAGATGACGCGCTCTTGACACGTCTCGACACGTATACTACAACACATGCGAGCTATGTACTGAAGAGAAGAAAAATCCGGAGCACAACTATGAAGAACACATTGCACGATCCTAAAATAAGTTTCATACATGCGATCCTATATTTTCGAAGAACACACGATGAATCATGAGACTATAGAACACAAGATGAACTACGACACTCTGTTTTTTAACAGAAAAACCAGAGAAGGAATCTGAAGTATTCCTACTCAATCCAACGAGTCCAGATCTACATTGACAATCACTAGATCCATTTATAAACTCTACATCTCTGCTTTGTGATTCATTATTTACTATTCGAGAAGTGTGTGTCATCTTTTGTATTCTTACACACACACTGTCTCCTGAACATTAACTAAAGGATCTGCAAATCCTCACTCAAACTATTACATATTTTTTTCCACTGGGATAGTGGTAGAGGTCGTGTGTTACCTAAATAGTTGGTTTACTATTTTTTTGTTTCCCACGAATAATAGTGGTAGAGGTATTGGACCTGGATAGTTTTTGTAAAACTGTTGTTAACCCCGATCCAGGGTGTGGATCAAATTCTTATATATATTTGAGAGGACTAACTCTCAGCTTGAGACTGAAACTCTTGTTATATCTTCTATTTATATTTTATTTAAGTTTAATGTATACAACATATATTATATTTATTCCGCTGCTATTACTTTGAAATACAAAATTATTTTGAACCTACTTTTATAGTTAGATTAGAAAGTGTTTACACTTATTTTAAATCAGTAGATTAGTTTCAAAAGATAGTTTGATCTTGTGGTTAAACTAACGGAGACCTAATAAATCTTTGAGAAGCTAAGTGAACATTTACAATCTGTATAAATTCACTACAGTTTAACTTATTTTATAAATTGGGGGATTTTGACTAGACATTATTTTAACAGAAATTTTAATTGGAACTCAATTCACCCGCCCCCCTCTTGAGTGTCCACTTAGACCAACATTTGGTATCAAAGGATTAGTTTTTTTTCAATGATTTATGAAATACTCTATTTTTCAACTATGATTTTAGTTGCATCTTTAAAGATCTTACATTTCTATTAGATCTAAATTTTTTATCTCTTTAAATTTTCTTTCTAAAATCTAGTTATGGATAATAGACTAGAGGGTGATGATACTAACATGCCACATTTATTCAATGGTACCAACTATGCTTAGTGGAAACTTAAAATAAAAATTCATTTATAAAGCATAGGTTTTGATATTTGGACTGCCATAGAATCAGAATATAAACATACCACTACTGCTAGATCCACTTGGGATGAACCTACAAAGACTACTTACAATAATAATTGTAAAGCCATGATTTCCATGTACTGTGCTTTAGGAGATGAAGAGTTTAACCGATTTTCTACTTGTAAAACTGATTTTTAAATTTTGGATACCTTGGGCGTTTCTCATGAAGGAACAACCAATGTTAAGTAAATGAGATTAAATAATTATAGTATTAAATATGTTAATTTTAAAATGAAAACCGATGAACCTATTTCCGACATGTATCTCAGGTTTAATGAGATAGTCAATACAATTAATTCACTTGGAAATGATGTTCCAGCAAAGGAACAAATTATGAGAATCTTGAGATGTTTACCAGACCGATGGAGAGGCACATCTGTTTCAATCAGCGAGTCATATGACATTGCTGCACTACCTATTAAAGAACTCATTTCTAAGCTTATGATGTATGAGGAAAAACTCAAGGTGAACTAATAAGAAGAAGATGAACCTAGAAGAAAGTCTGTTGTTTTCAAATCTTCAACTTCAAAGAACAAGTATAAGGAGAAACTTCAAGCTATAAACGACAGTTCAAGCAGAGAAGATAGTGAAAGTGCTTCTGATAGTGATGCTGAAATGGCTCACATTTCCAGAAGGTTTAAGAAGTTTTATAGGAAAAAGAAATTATTCATCAAATCAAATTACAAAGGAATGTATGACAATAAGGGACATTGGAAGAAGGGTTGGAAAAAACCAGATAAAATTAATGAAGTTGTCTGTTATGATTGCAAAATAAAAGGACATATTAAAGCAGAATGCCCAATGCTCAAATTCAAGAAGAAATATTATTACAAGGATTGTAAGTACAAAAAGGCTATGAAGGCTACTTAGAGCACTTCTGAGGATTTCTCCATTGAATCTGAAGTTTCTGAAACTGAACACAGAAATAAGGCAAACATGTGTTTCATGATAAACATATCTGAGGTAACATCTGAAACTCCTGCTTTAAATTCGTATTATTCTGGAAATGATACTGACTCTGATAACATGTCAAAATCTGAACTATTTGAATATTTTGATATGTTATAAGAAACCTTAATGAGCTGAAAGACAAATACAAAGGTTTAAAGAAACTGTATTCTTTAACTGTTAAACATAAATCTGATCATGATATTGAAATGGAAAAGAATGCTCAGTTTCTTAATGAAAAAACTGAACTGAAATTATCTAATGAGCAACTCAGAAATGATTTTGAAAAATTCAAAAATGGAAAGGATACACTAACTCAAATTCTTGGAAAGAAAGTTGCACAAAAATACACTACTGGAATAGGCTACAAACCTGGACAGAGACATTTTACTAAGAATAGATTTATTCCTAAATCTGGATAGAATACTGCTAATTCTAGTTCTAGACATTCAAATTATTCAACTAGTTATATTCATAGTTATGGATCTAATAAGGTTTATCTTTCATAGTCTGTTGATTCTACAACTTTTATGAGACCCATAAGACAAATTTGGGTACCAAAAACTTTGATTTCTAACCTGTCTGGACCCAAGAAGTTCTGGGTACCAAAATAATTTTCTATCTAAATCAGTTTTGTAGGAAACCTACTTAAAGAGCTCATGTAGGCAGACCTGGTACTTGGACAGTGGATGTTCAAGACAAATGTCTGGAGAATTCTCATGCTTTAAAAGATTAGTCAGGGTTGATGGAGGTTTTGTCACCTTTGGTGATAATTCTAAAGGGATAATCATCGGCTTAGGCCTGATTGGTAACATTGACTCAGTATTAATTTCTAAAGTCTTATTTATTGATGGACATAAGTATAATATGTTAAGTATTTCTCAGTTATGTGATGATTATTTTAATGTTAACTTTGAAAATCATTTTGCAATGTTTTTAATTCTAAAAATGCTTTAGTATATTCTGCCCTACGAAATGAAAATGTTTATGCTGTTGATTTAAATTCTTTAGCTAAGCAGAATATTACTTGTTTAAATGCTTTTCATAAAGAGTCTTGGATTTGGCACAGAAGATTAGGACACATCAATATACACTCACTTAGAAAACTTACTAGGAAGAACTTAGTTAGAGACCTACCCAAACTTGAGTTTCCAAATGACAAAGTTTCTAATCCTTGTCAAAAGGGAAAGCAACACAAAATCTCTTTCAAACAAAAGAAAGAAGTCTCAACTTCTCAATATCTCGAGTTGGTTCAGATTTATTTTTTTGGACCATCTAGAGATTCTAGATTAAATGGGAAGCACTATGTCTATGAATTAGTAGATGACTTTTCTAGATATACTTTGGTATATTTTCTAGCTCACAAAAATGAAGCTTGTTTATACTTTGTTAAATACTCCAAATATGTAGAAAACCAATGTGGACTTAAGATTAAAACTCTGAGAAGTGATCATGGTCGTGAGTTTGAGAATCCTAAATTTGAATCTTACTGCTCACACAATGGCTATAGTCACAATTTCTATGCCCCTAAGACACATCAACAAAATGGTGTAGTAGAAAGAATGAATAGAACCCTGCAAGAAATTTCTAGAACTATGCTCAATGAGTATGAACTTCCTGTTTATTTCTGGGATGAAGTTGTAAATACAGCTTGTTATATTATCAATAGAGTCTTAATCAAACTTGTTCTTAAGAAGACCCCTTATGAGTTGTGGAACCACAGGAAACCTAAGGTTAAATACTTCAATGTCATTGGATGCAATGTATTTATTCTTAATACCAATGATAATCTTGACAAGTTTGCATCCAAGAGTGATGAAGGAATTTTCCTAGGTTATTCTATCTCTAGTAAAGCCTATAGAGTTTTCAATAAGAGAACCAAGTGTGTGGAAGAATCTTTTCACATCATGTTTGATGAAACTGATCCACATGAGCCTAAAACCTCTCTTGAAAATCTCGAAGATGAACTCTCTATTTTAAACCATAATGATAAAGACAGTGGAACTATAGTTAAAACGTCCAGTTCTGGAAATTTTCCAGAACCTGATTCTGTTGATTCCCAACCTGTTGATGAACCTGAAATTTCTAGCCCATCCTTTACTAGACCAACTAGAATTCTGAAAAATCATCCTTAAGATGTTGTTGTAGGAAATCTTGATAGAGGGACACAGACTAGAGCTTCTCTTTGAAATCAGGTTAAACATCAAGCCTTCTGGTCACAGCTTGAACCTAAAAACATTGATGATACTATTAATGATTAATTTTGGGTAATTGTTATGCAAGATGAAATCAATCAGTTTGAAGGAAATACAGATTGGAATCTTGATGAAAGACCCAAGGACACTTTCACAATAGGAACAAAATGTGTCTTTAGAAATAAAGTAGATGAATCCGGAAACCTAGTTAGAAATAAAGCTAGACTAGTTTCAGAAGGCTATAGTAAAGAAAAATTTATTGACTATGAGTAGACTTTTTCTGCAGTAGCCAGATTAGAAGCTATAAGGATTTTACTTGCTTATGTTGCACATATAAATTTCAAACTATATCAAATGGATGTCAAGAGTGCATTCTTAAATGGATATATTACTGAGGATGTTTTTGTTGAACAACCACCTGGTTTTTCCAACCCTCATTTTCCAAATCATATTTTCAAACTATCAAAAGCTTTATATGGTTTAAATCATGCTCCAAGAGCTTGGTATGATATATTATGCAATTTTCTAATTTCTAAAGGTTTTACAAAAGGAATAGCTGATCCTACGCTTTTTATAAAAAGGATTTCAAAAGAAGTTTTAATAGTACAAATCTATGTTGATGATATTATCTTTGGATCTTCTAAAAATTATTTATGTACTGATTTTTCTAAAATGATGCAAAATTAATTTGAAATGAGTTTAATGGGTGACCTTAAATTCTTTCTTGGTTTTCAAATTTTTCAAAATGATGATGGAATTATTTTAACTCTATGTAAATATACTAGATATCTTTTAAAACATTTTGGATTGGATAGCACACAAAGTAGTGACACTCCCATGAGTACCACCTGTAAGATGGATCTTAATGTAAATGGTAAATTTGTTGATCAAACCACTTATAGAGTAATGATTGGATGTCTACTCCACATGACTGCTAGTCGTCCTGAAATTATATTTAGTGTGTGTATGTGTGCTCGTTTCCAAGAAAACCCTAAAGAGTCACATTAAATTCTATAAAGAGAATTTTCAAATACCTCAAGCATACTCCCAATTTAGGACTGTTCTATCCCAAAGGACAATCTTTTGAACTAGTTAGTTATTCTGATGCTGACTTTGCTGGATGTAAGCTAGATAGAAAAAGAACCTCTGGAACATGTCATCTTTTAGGTAAGTCACTAGTATCATGGTGTAGTAAGAATTTTGCATTGTCAACTGCAGAAGATGAATACATAGCTGTTGGAAGTTGTTGTGCACAAATTTTGTGGATGAAACACACATTACTAGACTATGGATATAAATTCAGACATGTCTCAATAAATTGTGACAACACAAGTGCTATTAATATTTCTAAGAATCCAGTTTCTCATTCTAGGACAAAACATATTGATGTAAGAAATCACTTTTTGAGGGATCATTATAAAAAAGGTGATATCACTTTGGAATTCATCGGTACTGAATATCAACATGGTGATATATTCATTAAACCATTAAATTATGAAATATTATACTACATCATATATGATCTTGGTATGATTAATCATAAATAAATATCTTACTGATCATAATGTTTAATATTTTACTGTACTTTACATTACGGTTTTATAAATATTGTTTCTAAGTTACTGTTTTATGCTCACGGTCTGAGAACTCACTGTCTCACCATGACTATATAAACTGCTCAATGTTTCACCGTGATGACTATAAAATGTCTCACCGTGATGGCTAGTTCTCTGTCTCACCATGAGAAGTATGTTAATTTTTATTTTATTTTTACCTGTATCACAGTAATTTTTATTTCACCGCTATTTGATTTCCTGTGTTTGTGTTTTTATGACGTTTGACATTCCAAAATGATAAAACTTAAGGGTTTAATTCGACTCCTTACCCGAATTCTCTCCAGAACCTTCTCTTCCCTCTCCCCCACCCTTTAGTGAATGCCATGGATAAAGCGTCCATCTTCACCCTCGTCTGAGAAGCGCCACTCTAAGAAACAAAGGAGGATACCGAGGATAGCTCCCGAAGGACCTCTAAACCCAAACCTGGTAAGCTGTACCGTTGTACCTGAAAAAGAGGTTTACCATGTATGGTTGCTGTCTAGCAGATCGTTAGTTTTGAAAGTTTTAAAAGAGCAAGGATGGCTCGAATGGTTCACTGGATAGAATAGACCAATTTACCCGAGGTTTGTATCTCAATTCTATCTGTATGTGAAGTTCTCTTTTGAGTTTGGAGAATGATTTTTGGTGACCAGCTGGATCGATGGTCAGAAGTGCTATTTCTCTTCAATTATATGGGCTTCTTGCCTAAGAATTCCACATGAAAGAGTGTGGGAAGATCACCAGATAGACCCTCCTCCAACAACTGACATCTTTGACCTAGAAACCTCTTTGAAAAATCTAACTGGAAATGGAACCAAGCGAAGGGCCATAGCTGCTGAACTGGATGGGGAGACAAGAATATTGTTCAAGTTTGTTCAGAATTTTGTTAGTCAATGAAAAGGAGATTTTGCTATGATGAAGTATCGGGATGTGTTCCTGATTCACCTTTTGAAAAATGGCCAAAATATCAATTTGTGTAAGTATGTTATCAACCATATCTGTGAGCTGATCAAAGTAACTTCCAAATCCAACTCCATGTTTTATTCAAGGATTATTTCAGCCATCTTAGTCTCAAAAGGAATGGTTTGAACGAATGAAGAAAAATTAGAGGACATTGATTTCTGTCTATCCATGCCTATCATCAGAAGAATGAAGATTAGATTGAATCCCTGGAAAAAGCAATGGGTTAAGGATAGTGATCAACTTTATAAAAGGTTTAATCCTATTGACTATCCAAGAAGGCCTAAGAACCTAGCTGATCCTGGTTTAGAACCAGATGAAGTGGATGAGTACTCAGAAGAAGAAGAACAAGAATAAGTAACAGCTAAAGTTCCACCTAGAGAAGAATCTGTAATACCTCCAATGGAAACAGTTCCTGTTAAAGAAGAAAGGGGTGTTGTCCCTGCTGTTATCCCTGTTGAAATACCTCAAGGAGAGGAAGTTGTTGTTGAAAAGTAAAGGAATGAGGATCCTTCAGTTGTTCTTCATGAGTAAGAAACTCATCCCAATGCTGCAAGGAAATTAGTTTTTCCTGGTTCAGAACAGCAAGCAACCGTTGAGGAAGTTTCTGTTGAAGAGACTATTTCTATTGAGAAAGAAGCAAGTCTGGAAGCTTATCCAGTGGGACAATCAGTTCCTGAGATTATTCCATCTACTGAAGAATTAATGGAAATTGCCTTTCAGCTAGCAAGGCGAGAGTTTGCTGAAGAGATTAGGGATGATCATGTGGATCTTGTCCATGATCCTGAAACTAAATAATCTGAAAGGGATGCACAAGTTGAGGGGGAGGAGACTCGAAATCATGATATTGTGGAAGCTGGATCATGTGAAGCATCTCAACTTCCTATCACATTCTCTATACACTCTCGGTATGAGTTACCAAGCATTAATGAAGTGAATGAGTCACAGAAAGTGACTACAATTGGAATGGATCTTTCTTCTCTGTTTCAACTGAAGTACTTAGCTCATTCAGAACCAGAACCAGAGCCCCAACCTCAATCTGGATCAGAATATGAATCAGAAGATGACTCCGACCCACAACCAGAATCTGAACCTCTACCTTTACCTACATCCTTACTTGATCTTTTCTACTTTGTAACCAAAGATGATCTGAATGTTTTTGGCGAGACTTTGTTAGCTAGTTTTGAGAAAATTGTCTCCACTCAACCCCGCCCAGTGACTCAATTAAGTCAAGAAGATGCATCAATTCTCTTGGAAAATATTATCTTGCATATTCATCCAAGGATGATCTGAGAAATTCAAGAAGTCTGAGTAGAGAATAAACTGTTCAGTGCTGATGTTTCAAATCTGAAAAGTATGGTAGCAAGTTTGCAGAATGAGCTATCTATGAGATCAGAGCCTGCTCCTATTTCTGCCCCTACACCTGCTGCTGTTTCACCTGAGTCTTCTAATTCCCTCCTTGCTAGGGAGATTTTGCCTCAAGTTCATCCATACCTACTATCTTTTGATGAAATGATTGGAAAAAGTCACATGAAGATGCTGGAACGCATGAGAGATCTTGTAGAAACTCTGAATAAGCATACACATGAATACACTGGATGTCTGCAAAAAGTTCTGAAACAGCTCAAAGTTCTAACCGAAACTGTCAAGGCTTCACCTGCTTCTGGTCAGACCTCCAAACCTACTTTGGATGATTCTCTGCTGAGATCCATAATTAAAGAATAATTACAGAATGCCTTCAGTGGCTTGGTTCTATCTTCTATATCAGATGTGATTACGAACAGTGATAGAGCATTGGACTTGGTTAGGATTCATTCAAAGATAGCCAATGATTCTCAACAAGAGATCTTCAAGAAAATATATTTGTATCTTTATAGGATCTTCTCTAAAAGTGACTTGACATATCACTTTAGATATCTTATGGAAAATATGAGAATACCTATGGTGACTCAAGCTTTTAATGCTCATGTTCAGACACTTTTAGAGTTCACCAGATTGTTGGACAGATTTCTGGAGAATAAGGATGATTTTGAAAAGGATTTTCAGTATGGTTGTGAAATCATTACTGATTTCATCAACCTTTTTAAGTCGTATCTTCAAGTGCAGAGTACTGCTATAGTTGCTCCAGCTGATGCACCCCTTAGACCTGGACTACCTACCTTAGCATCAACTACCATGACAATTATCCAAGCCCTTTCTCAGATCCGGCTAGTCATTCTTGACCAACCTAAGCCTAGATCTTCTCCTGCTCCTACTTTGGCTCTATCTATTTTTGAAGGCCTACCCTTACCCTCGTTTTCTACCACTTCTATGCCTTCTTCTACATCAGCACCAGCTCCTGCTACTGATAAAGGCTAGACAAAAATGGGTCCCTTGAGAGTTTACCGACTGTTTTTCCTTTTGATGGGCTGTCATTTCTTCTTTACAGTTTGTAATTCTCCTATACTTTGTATTATGAATCCTTTGATTAGGGATAACTGCCGAGTTTCATTTCTTTTTCCCAACTTTTTTATAATCCAAAAAGGGGGAGAAAAACCTACTGGTATCAGTTCTATAATAGTATAAATGGGGGAGAAAAAATCCAAGTATCTGTTCTATAATGTTTTTGCTATGGTAGTATCTTTAATATTACATGTCTTTTATATTCTGCCTATATATGATTTGTGATCAACAAAAAGGGGGAGATTGTTGGACTCCTGATGTGTTAATCATGTTTTAATAATCACAAATCTCATTACTGTTAATTAATCTTGATCTTCAGTGCACATCTTGTTAATGGTATTCAAACTCAAAAATAGGTGCATATCATGTTTTTATAATAACAAATATTACGGATGTTAATTACTCTTTACAAGTTTTATGCATAATCACAATTCTCTCATATATTATCTATAATGATTAACATTAACCCATATTCTGCATATCACTGTTTTAGTCCAAATACAGATTTTATTGTCTAAGTATGGAGTCACCGTGAAGGATACACCATGACCTGACACTGTGACCAGACACCGTGACCACTCACCATAACCCAGACACCGTGAAGGACTCACCGTGACCAGACACTGTGGTCGGACACCGTGAAGAAGACACAGTTTCCATGATCACTGTGACACCATTTCTTAAGCTTTTTTCATTATTATTTTAAATAATGCTAACGATCATATTTGTTGTTTTTAATGCAATTAATGTTATTTAATGTTAGTTGTTGGCCTGACAGGAAAACGTATCTCATAACTATGAAAAGGGAATCATTCCTACTACCAGATCTCGTTGAATAAAAATAAGATTGAGCTACATTAGAGACATGGTGCGTGCTTGACACGTCTCGACATGTATTCTACAACACATGCGATCTCTATACTAAACAGAAGGACAATTCCAAGCACAACTGTGAAGAACACATTTCACGATCCTTAAAGAAGTTCCATACATGAAATCCTACATTTCCGAAGAACACATGACGAATCAAGAGACTGTAGAACACAAGCTGTACTACAACACTCTGTTTTTCAACAGAAAAACCAGAGAAGGACTCTGAAGCATTCCTGCTCAATCCAACGAGTCTACAGCTACATTGAAAATCACTAGAGCCATTTCTAAACTCTACATCTCTGCTTTGTGATTAATTATTTACTTTTCGAGCAGTGTGTGTCATCTTCTATATTTTTACACACACATTGTCTCCTGAACATTAACTGGAGGATCTGCAAATGCTCACTCAAACTCTTACATCATTTATTTCCCACTAGGATAGTGGTAGAGGTCATGTGGGACCTAAACAGGTAGTTTTCTTTTGTTTTGTTTCCCACGAATAATAGTGGTAGCGGTCTTGGACCTGGGCAGTTTTTGTAAAACTGTTGTTAACCCCGATCCAGGGTGTGGATCAAATTATTATATATTTTTGAGAGGACTAAGTCTCGGATTGAGACTGAACCTCTTGTCATATCTGTTGTGCAACATTTATTTAATTTTAATGTATATCACATATATTATATTTATTCCGCTACTATTACTTTGAAATAGAAAATTATTTTGAAGCTACATTGATAGTTATATTATCAAGTGTTTACACTTATTGTAAATCAGTAGATTACTTTCAAAAGTTAGTTTGATCTTGGGGTTAAACTAACTGTGACCTAATCCATATTTGAGAAGCCAAGTGAACATTTACAATCTGTATAATTTCACTACAGTTTAACTTATTTTATAAATCAGGGGCTTTTAACTAGACAATATTTTAACAGAAATTTTAATTGGAACTCAATTCACCCCCCTCTTGGGTGTCCACTCCGACCAACACATGTGAATAAGTAAATGGAATTATTTCATTTTATTTTTTCCATATTATACTGAAATTCAAGTTTAAAAGGATTTTGTTTTAGTTATACGTTTCCTTAATTGTTTATGCTTATTTATGAAAGTTTCTGCTCTATTTCTTACCCTTACTGAGCATTTGAGCTCAGCCCTTTCTATGTTTTATTTTTCCCAGTATTCCAAGAAGTGTATTGTGATTGATATACTGGATTAATCCAAGGGAATAGTAGTGCCCATAAAGATTATTTATATTGTTTTTTATGACTTAATGTGCAATGTAACATTCATGTATGTAATATATTTTCCAAGACTGCTAAACTAATCGGTCTTTCGGGACATGATACCTTGTAATCATGCCAATGTATTAAAATAATTCACAGACATTGGGTAACTGGGGTCGGGGCATTACAGTTTGTATCAGAGGAAGTTTAGAAATAACTTTCGAAACTAGATTTAGATAAACTCTGATTAGAGAACATAGCCCTAATATAGGCTTTGTGGATTAGTATAGAAAAACATCCTAGAATTTTGGTATTATAGAGATTTTGTGAGTTTTCCGAGCAATACATCCCTTTCTGGATACGAGCAGGTAGAGGCGGCTCTGGCTCAGATGTAGCTAGGGGTAAAACCTGAAAACAACGCTTTGAGCTAGATTCGAATGAGGACTGGTGCACAACAACGGGCCTTGTTGCACTCTTGGTTATGACACTCCCGAGGGATATGATTATGATAATTCTAATTTTCTTTACAAATCATTATGAAGGGCTAATGAGTATATACTTACTCAAAGAAAACATTTTTATGATTATGGATTATATCCATAAACTGTTCAATTTTCATTTGGTATTTTACAAGTATGGAGTTATTCATTGCAATTCATAAACTAACCTAGTTTATGCTGTTGTATAGAAATTCCACCCAGTAGAAGGAATGTGAACTCTAGTAATACGTATGATCCAAAGAATAAGAAGGATCATATATTTCATGGTATTAAGCAAACATTTAGAAGGGAAATAGTCTCCCACGTATTATCATTATATGAAGAAATAGTATCATGTGTTGATAAGATAAGTAACGATTTTACTTAGTCCTATGGCTTTGAAGGGAAGAAAGAGATGAAAAGGATGGAAAAAAGAAAGTTGGATAAAGGGAAGAGGGAAAAGAAGAATTTTACTATATGTGATAACTATGGGAAGAGACACCCTGGAACTTGCCTGAATGGAATGGGAGTTTTTTATAAGTGTGGAGAAAAAGAACACCATGTACGTGACTATAAGTGTAAGAAAAAGGTTTAAAATGTACAATGCTTCATCTGCAAGGAGTTGGGAAACTACGTGAACCAATGTCAAAATCATCAGAGTATGCCCCCAATGATGCTATTGGATAATAATCATATTATGATGATACCACAGATCATGAGGAATGGCTAGAGTTCTTATGTTCTTATTAGATAATTATGTCATTTGAGTGTTGTATCAACAATGTACTGGTTATAATAATTATTGAGTATATTAGGATTGTACTGCATTACTATTTCATTAAGGACTTGAGATTGTGTGGAACCATGAAATGTGGCTCAATTCAGGTTAAAGTTTTGGAAAATATATGGTTGTGATAAAGATAAAACCTAATATGGTTTTGATAATGAGGTAGTGATTTTAGAATAAGAGATGGTTGATTTGAATAAATTATATTAGATATTCTTGACTACCTTGAAACTGATTAATGATTTCTATTCCCATAATTGTTGGTGTTTACAACATTTTTGGATAGAAGGAGTATATCCATTATTCTATAAGGAATACGGGATCATGAATGTCATCAATAAGGATTTATGGTAATACATGATGTTGTAGTGTTTTAAAAGAATACATGATGAAGGTGTTCACTTGTTATTATGCGGAAAAAAGGATCTTCATTGTGTTTACCTTACTTATAAATTTTGGAATGTGAATTTGGACAGAAGTATTTTGGATAATTCTAGTTTGAGATTAATTTTGGATTGCCATAAAAGGATAATCCGGAGGTTGGGCGGTAACCCATCGCAACCGGCAAGGCCGCGAGACTTGAACCCACAACCAAAGGGTGAAAAGTTTGTATCACCTACCACTGGCCCATGAGATGTCCTATATTAAATAATATTGTTTATTTTACGAATGTCTAGTAGATGAATTATAAATTCATTTTTTAAATGCTAAACGAATAGGATAAATAGAATATTTATTTTAGTTTCTATTCTCTTTTAGAGTGAAAGATGAGTTTGTGGTAGAAATTAGTTAAAATCTTGAACTATACTTGTCATGTATATATTTTTATTCTCCTATTATTCTTTGATGAAATTAATTCTTATACATTATTGAAGGGATCTTAAAACCAAAAATGTGTCATCCTAATACCTTATGTTTTGTTGAACCAATGGTATTTTAAATCATCATATATTGATGAATTTAAGGACCTCAATTTTAAACTTGTTTGTGATTGATGACCCCAACCACTACCTATAAATATTTAATTTTTTCCTCCAATTACATGCCTCTAATAGCTACCAATGTTCTTCTAATCAAGATCATAATTTGGGGGTGACCCTTTCATTTCACTTTTACGCTTATTATGACTAATTTTTATTAACCAAATTTTTAATGTGGGTTTTTCCACAATGATATATTCTATTTTCATGTTTTATTTTTGAATAACAATATCAAATTTCTAGGATGCAATTTATTGAAGGGGGAAGAATGAAACAACCCAAGATTTTATAGTGTGTTACATCTTCAAAATAATTTAATAACATGCACTACATGTAACACCGAGTTCAAGTGCACCATGACTTACCAAAAAATTCGTTCAAAAGATGTTATGAATAGTATTAACTAAATTTTGAACTTTATATAATCATTATAATTTTAGAATCCATATTATGAGTTTCTTAGAAATGATGTAATAACAAATTCATTTTTTCAGATAAAAGAAGTATTTTTCAAAAAATGCACTTTTACCAACTTTTAATAGTGAACCATTTTTAAATCCAATATTTTAAACATTTATATATTAAATTTTACTAAATTAATTTATTCATTATAATGGGGCATCAAAAATTTAAAATGTAACACCCCAAGCTTCCACGGTACACTTCTCCTTAATACAGTAGCATGTGTTGTACGAAACTTCGAGTTCTAACACACCCTAAAACCAATCAAACTTGCTGTTATGAATAGTAATACCTAATTTTTAAAATTTAATAAATTTTATCTCTCAAAATTGAATTAACTTTTGTATTTGTAATATCAAATTTATCCTTGGGTGAAATTTCGGTACTTTTCAGATAACTTTTATATTTTGATGAATATTGAAAATTACTAAATTTTAATTAAAAACAACTTTTTTAATAAAAATAATTAATAGTGATAAATTATGAATTTGAGTGGTTTGAAAGTATAATTAGAATATATTTTTAACATTTAATACAATTTTTGTTATTGTACATAATTTCACAATTAAACCGGACATAAACAAGTCTCAATATTTTGATAGTTATTATATCTTAAAAACACGTTTTTTGTTTTGACAACGAGAATTAATTTTAAATTAATTTCTGCCATTTCTGTGTTTTGAATTTGGAAAAATGGATTCCAAATTTGTAATTAGGATTTCCAAATTTTGTAAATAGGTAACTTTTATTTTTAGACATTTTGAATAATTACTTCGGTAAATATTTTATTTATCATGGTTAAAAGGTGAATCCGGTAAATAAGGGTAAATAATAATATTATAATAATAATAAATTACAGTAAAACGTGTCCTAACCTTATTGGTGGATACATGTCCGAAAATGGGCATATTTGGGTTTATTTTGGGAACCCATGGAACCACTTTTAGGTGATAGGGACACTTTATATTAATTAAGTTAAAGTAAATACAAAAATGACATAAGCTTATATCTTTTTGAAAAACAATTTTTACATAAGGTTTTATATATTATATTTTCCATTATAAATATTCATTAGTAAGATAAAAATATTTCCTACATAATTTTATTTTATTTATAATTTTTATACATTGAAAAATAAAAAATATATATGACACAATGATGATGTAGTATTTTCTTTATTAATGAATGAATTAAAGAATTGGTATTATAAATGTAAACATAAATATAATCTCGATGTTTTGATAACATAAACTAATTTTATTTGTTAATATCCTATGTTAGGATTACTTAAATGAATTTTATTTTAATTAATAAAGTTTTTATGAATTTAACAAAAATAAATTATTGAGTAGTATCAAAATTGACATAAATGAGTTTTAAAAAAAAATATATTATTAATTTATATTCTATTCATAAAAATCTAAGGTTCTGCAAAAGGACTTATATAATTATTGGTGTATCAATAATGAACCACTTTGGGGACTCTTGGATGTATATAGTAATTTTATTAACTATATAATATAAAAATAATATGTGACATGGTAAATGTCAATCTAATTAACTAAGAGTTAAAACTAAAAGAAAAGGTTAATATAATGACCCAAACTGGTCTAAAATCTATTGGTTGAAATTATTTAGACCCATACCCACCATAGAATTTGAATAATACCCTTTTTAGCCATTATAAACTGAATATGAATGTATTATAAATTAATACTTTAGGTTTTTTCTAAAGAGCCCCTCCGCCTCCTTATAAATGGACCCAACTTCTAACCAATTCATCACACATTAAAAGCATTTTGGTTTAGAAAAAACCCTTCCCAAATACTCTCTCAACTTCCCTCACTTCAAACTAGAGGCCTTAGTTTGATCAGAAAGCCATCTTAAGGAACCCTTTAGATCTAATCAAAAGGAAGACCCCGGAAAAAGGTAATGTTTTCACCACCCTCTTTCAAGTTCTTTTCTCCTTCAACTTATTCATTAATTGTTATTTATATTATAAAATAATAATTATAGTATCTCCTATATACTGTGTTTTTATTATAAATATGGTACAACCATATTCAGTATTCTATCCATCCTTTGAATGACATGTCACCGTACGTGCGTACGTACGGCTTATCGTCTCCACATCGCAGTGTAATTGTTATTCAATACATTATTATTTGGATGGGTATAATAATGATGTGTATTGGATATAAATAATAAATATATAATTATAAGTATTCTTTATATATGATATAAAATCCAATTATATATTATTTTAATATCAAAAGAATGATATTTTCACTCGTGCGTACGTACATATTACCGTCTCCACAACGCGATGAGATTAATTACCAAGTTCACCAATCATCAACGATTATAAAAATATATATTACTAATAAGTATGTATAATATGACATAATAATGCTACTGGATATATATATATATAAGTATTTATGTACTTACATATACCTTATTCACTTACTTCCGTTCAATACTATATGAAAATAGAAACAACGTTTATGCGTACGTACGGACTACCGTCTCCATAAGCGGTGTTTTCCATTTAATATATATGTCTATTATACATATTTATATTATAAATATAGATGATATATAAATCATTTTTAATATTCTAGAAGTATTTAAATCATGATCTATGTGATACAATCAATAGTAGCAAGTTAAAACACCTACGATAAAGGAAGTGATTATTACACGAAATGTTAATTTAACATGGAAATTTTTATTTAATGGGTAGTATAAAGTCATAAATGAATCATGTATGACATCATAAATATTAATATGGTTCTGGTATAATTTAATAACATACTACGATCTTGTTACAGGATGTTAAACGTACCATCGACTAAAGGAAAGTGCAAGGTATGGGGTTTTCATCTCCCTCTTTATTCCCGTGAGATTCATGCCATATTGCCACTATTAACTTTTATGTGGTGTATGTACTTCCAAGAATTATATTATTTATGTAATAAAATTTAATTTATGTTCATTTACATATTCATTGTATGATACCTCTTTCATGGGGTGTATCTTTTGTATGTAACCAAATTGGTAAAGCTTAATTTCACAATCTCTTTTTAATCCGAGGTTGTTTTTACATAAGTATCTATTGGAACATATTTATTATACATGTACATGTTTTATGAAAGAGTTTTAAAAGGTATTCTTATAAGGGGATTTTTACTAAAACATCATTTAAAATGTTTTAAATATATATTCTTCTAAATATTTCTTTTTAATGTCTTTTGTATTCAAAATGATTTTTTAGGATGTATTTATATGGACATGAATGTTTTTAAAATGTTAATTCCTATCAAAAGTTTCAAAGTGGTATGGGACACATTGATTCAAAAATGTCTTTAAATGACTTCTTTTCTAAATTGTGTGGCTTTTCAATGTTTTCATGATAAAGGGGTATTTCTTTCAACGAGTTTTACAAATCATTTTCATCTATGTAAAAACTCTTAAATGGATTTTAAGCTTATTTGATGTTTATTTATTATGATACAAAACATCCATATTGTATTGAAGGTTTTGTGATATGTTTGACTATGTATGTGTTAATTTTATACCATTCATGGTTTATGGAGAAATTATTTTCATTTCGTATGCTAGTTTTAATAAAAATGTTTATGTTATGTTTAAACCTGTTCATACGAGGAATTCATTGGACACAATATGTAATGGGTGGAGCCCGCTGTAGCTCCTTGATTAATCGGTAGGTCTCATGAGAAAAACTAGTGTCTTGGCATGAGTCCTTGATAAAATATTATTTGTAGTCTTGGCACGAGGCCTTGGCTACGTGGTTAGGATAGTCTGGCATTATGCATTCCATCATTATGAAAGTGGTTAGTGATATTTCATGTGATTATTCGACTAGAAAAACATCCATGTGAATAAGTAAATGTAATTATTTCATTTTATTTTTTCCATATTAAGCTGAAATTCATGTTTAAAAGGCTTTTGTTTTAGTTATACATTGCCTTAACTGTTTATGATTATTTATGAAATTTGCTGATGTATTGCTTACCCTTACTGAGTGTTTGAGCTCACCCCTTTCTATGTTTTATTTTTCCCTGGATTCTAAGAAGTGTATTGTGATTGATATACAGGGTTAAGCCAAGGGAATAATGGTGTCCATAAAGATTATTTATGTTTTTTTGTATGTTTTAATATACAATGTAACATTCATGTATGTAATCTATTTTCCAAGACTGCTAAACTAATAGGTCCTTCGGGACTTGATTCCATGTAATCATTCCAATGTATTAAAATAATGCTCCGACTTTGGGTAACTGGGGTCGTGGCATTACAGATCATTTATTAGGTTTCCATGTATTCAGTTTATTATCTTTTGATATGTATTATATTTTCCCCCTATCATTGTAATATGTGTTCCATGTATGTATCTAGTTTCTTCAAGACAATTAAAGTGATTGGTCCTTCGGGATTTTATTCCTTGTAATCATGAAAATATAATTAAATAATGAACTAGCTCCAAGCTTCAGGGTTCAGGGCATTACAATTAATACATAAAACCATTTGTTATTTGCATATACAATAATTATCAACATGTATATTGGTTTTTTATTACCATATTCCCATATTAGGTGTCTATAGTTTTTACTATTTATAGTTGTTTTCTACGAGAGATTCCAATATTCAATATTATTCCAAATTTCAACATTACTAGATCATAAATATTATTTTTTTGAATAAAAATAATTATTTTTGGTGTCAAAATATTCATGGATAAGTACATTACTTATTATTATAAAATATGAAACAGAAAACAAATATTTGTTTGTTATTTTCATCCAACAAATGGATTTTTTAATGATGAGTTAAATATTTAAATATTTATGAAAAACCCAAAAAAATTAATAAATAATTATATTATATATTTACAATGAGATTCATAACACAAGGTTAGGTAATTTCATCTCACTCTTTAATTAAGTGTGATACAATACTTATTAATGACTCACATTTTTGTGTACTATATATTCATCGAATGAATGTATTTTTTGCCTCTTAAAATTAAATCTATGGGAATTTACATAATAAATTTAAGATATTTATGTCATGCGGTTTATGTTTCAAAATTTACCAATTTTGGAAAGTAATTTTTTCTCAATTTTCATTCTTTGAGCCAGATAACTTTTTTATAAACCTATATTTTTGTATGAGGTATATAAACTATATTTTACAAGATAAAACATGAATCTCAATCTTTTTATGGATTTTTAAATCTACATGTAATTTAATATTCATATATGGGTAGTATGAATCAAAGATACTATGTGTAAGTGTATATTGAATGAATATCATTATTTATAGATATTTTTTTACCTAATTTTCATTAGTGAAACCATATGAACTATTTCCATGAACATTCATGAAGTTTTATCTTCTATGGTTAGTCATGCTGAATTCAAGTATTAGTACCATTCTTTCTTTTTTTTATAAATTATGTTAATTAAAATTTTTTTAAATAAAATATTACCATATCTCTCTCTTTGGTCAAGAAATATGTGGTCTTTCAAAACTAATCCTCCAAAAATATTTTCATAATATTTGAATAATCTCCCATGATTATTAAAATTAATTTTAACACTTTTTCTATTTTATTAATTTATTAAAAGGAATATTATTGTCACTTTCTAATCATTGAAATTTTCTATCCAATTCTTCATGAAAATGGATTGTTCTTTTTACCTCGTACGACATATAGGTATTAACCCACTATCCTTTATTTTAAGCATGCATTTCATGTTTAAATGGTTGATTTTTAAGAAAATGTTTTTAAAACTAATATTAAATGAAATGGTTTAAAAATGTTATCAGAATTCTCAATATTTTTTATTGGGATAATAATTTCAAAATGTTATCAATTCTTCCATTATATGTTTTCATGTTTATTTTGATGAAAATTGATTTCTAATTGTTGTATGTTTTATGAAGAATTATGTTCAAAAAGGAAAATGATAATTTCCTCATGAACTGTTTTTAACAATCTTTCAATATTATTTCCCATATAAAATAACATTCATTGGTGTTACACAATCCTTTCTAAAAAATTTATTTATTGGTTCCATTCATATTTTTTTCCCTAAATGGTTTATGTTTTATAGAATGTATTTTTATGAAATATATTTCACTTTGACGATTTATATGTCTATGAATCCCACTTAATTTTAGAAGTCACAATTTGATGAAATCATTATGAAACCTACTTAATTTTTCATGAGTTAATGTATGATATTATATTAATGACATCTATTTATGTTCCTAGGTTATGATATGATTATTATTTATTTTGTGGCCCATTATTATGTGATTTCATTATGATATGGGTGGGACCAGTATCTCCCTTAAATGCATTGGGTAATGATAAACTTTTTATGAGATCAAATGGTATATGGGAGGGAATCTCAAGATTAATTCAAAATGGTAAATGGGAGGAAATCCCAAGCCCAAAACATGAGGGTATACAGGAGTACATCCCATTCCCGAAACGACAGGGTATATAAGAGAACATCCAAAAACAAAAAAAGAGGGTACATGAGTGGTAATCAAAATGACAATGTATGTTCAGGGGTGATTATCCCAATCCTAACATGTCACAACGTTCTTAGTAGTAATCCTTGGAAAAAAGTTTTCATATTCTTATTTGTTTACCATAATTCCATTTCTTATTCTTATATTATATTTTAATGGATCATGATATTTATTTTCATATGATTAATGTCTTAAAAAATACAAATATTTATTCCATGATTCATGTTTATTATTTTTGATATTACTGGGATGGTATTATAATGATCATGATTACTTATTTCAGTTTTTTATCCTTATAAATCATATGAGCTCACCTATTTCTTATGTTTCCCTTCACTAGTGTTTGAAAAAAATCTTATAAATAGAAGTACTATGAGGAGATATTTTTTTTAAACATCAATGATATTTCACTAATTCTTATGATTTTTGATCAATGTTTCTATGGTCACTAAACTAATACGGTATTTTTGTTTTTGTTATTCTAATGTTTTATGTATTCATAAAATGTGATTTAATTTCCCAATACATTATGACTAGGATGGTATAATCAGTATTAGAGAACATATTTATTTTTTATTGGAAATATTGTTGATAAATACATAATGAGTACTCTAATGACATGTCAAAGTAAAATATAAGGATATGAAATGGTATAGGAATATGTTCAAAAAATTTGGTAAATGATAGAGTGTGTTGTTTCCTAGAAATATATCAATTTATCGATAAAAAATGTTGTTATAGTTATCGAATAGATGTACGTAGGGGTTAAGACATTAATATGATGTCTCGGTCTTGCATTGGGGTAATCTAGAACATAATAATGTGCCTTACAGCACACCTGGTTTTACAGTACAGGGAAATTGATTTTGAAATTTACAAACTCTTCATGAACCATTATTATGGATTTGAACGGATGAGGACTATAAATAACCAAAGATAAAAATTTGGTGTTTTTTATAAAAAGGGAGGTGTCATGATTTAGACATCATAAATTTAATCTAACATTATTATGTGGTTTCAACTATAACATGTGTTTCTCAGCATTTTCTTCCTAGTTTTGTTAAATTAAGAGAATTAGAATGAACACGGATAAGATTAAATTTTTTAAATGGTGAATTTATGGGCATTAGGGAAATCCATTTCCCTAGTAGAAATATTATAAATAGAATCTGAAAGGTTTTATGAGTATTGGGTATACTTCGGAATATAAATAATCCACAAAGGGCATGTGAATGTTATGTGATGTTCTTCCGATATTATATTCATTTATATTAAAAATAATTATTAGATTGAGGTTTAAAAACATTAATTAAGGATTCATATTTCACAATCTAGGAAATAGGTATTAGGGAATATTTTTCTAAAGCTAGTGTATTGGGATAACTATCATGTTGGATGAATGAAGTAATGATATTTTATAATTCAGAGATTATAGTATATGAATCATGAAATATATAAGTATATGTTTTAATTAAGTATTGATAATGATCTGTATACTGTTCATGTTGAGATAGAAAAGAAATACATTAATTAAGTAAAGGTAATCCTTAATGTGATCAAGATGTCGAGAGAATTTGGTTTCTCTTTGATAAAAGAATTATTGATCTGGATAATTTAATATGGATATCACTAATTACACTAGATATAGTTATTAATTTTTTGAAAAAGTGTTCTATGTCGATGTGGATGAAATTTAAAACTTCTTTTATTTAACAAATTTATCCATTATCCTTTGGAATAAGGATGCATGCATATTTTGAAAAATTAAATATGGTAATTATCCTTCATTCCATGTTTCAATAGAATATATGATGAGGGTACTCACATATTTGGAATGTTATAAACATGTGATACAATGTGACATATTCGGGATAACGGTTAATATGAGTTATTATATTTCTTTTTATGGTTTTGGAATTTTATTGATTTGAGGTGTTATAAGTTTAACTAGTTTTGGAAAGTTTGTATTAAATTCTGAGGAAATATGTGTCTTATGATTTTTAATAGAAAAAAATTGGTTAAACTAGTTTCACGCCTACCACTATTATATGAAATTTCCTAGATAATGTGTTACTGTGATTAAAAATTAATGATGAACCAGTAGAGTTACTTTTTATTTTAGATATTAATTTATTAACCATATTTATTTTCAATATTACTTAGATAAAATATTTATTATTTTCTATATTTTATGGGACTTAATATATGTCAAAAATGTATTTTAATACATCTAGAATCAATGTATAGTTCTAAACATACACTTATTGAAATAATGGAATAATTTGAATTTGATAAAAGGAAAAAATTTGAAATTTTTTTATTTTTATAAATATATAAATTAAATATATTTCATTATATTAATGATCAATAAATGTATTAATCATGATTGGAAAAATTATCAAAAAATAATGTCTAAATAACAAATTGTTTTAAACTAAGGGCCTTTTTAATCATCACAGATTTTTGAATTTGACACCCTCTAATTTTTCTGATCATTCACTTTTTTGTGATAAATAATGTCAATCGATACCTATAAATATTTATATTTTTCCTCTAGGTTCAATCTTTCCTCCCAAACTACATTATTATTTTTGAAAACCTTGTTATATGTTACTTTGGGGAACATTTATGTTTCGTCAATTCCATTTTAAGGGTAATTATATAATTATTTTTTACGATGCATATTAATATGAATGAAGCATTCAAACATTAAACCATAAACAACCTAAATGAATTCTGATGGATAAATTCATTTTTTTGGTGGGGTACAATGTAACAACCCCAATAATTTTTTATTTTCATCAAATTAGTTTAAACTCTTTGATATTTTCAATTTCACACAATACTAGAAATATATTTTTTAAATATTAAGGATAAATGTTTTACTTTTGTAATATGAAAAACCAATTTAATAATGCACTATAGAAAATATAAATTTTACCTTTCTCTACACGGAACTCTGAGGTCAGCATGCGTTACACACAAGAGAATTCTTTATTGATAGCTTGTGTTGGACGCAACACCGTGTTTTACCAATAAATTATATATTATTAAAATATTATTTTTTTACTAACCACTCAATTATGTCAATTATTATTATTTTTATTAAAAAAATTATTATAACCTATCGTCTACATAGTTATAGAATAGATTCTTTAGTTACAATAAATATAAGAAGACAACTGAATATAAGGGGAATATTTCTTAGAAAACAATTTTTATGCTGACAATGTGATTTTATCCTAAAACAGTTACATAAAATTATTTAGTTATATTAATGTAATATATATTTAATAAAATATTTAATATATTTATCATATAGATTCGATAATAATAAGATAAGAAAAACCCCAATTTAACACATAAACCCAATAAATTTTATTAAGGAAATTTTACCACCTCTTAATTTATAACCTAATTAAAATCTAAAATTTGTAATTTTTTTAAACTAATATTTCAATAAAAACATCATCTTTCAAATCGAATCAAAAAAATTAGGTTAGGATGATTTTTTTTATTTTTCTATGATGTTTTATTTTTTAATTAATAGTTAAACATACTGAAATTTAATTTAAAACTTGTTTTTCTTCTAATTTATTAATATAGTTAAATTATATTTTAATTTATGTTATTTTTTAATTAGATATAATTTTAAAAATTAATAAATTCTATATGATTAGAATTGATTTCATTTTCAAATTCAATCAAAAAACATATCAATTATTTTAAAAAATTTACTTGAAAACTAGTATTTTTCTCATCTATGAGATTATATTTAAATTAATATCATATGCTTCTATGTTTGTAATTTAGAATAAATTATTCCATATTTTGAAAAATATTAATTTATAATATCTAATATGGTCATAATAGTATTTTACCAAAATTATTAGTGAATTTAATTAAAATTATTTACAATGATTATAGTTAAATGGAGCTTAATATTGGAGTAAATGATAACCAAAAGGTACAAAATGACAAAAAAAACTTGTGTAAATTCTAATGGATACCCACAATAATACCTTATCATCTCTTTTCTCAAATTGGGTACATTATTGGATCAAAATTCAATAAAAACAATGGGTTTGGTTTTTCTTTTCCTAAATTCTATAAAAACACCACTCGTCCTTCACTATAAAAGGCATCCTCTCATACCACATTCAAAGGCCTCTTAAGTGAGTTATTTTCTCCAATGATATGAAAAAAATTATATTAAGCATCCATAAATTCTTCTTTTAGGAATAATATTTCATATATATCTATATAAGGAATCCCTTTTATGCAAACCAAAAGAATTTAGAAGGATAAGATGTAACATCCCTACTCAAGCTCCATTCTTTTATTTTCTTTATGAAACCCTTAAAATAACATTATTTCATGTTTATATAACACAAAAGTTATTCTAAATATAATTTTATTTTTTTTATTGGGTTTTTTTCTAAAACATACACAAACATCCATCTAATTGGTAATGAATATATTATTTATGTGTATGACGAACAATAGCCTCACAGAAATGATGATTGTTCATTTTTTTCATTTACTACCACTCAAGGTGGACAGTATGATGGGTAAAAGTTTTATATATTTTAAATATTATATTTATTATTTCATTATTCTTCTTAAACCCTTTTAAAACAAAGATCATTATACACTAAATTTTGTGTAAATATGATAATTTTGTTTGAGGAAATGTGGACTATCGCCCACGGAAAGCGATATGATTCATTCACAAAATACATAGACTATATTAAAGATGTATTTAGTGAAATTATATTATATTATATATATGAAATAATAATTCAACAATAAAAATATTATATGCATATATGAATATATATTATTTTCAATCATTCTTTAAAAAAATAATGAAATGGAAACAACATCCAGGCATACAGACGACCAATCGTCTCCATCAATAGTGTTTTCTATTTTATAATTCAATTTTCAATTGATTATTATAATTCACAGATAATTGTTATACATTATATTTTTTCATGGTATGAAATCTCTAAATCTTGATATATGTATAAATAAGAATGATACAACAAATTAATACACAAGTTAAAAATAAAAAAAAATATTAACCAAAATGTTACATTAAACTTAAATTGTTAACTATCATATAAATAATGGCTTAATATAAACATATATGATATTATAAATATGAATTTAGTTCATTAAAAGAAGTTTAAGAAACATATATTTATTAAACTGGTTGTTTTAATGAGTACGAGGGTAGTCAAGAGACAATTTAATGGAATTTAATCTTATACTTAATTCCCATGAGATACCTGCCTTATTCACCAATAAATTATTTTTTGTGATATATATAATGAACTAAAATATATTCTAAGACTATTATAATTAAATTAATGTGTATTTACATAAATAATTTCCGATCTTTCTATAATGGTATTTATATTTATAGTGATTCAAAATCATTAAAGTAATTTTGTCACCATTTCCATTTTTTGAGACACATACTATATTGTAAACCAGTTTCATTATATGAGGTGTATAAAATGACTTTGAAATGTTATAAAATGAATATTTTTATTTTAATGACATTTTAATTCTCTATGTAATTTAATTATTGTACATGATGAGTGTGATCCAAAATAACTTTATTGTAAGAGTTTACTAAAACAATTTCACCATTTATTGTGATTTCATACGATCACAATTTCATTGATGTAATATTATAATACATAACTAATGAAAATACATGATATTTTGTAACCTCTGGTTAGTCTTTATTTCTTCATGTTTTAGTACAATTTCCACTCTTCTGTACTTCTTATAATTAAGAAATTGTATTTAAGAAAATATGAAATTTTATATCTGTTTTGTCAGAAATGTTTATTCATTCAAAATCATGACTTTAAAAAAACCATTCAAGAATATTATACTATGATACTATGATAATTAAAATAATTTTTTAAATTTTTATTATTTTACAAATACTTTCAAATAAAATTCGTGGTCACTTTCCGAACAGGGCATTTTTATCTCATTTTTACTATGTAAATGGAAATATATTTTACCTCATACAACTTTTATGGATTTAACCAACATCCATTATTTAAATTTTATTTTTATTTTCTAAAAGGTTAATTTGTATTAAAAAGAATTTATTTGATTCTCAAATACTTTGTTTTCTAAACTCTTTTATTCTCCTCTTCAAATTTTCAAAGGAAAAAGTCATCCAATATGTTTTGAATGATTCCATTATAAGATTCCATGTCTATTTTCAAGAAAATGGCCGTTATTTTATTTTAACTTTTATGAATGAATTTTTTAAATGGAAAATTTATAATTTACTCATGATGTTTTCTTAAAAAGTGATTCATAAATATTTTCCACCGATTATACATCTATTGGTGTTACTCATTCATTTCTAGGAAAGTTATACAATTTTTCCATTCATATTATTTCTGTTAATGGTATAAATTTTATAAAATTATATTTATGAGATCAATTTCTATTTCATGGGTTACAGGTCTATTAAATGATTTTATTTTTATATGGTATGCTTCAATCAAAATATTATGAAACATGTTTCTTATTCTACTAGTTATGGCATTATTTTATTTTGATGACTCCAATTTAATTTAATGGATTATGAAATTATTCATTATGATTTTGTGTCACATTTATTTATGATCACATTATAATATGTGTGGGAAAAATATCTCAAACTATTTAATTATGTGATGATAGATGTTTTAGATCATGAACCATGCCCCAAGGCCCGTTCTGTTACTACCCTAAGCCCATCTTCCATAGGCCAGTGGTTGGCAACTAGCACTAGAAAGGTATTTTGCTAAAAAGGTAAGTAATTGCCTTTAAACCTATAAACAAACAGACAAGGTACACTATGCACAAATAATACACATCGGAAGGGGAAAGGTGAAACCATAACTAAAAAACACCACAGAGTGTGAAATTATGTATTGAAGTAACAGGGGCCAGAATACAAGACACAATGAAAACAAATACATCAAAATAGGGAAATATCTCTTGAGGTCACCCATAAAAGATCCTACCTGAAGGGCAGGTAAAACTCGTCACTCTGGCACTCCACGTCTACCGGTCACCTCCGTACACTGACTTTCAATAACCCTCGAGAACCATTAACACCCAACTCCTCAAGACTCAGTCTAGCTGTCCATCGTATGCATAAGACAAAACAAGGTTCAGGTGAAGCCCATGCATAATTGAGTATAGATATACATAGTAGGGACTCTGAGACCCTTATAGGTCTCTCATAATTCCACAAAGGGGTACAACAAAGCATGATCACAATCACTTAGTAGAAAGAAAAATACTCATATCAAACTATGTATACAACTCAAAGTTTTAGAATAAAGATAATTAGTCTTAATCTATATAATTTTATTCCATTAATAAGTTTCAACAACTAGACCATGAATAATTTGTTCCGTTTTCAGTCCACCCAGGGTCGTATGCCTCTGATCTGCAATGGGCTTCTCTAAGGTTGGTCCTCACTGGGTCGCGCACTGCTGATCCATACAGGGTCTCTAGAATGTTGATCCACATAGAGTTGTTATGATAATGATCTACACAAGGATTCTATGATGTTGATCTACATAGGGTCACTCTTCAATTGAGAGCTAGCCACCATATTTTCCACACAAGGGGCACTTGAGTCCAATAGTATACACTCCTCAAGATATTGTTCATTCCTCAACAACCACTAAATTCCATTAATGAGTAACCCAATGGACCACCAAGTCGTAAGGGTCCCAACACGATAGGAAACGCTTCAATCAGACGCCTGATTTATGAGATATAAGCATTTTAGTGCTGAGGGCCCGGATGGATTTGGGTAAGATCCGACCTGGCCATACTCTAACAATCTCTAAAACTCATGTGGAGAATATCAAAAGGACTGAATCATCCCATGTATTCCATTTTCGTATATTTCTCATCAAACAGACGTCTAGTTTGTAAGATACAACTATTTAAACAAAATTGGTCCATAAAGGGGTACGAGTTTGGTTCGACCTGGCCAGAGATGACCCGACCTAGTCCGGGTCCAACCCAGCCCGGCTGGAACCAGATGGTCTGCAGACCGGCCTAGCCTGAACTAGTTGGGCCGCGGATCAGCCCAGTCCGAATGGGTTGTGTCGCGAACAAGCCCGACCCAAACTGGCCAGGTCACGGTGGGCTCAGCCCGCTGGGTAGTGGAACAGCTTGGACCACTGGATGGTCGCAAACCACATGAGTGGTCACGCAGCCACACATTTACTAATGGATCAAGAGCCGTTCGGCTCTTCAACCAATGAAGCCACGTGGCCCCACCTCACTATTAGTGGGACCCGCATGGCGCGGGTCCCCCATCACCTCAGCTACAAATCTGCGGCCTACATCTACGTCATGTGACTACATGATGCCCTTCCGCTAATGTAGTCAGCCCACACCTGGCCGCCCCTATAGGTCTGGTGTGGCGGCGTGCCATGCCACCCCCAGTCCGCAACCGGTGAGGGCATACTACCACCGCATCAACAAGTCTACCTCGGGCCACTCGGTGAGATCCGATGGTCTTTATTATCCTTCCAAAAGCGCCTACGGGCCTCTTGGGTTGCTACCAACACAACGTGGCTCCCGGTTTCATCTTGTAGATCCTTTTTATGGTTCCACAAGTAGAAAAAAAAATATATAAAAGCAACGGAGGGTCTGGTCCTTGATTTTTTGGCCCACACACTCCGCCTTATCACTATAACAAGGGTGAGATTAATTCATCTTCAAACAATAACAATTAGTGTTGAAAAAACCCATACATCAAGTTCTGTTGGGAGATATTGCAGTTTTGGTGGGAGAATATATGTTTGTTGAAGGCATCCGTGTTCATTGATCCTATATCATTTCCTCAACCGGCATCGTTCAAGATTTTTTTCTTCATTGGAAGGGTTGAACGTTGGTGCTTCGTCGGAGTTCATCCACCAATCCATCACCGTCTCCACTTTTCACATGATTTTTGAAATCCTATGGATGAATTATAGTGATCAAACATCCTTTCAATTAATGTATCATTAATTGGGGTTAATTAACGAAACAATTAATTAAATGAGGTGTAGTTACACGTCCAATGTGAAATGAGACATTTGATATCCTTTATTTACTTCCAGACCACCTCTGTGGTCCACACCACCGCCACTCCAGAAGTGGTAGGATATTTAAAATAACATTTTTTATGATATTATATTAGCCTTCCAAAAATTCTGAAAAACCATCTTTTTCACCCAACGTACTGCGATCGATGTTTATCCATCCTTAAGAAAATCCCGGTGTAGCGGATTCAATGGTGCCCTCATATTTTTAATCTGTTCAACAATTCAAAAGATAGAAAACACCGCCTGCACTTTTACTGAATGTGCCTTAAAAAATGTTCAAAAATCTATTTCAGACACAATGGGCCACAAAATCAAGAACCTTAAAATTTCACAGACTCCTAATAATACCATATAATTGAAAAAAATTAATATGTAATTTCTAGGTCCTTACATTCTCCCCACCTTAAGGAATTTAATCCTCAAATGAGGCACCAAAACTATAGAAATAAATGGGTGTATTGATCACATATCTGAACCTCTCACTCCCATGTGTTCTTCGGAAGGTTCTTGTGCAGCCAACAAACTAACACCGGATGAATCGACTGCCCACAAAGGACCCCTTTTTTCGATCCTCTATCTCTGCCGAAAACTCCGCAATCATCACCCCATCATCAATATCCATCTCTCCATAGTTGATAACATTTGATGGATCATTAATGTACCTCCTCAACTATGAAAAAAAGAATACATTGTGCACACGATGCATCTGTGGGGGAAGAGTTATACGGTACGCTATCTTGCCTAATCTGCTGAGGATCTGCAAAGGTCCAATGAAACGTGGAGAATTCTTGCCTCCCTAGCCAAATCTCCTTAATCCTCGTAGAGGTGTGACCGATAGGAAGATGTGTCCTCCCTCATCATACTCCATGGGTCTCCATCTCCTATCAGTGAAAGACTTCAACTAGCTGTATGCATTCATTATCCTTTTTATATGATCTGCACCTTCTCCATGGTAGCATGTACCACCTCTGGACCAATAAGTGCAGACTCCCCTGAGCATATCAAGCATAGTGGTGATCTGTAATGTCACCCATAAAGGACCTCAAATGGGTCCATGTAAATAGAGGAGTGATAATTTTTGTTGTAAGAGAACTCAACCAGTGGAAGAAGGTCCTCCCAAATGTGACCATAATGAAGGGCACATGCATGAAGCATGTCCTCGAGTGTCTGAATGGTCTGCTCTGTATGACCATTTTTCTGAGTATTGAAGGCGATGATTAAACATATCTATGTCATGAACACCTCCAATAATCCCTTCAACAAGAAGGATGAAAAATGAGTGTTGTGATCTGAGACGATTGTCAATGGAACCCCACGAAGTCGTACAATCTCATGTACATAGATACATCCAAATATATCTAATGTTATCGTCTCTCTAATGGATAGGAAGTGGGCCGACATGGTGAGTAGGTCAACGATCACCCATATGGAATTATGGACCCTGATCATACGTGGTAGCACTATCAAAATGTCCATTGATATACCATCCTACTTCTATTAGGGCACCACCACTGTCTGAGCTAAGCCTGGTGGTACATGATGCATGGCCATCACTTACTGACAAGGGAGGCATCGTGACATGAACTTCACCCCCACTTTATTCATCTCTATCCACCATTATCGAGACTGAAGGTCCAGGTACATCTTTGCACACCAGGATGTATCGTCAAAGGGGATGAATTGAACTCCCTTAGCACATATTATCGTAGTTTCACTAGAACCATGGTGCATCCTCTAAAGAAGATAACATGCTCCCCACCATCAAAAAATCCATCAAGAGATAGTCCTAAATATGTCTAAGGATTTCAATTCATGAAGTCTATTTCCTATGTTTTTTCTCTCTGACTCGCTGAAGGAGTGGAGGAGTAACTGTCATAGACTTGAGATAAGTTGATTTATCACTATCCACGAAGGATAAGTGAAACACGACTAGCTACTATGTCGCCTCACTTAGCAATTATAGACCTGAACTATTGTTGAGTTCATCTATAACTATGTTCACATTCCTAGGTGTGTAGACTATCTCAAAGTCGTAGTCTAGAAAGAACTCATGCCATCGTTGTTGTCTCGGGTTCATTTCATTTAGTGAAAAGAAATACCTGAGACACTTGTGATCATAATAAAAAATAAAATGTTCACCCATCAACTAGTGCCTCTACATCATCAGTTTAAATACAACTACTGCTAACTCATGGTCATGGGTAGCATTGTTTTTCTCAGGATGTCAAAAATTCCATGAGCTATAGGTTATCTCTGCTCGCTCCTGCATCAGAACACAACACAGATTGGCCTTTGATTTGTCTCAGTAAACTACATACCCAATTCCCTCTTTTGGTTACCTCAAAATGGGGGTACATTCCAGTCTCTACCTCTCCATCTGAAAACTCTTCTGGCATCGCTCTGTCTATAAGATGGGATATCCCTTCTTTGTCAAATATTTTAAGGGTGTCAAAAATCTGTAATAGTCGGGTACAAATATCTGGTAGTACAAGCCTATCCCAAGAAACTCCACATCTCAGTCACACTCCTGGGTGGTTCCCAAGCAAGCACTACCTATATCTGCATTGGATCCACTGAAAATCTATACTTTGAGATAACATGTCCTTAGAAGTGGACTTCCCCTATCCAGAACTCTCACTTCAAGAGAATAACATAAATCTAATGCTCATAGAGTATATCCAGAACTATCTTCAGGTGCATGGTGTTCTACTCTTACGACAACGAGTATATCAAGATATCGTCAATGAAAACCACCACGAATAGATCGAGGTATGGTTGAAAGATCCTATTCATGAGCCCCATGAACACTGCTATAGCATTGGTCACACAGAAGGGAAATTACTAAGAACAAATAGTGGCCATATTAATAGATGATGGTTTTCATCGGTACGTACCCATCCCATTCCCTGAGCTGACGATAGCCTGATCAGAGGTCTATCATCAAAAACCATCGATCTCCCATCTATTGGTCGAAAATATCATAAATCCTTGGGAGTGGATACTTATTCTATATGGTCAACTTGTTTAGGTGCCGATTGTCCATTAAAAGCATCAGACTCCAGTATGTCTTCTTGGCGAACAGAATCAAGGATTCCCTTGGAGAAACACCGGGCCTTATAAACCACTTCCTTTGCATGAACTCTTGTTGTACCCACAACTCGCGAAGCTATGCAGAAGATATCCCATATGCTGGTGTAGATATCAATGTAGACTTAGGATACAAGTCAGCTTATAAGTCTACCTATATATGAGGAGGTAGTCCTAAAACATTATCCGTAATTACATCAGCATATTGGTCCACCAATACAGGATAACTAAGACTCGTCACGTCCACTACTCTAAGGGTAAGGCATTCCAACTTATGAGTGATCGGCTGCACCCTCCTCTGCGAAAGTTCATCCCATGCTACAATATTTCCATACTCATTGGTGAAGGAAACCATGATCCCATCCTCAAGGACACACCACACATTATGCCTAAAATAGTCAATCTAAGCATGGAATGTGGATAACTAGTCCAGACACCAGATGTCATCGTAAGGCCTCGATGTTGCTTCTCGGAGATGCCAGCCAAAGATCTCATCTCATAATGTATGATTACACTACCAACACCAGTGTGTAATCATAAAATCCCCACTCATAGGAGTCTCCAATCATAAGGATTGTGCTAATTTCACTACCAGAATCTCTAAGATCGGAACATGAATCATGGCATTGAAAGGTTGACTGGCACCTTCATCTATAAGTATAGCAGCTAAGGTGGAGTAGACACATATCATAACTCAAATCATTATTTGGGAACCATGGTCATAGGCCTATGCTGCCTAAGGTTGTGATCATCCATGTACACCTTTTCACTAAGGTCCAGGTGGACCACCTGAAGGTGGTGGTGGTAGTACCTCAAATCACCACCCACGCCTTCCACATAGCCTACTCCTCTACCAAGTCCTTTGCCTTGCAGTCCTCCTCGATTGAATCTATTCCTCTACCTCAATGGTCCCTCGACTATCTATTCATATTTGGTACGAGGGGTCAGGAAATCGCAATCCATGTGGCCCCACCAACATCACATGATGCATTTTCTGCTCATCTACTCACCAGATCTACCTCGTGAGCTCGACACCTCCAACCATACGTCCTGGGGTCATCCTATGGAAGGTCTATTATACTTTGACCTCTACATCATCTACCTACTACCAGCTGTATGTGACTCGAATTTCTGTCATCTAATGGTGGCTGTAAATGTCGGTCCCCGCTCATTTAAAATGCTCTCCACCAAAAACTCTCAATCGAGTACTGCAGAAAGCGTCAGGGTATTGAGCGATATCATCGATGATCTGATCTTCCACTGGAAACCTCGCTCAAATGTTCGAGCCCTAAAAAATGGGTCCATTTCCATGTTAGATGAGTAGTGCAGGATTTCATTGAATCTCATCTTGTACTGAGCTACAATTAGGTTTCCCTACTATAATTGCAATAACTATTGCATACGTACAATGTGATGTGTCAGTAGAATGAACTCCTACATGATGACGCACTTGAAGTCCACCTAGGTTAGGGTTTCCTCTTCATGTAACTAGAGCATCAAGCTCCACCATCTCCCTGATGTGCCTTAGAAGAAGATTGAATCTAGAATCACCATCTGATATGCTAGGGTCCCAACTATGTGGAAATCTCTAGCCACAGCCTCCATCCAGTCCTCGCCAAACTGGGGATCTGTATCTCCATGAAACATTGAATTCCTCTACCTCTATAACTCATGAAATGCACTCAGTAAGCTTGCACCAACCACCAGTGGGGATAGTGGAAACTGGTGCCCAATGGGTGGTGGCACTGTTGGTGCACCAATCGATAGTGCTATCACTGTAAGAGGGCCCTCAACCGAAGCCTCATCGCTCGTTGGGCCATCAACATGAACTATCTCTAGAATCATGGCTCACTATCTATGTAGAGGCATCCTAAAAATTAATAGGTGTGCCATGGTAAATATTTTATACCTGCTGAGCTGACTGAAAATAGATCAATAGTAAAAAAATTTGAAAACACACGCAATTAGTGTTTTCATGCACTGTGTCAGAAATCCGAAGTCAGGGTCCTAGAGTATAATATGCCAGCCTCCGCACCAACATTGGACTCCACAAAATGAAAACCACACTCAAAACACTTAACACTATTAAGCCACTGGAAATATCAAAGTCATTGTTCTTCAGTAGAACCAAATCATCTAATAACACTATTTCATGACCCATCCCCTAGGGCCCATGTAGTGACTACCCGATGTCCACCTTCAATAGGCCAGAGGATGGAGACTAGCACCAGAAAGAATTATCCCTAAAACGGGATGGAATATCCTTTAAACCTATACACACATAGATATTTTACACGGTGCACATGTAAAACACAAGGGAAGAAGAAAGGTGCAACCATAACTAGAAACCAGCACATAGTGTAAATGTAAGTAATAAAGTAAATGGGGCTAGAACAGAAGCCCAACTGAAAAGGAAATATATGAAAAAAATGGAAAATATATCTAGAGGTCATCCATCAAAGATCCTACCCGAAGGGTAGGTAAAACTCATAATTTCATCTCTCCACGTCCACCGGTCACCTATGCACACCATCGGTCAATCGCCCATGAGCACCGTCAAGCCCTAACTCCTCAAGACTCAGTATAGTGTTCGGTCGTATGCACAAGACAAAAAATGGTTCTAGCGAAGCCCATGTAGGGGTGAGTATAAAAATACCTACTAGGGAAACTGATACCCATAGAGTTCTCTCATAATTCTGAAAAGGGGAACCAAAAAAATGATCTCAGTCCAAAAGCACAAAGAAAACAACTATGCTCAAACCAGGTATACAACGTGGAGTTCAAGAATAAAGATGATTAATCTCAATATATATCATTTAATTACATTTTAAAGTTTACACTTTTAAAACAAAAATATATTTTTAATTTTTTTATCCACACATGGTCGTATGTCGCTGATCCACGGCGGGTCGCTTTAAGGTTGTCTTTGTCGGGTCATAGACTTGTGATTCACACCGGGTCGCTAGAATGTTGATCCACCGAGGGTTTCTATGATGTTAATCCACACAGGTATGCTATTATGCTAATCCAAAAATGTTATCTATGAAGTCGATCAACACATGGTCTTTATAATGCCAATCCGCACAAGGTTTCTTTTTAATTGACAACCAACCACATGATTCTCCACACCTGTTGCACTTTAGTTATTTAGTATCCACGCATCAAGAGATCAGTTTTGACATAACATCCATGAAATTCCATGAAAGTGTAACACAAAATACCTCCATGTTTTATATTTCCCAATGCAACAGATTGTGTTTAAATCAGATGCCCAGTCTGTGAGTTATATACATTATATAGATGAGGGGCCCGGTGAGAATCAGGTAAGATCCAACCCAGCCACACTCCAAAATTATCAAAAACTCAACTGGAGTATATCAAAATGATCATCTAAAAAATAGATATCCAATGATTTAGACGACTCGTCAAACAAACAACTGGTTTGTATGGTATGACCTATTAATAGAAACTGGTCTATAAAGGGGTCTGGGTCCGGTCAGCCCCAACCCAACCCGGTCGGGCCGACCCGAAAGTTCCCGGCCCAAACCATATGGTCCATGGATCGGCCCGGCCTGAACCTACTAGGATGGGTCGTGGTAGGCTCGACCCCATGGGCAGCGGACCGGCTAGGCCCACCTGCTGTGCACGACCCGCGAGAGGGGTTGTGCGACCCCTTTTTCTTGAACGGCTCATGGCACATTCGACTCTTCAACCGGTGGTTCCCTATGGTTCCTCCTCACTTTCTCTGGGACCCTCAAGGCAAGAGTCCTCCTCTACCTGGCCTACTAAGCCATGACCACCATCTGTGGCGTGCTATGGCATGTCACCCTTTTGCCGATGCAGCCATCCAAAATCCGTCCTCCCCTGCAGGTTGGTCGCGGTGCCACCCCCTTCCTTGGCTGACAAGATTCAGCCGCCGACATTCCCCTCTGGAACTGTCATTATAGTGACACATCAGAAGATTTTTTAGGCCACAGGGTGACCTTTGGTGGCCCTTTTTCCTTTCTGAAATCACCTACAAGCCTCAAGGGACGTTGCCAATGCTGCGTGGCTCCCAATTTTTTCTTGATGTACTGTTTTCAAATTTGCCACGATGAGTGCATCAATGATCAAAGTGGTGGAGGGTTGGGGAATTGTTCATTTGGACCATTCCCTCCGTGTTAGCATCATAACAAGGGTGAGATTAATTCATCCTCAAACTATTAGAATTTATCAAGATAAAACCCGGTACCTCTATATCTTTTTGTTGATGCTGCTGTTGTGGCAGGAGAATCTATGTTCATTGAAGCCAATGGTGATCGTTGATCCCATACTTTTTCCTCAACGAGCCTCATCCATGTTTCTGTTCTTTTTTGAAAGGGTTGATCATCGGTGCTTCCTTATATTTCTTCCACCAATCCTTCACCCTCTACCCTTTTCCAACAATATTAAAATCCAAATGATGAATTAAACTGATCAAACTTATTTTCAATTAATGGCTCATTAATTGGGGAAATTAATTAACCTATAAATTTTTTTGATGGGTGGTTACATATGCTACTCGTAACCGGTAAATTAATATTATTTATTAAATGCTTGACCACCTCTAAGGTCCCTGCCACTGCTACTCAAAAAGTCGTAGGATTTTTAAAATAAAAAGTTTTATGTTATTTTATTATCCTTTAAAAAATTATGCAAAACTAAGTTTTCCCCTGAACTACGGTAGTCAATGTTAATCCTATCATAAGATAATCCCAATGTGGTGGATTCAATGGTTCCCTCTTTGTTTAATTCCTTGCACTGGTTCAAAAGATAGAAAATACCGCCCAGGCATTTACCGAATGTACATTCAAAAATGATCAGAAACCCTTTCTGGGCACAGAGGGCCTTGGAATCAAGCACCATCAAATTTCCTAGACTTGTTAAAATCCCAAATAATTCCAAAAAAATTATATGGATTTTCTAGGTCTTTACAATTTATGATCTCAATGGGTTCATGAGAGGTCATCCAAATCCCAAAACATTGTGGTACATGGGAGGACAACCCAAGCCCGAAACAAGAATGTACATGGGAAGACATACCAAGCCTAAAACAAGAGGGAACATGACATGAAATACCATTCTTGAACCAAGAAGGAACACATGAGATAATCACAACACTGAAGCAGGTAGATGAGTGATTAGTCCAATCCAAACGTTCTATAATGTTCTTGGTTGGAATCCTTGACATAGAAATTTTATTTTATTATGTGTCTGCCATAATTCTTTGTATTATTATTTTATTTTGATTTCAGGAATCATGTTTTTTATTTCCAAATGATTCATATCTTATGAACTGATAATATTTATTCCATGATTCATTATTATGTTTTTTGATATGTATGGAATGATTTTATAATGATCATGACCATGTTATAATATCTTTATGTTCATGATATGTTTATGAATTTACGTTATATTTAGCATTTGTGATGACCCCATTATTATTTTTTTCTTCCCTAGATTATGAAGAATTATTATTATGTATAAATAATAAGGAGGGTTATATTTGTTTGAAACATTGATGATATTTCCATAAGTTAGAATATTTTTATTCCATGTTTCCAAATTGACTGACCTAATATAGTCTTTGTTCGTCTGTTTTTGTAAGGTTTTATGTATTCCAAAAAATGTGATGTATTTCTATATACGGTAAGACGGGGTTCATACATTCCCTGTCAAACTGAATGTACAATACTACTAGTATCAAAATGTATATCTTAAGGCCACTATATATCGTTAAGATACTAAAATTGTTCTACATTTGTATCTTGTTATCCCTCTTAACTACCTTTGGAATCCCATAAAATAGAAAAGGATTTGAGCACAGATTGCATCATATCAACAAGAAATATTTAAAAAGTCCTAACACTCATATCATATTTAATTCACTCAAATGAAACAACCCCTTTCACATTACTCACATCACAATAATATATGAACACCACATTGGATTCATATTGAATGTAAAGAATAATTCAAAAAGGGGATCTTGTTTGTCTAACACACAAAAAAATTATGAATCAATTTAAAATTAAAAATATTCCTTAATAAAAAATAGAACTGGGTTGGTTCATGACATTTTTCACAGTATGAATGAATGTTTATGGTTTGAACTAAAATTCTATATATTATTGAAAATTATTTGTAACATACTAAAAACCAGAAAACAATATTATTATTTTCATAATATTTAATAATGATTTATTAATTAAACATTACCTTATGAATAACTATCATTTCATTCTGACTCATGATGTGCTTAGAAATAAAAAGATGAATGTTTTCAATATAAATATATTATTTCCAAAGTTTATTCACATGATGAAAAATATTTAAAATATATTGTATCATCATGAAAAAATATGTAATGGATCATTAATTAATTTTCAGCTTATATTAATAAAATTCATGTCATTACAGTATGAAACATGGTCTAATTGAACTAATGGATTATTTTCTATTATATAAATTTTTAATGTTATTATGTTCATTATGTTGATAATATTGGAATATATTTATTTATTTTTGTTTTTGTTCTTTTTAAGAACTAAATATGGTTTTTAGTTTCATTTAATGTCATTTACAATATAACACTGTGAGAATTTTTGAATTATTATTTTTTAAAATAATTTATTTTCTTAGTTATTTTTCATTTCACGCAACACTAAAAATATTTTATTTTATATTAAATAACTATGTCTGACATAAGTTACATGAAACACCATCTAACTCACGCACTACAAGTATCATAAATTATAGCTTTCTCATCACGGGACACAAAAGATAAATTATGTTATATGTAGTACTGAGTTTCATCGATGACTGGCCTAACATGTAAAATTGAGTGTTATGGGATAAAAATTCGTTATTAAAATTTTATTATTTAATATGATATAACCTAAATATTATATTTATGATTATATGATTAAATAGCTTATAGTTTAATTCATTGGATAACTGTTAATTAGAAAACAATATATTGTCCAAATGAATATAAACAAAATGATTTTATAAAAGAAAATTTTCTCATAAAAAATAAGATTTATCATAATAAGATGAATTGATTATTACTAGTAAAAGATACTAATTAAATTTATATTTTATATCTTCAATAAAATATTTTATATTCTAATCCAATATATTTGATAGGCATAAGATCCAAACAAATAATATTTGACATATGAAATCTTGTATTTTTATTCAAGCATTTCTACCTCGGTAGATGGAAAACAAGCATTAAATATACATGTTGGCACATTTATAAATTTTATATGATAAAATAAATATAATTTTTGAAATATTATTAGAAAATTTATGTTAGGGATAAATTTTTGTATATTTCTGTAAAGTTTAAATTTTTGATGACTAGTGAAAAATACTAAAATTTAACTCAAAAATGCTTCTTAATCTAATTTATTTATAAGGATAAATTAAAATTTTCATATACTTCAAAGAATAATTAAATCAAATTTTTTTTAAATTTTCCCAATTTAGGACATTGGAATAAATTTCACATTTAGAGCGGTCATAAAAATCTACCAAGCATTTGAATGTTTTTTCCATTCAAAGTGTGCTTTGACATCCAATTCATGGGATTAAATTTAATCTATTTTTGTCCATTTTTTATTGAAATTTAGAAATATGGATTTCATATTTTCAATAAAAATAATATTTATAGTTTCAAATAAGATCAACACAGTTTTTACCCAAGATATTACTGAAAAAAATTAATATAAATTACAAACGCTTAAGTTTATATAATGCATGCCATGGGTCTAAACCATAAAAATAAGGCCTAATATAACCTAGAAAATTATCCAAAATAAAATAAGTAGGAATATTTAGACCCTATACTCTTTTGGATATTCATTGAACCATTATTAGAACCACATTCAATAGAAAACCATTATTGTGGTTTTGTCATGACCCCTCCCAACAAATTGTACCCCTCCTGGGCTGGAAATGTGAGAAGGGAGATAAGTACCCCCTGAGTCCCACCTCCAGTAGGCCCCGGGTTTGTGACTAGCACCGAGGTTATAATAATCACACAAATGAGTGGCATTACCCTCTAAGAGAATATATGCGGAAGAGAGAGAGAAGATAGACACCAATCAAATCCAAATCAGACTGTAATATAAACGAAAACCCAAGTACACATATGAAATTCTTTGTAAGAGTAGTACAAATGATAGGGAAAAACTACAAGTACCCAAAAGAATGTAAAAACAGCAGCAACCAGACGCCCGAACAGCTCCAGAAACCACATGCTAGTAGAAACCAGCATGATCTCCAACCTGCTTCAAGTGACCTGAAAAAAAATTTATATATACATAAGGTGAGTATAACAGTATACTCAGTAGGATCCTCCCCGAAGCCTCTCGTGAAAAAGTAATGAAAGCGTTCTAAAGCACAGTAAACAACAAGTGAAACTAACTCGTCACCTAAATAGGTATACTAAGTTCCCATCCTCACCATGGCTACTCTCACCATGTAACACATACAAGAATAAAGCATATAATAAAGAAATAAAAGGGTAATCTGTTACTACTTCCCTACTGGTTTGTTGCTTTGCCCTAATGTCGCATGTCCTAAGCATCTATCTCCCAAAAGGCTTTCCCGCAGACACCTGGGAGAAGCACTACACCATCCTCACAACCATAAGTTACCAGGATGTTTCTGGGAGCAACCACGGCTCTCATAATGTGTATCATATGTCGGGTATTATACCTTAATCCACTACAACCCATACACTGAGTAATGATCCTCAAGCCAACATAGCCTATACACGTTACACCTATAGTAGTCCATAGGATACTACTTCAAGAATATATGTGTGTGAATAACCACAAGCCATTATAGCCCTCTACACATGTATATGGGTAAAACTAACCAATGTTCCTGCTAGAACATGTATGTACCAAGAAAATAGAGTGGGGCCAAAGGGGGTAGTTATCCATTCACCCTCTAATAAGAATTTGGGGGAAAACACCCCCTAGGGCTCAGGATTCCCATGGTGTCAGTTTCCCTTACTGACAAGGTGGAGTAGAGTATAGAAACACAAAAATTAAAGAATATACTATATCTTAAAACAACACTATGGGCATAAAATTTTCTTGGACTCAACTGCAGTTAACATCTCTCGGAAACCGGGCTTCCACTTCTCAGACTAGGTATCCTATAAGCATACAAACATTTAATGATCTTAATTAGATTACATCATTCCATTTTTCTTTTTAGTTCCACCTTATGTTAATTAATTCATTAAACATTAATTCACCATGAACCATTCCACATTATACTTCATTAGAATCACACCCATAGTACATTGTCCCTTTCAAATTATAGCCTCATCATTATGTTCCAGATAACTCCGACTCAATGGGTTAACACCATTTATTAAAATTTTCATTACAAAATTAATTTCACATATTCCCAAGCATTTTAGAAAAGAATTTTATGATACTTACACAAGGGGGATCAACACGGTGAGTAGATTTGCCACATGTCGAGTCTTTTCCGCCTATAGCAAGTGGGTAGACCCATTCTCCTTTGAAAAGCTAGTCACGGAAAGCCCATGGCATTCCCCGTGCGTCTTCGCCTATTTTGAAAGAAGGGAAATCAAGACCAGATGCAGTGAGCAGTGGGAAAAAGTAATGTAGACAAAAAACAAGGAATTAGAAAGCATCCTACAATCACATCAATCCCATTCCATCATCCCTGGTGTCCTCCCCGACACCCACATGCATAAACCGATGCATCTTGCCACTCTAGGAGTCATCTGCTGCCACAACAAAAAGCCCTTATTCCCCCACATATCAAAACACCCATCCAGGATCACGTCACAACACGAGCAGTAGGAAAAACAATCACCACAATAATTGGGATATGGCCCTTTAACAACCAAGAGAGTAACTCAAAACCCTTTATAGAGTTATCAAACAATCAAATTCTTTAATCCATCTTGGATTATCAGATTTATAATCAAGTGGTTCCAACATCGAGAAACCTAACCAGTAAGCTATCACAAATGATTATACAAGATTACTACTCCAATTTGGATGACCTAAAATTACAACAAGAACCAGATTCGTTTTCATGAATATTTATCTTTATCCATACAATTACCAATTAATCCCAGTTTAGGTTTTTATCGATTTGCATCAAGAACAAATAGCTAAGAAAAGAAATCCTAGATATCACACTATCTAGTGAAACAAGGGGAAGTGACATACGATCGATTACAATTTCTTTATCCAGTTAAAAATATTTATTATATCAATTCCATTATCATATAGTGGGATAAAGCATGCTAACAATACAGTTTCACATAAAAGAAAGAGAAGCAATGAATCTCCTACCTCAACGGTTTTAGATGAAAACCCCAACAAACAAAGAACACAAAAGAATGTCGGGTTGATTCTCCAAGAATACTCCTTCATTCTCCTCTACAAACCAAACAAAGACCAAATAACATCATATTTGGTGTCGAGACACTTTGATCTACCCATAACAGATGTATATCTAAGAAACTGAGAGAATAGGGGAAGTAGATCCAAGTGGATCTAAGAATCCGATCAAGAAAGATAAAGAATGAAGAAGAACGACCACATAACTCAAGAAATCGGCTTCGATTCTCCAATAGAAGCCTTCTGATCGCCTCCAAAATGCATGGGAGAGGTTCTCATACCTTCAAGGGAGGGTAATCCTGAGTTATGCCTTCTTAAGAGGTTAAAAAAACCCTTTTAGAGGAAAAAAAGTTTGATCCACAATTTTAGGATCTAATTTTAGTCCCTACACGGTTTTCTCACACAGTTAGACAAACCATGTGCTAACCATGTGTTCGCTGCTGCCTTGACCACCCCTCTTGCACGGTTTGGCCACACTGTTAGAAAAACAATGCTACTCCCGTGCGAAAGTCACTAGCTCTAAGTCCAACTATGCACGGATTTGCCGCACGGTTTAGAAAAACCGTGTGCAGCCCTTGTGAAAGCTTATACCCTTCATATTTTCATTAAACGTCCACCCAAACGCACCCCAAGTCACTACTATAAAATAGGGGTAGTTAGAAACATCAAAAGTACCTAAAGACGTAACATGACGTTACAGTTCACAACTGTTTATCGTTGAAACGGTTCATTGAAAAGGGAGGATGTGGCAATGCGGTTCAGATAAGATACCTTGACCTCCCCGAATGACTCTACCACCCCATTTTCACAATGTAGTGGACTGGAGAGGTCTGGGACATTACAAAAGATACCTATGAAAACATTCTCGTACTCAAGAACCCAAAACCCACCTAAAGAGAATATAAAATAGGGTATGAACAACCACCCATTGAGATACCTCTCAAAAGAGAGAGAGAGAGTCACCAAAAAAGCAAAGGGATCAATCTCATAAACATGACAGTTTCATATCCACATAAGTTACATTGATACATGAAAAAAAATTAAACATAAAACAACTGTGGGTACTGAGCACATATTTGTGACTCACTTTCCCTGGTACTCCCCTCCATTCCACTGTGTCACCACAAGACCCAAACTAAGGGGATAGAACGCTCGTGCAACACCTTATCCTTGTAGTCTTGGATCTCTACAGGTTTCTCCTCAAAGGTTTCATTATCATCAACATCGATATCACCCCAATCGATGATGTGAGAGTTGTCATGAAGATAATGATGGAGCTGTGATACTTGGAAAATATCATGTATCTAACTCATTTGTGGGGGAAGTGCTACTCGATATACTAAAGCTCCAACACAATCTAACACCTAGAAAGGACCAACAAACCAGGGAGAAAGCTTACATCCATGGACAATCCTTCGATTCCTACAATGGGGAGTCAGCTTTAAAAACAAATGATCCCCAAAATTAAACTCCATGGGTCTTCTTCTTTGATTGGCATAAGATTTCTGACGATCTTGCGCTGTCTTCATCCTCTCACGAATTACCTGAACCATCTTGATTTTATTCTACACTAGTTTTGGTCAGAGAATTACTGACTCTTGGACCCCAGTCCAGCACAACGGAGAAAGGCATGTCCGGTCTACAAGGCTTCAAACGGCGCCATAGCGATGGTGGAGTGAAAAATATTATTGTAATCGAACTCCACCAAGGGTAAGTGCATCATCCATGAACCTCCTAAATCAAGAACACAAGAGCATAACATGTCTTCAAGAGTCTGTATGGTTCACTCTGTCTAGCCATCTGTTTGAGGAATTAAAGCAGTGTTAAGGCAATGTTGAGAACCGAAATAATGTTGGATACCTCTCCACACTCTAGAGGTAAAACAAGGATCTCGATCAGAAATGATCGTCCTTGGGACTCCAAGCAGTTTCACCACCTCCTCTAGATACTTCCTTGACAAAACACCCACTGATATTTACTCCTTGATTTCTATAAAGTGGGCCGATTATGTCAAACGATCAACTACCACCCAAATACCATCATTTTCTCCCGAAGATCGAGGTAGACCACAAAAATTCCATTGAGATGTCCTCCCACATCCATTGAGGAATCATTAATGGCTAGAGAGGACCACCAGGAACACATTGTTCGGCCTTCACCTTCTGGAAGACTCATCATCGAGACACAATCTTCGCAACCGCATGCTTCAACCAAGGCCACAAAAACTGACACCTCAAGGCTCGGTACATCTTTTTCACACCAGGATATTCCTATAAAGGAGAACTATTGAACTATCTAATGTTCGTATCGTGCATAGTTGAGGGAAGAAAAGGCCTTTCATGATACAACAATCGGTGTTGTTAATCCTCCGACCAACCATCAGGGGAATCAATACAAACAACACAGTCTCTCCAGACCTCCATCTCAAGATCCCCCCACTGGGACTCTTCCACATTCTGCATCAGGGATGACTGTACCATCATCTGAAAAAGACAACCTCTACCCCCAACTTCCCCCATATCATGATGTAATGATGAAAGTTCTTCAATTACTCTCTAGGAATCACCGAATTCACACCCAGCATCACTACATGAATTTCGTTTCAACGCATCAGCAACAACATTCCATTTTCTAGGTGTATATGATATTTCAAAGAAATATTCTTGTAAGAACCCCATCCAACGACACTGTCATAAGATCAAGTCACGCTGGGATTAAACATTCCTCAAACACTTATGATCAGTGAAAACCACAAAACACTCATCAATGAGGTAATTTCTCCACAATTTCAAAGTAAACACCTCGGATTCTAACTCAAGATCATGGTTGGTGTAATTTCATTAATGGGGACGTAACTACAGAGACCCATAAGAAACAACTGACCTCTGCTTCATGATAAAACAGCTCAAACCTATATGTGAAGCATCGTAGAAAACATCAAACTGAACTCCCCCAGCTGGAGGACATAGGACTGGAGCACATACTAGCTTCTCCTTTAAATACTAGAAGGATGCCTGGAACTAATCAGTCAATATGATTGCTTGATCCTTCCTGGTAAAAGCTTTTAGAGGGGTCACAACTCGTGAGAAATTCGCTACAAACCTCCTATAGTGTCCTGAGAGACCAAGGAAACTTTGCACCTCTGACACTATCATGGGGGCATCACAAGATATAACTACTTCTATGTATGATGGATCTACATCTACACCCTGTTGGGACACAACATTCCCCATGAAACGGACTTCTCAAGCCCAGAACTCACTCTTAGACAACTTCCCAAATAGCTAATGTTGACGAAAGTCTCCCAAAATAGCTTGTAGATGCTCTGCATGCTCCGCATCAGATGTGTAGTTCACATAGATGTTCTCTAGAAAAACTACAACAAACATGTACAGGAACTCAAGGAACACATCATTCATCAAACCCAAGAATACAACTGGAGAATTCATCACACCAAATGGAATTACAACAAACTCATAATGCCCATGATGACAACAAAAATCAGTCATTGGGATATCCTCATCCTTCACACACATCTGATGATATCCCAACCGCAAGTCGATCATTCAAAACCAACTAGCACATTTCAATTGATCGAATAAGTCATCAATCCCTGGAAGAGGATAACAATTATTTATTTTCACATTGTTTAATAGACGATAATGGACACCCAACTGCAAACTATCGTCGGCCTTCTTTACGGACAAAAATGGTGCACCCCACGGTGACACACTTCACCGAACAAATCGCACTTTAACAAACCATCAAGCTATATATGTAGCTCTCGAAACTCAGAAGGGTCCATATTATATAGAGACAAAGAGAAAGGAGATGCTCCACTCTATAGCTCGATCCCAAACTCGATCTCTCGTCAAGGGGGTAATGTTATAACCTCTTCTCAAAAGACATCTGGGTACTCCTCTACGACCATAGGAAACGCCAACTAATGAACCTATGAAGAACTCAACATCATAATATCCATCATGGATGATAAGTACGGAACGTGCCTATAACCCATCCGAGGATCTTTCTCACCAGTAAACACCTCTTTCTCTCCATCCACACCAAGGAAAACATCCTTCTTCTTGATGTAATCCATGATAGCATGCACCGAATACAACCAATCCATTACTAGGATAACATCATATGGTTTTTTTTAAACATAGGTAATCTCCCCAAGAGAGGTGTTTCCCCAACACTAGATCATAGTCTTTACACTCTTCAAACAAGTCATCTCGACCTCTAACTAGTGTATTCAACGCCAAGGGCACTAGAAGAACCTCTGCCTCAAGTCCCAAAGCATGGACATGGGTAGGTTGTATGAAGGAGTGTGTTTCTCTTGAATCAAACAAGGCATATGCTAAGGTATAAAATAAGAAAAGGGTACCTCGAACAACATCTGGCTTGCCGGGAGCTGGCAACGCTAGAGAATGATGCTGACCACGACCTCTCTGACCATGATGATGACCACCACCACGACCGCACTCTCCTCTCTGAGGATGGGGAGCGTCATGGCGTTGTCCTCTACCTGCCCCATTTACTATCTGCTGGTCTAAAGCTAGCGCAACCTACTACTGTTGTTGCCTCGGCTGGAAGTGCCTCAAAGGAGGAACCAAAAGTGTTACACCTGGTGTACGATGACTGCTTTGAATGGTGGGGAAATCCCTCTACTGATGTCCATGACCACCACAAGAAATACAAGCACCTGATACCTTGTCATAGGCATGAGGTTTACTACCTCTATAGAAACGATATTTGAAGGGTAGGGACCTACCCCCGGATGAACAGAAACTCTTCAACCCTGAAAATTGGGAACCCCGGACCACAACTTTGCTTCATGAGGGATCATGATGATTCCCCTATCGTGATGATACGGTCCTAGCCAAAGCCCTCTCAACCACCTCTACCCTCACCAGCACATCAAGATATGTCTTTAGCACAAATGGGGTGACCTGGCGCTGGGTATCTGGATGAAAAGCCTCCACTAAATGCCTCACCATGGCCTCCTCATCTAGTAACAGGTCCGAAGCATATCATAAAAGGTTCTTGAAATGGATTACAGACTCTCAATCAATGGAGATGCCCTGTTGAATGGTAATAAGCTCTGGGTGAATGGACGCCTTCACAGTCGAAGAAAGGAACTCAACTCTAAACTTGTCTGAGGACTCCTCCCATGAGATCGCTGACTCCCCATGATCCTCGAGGAACGTGAACCACCACTGCCTTGCTGCTCCACACATCATCATCACAACCAAAGACACCCAATGAATATTACGAGCACGAATCGAACTAAATCCCCTCTCAACATCTTCCAACCAGTCCTCCACGACTACATCTAAAATGGAACCCTCGTACTTATGTAGTCTCTAGCGATGAAACTCTCGGGTTGTCTTCATCCATGTATCATCATCGTCGCCATCCTCTACCCTGAAGTGACCTGCTGGAATCGCATACTGGACATTTTCTGCGAAAACCTGACGAGGACGTCGACCTGGAGCCATACCTGTAAAATAACAAACCGATAGATCTCCTAAACCAAGAATATGGATAACTCAATATTAATTAATTAATTATTTTTTTTATTCATTTTAAGTTAACATATCCCAAAGTCTACCCATTCAAACACAAGCACAATGAAGAATGATGCAGGGTCCTTGCCTAGGTCTCTACCCTGCAACTAGTATCACCTTGTTTAGTAGCCATTGTAATCATAAAGGTTCATACATCAGATCATAGGGGGCCCTAAAATCCTATGTATTAGCCGGTCTCTAGTGTTTACCTCACTTTCTAAACATGGATGACATCGTTTCCCTACCAACCCATGAACCCTCGTGTGTGCCTAACTCCAAACTCTCTCTTATACCTCAACCAGACCTCTGATACCACTCTTTCACGACCCCTCCCCAGAAAGTGTCCCCCTCATGGGCCAAAAATGTGAGAATGAAGATAATGACCCCCAAGTCCTGCCTCCAGTTGCCCCTGGTTGGAAACTAACACTGAGGTTATAATAAACATCCAAATGGAAGGCATTACCCTCTAAGATAACACATGCTGATGAGAGAGATATGATAGACACCAATAAACTCCAAAATAGACTGAAATATAAACGAACCCCCAGTTACACATATGAAAATCCATGCAAGAGTACTACAACTGAAAGGAGAAAACTACAAGTACCCAAAAGAACGTAAAAATAGCAGCAACCACAAGCCCAAACAGCTCCTGCAACCACAAGCTAGTTGAAACCAGCTTGATCTCCAACCTGCTCCAAGTGACTTGAAAAATAGTTTATATATACATATGGTGAGTAAAACAGTATACACAGTAGGATCCACCCCGAACCCTATCATGCAAAAGTAAAGAAAGCATACAAAAGCACAATGAATAACAAGTAAAACTAACTCATCACCTAAACAGGTATACTGTTCTCCCATCCTCTCCATATCTACTCTCACCATGTAACACATACAAAGATTATAGCATATAGTAATGAATAAAAAGGGTACCCCACTACTACTTCGTCAATGGTTTGCCAATTTTCTCCAACGTCAGACATCCTAGGCATCTCTCTCCAAAAAGGATTTCCCGTAGAAACCGGGTTGAAGCACCACAACGTGCACCTCGTGCAACATAAAGGCATTCCCACAGACACATTGGCGAAGCACTACACCATCCTCACTACCAAAATTAACCCTGTAGTTTCTGGGAGCCACCAAAGCTTTCATAACGTGTATCATATGTCAGGTATTATACCTCAAGCCATTATAGACCATACACCAAGAAAGGATCCTCAATCCATCACAGCCTATACATGTTACTCCTATAGTAGTGCATAGGATACTGTATCTAGAATATAAATTTGTGAATAACCACAAGAGATTAAAGCTCTATACACACATATAAGGGAAAAACTTACCAATGTGCCTTCCAGCACATGTAACTACCAAGAGAAGAGAGTGGGGCCAAAGAGGGTAGTCAGCCATTCACTCTCCCATCAGAATGTTGTGGAAAACACCCCCCCAAGGCTCAGAATCCATGGGGTGTCAGTTTCCCTTACTGATAGGGTAGAGTAGTGTATAGAAACAAAAAAAGTAAAGAATATAATATATCTCACAACAACACTATGGGAATAACCTATTCTTGACTCAACTGTAGATAACGTCTCTCGGACTCTGGGCTACCGCTTCTAAGCCTAGGTATCATATAAGCGTACAACCATTTAAAGAACTTTATTAGATTACCTCATTCCCTTTATCTTTTTAGTTCCACTCTATATTAATTAATTTATTCAACATTAATTCACCATGAACCATTCCACATTAGACTTCATTACCCTCACACCCAAAGTCCACTATCCCATTAAAATAATAGCTTCATCATTATGTTCCAGTGAACTCCATCCCAATGGGACAACACCATTTATTCAAATATTCATTACAGAATTACTTTCCCATATTCCCAGGAATTCTAGAAAATCATTTTATGCTACTAACATAAAGGGGATCAACATGGTGAGTAGATGTGATACCCATCGATACATTCCCACCTATAGCAATAGCGTAGACCCATTCTCCCTTGAGAAGCTAAACACGGAATGAACATTCCATACCCCATGCATCTTCACCAGGTTTGGAAGAAGGGTAAGCAAGAACAGATTCCTTGAGCAGTGGGGAAAAGTAAATTAGATAAACTACCAATGAATCAGCACGCATCCAACAATCACATCCATCCCATTCCATCATCCCTGGTGTCCTCCTCGACACCCTCATGCAAAAACAGATGCATCTCGCCACTCTAGGCGTCATCCGGTGCCACAACAAAAAGGCCTCTATGCCCCCACAAATCACAACACCCATCCAGGATCACGTCACAACACAAGCAATAGGAAAAACAAACATCACAACAATTGAGCTATTTCTCTTTAACAACCAAGAGGGTAATTCAGAAAACTTTATAGAATTTTCAAACATTCAAATTCTTTAATCCATATTGAATTAATAGATTTATAATCTGTTGGTTCTACCATCAGGAAACCTTACCAGTATACTATCACAAATTATTATAAAAGCTTACTATTCCAATTTGATTAACATCAAATTACAATAAGAACCAGATTCATTTTCTTGCCTCTTTATCTTTATCCAAACAATTACCAATTAATCTCGGTTTACATTCATTATAGATTTCTATATAGAACAAATAGATAAGTAAAGAAAACCTAGGTATCACACTATTTAGCGAAACAAGACGCAAAAACATACAATCGACAACAATTTCTTCACATGGTTAAAAATATTTATTATGTCAATTCCATTATAATTCAGTGGGATAAATCAAGCTAACAATAATGTTTCATGTAAAATAAAGAGAAGCACTGAATCCCCTACCTTAATGGTTTTTGACGAAAACCCCAAAAAATGAAGAACGCACAAGAAAGCTGGGTTGATTCTCCAGGAATCCTTCTTAGATATCCTCTATTAACACAACCAGGAAAAAATATCATCATATTTGGAGTCCACACACTTATATTAAACCATAACGGATGTAGATCTATGAAACCGACAGAAAAGGGGAAGTAAATCCAAGTGGATCTAAGAAACTGATCAAGAACGAAGAAGAACAATCACATACCTCATGAAACCGGCTTCGATTCACCAAGAGAAGCCATTTGATCACCTCCAAAATTCATGGGAGAGGTTATACTACCTTCAAGGGAGGGTAATCCCAAGTGATGGACGCATAAGAGCTTAAACAACCCCTTTTAGAGGAAAAAAAAGTTAAGTCCACAATTTTAGGATCTAATTTAAGTGACTGCATGGTTTTCTCACATGGTTAGACAAACCGTGCGCTAACCTTGTGTTAGCTACTGCCTCGACCACCCCTCTCGCACGGTTTGGCCCCATGGATAGACAAACTGTAAGCCTCTTATGCAGATGCCACTACATCAAAGACCAACTGCACATGGTTTGGCCATAGGGTTTAGACAAACCGTGCGCAACCCGTGTGAAAGCTGTTGCCATTTAGTTTTCCATAAAAGTCCACCCAAATGAACCCCTAAGTCACTACTCCAAAACAAATGTAGTTAGAAGCATCAAAAGTACCTGAAGACATAACGTGACATTACAGTTCACAACTGTCTATTGTAGAAATTGTTCATCGAACAAGATTATTTAGGCAAAGTGTTGGGGATAAGATACCTTGACCTTTTGGAATGCTTCTAACACTTCATTTTCACAATGTAGTGGACCAGAGATGTCCAATACATTAACGGATTCCCTTTTTCAAAATAATACTACTGTTTCAGACCTCCTCCACTATAAAAGGCATTTTCTCATCCCACTACCACACACCTCTCAAGACACTTATTATAAGAAAACATCAGAAAAAATATATTACAAAAATTACTCCCTGCCTCCTTCAAGCTTATATTTTCTAATTGATCCTTCCAATGATATGTTTTGTGGAAAACCCAAAGAAGTTACCCGAAGAAGATATAATATCCTCCCACAAATTCTTTTACCTTACTTTCATTCTTCATCCCCTATGGTATCCTTATTCTATTATTATACAAAAACAATAGTATACTAAATATATTTCTATTTTTAAACTAATATTTTTACATATATACACACAAGAATTCATCTAATGGGTAAAAAACAAACTATATTTTTATATGGTTAACTACCGCCTCAGAAAAGAATATTTTTTCATTATTCCTGTACAACCTCTGAAGGTGGACATAATGATGAGAAACATATTTTTATATAATATTTATAATAATTTTAATTTATTTGATCTTTTTTAAATATTATAAAACACATATATTCATATATTCTGTATTCTGTAAATATGATACTTTCGTTTGAGAAATTACGGGCCACAACCCCTCAAAGCGATATGATTCGTTCAAACACTACATGGAATGTATTATGGATGTGTTTAGTGAAAATATTTGATATATATGATATAATATTGATATTATAAAAATGTTATATATATACATTCTTCTATGTAATTTACTCTATTTCTTCAAGTATGCCAATAAAACTGAACCTATGTTCATGGGCACGTATGACCTACCACCTCCATGAACGGTGTGTTATATTTCATACATATGCATTCTATAGATTAATATAATATTGATAAAATGAATATAAATTATGTTTATGTCATTATTTAAATTCTATTAATCAAGATATAAGTATAAAGACCTATGATATTGCAATTTAAAACAAAAATGAATAACAGAGAGGATATTATCAGAACTGAAACCATAACACAGAATTGATAAAAAAATGTAATATAATTTCATAATAAAATCATATGTTATATTATATTTGAGAATATTCTTTGAAAAAACATTTATAATTTACCTAAATTTATTATACAAGAATCTTATATGAGTATGAAGAGAGATAAGACACACTGTAATGGAATTTCTTCTCACTCTTTATTTCTATGAGATACAAGCCTTATTCACCAATCACGTATTTGGTGTGGTGTACATATTGCTGAAAAATGTATTATATTCCAAATATAAATAAATAAATGGGTGTTTACATAAATGTTTTATAATATTTCTATAATATTACTTAGGTTTCAAAAGTTACCAAATTAGTAAAGTAATTTTCTCTCCATTTACCTTCTTTGAGAAACAGTACATTTTATACACCTATAATTTTATATGAGGTGAATAAAATGCCTTTGACATGTTATAACATATATCTACATATTTTCATTCTATTTTAATGATCCATGTAATTTTATTTTCTTATATTTTTCATGTAATTCATGGTTTCAATGTGGTAAGAGTATATTAAAACAATCTCATCATTTATCGATATTGTTCATGATCATGCATTCATTAATGAAATATTATGATCCATATTTCGTGAAATCCCATGAATTTTAATCTATTATAGTTAGTCTTGATTTATTCATGTATTAGTAACATTTTTCAATCTTTGTTATATAAGATAATTAAGAAAATATGTTAAAGAAAATAGGACCTTCCCTATCTATTTGGTTAGAAACATCTATTACATCAAAATCATGATTTCCAAAAAAGAATAAAACATTATTCTATTAATAATTTATGATCATTAAAATACATGTTTATACATTTTAATCATTTTTTTAAATAAATAATCATTTCTATTTCTGAAAAATGAAATTTTCAAAACATTTTACTGTAAAAAAAGTAATTTTATTTTTACCTTGATGATCATATACATATTTACCAAATATCGAATATTTTAAGTATCCATTGAATGTTGCAATGGCATAATTTGAAAAAAAATATATAAATTTTTGTTTTTATAAAATGGTTTTTAGTATATCATTACAATTTTTCATATTATTGTTTAGGGAATGTTGTTTTCAAAAGGATTTCGTGCTTCTTTTATATGATTTCAAGGGAAAAAAGTTTTAAAAACTTTTTTCAATCTCCTCTTTGTGTTTTTAATGTATAATGGATTTCAAATTTTTTTTGGGTTTCTTTATAGTATTTCAAGTATATTTTCATTAAAATGGTTTTAAAAAAATTCATTTTTTCAATAATTTTTAAAGTATATTAGATAATTTCAACATGAACTTTTTTTAATGATATTTTAATGTTATTTCCAATATATATTGAAATCAGTCAGTGTTACTCATGCATTATTTGACATATTTTATGAGGTAACATTTAATTATTTATTACAAGGGTTCTTTTAATGGAATAATTTTTATGCAACCCGCTAACCATTCATGTGATATATTCTTTTTATACAATCTTCAATCTATGGGTAGAAAACACATTTTTTTCCACTAGTTATGATATGATTACATGTGTATGATACCTATTTCATTTATTAGGTTATTATATGACTGTTTATTATTATTTGGAATATCTATTCATGATTTCATTATGAGATGTGCGGGATATATATTTCCCTCCAATGCATCGGGTAATAAAATTTTGTATAAGTTCAATGTGTACATGGGAGGGAATCCAAAGACCGAAAAAATAGGTTACACAAGAGGATATCCGAAGTCCAAATGAAGAGAATACATGCGATGAATACAAAAATTGAAAAAAGATGTTATATAGTACGTAGTACCAATCCCAATGTAGTTACATAAATTGTTAACTCAATACAATCATGTTACAATGGTATTGGTAGGCATCATTGACATAAGGTTTCAAGATACTTATGAGTCTTCTATAATTCCAAGTCTTATTCCTATATAATTTTTAAAAGTATTATAGTTTTTAGTTCATTAAAATTAATGTCTTATGAAGTTAAAATCTTTATTCCATGGTTCATGTTTATGATTTTTTATGTGGAGTATATGATCTCATAATGATCATGATCGTGTTCTTGTACCCTTATGTTCAAGAAATGCTTTCATATTTTCATTATATAAAATTATAGAGCATATGAGATCACCCATTCTTTATTTCCCCTTCCCAATTTTATGGAAGAATATTATTAATTATAAATTCTATAAGGTAATATAATTGTTAGAAACACTGATGATATTTAAATGAGTTTTAATATTATTGTTCCATGTTTCCAAAGGAACTAAACTAATACGGTCTTTGGGAATTAGTTTTGGTAATGATTTATGTTTTCTGAATAAGGTATGTAATTTCAATGTACATTACGATTGGGTAGTGAGAAAAAACATGAAAAATTATAAAGAATTGTATACTTTCTTAATTTTTTATTTTGAAACACTTCTTTAACAACTACAAAGTACATTTGAAATTATAAAAAATGGGAAAACTAACAGTATAGTATCTTATATAATTATCCATAAATATAAGATAATGTCAAAGGGAATGTAAAGTATAATATTCAAATGCATTATGTATCTTATACTATATAAATTCATTTGATTTTTGGGATGAAACCCATTAATAGCGGGGGAAATTTAATATGCCTAAATGTTTTACTTGAGAATGATTTAATGAATTCTAAACATTTGTATTTTTAAAATCTTTTGGATTCATTGATTACTATATTTATTAAATCGTTATATTTAATGCTATAGATATGTATATAATTTTTTAAAAATAATATATAAACATTTTATTTTTAGAAATAGGGGTCCAAGGAACAAATAGCAATATGTCCCCCAAATTAAAAAGATATTACTATACAATTTCATGGGGATTAATATTCCATTGATAAGAATTGATAGTTTTGTATGGTCTTTAGTAAAAAAATGTACTACTATTTAATATAAATTTTGATTTAACAACTTGTTACATGTTTTTTATATTTCACAAGGACAACGAGAATCCATGAGGCTCCAAAGATATGTCATTGTTCATCCTTTAGGGTCGATTATTGACCCACTATTTGAATCGTTATATGAGCTATTCACATCATGATAAAATATAATATTTTATTTTAAAAATTAATTTTCTTAAAATACTATTATTTGATATGCTAAAATACAAATTTGAATCTCTATTCTTATTTTATTAACTTAAACAATGGTCAACCCCCATCAATCATCCCTTTAGTTTTATACTTTCACAGAATCATTACAACAAAAACCACCATACATCTTATTTCCAAATTTAGTCACTATTATTGGTTTTAAATAGTTTATCATAATATTGATACTCAACCATGCTACTAGGGGTTGGGTTTTTTTTGGAATATCGATGAATTGGTTGGGGAAATGTAGGTTTAAAATCAATTAAATTGATATGATGAGGCATTAATTGGGGTTTTTCAGTGAGAATTGGGATATTTTGAGGCATTAAAAAGTACTAGAGTTACATAGTGATTAGTGTTTTTGTTGAGGGGAATATTATTTGTGATGATGGTTGTTTGGATACAATAGAGTGAGGCGTGGGAGAAGGATTTGGCATTAATTATCGTCACATTGTGTAAAAAATGGAGAATCAGGTTGTTTTGATGATGGTTTGACATGAATGGTTATGTAATTCTTTTATTCAATTTTTTTTAATTATTTTCATATATGGCCTAATACATTTGTTATAATATTGACAATCCACTTTTGGAAATGTGTTAACCTCACAACCTTAAAAACCATCCTCAACCCACATTGAAACCTTCAAAATAAAAATTTAGAGATTCAAAATCAGGCATAGATCAGGTGAGTGATCGTGAAACATCAACTAGAACATAACCCCAAGCCGAAAAGACCTCGATTTGAATTATTTTCATATATAATTTCTAATATTGTGGATAAATTGATTCATTTTTTAGGGAGAAATTACACCTTTAATGGATTCTATTTATTTTTGTCACATGAGAAAATAAATGAACAATGATTATGTGTATTTGTGTGTGTTAATTGTACAAATACATATTATCTTATACTAAGTGATACAATTTATCATTGATTAAAAATTGAAAAGGGTATACTTATATCATCACTAACTAAAATAAATAAAAAATGTACCCATTATTAGTTCAAAAAATGTAGTGTTAAAAGGAAACCATAGTGAGGGATTTTATTATGCTAACTAAAGGTACATATTAATAGAATTTTTACCACTAATATCGGGTTCCTATTATCGGTGATTTTATTATCGATAAAAAAACCATAAATTATAAAAAAATAATCCTATAATATTAAATATCATTTATATATTAATAAATATATTCATATTTTTATAAATAAAACAAATATTTATTTAATTATGTATATATAGTTTATTTAATCTTAAAATTAATATTAAATAATTTTAAAATTTACATATTTAATTAGGAATATATATTCAAATTTAAATAATATTTTATGTTCATATTATATAAATAATAACAAAAATTCATCTACATTTATATATATTAATTTATTTCTATGTTTATATATATATATTAACAAAATATACAAACACACACACACACATATATTTCTATTTATATGTGTGATTATATATATATACACATATTTATTTATATTTCATTGCCTTCTTTAATAATGAGGGTTTAATTCATCTATTTGTGTCTGTGTTTATGAATGTGTGTGTGGGTAATTTGGTGTATGTTTTGTGTCTGTGTGTGTGTGTGTGTGTCAATGTGTATTTTTCTGTATGTATATGTTTATGTGTTCAAGTAAGTGTATGTATGTGAATGTGTACATAAATTTGTGTGTGGGGGGGGGGTCTATGAAAGTGTACGTTTATGTTAGTATGTGTAGTTGTATATGTGTAGTAACTGGATACACAAATGTATCTATTCGTTCACATATATATCCTTGAAATACACATTAAAATTATTTATGTATTTATATAGATAATAATATTTTTAATCACAATTATTAAATTTAAATATAGTTATAAATTAATCTTATTTTCTATATTCAGCATATACAAAATATATTAATTTAATTCCTTTGGTAGTAATATATAATTTCTAAAAAATGAAAATCCAAATATATTTAAATATAAATATTTAATGTATTTAATTACATTTTTGGGATTTATAACTAACTATGTTTTGTGGAAAAAATTTATACAAGATATCACTATTTATAACATTATTATTTATATATTTTTTAAAAAAATATTCATTTATATAATTACTAATATTTATAATGATAATTAAAAAGATTATATGTAAACAATTAGTAATTATATTTTTTCAGTTTTTTCATTTATTATTTTTTTATAAATTAATTTACTAACCTGAAATTTATTATAATATTACAAGTTTTATTTATAATAATTTTGGATATATAAAAACATTATTAATAAAAAGTTTACAATAATATTTAAAATTTTATTAATAATTATTTTATTACCATATTAAAAAAATATATCATAATATTAAAAAATTTATAATAATATAATTGATTTATCATAAAATTATAAAATTTATTCAGAAATTTAATATAAATAAAATAAGTTATTTTTATTGTTATTTTATTAATTTTATATAATAAATCATTAAATTATTAATTAATTTATAATATGCCCATATAATTATGAACATACTGTAAATATTAAATTTAAGTATAATTTTTTATTTTTCACAAGTATTTATCTGTGCTAGATTAATCTTTGATAAAAGTCTATATGTCATCACTTATTCTTCAACACTAATAATGGTAGGATTTATCATCTATTCATTATTATCGATAAAAAAATTATTTCTCAGTGAAAAAATCATTGATAAATCCATCTTTTACTTGGTGGAACACACTATGCTCTTAAAGATAGAACATTAGGATTGATATCATATACGATAGACAACACTAAGTTTAAAGAAATTGTAGTTTTTTAAACGACTAGAATAAAATATCATTTAAAGTGGTGGATATGAAATCAAAAGGTTATATTATTGAAATAATATAGGACACACATGCGAAAAAATTACTAGTTATCAAATGAGAGGGAAAAAATAAATTTTTTTAATAAAATTTGTTTTTTATAAAAAAATGTATTATTTCAAAAAACAAATCTAATCCCATTTTCCATGAATATGAACAATATAAATTTTAAAATATTAATCAAAAAAATTAACTTCATTTATGAAATTATCATGTTAATGTTATCATATAGTTATTTTTTAGAAGATTAATTGTTCGATGAATAATGACAAATACAAATTTTTTTATTGAAACCATCTTTTTCATCTAAATCATTTACACCTTATATTTAATTTTAATAATTTCATAACTATTAAATTATTTAATTTATGTCATAATTAATAATTTATTATTTATTATAACTTCTTATATATTCAATTTTGATATAAAACCCATTAATTCTTTTGAAAAAAAGTTCCACTGGAAAGAAATTTTTGTCACATCCATGGGATTATTTTAAAATATAAATTATTCCACATTTGTTAATTGAATTTAGTAAAATGTATTGTTCATTTTTAATGAGAATTATTATTCTTATATAATGTTTTCACCTTCATTTTCTATCATAACTAACAGTAAATGTCGTAAAATTAATTACAAAAGTAAATGTTAAAATGGGATAATATTGGGGTTATACTATAAAGATAAGAGTCAATGTGACCTATAAACATCTCTCATCTCTATTTTAAAAACATATTTTGATCTTATATCTTATAAGGTTCAATAATTGTTTATTTTTGATTCATTTTAATGTGAATTGTTTTTTATAACTTATATTTTTCGAAAATTCTAATTGTGTCCTTACCTACACACATACAATGAAACCCCCCCTCTTCTCATATTAACAAATACAATGCCAATTTTTTAATTCAATCACTAAATAAAATATTTCCAAAAATCCATTATAATGATATAGAGTTCTTGTTTTGATCATAAAACCATTCTAGTAAGGCATTATATATAAACCTTGAGAAGTTCTCCATAAAAGAGGTATAGTTTTAACTATACATCTTTCTCTTATTTTTTTAGTATAAAAACATAATTTTTTTTAAAAATGATAAAATAAAATCACATGTATAATCAACCAATGTATATGTTTTTATGTTAACGGAATAACATATATCTATCCACTCCTCTATCAAACAGGAAATGAAATCATTAACCATGTTTAATGTATACTACCGCTTATCGAACTGATGTAATTCACCAACCATCGGCGTCTATCATGGTTGGATATAATAATAGACATGATTATTATATATGGTAATTATAATATCAGTATAATTTAATAATTATAATATCAAATCTGCCTTCTTAACTTCCAACCCATTGAAATATGATAAGGTCGTGTGTGTGTACGTGTGGACTACTGCCTTCACATAACATTGTAATACATTGGTTGTTTTATTTTGAAATAGATTATATTGAGGATATATTTAATTAATATTCATGATATAAATTTAATATAATCAGTAAATAAATATAAAATATTATTTACATTTTTATATTCTCCTTATTAAAAAATTTGAATAACATTCATGCATAGGTTCGACATGCCGTCTTTGTAAACGATGTAGTATATTTTCACCCGCTATATATTTTTTAGATTACAATAAATGTATATAAAATTAATATATTTGATAATTGTATCATTATTAAAATTTTCGAAGATACACTACATGATCAATGTACATGATCGAAATATAATAAAAGAATACATACATGTATAACGAAGGAGTTATCAATCAGAATTGCCATTTTAATAAAGAATTAAGAATAAGTGGGTAATAAAATGTTATCATAAATTTATATAAGGAATGGTATGTTTTATTATGGTTCATTTATAGATTTATAATAATTCTAATAACATTTTAGAGGATTTTTGAACTTGTATGAATAATGTTTGATATGAGGAAATGTTTTCCCATCTCACTTCCATTTCTATGACACATATTCTGTATTGAACTCCTATTCATTTCTACGATTCCTTAATTCCCCATTGATATGTTATGACAATAATCACTTTATCATAAATATATTTAAATTAAAATTATAATTTAATTATTTCATGGGGGTTATGAGTAAAAGTTACCAATGTGTTAAGGGTTTATCTCACAATCTCATCATTATTTGAGATTGTTTGTATAGAAGTATCCCTTGGGGAAAATATTATTTATTTATACCCTAAAACCGATATATTTTCTTCTCTTCTATATATTCATTAATTTTTTATGTAATTTTTTAATTTTCCACTCTTTGGTAATATATGTTATTGATAACTTTTTTTAAGAAAATATGATATTACATATCACTTTGACCGAAAATCTTTTTCATTTCCACATCTATGTTTTATAAAATTATTTTCAAAAAACAATTTAACATCCCCCAATGATTTATTAAATTAAATTTATTTCATGTTTTAATTTTTTTGAATTATTTTAAATAAATATTCTTTTCATTTTCTAAATTATAAACCTTTTATCTTTTTTTTTTACAATAGTGTGGATGGAATGTTTTTTAATGTATATAATACGTATGGAATTAACCACCATTATTAATTCCAAATAATTTGTTAAATCATTTAAAAGTTTAATTTTTTATTTTTGGTGAATGTTTTATATAAAATTATAAAAATATATAGTTTTGAAATGTTATATTAAAAATTAGTCATGGTATTTTCATTAAGGTTGTTTTAAATGTTATTTTCATGTTATTTATATTCATTAATGACAAAAAAACATTATTTTAATATTACATTATTAGGTATATGTAGTAAATATAACAATCTAGTTATGTTTCTAAATGGTTTATGATCAGTTTGACTAGGGATGTACTATTTAGATACCATTATCTATATTGTAATAGATATTTATTATAATGATGACTGATTAAGGAAATTTTTTATCATTTGATATAATAGTTTTCAATATGAATTCTTATATTTATTTTGATCCTCCCATTTTAGATAAGAAATTAATTAGACATAGAAAATGGTTTTTGGGGCCCTATATATCCCCTCGATAAATCAATAAGTATCATCAAACTAACTAGATTATGTATTCTGTTGAGGCCAAAAAAATTTATATAAGATGTATATTTACAATTCCATTATTGTAAATTATAATTTATGAACATATTTATTTCTTCATTAAGATATAAGTCATTATTTTCCATGTTATAATATTATTATTAATTATATCCTTGTATATTATTCATTCATAGGTGTATTTATAATTATTTGATCATTATTTATTCAAACCATATTATTCTTCATGCTTAATTGTCTGAGTAAATAAAATGTGTTTCAAGTTATTTACCTTGATATATTTATAATTCCTTATTAATTCATGATAGCTTCCATTATACGGAAAACCTTATATAGAATATGAGATCCATGATTTTTTATATTTAATATCCCTAAGTTTCACAGAATTGTATTATGATTGATATGTAAGAAAATTCTAAAGGGAATAGTTATGTTATCATAGAAAATGATATTTTTATTTTATGTTTTCAATGTAATTTGTAATTCAAGTATGTATCACGTTTTCAAAAACTAATAAACTATTTGACCCTTCTGGATGTGGTCACATATATGTAGGATCTCTATAATAAAGGTACCACCTACATTATGATATTGGGATTGGGGTATTTGTAGTTGGTATCATAGGATGTGTCATAGATACCTTCAAAACAAGATTTATGAAATATAGATTTGGTAATATAGCCCTTTTCTGACTTAGATAGAAATTCAATGTATATGATAACATCTTATCTTTTTTGGAAAATTATATATTATATGGTTCTTCTTATAATATATCATTGTGTAGATATTACAAGTGTGCATGGTTATATATCATTTTATTTCAACGGTAAATAATCTAAAAAGAGAACACTGGTATTTGACTCCATAATCACATGGTGCATGACAATAATGATCATTTAACATCTAGTTTGAAACTCTAAAAGGATATTACTAGCCTAATTTTAATTCTCTATAAAAACCATTAAAAATAATTTAAAAAAATTGTAATGAAAACATTCCAAAAAAACCATGTTGATGATTATGTGATTAATAATTAATAAAATTTAAAATTTATTGTATGTATCTCACTAGTTTTATAAGTATAGGTTATTTTTAATAATTTTATTGTAATATATAGTTTAATTAATTATTTTTGAATGATTTCTAGTGGATGAAATGGAAACTTTATCAATACATGTAATCCATAATGGAATTTCAATCCTGGATAATATAATGATGTTGGAGTAGAATATGGAGTTGGAGTTGAACATATCATAACTTTAATGGGGAAGTTATCTTATGGTTTTGACTATTAAAATTTCCTATATAGTGTATCATACTAATCCAAAATGTTCTGTTACAATGTTAGAACTAGTCAGAAATTAGAGACCTATATCATTAAAGGAGAATATAAATCCATTTCTAACTACAAAATGGATAACTTCATATAGAAGATACTTATCTCTGTGGAATGTAATGAAATTTAGATGGTTTTCAAGGATGTATTTAATATTTTCTGATATTTATATCAATGATTGTCATTAATTCATTATAAAAATTATGAGGGAGATGTAGCAAGCGTGTAATGATGGATCATATGAAAAATTTCATGGAAAAGTAATTTCATAATTAATAATGAGTATAGTTAGAGATAAAATTATTATATCTGAGGAAAAAGTAAAAGGAACTTGTTTCTATATAAAGATAACATTACACTGGAAGAAATAATTTCTATTTAATATTTATATAATCTATAGAGACTGATTGACCTTTTCAATGATGCGATAAATACTATCATTATAAAGAAACTGGTCATCTGATATTTCTTATCATATAATGAATAATATCATGTTATATTATGAAATAGAATGGGATCTACAAGATTTTTGGAATTAAATAAAGTATAGATAAGAAGAGGACAAAATTATAAAATGTATCAAGGAAATATAACCCTTAATATGTTTTGAATTATATGATAATAATTTTTAGTGTTTATAGAAATAAAATTTACATTAAAGAAGTGACTAAGATTATATTGAATAACATAAAAATGGTAAGAGATTTTTTGAAAATTTATTTTACGATAGAGTTTATATAATTTTTGGATTCATCAAATATACTCAATATATTTTGATTTCATTAATTTTTTTTGGAGATTTAGGTAATTAGTGTTTTTAAGATAATATTTGATCATGGTATTCAAATGATTGGAAGGAGATGCTATGATATTCCTTATGTTGTTTTTGGTTATATTTGCAGTACAATATTTAAATAAATATGTATCTGAGTTTAGTTAAATGAATTTTGGATGTTTATTAAGGTTAACTATTTATAAAATGGATTATGTATACCTTTTAGTTTACTTTTTAGGTTTTAGAGTTTAATATTTTATATTTAATAACATGTACTAACCATTGTGGTTCTGGTAAATATATTGAGATTCCAAGAATGTGATTAAACTCTATTATGTATCATATAATAAAATAAAAAATTAATATAGTGTTTTATTTATAAAAATTAATATTGGATATTTATTTATTGGATTGAAAAATGGAGTGTAAATTGAAAAAAAAAACAACCAAAGGAAGAAACTATGCTTATAAAATATAATGAAATTTTGTAAGTATATTTTTTGGACTTATATATGTTAAAATTAAAATAATATCTCATCTTTAGTAAAAAAATTCTTTAAATGAAATGTTTATAAATTTACCTTTATTTAGGATGTATCAATGGTCTTTTTCACCCCTAGTCTATTTGGGGTTTTATGGGCGTTAACTTTATCTAGATCATTAACTTTTTTGATATTAATAATATATATTATTATCTAAAAATATGTAAACATTTTTTTCCTTGTTCAAAAATTGATTTCCTGTAATTTAACCAGGTAATGTGTTATTCTAAATGCCCCTTGAACTTCTATTTTTTCTTTTCATGGTGATATTTTGTTAAAAAAATTTATGATGTGATATTAACAAGATTTATTTTTATATAGAGAAACCTGTTTTTTCAAGTAATAAGAACAACATTTATTAATGATGGAAATAAATTTATAAAAATATATTTGAAAAAAATATCATGAAGTTGTATGGAGTATAAAATAAGCAAAAAATATCATAAGTGACCCAAAAATCATATTATTTAAATATGAACGTTATCACATAGCTTTTAAATAGGAGGGTAAAAATAGTGTTGAATAAATTATTAAAATTATATATTTTAAAAATATATAATATAAATTTTTGAGTTACTTTTTGAGTATATACAAAATTATAAATTACTTCAGAAAAAAGGTTTGAAATTTTTTATTTTTTATCCAAAAAATGGATTCATTTAATTTTTCATAGTTATGTAAATAATTTATAAAATATATCTTAAACATGAATTTCCTTTTTTAAATAATATTTTAAAAAATATATTATTGTGAATTTATGATAATTTTTGTATAAGATTATTTTTTCAATAAATAATGAAAATAACATATTGTTTATTGAAAAAAATTATTCATATAAAGAATTGACATGTACCATTTATTAGGATTTTTTTTAAAAGTTTAATTACTTAATTAATATTATAAATAATCTAGTTTAATTAGAATAAATAAATTATATGTTAATTTTTTATATAAATTTTTCATACATTTGAAAATGATTCCATTAGAAAACTATTTTTAAATCACATCTTTAATTTAATTTTAAATTAAATTATAACACTTATTTTAAATGATTTAGTTAAAATTTATTACATGTTTTGAATAAGAATAAATAATATTATATAATATGATCAAAATAAATTTTTTATATTGAATAGTAAAAACTATAAAAAATAACTATTGTGGTAAATGATAAAATTTGTATAATGTGAGTTTAAACAAAGAAAATAAGGTATAAAATTACCCAATAATTTTTTTGGTCCATATTTAATGGGAGTATTTAAAACTTATATCATCTAATATTTTATAACATACAATTTTTTATACTTTATCAGGTGAAAACATGTGCATAATTTAAATTTTTAAAAAAATTAACTGTGTCCCCCCCCCCCCATTATAATATGAACACCCTCTCTTAAACTCCTCTTACATACAACACCATATGGTTTGGAGAACATATGACAATATAATTTACCTGCATACCTCTATATGTTCTATATTCCTTTTTTTATCATAACTCCAATCAATGAAGTCTTTATGTATAATCCTTAAGAGGTTCTATGAAGAAGTGGTATAGTTCTTAACAATGAATCTTCTTCTTATTTATTCTTATAATTACGTAATATATTCACAAAAATTTATTACATAATTTCTTCCAATAAATTAAATTTATTGATATGTTATTATAATAATTTATAATATATATCCATATCCTCTACCATTAAATGGAAATAATACTTTTGATCGCTTGTATTTCGTACTACAGTTTCACGAACTAAGGTAAAAATTTTTCCATAACCTTCACTAATGAAATACTACAATGATGTATGGATGTGTTATATATTAAATATGAAACATGATAATAGTTATTTAATTATAATATCACTTATACTATAATACCTTAAAATCTATTGGAAAATGATAATGTTAGTTATGTGTGTGTGGATATTATTCCATCCACACGACAATGTGATATGTTATCCACATTATTTTGGAATGGATATTAATAAGGATATATTCCATGATATGATGTCATATTTATATCATAATCATTATTTTATAATTTTTGAATAATTTTTATGTTTCATATATTTTCAGCTATTTAAGTAACGAAATCAATTTTTAGCTCTATGTACATCCTATTATCTCAATGAATTTTATAATTCTTATATATATATATATTTGAATTGATATAAATACATAATAAATGAATATATATTATAATTATTTAATTATTTAAATTATAGATATTAATGAACTTTGATCAATGTACAGTGATTGAAAGTGTTGAACCAAAAAAAAAATAAAAAACCAAGCAGTTTTCATCTGAAGTATTATATATTAAAAAATTATTATTACTAAATGGGTTGTCACGACCCGCCTTCACCAAAAGGAGGGAAGAGTCAGCAGATTGCCAGGCCCTTCTTTCTTTAAGTTGAAGGAGAGATAATGAACCCTGAAACCCGCCTTCAATAGGTTCCGGAGTGGCGACTAGCACCAAGGGTATTGAAATTTCTCACAAATGGAAGGAATTGCCCTTTTTACTTTATAGGATCGAGTGATTAGGAGAAGAAAACCCAACAACACCAAGGAAGAAGAAAAGTAAAGCAAAAAAGTAAACCATTCCCACATTCATGTTTGAAAAGTAGAAGCCACAAGGTGGAAGAGGTGACTACAAGGTAAGTACCAAAAAGGAAAAGAAAACAACAACTGCAACTGCTCCAAAGGCCCGAGCTAGTAAGGTCCCGCGTGATCCCCGAAGTCCTCCTGGAAACCTGAAATCAGTTTTATATAGGTAGGGTGAGCATACAAGTACACTCAGTAGGGAAAACCAAAGACTCTCGTGCACAAGTGGGGGAACGTGCTAAAGTTCCGTGAGAAAAGAGTAAACCAAACACCTATTAAGGTAAACTATCCACCCCAGGCCTCACCAAGGCACACTCCTAAAATAACGCAAGTCAAGTAATATATATAATCAGTCCCACTCCCACACCCGCCTGCACACACCTGGGCCACAGCCACACGCAGTCCCACTGCAAAAATCCCACCCACACACACCGGGGCCTCAACCGCACGCAGTCCCACTGCTGAATCCCTCCCGCACACACCTGGGCCACAACTGTCACACATAACCATGCCTGCAAACACCTAGGCCAGAACAACCACCACCACGCCTGAAAACACCTAGGCCTCATCCTGAAGACACTTGGGAAACCACCTGCAGCACACACCTGGCCAACCACCACACCACCCCGCCCAAAGGTTCTTGGGCTAATAATGGACCTCATGCCATCACAGCCTGCCTGAATATGCTTGGGCTATCCGGGAAAGGGAGCAGAAAAGGAGCTAATAACCAGCCACTAAGAATAGTGTTGGAAAAAACACCCTCCCCCATGAAATGGGGGTGTTTGGCACTAGGTGCTCAACTTGGGTGGCGCGCGAATAATAAACACAAAACTAAAAGTATAGATATAGGTAACAAGCACTCACCCAAGTCTTGGTTTTTCTAACCGGCCTATGGAACACAACACCACTAAATCCGAGTCACAAGTCACGACACTCTCGAACAAAACCCATCATCCCATTCTTGTTTCATGTTCAGTAATAATGTTTGAGTTTAAGCACTACTGGGAAACTAGTATGCATAGGCACAAGTCCAGAAAAGTAAACAATCAAACAACAACCGAAACATCCACACCAGGTTCTCAACAATAGAAGATTCCACCCCAATTTGTGATATGGACAAGTAACCACCCAGATTTAAAACTCACAACCACCGAAGGTATAAAAGAAAAGGGGATCCCATCCCCTCCCACATCTCCAGCAATCGGCCCGAAGGGAAAAACAACCAACGACCACCACCAACACAAGCTGGGCCCTGCATGTATTTTCAGATTTAAACGACTTAAGACACTCCATGATCCAAATTCCCATGTGTTCTAACCAGGAGTTATCACAGAAGGGTTGATCCTGGTGCTTCCAATTTATTCAGCCGAATATACGTGATTAACCAATTCACTATTCACAACAGAAGCTTACAACCACAAACAGGCCTTTTAAAACATAAGCAGGGTTCATTAGTGCACAAAAAACGACCACCAACGGCCTCAATTTTCAGAAGGCATAAGCCAGCACAACTCAACAGGATGGACATAAACGAAACAGCATCAAAGTATAAGAAAACATCAACGATCACAGCCCCCCTGCTTTATTTATAGAATTCATTAGTTATCATTAATTAGGTCTGGTTTATCCAATTATACAGAAACAAAAGCACGCCCACCCTGCATGATACACAAAAGAGAGAGGAAAAGGAGAAATTCCCTACCTGTTTGATCGACGATCGACGCTTAGGCCGGGCGCGGAACATTACGGTTAACGATGCGCCCGATGCACCAGAATCTATTTGTGAGAAGCCACGATCCAGGAAAAGAGAAACCACGACTAACCCTCAGTTTATAAGAGCCGGGGACGATTGGGGTGAAAACGCGAAACCGCGTAAGGTGCGGGGGTTGTGGGTTGACCACGCAGCTCCACTCGTCACAAAAGGGGGTCGGGTAGTTTAATCCAACTCATGAATTGATTAAGTATTTAATTAAAACCCTTATGCACGTTATGGGTCCTAAAAACAGGTTTAACAAGTCAGAATAGGGTTTAAAAACCCTACTTAGGCAAATGAGCGCTACTAGGAACAACTTGACAAGGCTGGGTGATGCCGATCGGTTTCACCGATCTGTCTCGCCGATCGGTCTCGCCGATCGGTCTCACCGAGACGCCACTCCTTTAGGACCCGAATTTTGGAAAAGGGAAGAACCAAGAGAGTCTGGGTCATCACATCAGATACCTCTCAAACTATTCTCGTCCTCGAGAATTTAAACAATCCAGAAGGGGAGGTCGGGTCCGAACAACCACCCCGAAATATACCTCTCAAGAGTGAACCTCATCGTTAACTAAGAACACATTTTTCCACGTTCTTGGGTATTCTATCACGACCCAAGAAACATACCATGCCAAACTGCCCGGGCGTGTGGGTTGGGGAGCCTCCTCCCCCATGTCGAGATATTATCCGCTTTGGGAGGCACGGACTCGCCCGCACAGGTTTAATCGCATCTATTTTAAGGCGTCTTGATTAGGGGTTGGGTTCTCTCCTTCCCAAAAGCCGGGGCTTTTTACACACAAACAGATGAAAGAAAACCAGAACATTTCATAGCCAAAAGACAAAACGTTCCACCACAACAGGTACAACAAGGAACAAAACTCAAAACAACTCCGAGTACTGGGTACGCATCTGTGCTTCCCTCTCCCATGTACTCTCCTCAAGCCCACCATGTCTCCACAACACACGAACCAAGGGGATGGTTCGCCCGCGAAGAAACTTTTCTTTGTGATCCTCGATCACCACTGGTCTCTCCAAAAAGGTCATGTATTCCTCGACGTCCAACTCGCCCCAATCAAGGATGTGTGAATTTTCGTGCACATACCGACGGATCTGGGACACATGGAAGACATCATGTATCCTTAGTAGCGGTGGTGGAGATGCTAGCTGGTAAGCCACTTCGCCGACCCGCCGCAACACTTCGAAGGGTCCAATAAACTTGGGAGAGAGTTTTCCCCCTTTACCAAACCTCTGCTGCCCACGCCGAGGGGAGACCTTCAAGAGCACGTGGTCTCCAACCTCACACTCCATGGGCCTCCTCATGGTATCCGTATATGACTTCTGTCGGTCCTGGGCCTCTTTCATCCTTTCCCGTATGAGCTGAACCTTCTCTGTCTTGCTCTGCACCACCTCCGGACCAACGATGCATGCCTCTCCTACTTCGGTCCAACACACAGACGAACATCATGGCCTTCCATACGAGCCTTCAAATGGGCCCATGCCAATGGTAGAGTGGTAGCTATTATTGTAGGAAAACTCTACCAGAGGCAAGTATTGCACCCATGATACTCCTGAGTCCAGAACACATGCTCGTAGCATATCCTCTAGGGTCTAGATGGTGCGCTCTGTTTGTCCATCCGTTTGGGGATAGAAAGCACTACTAAGGCGTAACTGGGTGCCAAACACATGCTGTAGTCCTCTCCAAACTCGCAAGGTAAACTGTGCATCCCTATCCGAGACTATCGACCTCGGGACTCCATGCAACCGCACCACCTCATCCACGTACTTTCGCTCCAAAGAATCCACAACACTCGACTCTTTGATCGCCAGAAAGTGAGCCGATTTCATCAACATGTCCACTACCACCCAGATGGCGTCTTAACCACCTTGGACCTTGGGTAGTCCCGTGACGGAATCCATTGAGATGTCATCCCACTTCCACTCGGGGACATCTAGAGGCCGCAGTAGGAAACCTGGAACTCGGTGTTCAGCCTTCACTTGCTGACACACTAAGCACATGTCCACAAACTCTGCCACTTCTCACTTAACTCTGGGCCACCAAAATTGCCTCTTCAAACCCTGGTACATCTTGGAAACTTCTGGGTGTACTGCCAGGGGTGACTTGTGGAACTCACTGAGAACCTTGCCGTGCATCGCCTCCGGAAAAAACAACTTTTTCTGGAAAAGCATCCGGTTATGACCATCCTCTGTTCATCCTTCCAGAGCATTTCTCTAGTCAACTTGGTCACGCATCACTTCACACTCTAGGTCTCCCCACTGAGACTCCTCCGCTTTCTGATACCGGGATGACTGCATTGTCATCTGATACAGGAAGCCTCTGCCACTATCCATCTTCGCATCCATGTGCAAGGCGGCCAACTCCTCCATTGCCTTCCAGGTGTCCACCGACTCTCGGACCGCATCATTTTGTGTCCTCCTGCTCAAGGAATCAGCCACCACATTGCCTTTACCCTCAGTATAAGAGATCTCGAAGTCGTAATATTGGAGGAACTCCACCCATCTCTGCTGTCGCAAGTTTAAGTCCCGCTGGGAGAAGATATACCTCAAGATTTTGTGGTTTGTGAAGACCACAATGCTTTCCCCGATGAGGTAGTGCCGCCAAAACATTTGCGCAAAAATGATTGCTGCAAGCTCCAGGTCGTGGGTGGCATAATTACACTCATGGGAACGCAGCTGCCTGGACCCATAAGAGATCACCCCTTGTAGCTGCATCAACACGCACCCCAGGCCCTGTCCTGAAGCATCACAGAACACCTCATAAGCCGCGCCTTCTTCTGGTAATTTCAGCACTGGGGCACTGACTAACTTCTCCTTCAGATAGCTGAAGGCTGACATGCACTTCTCACTCCATACGAAAGCCTGGTCCTTCTTGGTCAGGGCCATCAAAGGGGCTGCTACTCGGGAGAAGTTGGGTACGAACCTCCGATAGTAACCAGCCAGCCAGAGGAAACTTCGGACTTCTGCCACATTCTTGGGTGCTGCCCAAGAAACAACTGCCTCAACCTTTAATGGGTCGACCGCTACCCCCTGCTCAGACACTACGTGCCCGAGGAAGTGCACTTCTCGTGTCCAAAACATGCATTTTGACAACTTCCCGTAGAGCTGGTGCTGTCGGAGGACCTCCAAAACAGTTCTCAAGTGCTATGCATGGTCCTCTTCTGATCTAGAGTAGACCAGGATGTCGTCGATGAACACAACCACAAACCGATCTAGGTACTCTCGGAAGATGGAGTTCATAAGCCCCATGAACATAGCTGGGGAATTCGTAACACCAAAGGGCATGACTACGAACTCGAAGTGTCCATACCTGCACCTGAACACTGTCTTCGGGATGTCTCCCTCTTTCACCCTCAATTGGTGGTACCCAGATCGCAGGTCTATCATTGAGAACCATCTTTCCCCTTTCAGCTGGTGGAAAAGATCATCTATCCTTGTAAGAGGGCAGAAATTCTTAACTGTCACCTGATTCATCCTCCTATAGTCTATGCACAACCTTAGACCACCATCTGCCTTCTTTGCGAACAAGATCGGAGCACCCCATGGTGATGCACTCAGACGAACATAACCCCTATTCATCAGATCGTCAATCTGTATCTGCAACTCCCGTAGCTCCGATGGTGCCATCCGGTAAGGAGCCATCGAGATCGGACGAGCGTCGGGCTGCAGGTCTATCCCGAACTCAATATCACGTTGAGGGGGTAGAGTTGTCACCTCCTCAGGAAAGATGTCCATAAACTCACGGATGATCTCTAGCACTTCCACCATTTCATCATCAACTGATTACATTGTTAACTCGGTCAACAAGGGGAGGAGAGGTTCCTCTCTCTCGTCTCCCTTCGGACTGCTCCGCTCGCCGGTGAAGCTAACACAACGGCAGTCCAAGTCCGAGAACACCACCCTTCTACGGAAACAGTTGATGACGATACACATAGAAAATATCCAGTCGATGCCTAGGATGACATCATATGGCTGAATCTGTAGCAGAAGAAAATCCCTAACTGACTGATGTGGCCCTATCATCAGTCTGCATCCCCGATAAACGAACAACAAGTCGGTCTGACCCCTAACTGGTGTGATCAACACCAGTGGCACTGGAAGTCTCTCGACATCTATACCCAAGGCACGGCCTAGACTGGGTGCAACGAAGGAGTGCGAAGCTCCGGTATCGAAAAAATCATAAGCAAGAGTGCTAAACAGACTGATCGTACCTCGACCAACCTCTGGCCCTGCTGGAACTGCTGCCTCTGCGGCATGCAACTGTCCACGCCCAGCTCCCCTGCCCCTCGGATGTTGGCCACCTCCCCGACCACGCCCTTGTCGAGGTCCCTGTGGAGCGCCCTGAGGTCGGCCTCCTCCTACGTCTGCCCTCGGAGGAGCGGGTGCTTGATGTCCCTACTGCTGCTATTGGAAAGGTCTGGCTGGAAGCTGCTGTTGGGGTGGGTGCTGGGGCTGACTGCCACAGCTGTACTGCACCCGGTCTGGGCACTGACTCCGGAGAAGCCCAGGGATCCCACAGATGAAGCACTATGGTCCCGGGCCCATAGTAAAAGGGCTAGTGTCGGGGGATCGAAACTGAAACTACTGCGGCCTGCTCCCTGTGTGTCGGAACATGGAGGGTCCTGACGCTGGAGGCCTGGTGCTGATGGCCTTCCCCTTCGATGGTCCCAGCTGGATCCCCTCTCGCGAAACTCCTCCTAGAGCATGCATCCTCTCCACCACTTCGGTCTTCTTCTGGACCTCCAAGTACGTCAGCAGGGTAAAGGGAGTAACAACATACTAAAGGGAGGGTCGGAGCGCCTCCTCTAGACGTCTTGCCCGAGACTCCCCGTCGGGAAAGAGGTCCGGAGAAAAATGTAGGAGTTCCTTGAACATGATTTCTAGCTCCCTCACGGACATACTCCCCTACTGGTGGGAGAGTAGTTCCTGCCTCTTTTCTGCCTTCATCATCGAGGAGAGGAATTTCGCCCGGAACTACCTCTAGAAGTCCACCCAAGCCACCTCAGACTCCCTCCTCTCTCCTAGGTAAAGCGTCCACCACTGACACGCCACTCCCCTGATCTGGCTGACGGCCAGAGGAACCCAATACTCAGTCAGGGCCCGAATCAGGCCGAAGGCTATAACTAGCTCCTCTAGCCAGCCTTCTGTCTTCATATCGGAGGTGATGCCCTCATACTTCTAGAGGTCATGTCACTGGAAGGCTCGAAGAGTCTTCTTCCACTGGCCGTCCTCTTCCTCTCTATCAGCTTTCTGCTGATTGGGAAAAGTAGTCTCTGGGGCCTCGATCGCCTGTACCACACGTGGTCACCTTCCAGGTGCCATAGCTACAAGGTAAACAAGGAATTCCTAAGACCAAGTAGTGCAAAATATCGTTCATAAAACTTCTTAAAATTTAATTTATTCTTAATTGCCAAGATATCCCAGAAACTCAAGAACACAAGTCATTATGATGTATGTACCTTACATAGGGTCTCTACCCTGCAATCGGTGTGGCCTCACTTGGTCGTTCGGTAGGTCCAGAGTCCTTGAATCGGATCACGGGGGGCCCTAAAATCCCGTGTCCTAGCCGGACTTCCCTGGACTAATTCACACGCCAAGATCACCCAACACTGTTGCCTTACCATCCCATGCAATCCTCACTATGCCTTACTCAAGACTCCATCCTATCTCTCAACCACCCTCTAATACCGTTCTGTCACGACCCACCTTCACCAAAAGGAGGGAAGGGTCAGCAGATTGCCATGCCCTTCCTTATTTATGTTGAATAAGAGATAATGACCCCAGAAACCCGCCTTCAATAGGCCCCGAAGTGGAAACTAGCACCAAGGGTATAGAAAGTTCTCACAAATGGAAGGCATTACCCTTTTTATTTTATAGGATCGAGAGATAAGGAGATGAAAACCCAACAACACCAAGGCAGAAGAAAAGTAAAGAAAAAAGTAAACCATTCCCACATGCATGTTTCAATAGTAAAAGCCAAAAGGTGAAATAGGTGACTACAAGGTAAGTACCAAAAAGGAAAAGAAAACAACAACTACAACTGCTCCAAAGGTCCGAGCTAGTAAGGTCCCGCGTGATCCCCGAAGTCCTCCTGGAAACTTGAAAGCAGTTTTATATATGTAGGGTGAGTATACAAGTACACTCAGTAGGGAAAACCAAAGTCTCTCATGCACAAGTGGGGGAACGTGCTAAAGTCCCGTGAGAAAAGAGTAAACCAAACACCTATCAAGGTAAACTATCCACACCAGGCCTCACCAAGGCACACTCCCCAAATAACGCAAGTCAAGTAATATATATAATAAGAGAACATTGATGTTTGGGTACCCCGCACCACTTTCCCACTGGTTATTGAGACATCCTACGCATCGGACCAATCCCTCCATTCTCACCGCAGTCCCACTGCCACACCCGCCCGCACACACCTGGGCCACAACCACAGGCAATCCCACTGCCGAAATCCCGCCCGCACACACCTGGGCCTCAACCGCACGCAGTCCCACTACTGAATCCCTCCCGCACACACCTGGGCCACAACTGTCACACGTAACCATGCCTGCAATCACCTAGGCCAGAACAACCACCACCACGCCCGAAAACACCTGGGCCTTATCCTGAAGACACTTGGTAAACCACCTGCCTCACACACCTGAACAACCACCACACCACCCCGCTCGAAGGTTCTCAGGATAATAATGGACCTCAGGCCATCACAGCCTGCCCGAAGATACTTGGGCTATCCGGGAAAGGGAGCCGAAAAGGAGTTAATAAACATCCACTAAGAATAGTGTTGGAAAAAACACCCTCCCCCATGAAATGGGGGTGTTCGGCACTAGGTGATCAACTTGGGTGGGGCGCGAATAAGAAACACAAAACTACATGTATTGATATAGGTAACAAGCACTCACCCAAGTCTAGGTTTTTCTAACCGGCCTACGGAACACAACACCACTATATCCGAGTCACAAGTCACAACTCTCGCCAACAAAACCCATCATCCCATTCTTGTTTCATGTTCAGTAATAATGTTTGAGTTTAAGCACTAATGGGCAACTAGTAGGCATAGACACAAGTCCAGAAAAGTAAACAATCAAGCAACAACCAAAACATGCACACCTGGTTCTCAACAATAGAGGATTCCACCCCAATTTGTGATGTGAACAAGTAACCACCCAGATTTAAAACTCACAACCACCGAAGGTATAAAAGAACAGGGGATCCCATCCCCTCCCACATCTCCAGTAATCGGCCTGAAGGGAAAATCAACCAACTACCACCACCAACACAAGCATGACCTTGCATGTATTTTCAGATTTAATTGACTTAACACACTCCATGATTCAAATTCCAGTGTGTTCTAACCAGGAGTTATCACAGAAGGGTTGATCCTGGTTCTTCCAATTTATTCAGCCGAATATACGTGATTAACCAATTCACTTTTCATAGCAGAAGCTTACAACCACAAACATTCCTTTTAAAACATCAGTAGGGTTCATTAGTGCACAAACAACGACCACCAACGGCCTCGATTTTCAGAAGGCATAAGCTAGCACAACTCAACATGATGGCCATAAAAGAAACAACATCAAAGTATAAGACAACATCAACGATCACATCCCCCCTCCTTTCTTTATAGAATTCGTTCATTATCTTTAATTAGGTCCGGTTTATCCAATTCTACAGAAACAAAACAACGCCCACCCCGTATGATACACAAAATAGAGAGGCAAAGGAAAAACTCCCTACTTGTTTGATCGATGATCGACGCTTCGTCCGGGTGCGGAACTTTACGGGTAATGATGCACCCGATGCACCAGAAGCTGTTTTTGAAAAGCCACGATCCAGGAAAAGATAAACCACGACTAACCCTCGGTTTATAAGATCCGGGGACGGTTGGGGTGAAAACGCGAAACCGCGTATGGTGCGGGGGTTCTGGGTTGACCACGCGGCTCCACTCGTCACAAAAGGGGGTCGGGTAGTTTAATACGACTCATGAATTGATTAGGTATTTAATTAAAACTCTTATGCATGTTACGGGTCCTAAAAACAGGTTTAACAAGTCAGAATAGGGTTTAAAACCATATTTGCGCAAAGGAGAGCTACTGGGAAAAACTTTACAAGGCCGGGTGACACCGATCGGTCTCGCCGATCGGTCTCACTTATCGGTCTCGCCGATCGGTCTCCCCGATCGGTCTCACCGATCGGTCTGGCCGATCGGTCTCACCAAGACGCCACTCCTTTAGGACCCGGATTTTGGAAAAGGGAAGAACCAAGAGAGTCTGGGTCATCACATGGGTGATAAACTGTTATATGAAAATCCAATTTTATATTATATAAATTATGAAGTTATTATAATAGAAGTTTAATAAATAAATATTTATTATAATTGATGTTATTTCATTTACAATGTCAGACATGAGGTAAAGATTTCTCATCGGTTATTTACATTTGATAGACATATTCCATATAATAAGCTTGTTCATTTTATGTGGAATACATACTACCTATTTTGTATTTTATATCATGAATCTACTTAACTGCATAATATTTCATATTAATTTTTTTTTATTTCATTCATAGTTTTATGATTCAAATGTAACCAAAGTGGTAATGGTTCATTTCACAATATCATCAATATTATGAATTTTTTAGATTTTAATAATATATTTGTGGAATTATATGGTATTAATATCATAAACTTAATATATTTACTATCCCTATGGTTATTAAAGAAAATTTCATGTAATTTAACCATTTTATAGTATTTTTTACTTATTATTACTTAGAAAATGTTTTTTTAATATAATTTATTTATCTCTGTCATCAAAAATCATTATTTTTCCATTTCAATGTTTCTAAAAATATTTTTAATAATGTTTTTAACATTATATAAAATAGTTTTTCAAATAAATATTAACAAATTATTTTTTTTACATAAACTAGATGAAATGAATCAACTTATCATATTCATATTTTGGTACTTTATATATTTTTTGTAATAGTGTGAACGAATTGTTTTTTTAAATTATACTACATGTACAGAATGACCCATTGTGATAAACACTCAAAAAAATTTCTTTTTTTACTTGTTTCCATGGTCTGTTTAATTAATACATATTTTATAAAATTAAAAATAATATCAGACCACAAAATTTATTTTCAAAAGTAAAAATGGTATTATTATCATGAATTTGTTTAAAGATACTTTCTTGTATTTAATTACATAAATAAAAAAAACTTATTTTACTTATGATCCTACTAGGATATGTATTAATAAGATGATAATTATTATTATTTTGGATGATTTAGGATTAGTTAGTCTAGGGATATACTATTTTGATATTATTCTCCATACTAATAGGGATAGATATGATTATGGTTATTGATTTGGGATATTATCAAAATATCCTATTTTAGTTTTTCAATATCTATATTTGAATTTATTATGGTTCTATACATTCATATGAGGAATTAATTTGTCTATGTGTGTGATTGGAAAGTCCCAGTATATCCCCTCTATGCATTAATAGGTCTCATGAAAAAAAGAGCATATGTATTTGGTCTAGGCATTAACTTTTCATTGTAAGTTTTATTGGAATGAGTAATTATTAGTTCGTTTATGATGTATGTCATTATGAATTACCTTATTATTAGATTATTTATTTATTTCTATGTGATTGATTGATTCATTTCGATATTCATGGATATGTTCCAATATCATGTTATTATTTATATATAATTATATGATAATAATTTATTCTTACTATATTATTTTTGAGGTCATGTTATTGATTAAATGGAATGTGTTTATAATTATTTACCTTTATATATTTATTGTTCTCTATTTATTCATGATGTACTCCATTGTACAAACACCCTTATTAGACATCTGATATCACCATATTCTTATGTTTCCATTCCCAATGATTCCCAGAAATGTATTATAAATTATATGTGTGGATATGGTAATGGTAGTGGTGGTTTTATATTAGAAAAAAATATGTTGTGTTTTATATCTTAAAATGTAACGTATAATTTAGGTATGTGTATAGCTTTCCAATACTAATATTGTATTCAATGCTTTGGGTGTTATCTCTTGTACATATTACCAATGTAATTATGTAACAACTGAATCAATGTTGTAGGGTTGGGGTCTTTACATTAGGCTTCCCATTTTATCACTTACAGAGGTATATTTTATCATTTCTTTTTAATAGAACTAATAAAACACATTACCCTATTTAGAAATAAATTTTTTAATGGTTACCTCATGATCATTCCATTTAGATATCACATACATAAATTATATTTCCACCTCCATAAATTATATTAGAACAATAAATCCTCAAAACATGTGGCATTTTGTTTGTTAATATTTTTTGATCCATCCTGAATAGTTTTTCATGTTTTTTATTTTTATTCTTGCATAATTTATTTTTGGATATGGATTTTTTTCATTTTTTGGACATTATTGTTTACTGCTTGATGTTTGGCCTTATCCGATGATGCCTTTTTATTGTAATTGTCTGGATTGTTCCTCCAATCTAATGAAAGTTGACTCTGACATTCTTATTGTGTTTAAATTATGATTATATAACATTTTTGTGTTGTATACATGATTTATTGATTTATGATTTGTTATTTACATGTAAAATTAATTTAAATGTCATAAATTAGTTTTTTAGAATTTTTATAAATGATTATTATTTAATTATAATGATTCAAAGATGAATATTAACACCATATTATGTAAATATGTAACATTATGTTTGTTGGACCTTAATTAATGGTTTATTTATTATAAATAAAAATTATTGGATTATTTTTCTTCAAATAAGATTCCAATTTTTGATTCTTAGGTGAAATGTGTATTCATGGATTCTTCAACTCCTCGATTCTTTATATGGGTTTTAGTAAATTGTTGGTATGTATAACTCAAAATTATCTGTGTTTAATATAGACATAATCTAATATAAATTTTTTTAATCAAATGATTAATATTTTTTGATGGGGGATAAACAATCTAGCAGAGATTTGATAATATCTCTTGTGCTTTGAGGTGAATTTTTATTAATATTTTTTATGAAAGAAGCATATAAAATTTTTGTAAATTACATTCAATGTATTGAATGTAGAAATATGTAAAGTGGAAATGACTAAATAATAAATTTTTCATAATTGATTTCTTAAATTTGATAAAAATAGTCACATTTAATGTGTAATTATTGGATTGATTATTTTTTTAAATAGAATATTGTTTAATTAATATAGTGGTGTTGAGTCTATAATAGGTTTACACTAAATATTGTGATACTGTGGCTATAAAAAAATATTTAGGCTGTTGATTTTGCATTACATTGTTTAAATGACAATGATGTAGTAAGAGCCACCAAGATGTGATTTGTGGTCTCACCATCAAGGATCATTCTACATATTCATTTTCATATAGAAACAGCGATTTTTATATTGCCATATTTTTATCAAAAATGATCCTAGAAAATTAAAAAAATGATTTTTATAATGGAATAGTTTTTCAAGAAATGTCATATAATATGAAATAGTTGATTTCTTCCATTGTTTTTTTAATTTGAAATCCTATAAGTTATATTTTAAACTCTAAACATATAACAAACTAAAAATTATAAAATCCTAAATAAATTTTAAAAAAATGGTTCAAAATTCTTGTGGATGACTTATTAAAATAAATTAAAGACATATATATTATTAGATCAAGATTTCTGGGTTCAATATGATATCAATTGTTAATTAAAAAATATAATAACCTTAATCGACGTGATTATTCTATTTCATTCTCTATAAAAAATCTATGTAATATAAATATTAAAATTTGATATATGTTTTCATAATATAATTTAATTATATATTTTCTAATATTTATCTTATTTTATAAATCCATTGCTTTCTTATGGGAATTAATAGTGGTAGAGAGTTAATTTTCCCCCTCGAGGAATCCATTTCAAAAATAAATTGAAATATGATATGTGTCTTCTTGGAAAAAAATTCTACTGTTTTTTATGTATATTTATTCATATAGAAATTCTCTATCATGTCGTTTGTGGAAAAATAATTTACAAAAAAATATGCTGATTGTATTTGTAGAATATCCTTATATGAGACCAACTAATACCTTGTATATATATATATATATTAAACTTTAATATTTTTTATTCAAATATGAGGAGTACTAATTAAAATTTTTCTTATTCTAATTTTATCACAAAAGTGTATGATAATGAGGGTTTGGGGTTCATCATGTGTGAAAACATTGTATTTAAGATACACTTATGAAATCCTTTATTATTGTTTTTATTATTGTTAATCGAGATAAATTAGGCTATAGGATATGGATGAACAAATAATCTAAAATATAATAGATTGAAATTATAAATTATTAATTAAACATGGGGATTAATTAAATATTTATAGTTACTAGGATAAAACATTGATTTATGGATCATATTATATAATTAAATGTGTGAATAATAGTGTATAGTTTATTGCTAATATGGTTGAATGTGAAAATAATGATGGATAACATGTCAAGGAAATAAAAATGGTAATTGATTTTGAACATATTGATTGTTTAAATATTTTGGGGGTATCAATTTCCATTTTAAAGAGTCCATCATATACTAATTGTACTGTGTATACAAATTTTTAATCCCTAATGAAGATATATAATTATAAATATAGAAATAGATCGAGTGACACCGAATTCCATAACATTATTTATCTATTGAATGTATACTACTATAATATAATAACATTCATTACATTACATATGATTCTAAATGAATTCACTGTTAAATGGGTTCAATTTATCAAATAATATATACATTTCCCAATTAATATATTTTTTCCCATGGACGATGAATCGTATATAAAATGTTATATATATGTTGTGTCTTGATGAATGATGTTGAATTATTTTCTTAAGAATATTTATGGTAATTTTAAAATATTCTAAGGTTTATACACCAGTATGGAAGTAAAAAAAATTCAACAAAAATTTCTTGGGATACATATATAAAAATTCAAGATGATAAAATTTTTCTCCCATTACACTCCCATTATTTGAAGTCAATCGCTAATGACTATGTTGAATTTGTAATTAAGCTGTGAAATATTTTTATTGCTCTATATAAAGATTTGATGAATCATTTGTATGTTAAAATTATCACTCACAGTATATGGAGATGTTTATTTCAAAATTATAACATACCCTAACTGTTATTTATGAACCAAATAAGGTACACACTATGTAAATTTTCACTACTGATTTAATATCATTAATTATTTTTAGATTTTTTTGTTACATTGTATTATGAATTTATAAATGAATAATTTATATTATGGTATATATTGTGAGAGATAATAAATGACTCTCCAACTTATGTATATTTTATAAGATATATAATTAGTAGAATACTAGGTTTTCCTATTTTTTTATAAATATACACAATTTTTTGGGCTAAAACATTCCATAAAGAAACATTTTCCAGGAAATCACAAATTTTTACTCCATTATCATAAATATCAATCCTTAAATACATCATTTCATTGATATTATAAAGAACATACAACAACATATTCACTATTAAGTGATAAAATCTTTGGTGATATAAAATAACACTATTACCATTATTGGAAAACATTATTGGAAAATCATTTTAAAAACGATTGGAAAAAGTGCTTAGTTCATTTAATTACAATAATTTTTTTTGTAAATCAATTTTTTTTTTCAAAATTTAGATCATATAAAAAAAGTTATGCCATAGTTTATTTATTTTCTTGATTAAATAAAAATTAAAAAAAATTAAATGATTTTAGGCTAGTGTATACATGATAAACCTGAAAATAAGGGAATTGTTGGTTCCAGTAAATATTGAAAGGATAAATTTTTCTCTCGAGTAATATATACTATTTCAAAAATATATTGATACCAATTATCCAAATTCATTATTAATTTACAGTATCCATATGGGTATTCAGGAAATATCAATAATATCATGTTAATTAGTGCATTGAATTTGTAGGGCCTGAAATCCCAAGGTCGTCATATCTTGATACAATATTTAATTCTGATAATGTTACATATCATTCATCATAAATATGTTTTCCATGCATTAATAATTAATTATCTAATTTTCCAATATATATGCAATAATGCTATAAAAAAAGAATATTCCTTCTAAAGAAAAATAAATTACTACCTCACTATGTGATTTATATATGTTCTTAAAACCATCATTCTAGGATATAATCATTATCATAATGGTTTATATTATTAGAGATATCATGATTTTTTTCCCTATATATTATATATTGTTATATTCCATTCAACAATATAAAATTATTTTTTAACGGTTCATTAAAAATATATGTCTTCCAGAAGTAAATACTACATAGAGGTATTTTCTTCGGATTCTATTTATTTATATTCAAAATATATATCTGATGCAGATAGAACATGTCTCCAATACACTTTCTAAAATAGGCACCCTATGGGTGAATGTATTTATTGAAGATATATTGTCTCAATTATAATTAAAATGTTGTAGTGGGGTCACATTAATATTTTACATAGTATACTAGCTATTAATCCATTTTAAAAAACACACAATGAAATGTTTATGAATTTGGGCCCATAAGGGGATGGATGATGGATTAAAAATATAATGTAATGATTATTTACTAACATTTGTTTAATATAATATTTTAATGAGTTTAATGTTAATATGAATTCACTTTATGAATAATTTTTATTTCTTGCTGGGGAACCACATAATAATTTATTATCATATAATTCTTATAAAATTAAATATTTTTTCTATTATAAAAAATAATAGGATAAAAATAGTATGATGATAAAAAGTGGATGTAATGTTGGGATAGAAGTGATCCATATATTAGATATGAAGAAAAAAATCTAAATTACCTAAATATTTTATAATTTTTCATTATTAAACAAATAAGGGAGTTAGATTATACAATATTCCAGGAGTTGAGTTTTAATGTAATTTGGTTGATATCACAAGTGTAGTAAAAAATGATTTGGTATTCATGAATGTATATTATAGTCAATACAAATACTGGGATATACATATCATAATGGAATCATTGAACTTTAATATATTTTATGTCTATACTATTATGAAAAAAAACATTTTTCAATTTTTTCATTTTAGAATTACACCAAATGACGGTCAATTTAAAATTACATTAGGGATGACCAACTAATTTTGATGTCTTATTCAATTTATTGTTGCCAAATATATACGTCAAATTTAATGTCATAGGGGACCATATTGAGGGGATTACAATACTCGATAAAAGGTCCAAATCTATTGAACCATTAAATAAAAAACATCTTCAATAATTTTGTTAATGTTTATTTGTAAATATTGTGACATATGTCATAATATTATGTGTTCACATTTTAGTTTATTTATTATATATTAAAATTTGAATTATTTTTATGTGGAATGTCATTTCCACAAACTGATACTACTAATCATGATGAACAACATGTTTCTCCACATACTAATGCTACCAATCCTAATGAACAATATATTGAAAATGTTGAAAGTTATTTAATTGTAAATGGTGGGACATCAAGATCTGATAAAACACAAGAGTGGCATAGTATTCCATTAATTAAAATAATTATTAATATAATATGAAATGAATGAAAATTTAAGGTTTAATTGAATTGATGCAACTATTATATTCACCCCAAGTACTTTGTTTTCATTATCTAATTTATAGTCATCACTCAATTTCACTTATTGATAGGTATAGATTCACATGAAAATGTTTTACCTATGATAAATGAATTAATTTTGAAATATATTATTATTATATTATAATAAAATGTTTCAATTTATAAAATTAAAATGATAAAATATGGATTTATTATTCATTATCCATTAAAGAGTGCATTTATATTTTATGACTACCAAATGAAATTAAAATTAATGATCACTTGTAGTCAGCATCAACCATTTTTGAATATTATTTTTTAGCATCTTATTAGGGATATTAAAGGAAATATAAATACACAAATCTCACAACTATATGCACACATTATGAATATGTAAATATGAAATGTGTTTATTTAACATAAAAAGGGTGAATCATTTCAGTAACACTACAATTGCTAATTTTTTAATTTAACTTTTCTATATTAATCACATTTAATATGAATTTTCATGTTTTAAAACATCCACTATGTTCTAAAACTATTCATTTTTCATATAATCTAATGTACTCTTACTGTAAAGCCATTGTATAGTACCCTTCACATAAAAAATGGTATATATTTTAAATATATATTGATATTATTATGTGATATAACATAAGAACATTATTTTATACATTTTTTAAGTGGATATTTATGAATATAAAGTAAAATCCTCATTTGTATGACATAATGATCTATTAAAGGGGAGTTATTTAAATAATGAGGGGAAAATCAAAGATGAATGTGTAGGAAGTTTATTTAAATCAAGTGTATGTCATAATTATAATTTTTTATTATTTAAATAAATTTTAAACATCATTGAATAATTATGGCCTTCTATTTTTTATCCATCTCAAACACATGAATCATCATTAGTGGTACCCAATAAATGATTACATTTAGTGGCCTTAAGGATTCCATAAAAATATGGTTTCATTAGATGTTTATTTTTTATAATGTCACAGTAATTATATTTTTTTAACTAAAATAAAAAAAGTGGTAGAGATAAGAAAATTTATTTTATAAATGTATATAATGATTTTATAAAAAATCGAATATAGTATTTTTAAAATAATATACAGGTGGGGATTATAGAGATGAAAAAACACATTTACAAACATTACATGATGAGAAATCACCCCCAATTCTCAGGTAGGAGTTTATTCATCCTCCTCAAAAGAGTTTTTTAGAGGAAGTAAACTATTTTGTCATAACTATAAATGTGATATGTTATATGAGAGATATTGATATCATTATTTTACTTAAATTCCACAAATGGTTAAATTATTTTTTGGGTATATGCATTAGCTCCCACTGACCAACTTATTGAGAGTGGTACTGTTTATACAATATAAAGAGAAATTTCACAGACAAAAACAATATAAAAAATATAATGTGAGAGAGTTGATTCCCATATCCAATAATCAATTCATCATGCTACCAATCCACAATAATGATATGGTTATTCACATGTTCAAAACTTTTATTAGATCATTTGTGGCAATTTTATAGGATCATGAAGAAATACATCCTAATAAAATGGAATGTATTCTACATTTCATTATTGCATGAAAAACATTATAAATAAATTAAGAAATCCAAAATGGGGGAATGTTATTAAAAATTGAGAAAATTAATTAAAAAAATAATCTTTAATAAAAAAAATCTATAGAAGTTTAGGGTGGTGAATAAATGGTACATTTCATAATCCGTTATCTAGAAGACCAGGTCTCGAATCCTATAAAGACCCATGGGTGTTTTTGATGCATGGGTGATGAATAAAAGATGTTTGTAGGAACTGACACACGAAGGATATATAGTCATGACGCTACATTGGACCATTGGACTCATGTGATACTTAAAGGGATTCCCTCTACCTAGAAAATAAGTGGTATTTATATTCATAATAAAAAGAGGTTTCAACCCAGATATTTAAAAAATAGAAATATTTTATTCAATGAAAAAAAATATTATGGATAAGTTGTTCTAAATAAGATTGGTCATAAGAGTGTAAATGAAATTATCAAGAATTGATGGTCAGGAGCCTTAGTTGTTTATGTATACATTAGGTAAATTTTTATAATCGATTTATGAAAATAATTTATCTTCTATGGTATTAAATTTTAAATTCTATATATTTTTTATAGATGTATATATATATACTAGGTCAGTGGAAAATACAAATGAACAATAATTTTTAATCATTCAGCCTAATATCATTTCCGTTGAAAAATTCTCACTAGTTAAATTAAATTTAAATAATAATGTAAATATTGTCTGATATATTTCTTAACAAATTATTATAAATCATATATATCATAATACACAAATTTCAAGGGTATGCATATAAATTCTAATCATATTAATTTGATTATCTTTATTTCATTAAATATTTATTTTCAGTTTTTAAGATGCATTAATTTTTCAATGCAATCATTTTGGAAACTCCAATATTTATTTTCTTGATTCATGTTTTATATATACCATGAAAAAAATACATGTAATGAGTTTTATAAATGTTTAATAAATTACAATAAAAATTATATAAATAAAATTCAAAATATATATTTTTTATTAGGAATTAATAAAAAATTCTTGTTAGGGTTGCATTTCAATATGATCAAATACATGGAATGATAATGTTATACGAGCATATGAAACCTATGGATTTTTATAAATATATATTTATTATGTTATATTAATTAATATTTCACTATTAAAAGTTCATAAAACCAATTACTAATTGTATTAAATTCATATATAGTGTCCAATCTATATTAATGAAGATGAATGTTGTTATTATGTTTGTAAATTTATTAATAATATATTCTTCCATCAACAAAATTTATTCCCAAAAGAGGTAAATATGATTATAATTACAAATAAATTTTTAAAATATATTTATCATTTTGTTATTAAAAAAAATCCATAAATAGAAACATTATTTACAGTGTAATTATTAAAAAAAATAGATTTTTTTTGAATCAATTTGGCATATCACATAGTTATAAAATGATACCAAAAATAATTATTATGTTATTTATTATCACATTTTTAGTTTATTGACTTCACAAATATCATTAATAGTAGGTTTATCTGTATATTATTTAGTTAATTTTTTTGTAGAATATTCATAGATTATTTATTTTATTTTATTATCTTTTTATCTACTATTTATTTAGATAATTAAAATTTTTATCATGAATATATTATTTGCAATAATTTTTCTTATTGATTTTTATTCCAATCAAGATTAAAAAAACCCTCTATATATAGTTAATTATTTTTCATGAATTATAAGGATATTTACTTTGAACATAGAGAAAAAATCTAAATTGTTAATGGCTAGTTGACATAATGTGTTTTTTGAAGGGGAAATTAAATTACAATTCAAAATGATCATTTACTCTACATTGATGGATTTTTCCTCCAAATATTCCTATTTTTATTTGAGAAAACTAAATTCATAATAAGAGATATGGTAAGAATTACGCACTAAGGTACTATTTTCATTTTTTTATGTTAACTAGTTATTCAATGCATTCAATTTTATTTGAAATAATTATAATAACATGATCATGATAGAACATTGTGTTTGATGGTTAGGAAATTAATTTATTCTATTTACTATAGTAGTTGATTTGGGTATGAATCTATCCCATGTATAAATTGTTTTCTACTATATATGAAGAAATTGTATGCATTTATTTTTACTACCATTATGATTTTCTAAACCTCTATTAGGTTATTAATTTCAATAATTGTAAAATTTTATATTAGGTTATGTGTCATACAGAAAACCCCATTAAATGTGATTATATTCTATTTATAATATAATAAAAAAATTGACTGATTTTTAGACTTATAAGAATTATCTGCACATCAATATATCATATAGTTAGACTAGTGTTACAAAATGTTATTGTGTTAATTTTATAAGTGACATTGTTTTCAACAATTTATTTAACATAAACAAATAAAATCACATATATTATCTTAATACTATAATGAAATTATTCATGATTCATTTTTGATGTGTCTTAATTGTCCATGAGTCAATCCAACACATGGTGTGTCTAATATTCCAAAAAGTGTGAGTTTTAATTTAAAATTGAAATTTTAGTTCAAAAATTTCTTCACATAATCAAAACCATGAAAATAAATTCTTATTATCTTCATAATTTACGTAAATTTTCCACCAATCATTTGTGATGTGTAGGAATCAACAACAATCTAATCTAACACATGTTTTTCTTGGTAATACTCAATGTGCATATTCTCAATTTAAAAGGTACAATTTATTATATAATAATTAAGCACACATCAAGTTTACAAACAGGGTAGAGGATATGTAAAAATGTTCAAGTTTATATTATAAATGTAATATTTTTTTACGATTTTTATCCCAATTAAATGTAATAAAATTTATAGTAATTGATATTATACCATTGGAAATGATCTATAACAATTTTTTAAAAAAATATGAATAATCGATAAGTAAATGAAACACATTGTGTGTCTGATATTACTCAAATCACATGTTTTCATATTAAATGTGACATTTTATCTAAAAACACACGAACTGAATGAAAATCAATAAAAAAAATTCTGATTGTATGGATACATAAAATATGATCCATAAGCCTTTTTGTATCTGTTGAAGTCAACCAAGATAAAATTTGATTCATATTGGGGTTTTTTATGACTAATAGATTTTGTTTTAAAAAAAACCACCACTCAATAAAATAAATGAAAAATTTATAATTTCAAACTATATTATGGGAAAAAAATCTATAATTCATTTTTCATTTTTGGGAATCCACCACACATCAATCGGACACATGATGTTCCCAGAATGACACAATGAGTTTGTTTTTGGATTAAAATTGACATTTTTTTTCAAAACGTGTTACACAATTTAAAAACTAAGAAAAAACTCATATTTTCTTTATAAATTTGTAAAATTATATATAATGTTTTTTAATAGGTAATAATTATACACTGGTCAATTTACGAAATTGTTTGGTCTGTTGGACTCAATGTCCATGATTGTTTTATTAAAAGTGTTATTAATTTCAAATTAAGAATCAGTTACAAAAAACAAATATAATTCACTCTGATAGTATATATAAATTAAGAAATATGATACAAAATATATTTTTAGACATATGAATTATCTATATGTCAATATGATACATGGTGTGTCTGGTGTTACTCAAAATGGTTGGTTTTGGATTGAAGGTGACATATCAGTTAAAAACATCACACTCAATTAAGATAATGTAAACACAATAATATTTTCTTAATAATTTAGTATTTCTATATATAAATAAATAATTATTTTTAGAAATAAACATCATATAAATTTTACACATGTTGTGGATGTTTTGACCAAACCAGCGTCTTTTTTATTTGAAATTGACATTCTAATTCAAAACATATGTTTCATTCCCAAAACATAGAAAAAAATCAGGAATTCCCAAGATACATAATAAATATAATCCATAAATCCTACATGACATGTAGAAAATTAATTTATTTTCAATAATACACATGGTGTTCCCTACAGGACTCATAGTGAGTGGTTTTAAATAAAAGTGGAATTTTTTTTTAAAATATGTGTCACTCAATGAAACAAAATAAAACACACTCAAAAATAAATTATCATTTATGAAAACAATACATATTTCATTTAGGTCATGAAAAAATTAAATTATCATAAATCAAACATTATATTGTCCTAGTATGACTCAATGTGGTGGTTTTCTATTTAAAAATGATGTTTTAGTTCAAAATATGCATCATTGACTAGAAATCGTTAAAAACATTAAGATTAACATGTCATTAAAAAATTATATATTTTATTTATGGGTTGTGTTACCCTTTCTAGTTTTCTTTTACCATTTTTTACTATGTTTTCATTATATATTTATTTTTATCAATTCAGAATTTTTTTTATATTTAAGTATATTTGTTATACAGTGTTACAAGTATAAGATTTATTTTTTTATAATGCTACACATTTATATTTTTGTATATGGTGTGGTTAATTGGGAATCTAATAGGACAATCAGGTTCTTCTATATGGGTGTCCCAAAGACATAAGAATTTAGTGTTTATGAATATGTTAGAATAATGTTTTTAATAATTATTAATATCACTGTAATCATACATACTAATTTAAGAAAAATGATATCTGTAAGAATTATATATTAGATTAATATATATTATTTATTATTATTTTATAGAAAATTTTATATGATTCATTCTAAATTGAAATAAATTTTACTAGAACATTGTTGTAATGGGGATCTAATGAGTGTTATTTTTATTAATGAAAAAAGGGAATTTTATCATCAAATAAAAAACCACTCATAAAAGTTCCCCTCATTTGTGTTAAAAAAAGAGCTCATAATGTGCCACCAGTATCAGTACTAAAATAGACACTGATAATGTTTCCCCTTTATCAGTGATTTTACGAGGGCCTTTTTAGCAATGATAAAATCCACAATCTTTTAAAGTAAAATACATCATTACACAAAAAAAATCATGATCTGTAAGATAGGAAATAGTAACATCCTCCATAGGTAAACATAAAAATATGGAATATGCTCAATAGGTTAAATACATGACCCTTTTATGCTGAAGTACCATATGACTCACAAGACACAATATCTCACCCCAAGTCTTGGCATAGGAAAATCTATAGCCTACTATATTTCATCTATTTTTAATCAAAATATTTTAAAACATGTTATATTTTTTTATCAAAATACTTATTAGAAAATTGATTATTCTATTATAATCAAACATACATATAAATTTTAATATTGAATTCATAAAATCTATTTACATCGATTTAAGGTTTTTTCTGTAAATTTTATATATTTTCCCAATAAATTTGGATATGGATCTTCCAAAACTAATTTCAATAGTATCATTTTATTTATATTCATTAATTGAATACAAATTTTTTTTATTTGTTCTTATTGATCTCTTTGGAATATGTTTCATTTGTGTAAAAATTTTAGACACAAGCATGTGATAATGATCCCCAAAAATACTGTTAAAATATATTACACATGAGGATCTTACAATAGATATATCATCATGATTTTTAAATTTAAAAATCATTCATACTAGTGAATTAGTATGAAATGAAAGCTTGATAATTTTATTTCTGATATATAATTTAAAAGAACCATATATTTTCTCATCACATAATTATTTTTTTAATAAAAAAAGAATATGATAATAAAAAATGTAGAATAATTAGGGAAATGAACAGAGGGAAACAATAACCATGCAAAGGACTATGGAGTCCTGAAATAATGGAGACCTACATATCACCTTTTACCAAATTTTCCCCCTCTTGTTTAAAGGAGCTCAGGATTCTGAACCATGTAATTCCAGATCTATGGTCCACAATAGATGTAATATGGTCCGAAAAATTATTTCCCTAATGACAGGAATAATGAATCTAGAAATAATTGGTGTGGAAAATCATATATTTTCAAAAATGTAATAAATCAACCATGGGACCATAAAAATAACCTATAGATATTTATATAAAATAATAGATTTTTTCGACTCTTGTGATCCCAATCACTTTTCTTAACATATGAAGAGCCATGGACCATAGCCTTGGCTTCTGTATGGACTGAATTGATGCATCCATTGTTTTTTTGGAATGAAATAGATACGAATCACATAAAATCTCAAATGAAACCTACATCGCCTATGACACCCCTAAATCATGATCTATCCTTGTTTAATTTGTGTCTTGGGGTTGGTGGACAACATAAGACCCATTGACTCAATGGATATTTATGAACTAACAGATCTAATGTGTTGGTAACATGGACTGATCGTAGATATAGAAAATCCTCCCATTTCTTGATCATGATTCCTATGTCAAATAGAAGACTCATTGTTCTAATGATGAGGGAGTTTCTTGCACAAATGAAATTATCATTACAGTTCTTCTTTCTTGCTTCCCAAATGAAAATTTATCCTACACTAATAAAAATGGCTCATGCATTATTTTTAGCACCGATGATGGTAGATCCGAAAAACCACTTCTCTAAAAGGATTCCCTAGTAGGCTGATACAAGGAAAACCCACTAAATTCAAAAAAAGAAAACTATATTTCTCATTCCCATTTTACATGAAATAACATTTGATAATGTATCTCATCCTTGTAATCAATATCAAATAAGCATCATGAATAAATAGGAATTTGAGTTCTCTTGAGATTGTCATCAGTATGTACCACATTATTTTTTATTATAAATATGAGGAAATTATACATTGCAAGGATCATGTTTCACCATAGAAACTAATCATTGATATCAATAATATTATATGTGATGACTTCCCTTCGAAAGCTCCACATAGATAAAACACCACATTTATAGGCTGTAAAAATTCACCTATCTAGTTATGAGTTTTAATAGATGCCATTAATGAATTACTATGGAATTTTGTCATAGGTATATGTGGTGAATGTTGGGTACATACTTGACCCAATGAAGGAAATTCTTGGAGATTGATGGCCTTAAAATAAAATTTTAGATTCAACCCAATTCTGATGTTATAATTTAATATCACATTACCCAACTATCCACTTATTAGAAGGATATAGATTCGACATGATAAGATGCATTAGAGACTACAGAGGATTAGAGTCCATTCATACCACCTATACCTCCCAACTACATTTAGAGGCCATTAGTCTTCCCCATAGGTTTTTATCCTCTAATACTTATCTATCCAACTTTTTTTTGCTTATAGTTTTGAGTATTATTGATATTCCTCACATTAATATTCCCATATCAAATATGAATAACCATTTTTTCTTAAGAAACCCAATGCATTATTCCCTCTGAATGAACATCCCAGATAAACCCAATCATCTCCCTTTTAATGATATATATAACACCCATTGGGACATTAACAACTACTATATAATGAATGGGTATGGTTGAGAGGACACTATTAAGTAACACTATCTGACCCAAATGGAGATGTAAAGATTTTAAAAATTCAATACACAACCCTCAGTCCTACCAAAAATGTGATCCATATAGTTGATATGCATCCTACCTGATGACATTGGGGAATCTATGTAATTCACTAGAATGCTCTTTATCTTTATATCCACACTATTACATAAGGTTTTAATTTTTATATCTGAACATTTTGTTTAAATATAGAGACTGATCATGATTCAATCGATAATTTTCCCAGTCCAATGAAAATACTCCTCATGAGCATTATTGATGCAAGGAATATATAATTTTCTAGAATTAATGAAAATGATATTGTCATTTGAATAAATGACGTGGGATATGAAATGATGTCCCAACCTCTTATGATAAGGAATTATATCCTCCTTTAACAAGATCGTGTTACTTAGAAATATACAAAAGATCATGACTGATAAATAATATACATTGGAACATTTGATATCCTTGGTTCAACCCTCTTGTATCCTTGATAAATCCATAACTGATACACATAATGATACTGCCAGCTACAAGGGGTTGTAACATATTAATATTAAATCCATATACCAAGAGGAAAAACACATAAAAACTAGAACTTTATTAATAAAACCCCTTGGATCCAATCAAAGGCGTTATCCATGTCGTGTTTTATCTTAATATTTGAACTACGTACATTGATATTGATATACCCTTCCACCTCTTGAGGAAATAATATTACCAATTGAATATTACTTTCTTTCAAGAAACTATGTTATTCCTTAGAGATATAATGTTATAGATGTATGGAAATCCTTCTAATGATGAAACTTTCCAATAAATTATATATAAAATTAAATATTTTCATTGGATTGTACTATTAGATGGAGGATGTTTCCTTAATTATGGGAAAATAACTTTTTAATTCGAATAAGAAACCCACAAAAGATATCACCCATAAAAAAAATCATGGATATCATTAACCATGTCACTCCTAACCACATTCAATTAATCCATATAATAGAAACCATGATATCCATGTAAACATGGGGAAAAATAATATTAAGGTACAATCGCAAAATCATATATTACTTTCTAATTAGAGACAAATTAAAATAAAACATTCTCATTTCTAGAAACAAAAATTGGATGTGAAACAAACTCAATTTTTTTCTCAGGTACCCATTTGGAATACATGGATTTGGGACTTCAGGAAGCAATTTGAAATAAGTCTCAGTTATACAACAAATCATTCCACTACCATTCAAGTGGTACCATCCTACAAAATTAGTTTGGGTCATACGATTCACCATTTATCCCTGATACATGGACTAAAATCATGTGAATTTATGTCACATTATCGGAGAGATATATTCTCAATTTTTCACGCACCATAAATTTATGTACCAATATCTTTTATTCTATAATTCTATTCTTGTTAATAAATTCAAAAAAAAATTATGTCCCACCCTCCTCAGCTTTTGAATCAAATCGATCAACATCCATCATGACTATTTTCATATTGAGTGATCTGGGAGGTTTCTCACTTATCCACAAATACCGAATAATTTTGAGGCCTCAAAACCTATTATGAATCATGATCCATGTATCCCCTTGAATGGGAATATTATATGAGTCTCCTATTACATTTTTTTAACATGGGTTGGATGACCATAGATTGAAGAAGGAAAAGTGTTCTCGGCATAACTACATAAAAGCTAATGATAATATCAAAGGTGAGTTATCTGATATGCCCCAAGAAAAATGAGATACCTTTACATTATTATTTTCATATATAGCATGGACATTTTTAAGACATCATTCTAGGAGTCACAAAGATTGAGGTCCCGCTTTTGGATTGTTACACCAAATAAACTATTCACCTGAGTAACTGTTACCCATAAACCCCTTGCTTTCCATGAATTTCACAAAGAGGCCTCTCCACACATCAATGTATTCTATTCTATTTCATCTAACTTATTAAGTCAAAAGAACCTATAAAAATAAACAAATGTTTGTTAATTTAATTACCTTATGGTTTAATATATTATAATTTTCACAAATTACCACTTCTCCCATAGTTTCCCATGACTATGGTGAATGACTTCATTCCTGAAAATAGATTTAGGAAAAAAACACATGACACATATGTAGAAAAATATAAATCGGAAGACCCCTTTACCAACACTATTATATGGAATACACATATACATAACCTATATAAATTGATGGAAAATTCACCATACCCTATAACATGGATGAAACATTTCCAAACAATATAATTAGGCTGAAACATATTCGAGGACTTCAACTTGTGTGACACCTCTCCCACTCTTACAAATAGTGTAACACTTCACACTATCTTATAATTAGAGAGACACATAACGCTATCACAAATTATGTTAACACATTTCGCTTCTGTATATATAGTGTATATCCTTCATTAAAACCCACTACTAGAGTTCTATTTCATTCTACACCCACACATGAGAATTCTTTTGAGTGTTTATTTTTTTCAAGTTATCCTCACCTAGGTCACCTTCCTCTGTGACATATTTTCTATGGTTTCTTAAATGGTTTCCACTATTTATAAGGTTCCCAACATAATATTATACCCCTTTAGACCCCCATTATGGACTCTTAATATATATTACAAGGATTTTTACACCATTATTCACCCAATGATTTATGTATTCTCTTGAAAAAATTCATCTCACATGTTTCCCTCCAATATCAATAGAACATATAGTGTAATAATGAACATGTATTACCCCGTTAATGTGGGGTCTTGATATGATGTTACCAATGAAAAATATTTTCTATCATTCTACCCATTATTTTGGTCGCATATATAGTATCTAATTAGATAGAAAAGCTATTGAACCGTTTTGATATACTCAATGTGAATTGGATATTTCAATTGTTTCCAACCTACTATAAGCACCAAAACAATCCTTTACCTACGTCACATTATCGTTAAAGAACATTTTGGGAACATATGCATAAGTACAAGGGGTATCATCCCATATACCTATGAATTTTATAACCCTCTTACTGGTGTAATCATCAACTGAGCCACATAAGGGTAGCCCATGATTATCTTTTACTCATTTCCATGATGAAATATTCAAAATGAGATACAGTATTCCTCAATGGGTTGTATTATGTTCATTCCATCATATCCACTAATGGTCAAATTCTTGAGATGTTAGATCCTAAAATCTCAAATTTTCATACAAATGAAAAGGATAGACTAGAAAACATGGTTCATATAAAATTCCCAAACAAAGAATTGTTAAGAACCATTTTCCTTGATTTCTTTAATACATAAATATTATGTACATTTCATATCATCATTTAGATAATGTTTCAAACTATATAAAAAATTCATGTCACACAAAAATTAAAAATGTAATCCAAACTATGTGGGAAATGATTACTATTATGTATAATTGGGAAGATTCTACTTTGTTTTTAAATTCGTCCACATTAATATTTTATTGTGGGATGACATTAAAAGGAACCACATAGGTTCCTATCAAATGCCCTCAATAGGTATGAAATAGACCATTAAAAAGTGTTAAAATGAATATATTTTGATTCACATTATGGAAATAAATGGGATTCCCTTCCAATATGACATATCCCTATATCAAAATAGTAACCACCTCCCAGAATAGAGAAAAATTAAATACCATCAATATATATGGGTTTAAACCATAACAAATGAACCAATAAAGTTAATATTGAGAAGATATTATATATAAATATGTTCACATCGCTAAATGGGATAATTTTACAACTATAATGGTGGTGATCAATAGTGATACTAATACAATGATGGAATCATGACAATGTCTTAAATATATAAAAAATCCCCAGAATATGCATTAATTCCACTAAAAAGGGAGGGATAAGACCAAAATCTAGTTTTATTGAAAAATTTAAATACCAAGTTTCATTTATAAATTTATCATGATTACCTACAACTAGAAAGTATGTTCTCAATAACTCAAAATGTGTGGGAGTGGAAGAGAATCATGAATAAAATAATTAGATAACATGGATATTTTACCCATGAATTTTATTTATTAAACATTATACTTATTGATATCATGCATTAGAGTTTTTTATTGTTTTTGATATCCTTCAAGAATTTTTGGAAACACCCTAAAGACTATCTTCAAACCAAAGGGTGGTATTATAACATGAACTAACAAATAATGGATGTCTTAGATAGGTGTATTACTCTATAAAAATTAATACTATGGACCCAAAATGTAAAAGGGTATTTTCTTCAACCCCCTGTCTCACATTTCTTGTTTTGAACATGTTAGTCATGGACTACAATCTCAATATATCCATTCCCTCTACGGATACATCCCAAGAAAATACCCTACTTGACTATTCCCTTAAAACCACCATAAATATGAAGTAATATGGTGTATTATGAAATTATTTTGGAAACATCAAATAACATCATGACAATATCCTCTAAAAACATCTATACCTAAGTACTTTTTTATGTTTGATGGTTTATGACATCAACTATATCTGTAATGATTTCCATGATTTAACAAGGATGGGTCCTTTCCTCCATCATCTCTTTTTATATCACATGGTCCCAACCCACCCATAAAATATTTAGGTAGACTTATAAGAGCTATGACCCTAGTTATTATTCCTAGGGATCCAAGAATGTAGTCTTGTCATGGGAAGTAGACCACTGATGGCTGGGAACATGTCGATATTTATATTATCATCATGGAAACCAATAATAATATCCTAGTTGAAAAAAATCAGGAGTTACATGTCCCACCACTCACTTTATCGGTCATCCATCACATCATGGCGATAACAAGAAATAGGTGAAAGATGATTTTGATGGACACATGGAGGATAGAAAAAATTCTCAGTCCCAACAACATCATGATAGATCATTAGAATATCATATGGTTTTATTAAAATAATGTTCACATTTATTCTTATATTTAGGAGGATTATCGGTATATCCTATTAAATAATGAATACTATGGTAGAACATGTATCATCAATTGAACATGGGTTGTCCATCTTGTCCAGTTATTAACTTATGTGTATGATAATATCCCTACTTTCAATATTTTTTTAGTAGTATATATTTTACATTCATTTAGCAGAAGTCTCATATCCCTACCCTTACAAAAGTAGTTCACTAACAACTCCTCGTAGCCACTCAAGGAAAACCTTATGTCCCACCATTTATAAAATAGTCAATAGAAATATCTTATTAGTAATTCAGGAATAGAAATATATAACTAATATACTAAATATAATTTAAAACTTGTTTTGTAGAAAACACAGTGTCTGAAAATATCATATCCCTAAGAATATCAATCCCATCAGCATTTCATTGTGGCACCCATTGAGGGGATACCCATATTCCTTTCATGCTCCATGAATTTTTTTGGCATGTTTTGATAGTGTCTAAAGTCCAAAATGAATGAATCCAATCCTAATCAAGTTCTAAACCCCAATGAAACCCAAAAATATATCTAGATGTTATCATGAAGTCAATAATATATACCAATAGTAATATTATAATCCTACTTCAGACACCATTGATATTCTTTAAGTCCATCACTTTATTTTGACAGTTTGATAATTAATTGTTTCATATTAACTAATAATATATGGTAAATATATTAGTGAATTAGGACCCCATGTTTTCATAATCAGAATCTCTTGTGGTCTTCTTGATAGTGGCCACTATAATGGTTAACCTGATTTTAAAAAATAATAGTGGGACAGCATATAGATCCTCTTGATGGAAAAGAAAATAGTGACTATGGAGTCATTTCTCATAGTTATCATTGAAAAGGTCCTCCCATAATGATTTTTCATTTCATCATTATGTTTTTCCCATATAAAATCAATTATAAGGCTTCCCATATATTAATAAGAACTCAATAATTCAGCGCTTACAAAATTGAGTTCCTCATAATGAATCAGGGTGGCCTCAACCAAGTTGAACAATAGTATTAGTCTAAATTAATAATATGTGTCTCTACTATATTTTTCATCTATGATAAAACAAATAATATATCAAATGTCTTTACTTACAATTAAAATTTAGCTAGGAAAATACCACTATGCTTACACTGGGTTGATGAATACCTCTCACACGATAAATAAAATAACATGGTAATGTGGAATAAAAAAGAAAAGTACAGAATAATGGTTATGTTATGGCCCATGACCTCTCAAAATGATATATATCTATAATAATTATTGGATTAATTTATAAATAAACTATTATATAATATTTGGGATTCTATCCAATATCTCATAGAAACAACAGAAACTTTTAGCGAGTACATTAATCACATTAACATGATTGCCGATATTTTTTGGAAAGTTAATTTCACTCTGATATATGTGTCATAATAACCTATGAATATAAATAATCATGTTTCAAAAAACATACCAACCTTATTAGAATGTTGTCCCTCAAACAAATTATTATGGATGTGTTATCCAATATTTGAATTATATTGTGCGGTAGATATATACTATCTAACTTTTATTGACTCAATGGTTGATAGTGACTACAGTGAAAGAAAATATACATTGCCACCACCTAAATATGGTTTTTAGTCCTTGTTAATGTATATGTAAACTTATATATAGTGTAAAACAATCACTCTTATATGGTATAATATTAGTATAGTTGATGATATGAAACCATAGAATGAATATGTCTATAATATGAAAAGAATTTCAATCAATCATCCTGCCTATAGACAAAATTCATATAACCATCATGTCACCCAATATGGTAAAAATATAATAGTTTATGTTTTATCATCATAAAATTGAGCTAAAATAAAGGCATAATGATCCAAGAAGGATTTAGTGAAATATCTCCAATAATATGTAAAAAATAAACCCCGACCATATATATAGTATATATTCACTAACACCAATTGCACACAAATTTTTAATGTCATAAAACGTTATAAATGTTGTTTTTTCCATGATAAGTCATACCTATCCTATTGTTCTTGGGGAAATGTTACATCGGTATCCTATAAAAAAGTTTAAACTCACCATATTGGGATCCACTTCATAAGAATTCAATTTTAGAGACAGTACGTTAGAACTAAATTCAGAGTACTAGATTACATGAATTCATTATCATTAATATCAATGATGTTTCATATCAAATAATTATTTTTCATATGAATTAAAATTTAATCTGATTATGTCTTATGAATATATATCACAATAAAATGTTAGATTAAATCCACTATATAATGAGTAATTAGAGGTTCGGTGACTATATGCTTGAATATATATTCTATATCCATATAAAAAGATTTTATTCTTGAAAAATTATATAGGATATCCTGGGTGAAGCATCATAAGTCACGTAGATACACACTTAAGACGTATTCAATTCATAATTTTAGTCTTATGATATTGTGGTAATGAGATCCAATAGTAGGAAATCAATATATACTTGTTCAATTAAATTTTACTATCATCAAACTTGTGTATTGACCCATACATATTAATATTATCATTAATAGATACTATGATATACTTAATATAATGAATCTATTAAAACTATGAATAAATATTATCACAAAAAGGTATGATACATTGGATGTGTTAGGAGTGTGTTTTAATTAATGGATAATGTAAAAAATGATTCATACATATTATCCTTTAACTGATGTTGATGTAATGGGCCCTTTGATGGGAATGGAAATTTCTAGTTAATTCCATGTCCTTGATTTCATTTTTATAAGTTACTTTCCATTACATTAAAGAAAGAAACATAGAGCACATAGGTTCGTGGAACCATTATGTAACCTCCTTGACTTGAGGTATGTCTAAAAAAAATTATGTAACATGATAAGAATTTAAAATATGTTTTATGTTATTACCATATTAAATTGTTTTTATTTATATGCATTTCCAACTTTCTATTTCAAAACCATATACATTATGTATTTCTACCTAATTCCGCTAAGAAAAATTACTATAAGGTCAAACACTATGTCTTTTAGTAATATTAATTAACATTAGTATTGAATATAACATGTTAGAATAAATAATATTTAATCAGGTATTGGTTGATAAAAAATTATAATCTAAATTAATTAAAAATAATAAGTGGGTTAAATAATAATAAAAAATTTCGTTTAAGGATTTGAGGATATTTAATTTTTAAAATAAAAAATTATAGATGTGATATATTTTTTTTATGAATTTTGATTATCTAGGGTATTTATAATGATGAAAGGGGAATGGACTAAAGTTAAGGTTCAGATTGGAAATCGTGAAAATAATATTTTATTATTATTATTTAATGGACATGTCAAGAAAAATAATAATTACATTACTATTAATATATGAGGGTTTCTAATAATTTTATAATTAGAGAGGGGTTGGTTGGTAATTTTCATCCATAAACCAGCCATAAAAAATATCTAATTAAAAGACTTTCCAAAACCCAGTTGTTCTGAACAACAAATTGGGCGAAGCTCAGTCAATCCTAATATATAGTATTAGAGATAAAAATCCACTATCATTTTCTTAAATAATGAATTCAACAGACCATCAAGGGTTGTTAATCATTGTATAACAATTCTATTAGGATCAACCCCCCCAAGACGCTAGTGACTAGGATCAGCCATGTTAGAACCTCTAAATTCTAAAAAAACATTCCTAGATTTTGATGCATGTATGGTTCACAACTATAAGATTTATATATATAGATCCTATTGTAAAATGATATAATTGTGAGATTTTGTTAACCAGTTCAAAAAAAAGATTGAATAATAAGTATATCTAATTCTATATCTTCTTATAAATTAATTATAAATTATTTTTTAATATCCTTCTGTTTTAGTTCTAGCATTTACTATAGTAAAATAATATATGGATTCCAAGGTTTATAAAATTAATTGTTATGTATTTCAATGATTAATCATAAATTATGATTCATAATATATGTTTTACATACCATATTGGTTCTTCCTCTGCATCCATCTCTTACAAGTGGCATTAGGGTTCTCACATGTTTAATTTGTAATTATTTTTTAAATGATTAATTTTTTTAATGAGAGTATGATTTCCATAACTTCATATAGATTAATTCATAAAATTTTAAAATCATATTATATTCCCCTTCTTTATTCCCACTAACATAAAAAACAAATGGCAATGATTAAAAAAATAACAATCCAAAAATCAATATGGAGTTTCCAAATTTTATGACTAAACAGCATGAGAATGTACAACTTGTACCCTAAAACAACACATTGAGTACCGATTTATCTTGTAGAAATCTTATAATAAATCTATATTAGATGAATGAAATTAGATCTACGATCTGATAAAATAATATCGGTGTGTAGATCAACACAAGATTGATCTTGGTGTGATTAACGACATGTTTTATAACATAAGTTCCTGGTATGTTGCCTTTGTGTCATTGTAATGGATAACATGGAGGTATAAGCATGTCATGTATATTCTGAATGATGTGGGGATAGACAAACCATAAATCCATGAGGTCACATGTCATGAAGGAACAACACACTATATATACTTTAATCATACCCATGGATAAGAAACACACCATGTCCCCATGAATGTGTTGTGAAAACTTGTAAAATATACTACACGTCATGTATTCTTGTACAGACTATATAGTCTAATATAAATAGTGTTGTCAATTATATGTTTAGAGAATAATTTATTATAGAATTAATTTTTATCACATGTGTTATCTGTTTCATTTATTTTATATTACATTACATTTCATATGATCCATAATTATATATCAAATTAGTTTCCTTGGTAAATATTAAAAATACAAGCTTTGAATGCTATTTTTTTACAATTTCATCCACATGCATCCATTGCATCACTTTCTGTGTAGTTCACATGGGTTCTCTTTCATTTGTTTGACAGTATAAAACATGAAATTACCTATCATGAAATGGGTGTTGGATTCCAAGGGAATTCATAAGCACATGGATCGCTCATATATTTTGGGAGAGTTTAAGTAGTTACCTTCAAGACCACTTGTATAATTAATTAAGTGGAAATGTAATTAATTTATCTAATTTCCTTAAAATTATGGATTATTTATTTTCAAATATTTTATATAATATTACGAATAAATGAAATTATGTTGACTAATTGGGGTTAGTTTATCTAAATTAGAGAATGCGTAATGTAATAGATAGATAAATTAAAGGTCATATTTGTATCATATTCTGTATTTGATAATTGGATTACAACATCATTGTCTTTGTGATTGGATTATTTTAATTTATTATTATTAAATTAAAATATATGGAATATAATTTATATGTTCAACCTAATGTGATAATGTAACATATTCTCATCTTTTATTTTATGTAAATCATTTTTAGCCATTCCCATGGATCCCCTCACATGTACGTGAGAAAATTAATTTGTAATGATTAATCTCCCTTATTAAACTAAGTGGTTTGAGTCCTAAGGTTGAGAAAAATCTAATATAAGTTATAGAAAGGTTCCATGGTGGAATACTATAAAACAAAACATCAAATGGTTAAGGTTATTTTTCCCCTTTGGGTCTGGGTTATTTTCTCAACCAATTTATATGAAATATATAAGAGAATATTATTATCATGAAATTTATATTTTATTTCTTTCAGATACATTTTAGATTATTTATGTATTTAGATTCTATTTTATTATATTGTGAATGTATTAACAAGCACTAAACATGGATTAAAATAAAATTTGATTATTACTAAATTTTTCACCATACATGGTTAAAAAATTAAGTATAATCCGCATAATATTTACAAGGTATGTGATAAGATAAAACAAATACACTTACCCATTAGGATAATAACCCATTAACTAAAATACTAATTTATTATAGCCTTTTTTTTGTGTGTTAGGATATGAATCCATAGTTAACAATTATTAAATAGCCTTGTTCATAGTGATTTAAATTAAATGAGAACATTTATCATGGTATTTTTGGTGTAACTCACATTGTTTAGACAAAGGGTTGACATCTAATGAGGGACAAGATGTAACATAGAGGAAAGTGATGACGTATTGAAAATAAATGATTTGAAAATTGTGGAGACTACATAAAATATCAACAAAATTGGAGTTAATGATTTTTGAAATCTATTCCTACCTAAATCCATTGAAACAACAATTTAGGCCCATGTCATGTTTATGAGAATGGGAACATAGGTCCTTTCTCCTATAATATCAAGTCAATATGAAATTTAAAAACTAATGAAAATGGATATTATCTTTTGAAAAAATAATTGTTTATCAAAAAAATTATTTTAAAATTATTGAACTTATTTTTTAATCTTGGAAGCACAAATTATCAACACATAATATGTCGAAATAGGAAATCATGTGACTTCAGCAAAAAAACTAGGTCCTATAAATAAATTATAACCATATAACTGTTGAAAATTTATAGTAATAATATAGTTTATTACATTTTATAATATGACATGAATGTCAATTATAATTTTGGGAAACCCCACTTCTTTGGTAAGCTTATAATGGGCCTAGTGAGGAAGAAGTAAATATCTATGTGAAACAAGTAGAATACATAATAGAATTATATATATTTTTGTTATCCTACTTGTTTAGTGAGATTCAAAAGAAATATTAGGGTATATATTCTTATAACATAATTAATCCCCATAATGATTAATATCTGAAGAATGTATGACAAGAGAGATATGAGATCTTTAATTCATTATTCATGTGTATTATTGGAGATTCGATGCTAGTTTGGACTGATGTTGTCATGATGATATGCTACATATAATGATTAGACATCAAGGGGGTTGAAATACATGATAATTTATGCATATATCTCATATTCTCATCAATACTAAAAACAACCTCCATTTTTGTTTTGAATTATAATATGGACAATAGGGATATACCTCTTTCAAAATTTCTCACACTTATTCACCATGTTGATAATGATAAGGGGCATAAAAACTGATAAACCGTATGGAAAACAATAGAATGATAAATATATATATAGAGATGAATACATATTCAAAATATAAGGCTCTGGGGAACCACCTTTCAAGGAAGAATAATATGAAGTTGAATTGAATGAAATGGGTTATGTTCTATTTTTCATGTGGAAGGAAATTATATTAAAAGATGAACTACACCCATCTCAAGAATAAAGGGAGATCATCAGGTGTGTTAGTCATTAACTATAATATTTCTATATCAATATGTTGGATATTATATATTTCATGTGGGGTTCACATTTGTATCAAAATAAATGATGTGGGTATATTTCAAAAGTTATCAAGACGTGAGGTAGATTTATGGGCTTCCAATAATGTGACTTAGTTTCTCATGGCATTAGAGACTACCACCTCACATTGAAAAAATATTGACTTTGGTTTCAAGGTACATTTTTTATGATCCTAGTATAAATAAAAAAATCATTTATGTTTCTTTTTTATATATGGATTGATTGATTTTAAGAATTAGAAATAAGAGGAGATATTTTTTAAATGATAAAATGGATTATTGGATATTATAATAAAATAAAAAATTCATTGTTTTAGACTATTAAAAATAAATATTGGAAATTGAAAAAAAAAATTAAAATATCCATGGCTTATTTAACACATAGTTTTGATATCAATTTATTTTTCATATAAACAAGAAGCCGTTGACAATTCTCTATTAATATGATTACTTAGACTCTTTTTATCTTAATCCTCATGAATGTTTTCATTATTATTATTAAGGAAAGTGAACCAAACCAATATTTTGTTGCTATGGTTAAAGTCCCATATAGATTCTATATTTGTTTCCCAATTATGTTTTTAGACATTTTCTTTTTAAGGATATTTTTTGACCACATTGTCAAGATGAAATTCTTAGAAGCTGGAAGAATATGGTTTTTAATTGTTGCCTTTTTTTAAATGACGTTTTTGATAATTAGACGTACCAACTTATTTAGGAGTTTACAATCACTATTACAAAGAAATATCATCATATTGTAATGTTTTATTGTTGAAAAAAAATCAATATATTCACATTTCATCAGGAATGAAATGAATATGATAATGAGAAGATATTATGGTTTCTTTCTACCTCTCATGAAAATTTTATTAATATTTGAAATTTTTTAAATTCGTGAAATTTATATATTGTATGAATTGTTGTGATTCTGCCTTGAAGAAGAAAAGGGAGAGATCATGTGATACTTATCATATTCAGTGAATGAAATAAATTTGGAAACGATAAAAATTAAAAATACATTACAATTTAGGTTAGATGATTTTTTATATGATTTTAATGTTCATAAACACATGAATGACGAAATGATACAAGAAGAGTGTGAAGAAGAATAAATTTTATAAATAATAACTTTATTGTCCTAGATAATTGATGTATGAGCACCAGACACATAATTTTTTTATTGGTATAATGTATTATGGAAATGAAAAAATGATGAAGATGTTGGTTTTTATCCTGACCAATAAAATAAAAGATTTAAATATTTATATATTGTAGTTGGTGTAAATCATATTCAGAGAATGAATGAATTTCATGATGTTGAATCTTATTGAATAAATTGATCTGATACAGTATTCCAACTATATATGGAGGCATAATATTATTCATTGTTATGTTTTTGGTACAAATGGAATGTGAAATAATGTGGAGGTTTCAAAACCAATTAATGAAAATAATGTTAAAGATTGATAAAACAATGTAGTAAAAAACTTATCTGTTCAATTTTTTTTATATGATATATTTATTACTTGTTTAAGAACTATTAGACTATATATGACTATGATAAAACAAAGGGTATTAGAGATCAATCCATAAGAAACTAGATGGCACTAATATCTCTATCAAAAACAGGATCACCCATTAGAAGAATACAATATGCAGAGTCTTGATTGAAGACTTGTGGATGTATTTTTAAATCGGGGTACCATGATTTATCAATGTTATTTAAGGAGAGAAAAATGTATTGAAAATATAATATTGAAGTATAAAGAATATTTTTTTCTTGTTTTTTATGTTGGATTGGGGTATTTTATTAAGAATATATCAGAATTGAAATATTTTCCTTTATATTGGTCTGGAACATTTTTAATGGAGAAATCATAATAGGACTTTGGAATAATAACAGATTGAATGATTTTAGGAATTCTGAAGCAAGATAAAGTCATGAGAATATTTAAGAAGATTATAAAATAGTTTTGTAGTACTATGGATTTGAAAGATTCATCATATATTAATTTAAAATTAATGTTTCATGAAATGGTTTTGGTGGGGTTCAGAAAAAAAACTCGCTCAACAAAATTTTACGAAATATAAATTCTACAATAATTTATGATGAATTATTAACATAGATATTTCATCTAGGATCTTATAGAATTTATATATTATTCTCAAAAATTCATCTCACTTTAGACATATTAAAATTATTCAGTCCAAATTTGACTCAAATTCCCAATATGATTTCATCATTGCGAAGATCTACACCCACTAAAAGACTAATCTTCCAATTATTATTTCATTATTATAATGAAAACTAAAACAACTTCAATATGATTATTCACACTAAATGTAACATATGGAAAATACATGTATTCACAAAATGATGATTTGGCCTAATTGAAACAATAAATACAATAATATTCATCAAACATTAAGCTTCCATCATAAAATATTTTTCATAAATTTTAAAAAGTTCAATAAAGCTTATTATACCCCTTTGAAAACACATCCAAAAGTCATCAAACAAGATTATACTTTTTTCATTTCATTAGAAAGGTGATCCTGAATTTGATAGAGTTACCATTGTCATCCACTGGTTGTCAGATCAGTCTCTGCTTCCCTTTATTTTTTCATAGTCAGCTATAGTTTGAAGGTTCTTGACCAAATTGTAATTGTATCATATAAGTAAAATAACTAAACCAAATTAATGTATGGATATATTGTTAATAAATATCTAACTATATGTTCATCCACTAGTGCTTACTTCACCACTTTTTTTACTTTTCATTAGTCCCAACAAATTCCCAATGAAAACTATTATGCGTCTACTGATCAGTATCTTACAATGCCTGATGGATTACGTCAAGTAGCTCCTAATTCTGTAACATCATTCTATCACTGAATAATATTCACACCAACATGTTTCTCTGAATATTTAAATCTTTTTTCGTATTGGTCTGACTATATACAACTATCTTCATAATTTTTTTCCCAAAAACCATTACAACATTCAAATAATTTTGTCTCTTGTTTTCTTACACTGATGATCTGATACTGAATAGGTATGTCTTAAAAAACCTTCTTATTCTCCGCACATAGAAAGAATCCTAACTCACTTTGGAACACCCTAAGATTTTATGAGAAATATTTTTTTATATATTATGTTATACACAAAGAAATCTTTAACTGCACACAGTAGTAGCTTGGCTTGCGTTACACGCAATCTCGACCTTCCTCGATAGCGTGTGTAGTACGCAATACCGTGTTTCTTTAATCAATGATATATTATAAAAATATTATTATGGACTAGCCGTTATGAATAGTATTTACAACATTTTAACTTTAATAATATTATTATTCATCTTACACGTTTTCTAGAAAATGGTACGAGAAGAAAATAAGTTTTTCGGGTAAAATATTTATTTTTCAACAAATGTTATTTTGCAACCATTTGATGGTGCACCCACTTTATTACTATTTTTGGACATTTTTATATGTTCAATTTGATAAAATAAAATTTCTATTTGGAATTAGGATATAAAAATTTACTTTGGATAAATGTTTCATATTATTCTGATAACTTTCATATTTTAATGAATAGTAAAAACACTCTATATTTTAATTAAAAACAACTTTTTTCATCACAATAATTTATATTGTTATATTATAATATTGAATGGTTTTCAAGTACAAATAGAATAAATTTTTACCATTTAATATAATATATTTTTTTATAAATATTTTTACATTGAATTCATAAGTAAAAACATTTAAATCTTTGGCAATGTTTTAAATTTTAAACCCATTTTATTAACAACAAGATTAATTTTAAATTAATTACTGCAACTTATGTGTTTTGAATTTTGAAAAATGGATTCCATATTTGAATTCAATGGATCCAAATTATGGTAACATGTTACTTTTATTTTTTGGATTTTATGAATAGAAACTACGGTAAATTTTACTTATTATAGTTAATGGTAAATCAGGTAACTAAGGGTAAAAATAAGATTATTAAATTACATAACACCTGCTAAAATTTTATTGGATGACTAAAAGTAGACAAATATCACCTAAGGGTCATAATGGATTAATTTTATTGATTTTCACCATGAAAATAATTTAATTATTATTAAAACAAAACAAAGTGACAACATGTTACTCTCTTAAATCTTATAAGTATAATAATTTTAATTTAGCTATATACTTCATGAAACATCGAACATGAATAGTATAATGAAATCTAATAAAACTATATACATCATTTAAATTTATTTAGAATTTTTAGGGATTAAAAAAATATCATTAAAGGTGACACAATAGTGATATTGAAATTATATTATTGATTGAAATATCCAATAAAAGGTTTTCAAAATATTAAAATATATTTTATACGAACTATTTAATGTGATCCACTAATTTTCTAGATAAATATGACATGTTATTAATCTATTATAGATTTTAGTTTAGGCATATCTTCTATATCTGTTTTATTTAAATTCAAATAGATAAATAGTGTCAAAATTGACAATAATGATATTTTCTAAAAATAACAAAATATAAAATTGATTAAAAATCACAGAAATATTTAAAAATTATAAATTAAAATTTATATGGTCTAAAATTTACTAAATTATCTAATTATGGATAATTCACAGCACATAAGTTATTATTTATAATAATTTAAAATTTAGAATATTTTTACCACAAATAAAATTAAATATATTAAATAAGGATAAATCAATTTGATATGGTTTAAAATAAATTCACAACATGTGTAAATTTTATTGGTTGATTGGATAACAAACCTATCTCATCTAATCTTCGAATTGAGTCATTTTTTGAGGTTTTTAAGTTGTGTTGGGATTTATTATAAATTAATATTCCTTATAATTCCAAAGGTTCCCCTCTCCTCCCTTATAAAAGGGCACATACTCCCTCTCCTCTTTACACAACATTGAGCCTTCCAGATCGGCTAAACCGTTCCCATTTCTATTCTCCACTTCCCTAGAAATATTCTGGAGGATTTGGTCTTTTAAAAATACAAACTCTAGTCCCTTAAGAGGAAGCTTAAAAGAGGTGCGTCGAAGAAGAGATAATCTCTTCTACCGATTCCTTCAAGTTTATTTCTTCTTAAAATTCTTATTCATGGTTTGTTTCATCATAAATTAATAACATAAGTATCAATCATATAATTATATGTTATTATAAATTTTAAACAACCCTATTTCACCTTCTATCCATCCTATGAAAAATGAAATCACCGTGCATGCGTACGTACGGAATACCGTCTCCACGTCGTGGTATAATCTGTTTTCCACCACCAAAATTCATGGATGGGTATAATGGTGTGAAGAATAAACATATATGATTATTATAACATGAGACTAATTCTGATACATTCTATCATCCACTCCAATACCATTCAATAATTATGACGACGATATCATCGCTCGTGCGTACGTACGACCTATCGTCTCCATGATGTGATGTGACTCATTTTACATGAGCTTGATTGAATAATTCTTATATAAATGAATTAAGTGATTAAATATGATATATTTTAAACTAATAAAAAAATTTAATTGAGTTATATATAACCTACAAATATGAATAATAATTTATTCGACAAAACATGCATAAGAACATAAAGTAATGAACACTCGAATAACAAGTAGAAATGAAATATTACTAAACATAAGATAGGAATTTGACCATATATGATATCATAACAGTGAATAAGATTCTGTAATAAGACAATGACATTATTTAAATCATTATACAAGAGGTTCAGATACGTACGAATCATATCAGACCTAAGGTAAAAGAAAATATCACAATCTCATTTTTATCTGAGATTGTATATACTTCATCATTTACTGGGGAATATTTATCATCCACATCCATGTTTCCTCAATATGTAATATTATTCATATCCTCTTACACTTTTTTAAATCCAATTTTACCTATTGTTTATTTTTATTAAAAGATATGAAAGGAATCTTTTGTCATTTTTAGTACGAGATACTTTTTGACTGTTCCAGCCAAAGTAAGAGAATAATGTTTTTTTAAACTTATACGACATGAATGGATTTGTATGATTTCATATAAAATTATTTCCATGAAGCATCATTTACATGTTATAATGATTATTTTTAATTAAATTCTTTTAGTTTAAAATTTTATGACATGTTATGAAAGGAAAAACGATGTTGAAGTAGAAAGGATATTTTTTTCAAGAATGGAGTTCAAGTGTTTTATTAAAATTATTTTCCATCTATGATAATATAGGGTTCTATTTCAATCCCTATTTTTACATTTATTTTATTATGTTCTAATGGAATTATTTTTATGAAGTGATTTTATCTTATACGTTTATGTTATGATGTCATGATGTATAGAATCTCATTTCTATTACATGGGTTATGCTATGATATATGATTTATGATTTTGTGGCTCATATAAGAATGGTTTCACTATGAGATGGGTGGGACCCATATCTTCCTTCAATGCATTGGGTAAAGATTTATATCTCATGAGATAGACATGGCTGTAATGGCAAGTTAAACAGGTTCAGTGATATAGGACTGGAACGAGGAGTAAACTTGGTTCAGAAATGGACTTTGTTCACTATGATAGTCTTGGAAATGAGTCTTGACAAATAATAAATGACGTTATATAATTATGTGTGTATGACACAATGTTTAATGTTTTATGTTATGATTATTGGGATTGCATTTTACTTACTATGATTTATCCCATGTTATGATATTTTGATCTCATTTGCAGGTTAAGATTTTCAAAATGTTATGTTCTTATGAATATGATATGATTGATATTTCCTTTTTTAACCCTTACAGAGCATTTGGGCACACCCTTTTGTATGTTTTCTTCTCCCCAGGTCAGGAAGAAGGGTATTAAGTAGGATATTCCAAAAAGGGACTGTAGATATGATGAAATAAATGGGAGACAATATAGATGATTTGTGAACCTGTTGATTATATTTTCCAGTTTCTAAAGTCACTATACCTATACGGCCCTACTATGGTTATGTTATATGTTGTAATATGTATCCTTAAATTCTGAAGTAATAAAAATGTATGTAAATTATGGGTCCTTATAGTTGGTATTAGAGGAATGCTATAGTCAACCGTTGGAATCTCGGGTGTGAAAGCCTTAGTAAGAACCATAAAGATATGTCTAAGCAATGAATACAATATTAGTGTTTTAGAAATGTCCATGAATAACCTATGATAAGGCCTAAAGTGTGAAATCATATTCATGATTATGTGGTTTTCCTATTAGGATTAGTGTTTCTCACACTATGCTTACTGGTTTTAGTCAATGGCTGGAACCTGAAGGAACCGTGTTAATACTGAATGTGACAGGAAATGCTATGATTGTCCCCCTGAGAAACCAAATGTTATGGGAGCTGGAATGAAAAACCTTATAGCCATGCTCACATATCTCTCTAAAGCTATTAATCATGCAGGACTTCCAAACGGGAAAAGGAAGGAGAAACATTCTGTTGAATCCTTCATGAGGCAGCATCCACCATCACTCATCGGGTCTAATGATCCATTAGTGGCTAAACAATGGTTCAGTACCACTAGAAAGATATTTTCAATTCTTTAATGTTCTGAACATTATAATGTTTTCTTAGCAGTATATCATTTGGAAGGTGAAGCTAATCAATGGTGGAATCTTTTCAAGAGTACAAGGTAAATAGTCAAAATTGAGTCCATGGAATGGGATGAGTTCAAGAAATTATTATTCAATTAGTACATCCCTTGTATTCTTCTAACAATCATGGAGAAGGAGTTTATTGAACTGAAGCAAAAGGATGATGAATTAGTTGGTACATATAAAGAAAATTTTAAAATACTTGCAAGGTACGCTTTCAGAATTATTATCCAACTTGAGAGTAAGATCGATAGATTCTTTAGTGGCTTAAAACCATGTCTTCGAAGGGCATTAGCCATAAGAGACTTGAATAGCAACATGGAAATTGTTCGATGTGCTCTCAAGGTTGAGATGGAGATTAGAGTAATCCATCAGTCATATGGGTTTGATAAGAAGAGGAAAATCGAATTCAATGGAAAATCTAAATACCACATTGAAAAGAAGATGAGTTTTCCCTTATGCTCAAAGTGTGGAAAGAAAAATGGAGGGAATTTTTTTAAAGGGACAAGTAAAAGTTTAAAATGTGGAAAAGAAGGTCATAGGGCATTTTAATGCTGTAATGATGGGAAAAAGATGTCTAGAGATGTGAGCAAAGAAAAGGATACACAGAATGAACCTCCAACACTTCAATGTTACCAGTGCAAGGAAATGGGGAATTATTCAAATCAATTCCTTAATCCAAGGGTTGTTGATGAAGATCGATGTTAATGAACTCTTAAGGCCAAAGAAAAAGGAAAGTCATATGAAATTTCTATCTGTGATGTCGAGTACGATAAAGAAGTTGATAAAGGTATACTTACCATCCACTCTAAAGTTGAAAACGTCTTATTTGATTCTGGATCCACCCACTCTTTTATTTCTGAAGAATTTTTTAAGGGTATCGCTGTATTACCTCAACAATTAGATGTTGAGTTATCTTTGACATCTCCTAATTGCACAACCGTCACATTAAAAGTTTACAATTCTTCTCCAATTGAAGTTTGTTGTATAGTGATTCCTGTATATCTTGTGATCATTACTATAGTGGAATTTTATGTGATTCTTGGAATGGATTGGATTTCTATATATGGAGCTCATATCAATTTCCAAACAAGGTAAGTCACATTTCATATTCATGTTCAATTTATGATCATCTATCGACGCAAGGATGAGTATAACCTTCCAATGGAAATTTATTCCATATTATGTCTCTTGATTCCAATAAATGATGGTTCTTTGTCTCAAATGGATGATGAGAAACTCATGATAATGAATATGCCCATTGTTTGAGAGTTTAATGATGTCTTTCTGGAGGAATTTATAGGTCGTCCACCAAATCGTGAAGTTGAGTTTTCAATAGAATTCATACCGAATGCTTTACCTATTCCAAAGACACCCTATAGAATTTCCGCAATTGAGTTGTAAGAATTGAAGAAGCAACTCCAAGAGAATCTTGATAAGGGATTCATATGCCCTAGTGCATCTCCTTGGGGAGCACCTATTCTATTTTTATGAAGAAAGATTGATCAATGAGACTCTACATTGATTATCTAGAACATAACAAGATCACTATCAAGAACTAATATCCTCTCCTGCTCATTGATGACTTATTTGACCAACTATGTGGATCTCAATACTTTTCCAAGATTGATCATTATTCAGGGTATCATCAATTAAGGGTCAAAAAGGAAGATATACCAAACACGACATTCCGCATAGGGTATAAACACTATGATTTTATAGTGATGACATTTGGTCTTACGAATGCCCCTACTATATTCATGAATCTAATGAATAGAGTCTTTAGAGACTATCTTGATCAGTTTGTGGCAGTCTTTATAGATGATATTCTTGTATATTCAAAAAGCAAGGAAGAACATTAAGATCACTTAAGAATTGCATTGAAGGCCTTGAGAGAGGATATGCATTATGCCAAATTTACCATGTGTGAATTTTGGAATAAAAAAGTTTCTTATTTGGGACACATAATCTCAAAATAGGGGATATCTATAGATCCAGCAAAAAAAGAGGTTATTGAAAGATGGTCGAGACCAACAATAGTAACTGAGATCCGATATTTTATGGGTTTGGCTGGGTACTACCAACGTTTTGTGAATTATTTTTCAAGATTATCTAATCCACTAACCAGGTTGACTCGAAAAGGAGTTATGTTCGTGTGGAAGAAGGAGTGTGAAGATAATTTCAAGGAGTTGAAAAGAAGGTTATTCAGTGCACATGTTCTCACATTTCCTTGTAATGGAAAAAGGTTTGTGATCTACAGTGATGCATCAAAGAAGGGATTTGGGTGTGTTCTCATTCAAAATGATATGGTGATAGCTTATTCCTCACACCGGTTGAAAATACATGAGAAAAATTACCAAAATCATGATTTGGAATTAGTTATTGTAATCTTTGCATTATTGATTTGGAGGCATTATCTTTAATGTGGAAAGTGTGATATTTATATTGATCATAAAAGTTTAAGGTATGTTTTCACACAAAAGGAGCTGAATATGCGCCAAAAAATATGGTTGGAGCTGATTAAGGATTATGAATGCTCAATTCATTACCACGCTGGGATATCAAACAAGAAGGCAGACGCATTAAGTCGATAAGACCATGCTAGCTTATCCAAGATGAGGCTCACAAAAGATCTAATATTCATAGATTTACAAAGGATGGATCTTGGAATTATAATGGAAGGAGAAAAATATTATCTTTCTAAAATGAATGTTCAACCATATATACATGTGAAGATTGAAGAGGCACAGAAAGAAGATGGAGAGTTACAAAAGAAGGTGATAAATGTTCATGAATTCGACATTGATTGTGATGAAATAATAAGCTTCCAGAATCTGGTTTGTGTTCCTCCCAACCCATAATTAAATAAGTAATATTGGATTATGCTCATAGTTCTTAATTATCTATTCACCCCGGAAGCACAAAGTTTTATAGGGATCAGAAAGAGTACATCTAGTGGGATGGCATGGAAAGAGATGTTGCTAAATATTTCTCTTGATGCATGGTTTGTCAGAAAGTTAAAGCTGAGAGACAGAAGTCTAAGGAGATGATACAACCATTACCCATACCAGAATGGAAATGGGAAAACATCACTTTGGACCTTGTCACTGGACATCCTAAAACATACAATAGAAATAATGCTATTTGGGTTATAGTTGATCATCTTACGAAGTCGGCACACTTTGTTTCTAATAGATAATATTTCTCTCTTGATCAGTTTGCCATGATATATGTGAAGGAAGTGGTATGATTTCATGGAGTACCAGTTTCCATTATTTTTGATCGGGATCTGAGGTTTACATCGATGTTTTAGTGAAGTATTCAACATACATTAGATACAGAGCTGAGTTTCAGTACTACTTATCATCCTCAGATAGACGTTCAGTCTGACAGGACAATTAAAACTCTAGAAGACATGTTGAGAGTTTCCTCAATGGATTTAAAATGTGTTTGGGATCAACACCTACCTTGGGTTGAATACTCATATAATAATATCTTTCACTCAAGTATTTTGATGGATTTTTATGAATCTCTCTATGGAAAGAAATGTTGAACTCATACATGCTGGGATAAAGTTGGGGAAAGAAAGATATTAGGACTTGATCATGTTGATGAGATGGAAGAAAAGGTTAGATCTATTCAACAACACATAATAATAGCTTAGAGTCAACAAAAAAGTTATGTCGATAACCAAAGAACATACCTAGAGTTTTATGTGGTTGATAAAGTGTTCTTACGAATATCTCCCTGGAAGAGAGTAATGAGGTTTGAGAAGAAGGGAAAGCTGAGCCCTAGGTATATCAGTACTTTCGAAATACTGGATCATGTTGGGAAGGTAGCTTACCGATTGGCGCTTCCACCGAATCTCTTTCAAGTTCATGATGTGTTCCATGTATCTCTCCTGAGAAAGTACAAACCTGATCCTTTACATGTAGAAGTTGTACAGCTGGAGCAAGATCTTTCTTATGAAGAACAGCCGATAGAGATTCTGGATTATAGATAAAAGGTTATACGAAACAAGACCACTCCCTTGGTCAATGTTTTATGGAGGAACCACAAATTAGAAGAAGCTACATGGGAACTTGAGGATATGATGATGGAGAGGTATCCTCATCTGTTTGTTATGAAATGACGAATTTTGAGGGAGAAATTCATTTTAAGATGGGTAGAATGTGACACCCTGAGAATTTATGAGAAATATTTTTTTATGGGTTATGTTATACGCAATGGAATCTATCTCTTTACACAACACTATCTTGGCTTGTTTTATGCACAATCACGACCTTCCTCGATAGCGCGTGTAGTATGCATTACCGAGTTTCACTAAACAATGATATATTATTATTTATTGTTATGGAATAGCTGTTAATAATATTATTAACTAAATTTTGATTTTCTATATCATTATTATTAATCATACACATTTTCTAGAACATGGTACGAGAACAAAATATTTTTTTCGGGTAAAATAAGTATTTTTAGAAAAATGCAGTTTTGCCACTTTTTGATGGCGCACCCATATTAAATATAGTTTTTGGCATGTTTATAATTTAAATTGAACAAAATATAATTATCTTTGGAATTAAAATATAAAAATTTACTTGGTATAAATTTTTCATATTATTTTGATAACTTTCATATTTTAATGAATAGTAAAAACATGCTATATTTTAATTAAAAACAACTTTTTTCATCACAATAATTTATAAAGTTAAAATATAATATTTAATGGTTTTTATGTAAAAAGGGAGTATATTTTTACCATTTAACATAATTTATTTTATTACCATTAATTTTACGTTGAATTCATTGGTAAAAACATTTCAATCTTTGGAAATGTTTTAACTTTTAAACTCCGTTTTCTAAACAACGGGATTAATTTTAAATTAATTACTTCAAATTTTGTGTTTTGAATTTTTAAAAATGGATTCCATATTTGAATTCAGTGGTTCCAAATTATGTGAATAGGTTACTTTTATTTTTTTGATATTATGAATAGTAACTACAAAATTTTTTATTTACTGCAGTTAACGGTAAATCGATTAATTAAGGGTTCAAATAAGATTATAAAATTACCCTAAAACCTGCCAAAATTATTTTGGATGACTAATAGTTGACCTATATCACCTAAGGGTCGGAATAGATTAATTTTATGTACTTTTGACAATGAAAGTAATTTAATTATTATTAAAGCCAAAGAAAGTGACTATATGTCACTCTCTTAAATCTTATAAGTATAATAATTTTAATTTATTGATAAACTTCATGAAACTTCAATCATGAATAGTCTCCAGAAATATATTACAATTATCTACATCATGTTAATTTATTTAGAATTTTTAGGTAATTAATATTTATCATTAAAGGTGACACAGTAGTGATGTTGAAATTATTTTATTGATTGAAATATCAAATTAATGTTATTAAAAATATTTAAATAAATATTATATGAACTATTTAATGTGCTCCACTAATTTTATAGACAATTATGTTATTTTATTAATCTATTAAATATTTTAATTTGAACATATCTTCTATGTGTATTTTATTTAAATTCAAATAAATGAATAGTGTCAGAATTGACAGATTTTGTTATTTTATGAAAATAACTGAATATAAAATTGTTTAAAAATCACAAAAAAAAATTAAAAATTATAAATTAAAATAAATATGTTCTAAAATGTGCTAAAGTATATATTTATGGATATTTCACAGCACATAAGTAATTATTTATAACAATTTCAAATTTATAATATTATTACCCCAAATAAAATTAAATAGATTAAATAAGGATAATTCAATTTGATAAGGTTTAAAATAAATTCAAAACATGTCTAAATATTATTGGTTGATTAGATTAAAACCCTATATCACAGAATCTTATAATTGATTCATTTTTAGGGGTTTTATGTGGGGTTGGAATTTATTATAAATTAATATTTCTTATAATTCCAAATGTGCCCCTCTCATCCTTTATAAAAGGGAACCTCCTCCATCTACTCTTTATACAACATTGAGCCATCATGATCAGCCAAACCCTGGCCATTTATATTCTACACATCCCTAGAAACATTTTGGACGATTTTTACTTCTCAAAAGACCAACTCTAGCCCCTTAATAGGATGCTTAAAGGAGGTGTATCGAAGAAGAGGTAATCTCTTCTACCGATTCTTTAATGTTTCATTCTACTTCAACTTCTTCTTATTTATTAGTTTCATCATAAATTAATAACATTAGTATCATAAATATAATTATATGTTATTATAAATATTAAACAACCTTATTTCACCTTCTATCCATCCTACGGAATATGAAATCACCACGCGTGCGTACGTACGGAATATCGTCTTTACGCCGTGGTGTAATCTGTTTTCCACCACCACCTTTAATGGATGGGTATACTGGTGTGAATAATAACTATATATGATTATTATAATATGATACTAATTTTTAGACATTCCATCATCCACTCCAATACCATTCAATAATTATGGGAATGATATCATCACTCGTGCGTACGTACGACCTACCGTCCCCACGATGTGATGCGATCGTTTTAAATGATCTTAACTAAAAAATTATTATATAAATGAATTTAATGAATTAACTGAATAAATATGATTTATATTACATTAATACCATTCTTTAAATGAGTTATCTATAATCTAAAATGAGGAATAAGAATTTATTCGACAAAACATGCATAAGAACATAAAGCAATGAAAACCCAAATAACAAGGAGCAATGAAATATTACTAATAAGAAGATAAGAATATGACAATATATGATATCATAACAATGAATATGAATCTGTAAAAAGTAAATGACATTATTTAAATTATTATACATGAGTTTTAGATAAGTACGAAGCATATTAGACCTAAATTAATGGAAAATATCACAATCTCATTTTTATCCAAGATTGTTTATACTTCAGAATTTACTAGGGCATATTTATCATCCACATACTTTTCTCCTTAATATGTAATATTATTTCTATCCTATTAAAATTGATTAAAACCAATTTTAAATATTGGTTAATCTTTAGTAAAATATATGAAAGGAATCTTTTGTCATTTTTAGTACGAGATACATTTTGACTTTTCCAGCCTATGTACGAGAAGAATGTTTTTTTAACTTATACAACATGAATGGATTTTTATGATTTCATTGAAAATAATTTACATGAAGCTTCATTTACATGTTTTCATGTTTATTTTTAATTAACATCTTTTAGTTTCAAATTTAATGACATGTTAAGAAAGGAAAATGGTTTTTGAAGAAGAAAGGATATTTTCCTCAAGAATGGAGTTCAAGTGTTTTATCAAAATTATTTTCCATCTACGATAATGTAGGGTTCTGTTCCTATCCATATTTTTACATTTATTTTATTATGTTCTAATGGAATAATTTTTATGAAGCCCTTTTATCTTATATGGTTTATTTTATGATGGCATGATGTTTAAGAATCCAATTTTTATTACGTGGGTTATGCTATGATATATGATTTATGATTTTGTGGAACACATAAGAATGGTCTAATTATGAGATGGGTGGGACCTATTTCTCCTTCCAATTCATTGAGTAAATATTTATATCTCTTGAGATAAACATGGCTGGAACAACAAGTTAAACCATTTCTGTGATATAGGACATGAACGAGGAGTAAACTCTGTTCCGAAATGGACTTTGTCTGCTATGATAGTTTTGCCAATGAGTCTTGACTAATAAGAATTGATTTTCTATGATTATGTGTGTATGCCATAACGTTTCATGTCTTATGATATTATTATTGGGATTTCATTTTCACTACTATTTTCTATCTCCTATTATGAAATTATGATCTCTTTTGCAGGTTATGATTTTCAAAATGTTATGGTCTTATGAATATGATATGATTGATATTTCCTTTGTTTACCCTTACTGAGCATTTGAGCTCACCCTTTTGTTTGTTTTATTTTCCCCATGTCAAGAAGAAGGGTATTAAGTAGGATATTCCAAAAAGGGACACTAGATATGATGAAATAAATGGGAGACAATGTAAATGCATTGTGAACCAGTTGTTTATGTTTCCCAGTTTCTAAAGACACTATACCTATACGGTCCTACCATGGCTTTGTTATATGTTTTAATAAGTATGATTCAATTCTGATATAATAAAAATTTATGTAATGTATTGGTCGTTATAAACATCATGATTTTAATAACTTTTATGATCATATTAATTATAGTCCGACGTACATTGAAAATTCATATAAATTCATATCCGTCCTGCATTACATTTTTTCCAAAAATAAAATAAGCCTCACATTATCTCCCCTTTTACTTATTCATGTTTTCTGGGAATGTACTAAAACAATATATTATTTTTTGAAATTACCAAAACTACAAAGAATCATTAGATTATCATCGTAGCTTAGAAGACCCCAAAACATCTTCTCATTTTGATTTTCTTTTTGTTCTTATCCCAAAGTGGGTATGGTAATCATTTTCATGAAGAATAATCATTTTTAATCAAATAGAATTTATTGGCCATTAAGATTCTGAACACTTGAATATGATGGTAATTTAGATCATCAAAAACATTACTAATTGAATTTTTTTCTTTTCTTTGAAAAAAAAATACCCCACATGAAAAAAAACTCATTAAACTTCTAGAAAAATTATATTGACAACTCGGTCCCAACAATAACCCCATTTGGAATTTTTTACCCAATTTCATAAATCAGTGGACATTGTTTCCACAATCTATGCCTTACTTATAAATAATTCAAATCATAAATGAGCTAACCAATTGTAGGAAATAATAATTATTGATATTTTAGCCATGTTGTCAAAAAGTAGTTACTTTTGAACCTTCCTCAACAATTTGTTCCCTACTATTTTCCTCTTCCACATTCCTAGAAAAAATGTTTCCTATAACCTCTCTATAAAATTAGAATAGTCTACACACAGAAATTCTATATTCATAGATTACCAAAAAAATCACATCATTATACTCTTTAAATGGGTTTGAACATATTTAACGGTTAGATTCATGAAACAATTCTCCCCCGTAACAACACTATCCAAAGAAAATTGGAGAGTTGAAAACAAAATTTCATGACCTTGATGAGAAAAAAGTTATCACCATTATTGAAACATAATTTATATAAATCTTCTTTCGGTAAAAGTTTTGTAAAAATTTCCGGAACTTATTATGATGTAGGAACAAACACCATATTCAATCCTTTTTACTCCACATTATATTTGATGAAATGATTCTTGATATCAATATGTTTTTAATCAAAATTTTGTACTATATTTCAGGTAAGGATGATTTCACATTTATTATCACTACCCAAGATCAAGGGAAACTTCACTTGAATAAGTATATATTCTAATTGATACATCATCAAGATAAATTTATTAGTTAAATGAGTGGATCAAACATAATCAACACTTATCAGAAAAATAGTTATGGAATTTTTTTATATTTAAGAAAACTAACATAAGTTTTCTATAAAAATATATCACTACCAAATGTGGATCATCTATCATCATCATTTATAACCTGATAACCATGTGAATACAAAAAATTCAAATATTTTTGATGCATCACATTATATTCCAAAATAAAATTTTTTCCTTTCATATATCTGAAAATTCTTTTTCTAACCAATAATAAGGAATTTTTTAAAGAGAACTAACAAATTTCAAATAAGGTAACATCATACACAATATTGGGTATTGGGGCAGTCAAGTATAATAAAATTTTAATCATCTTTCAAAAATTTCTAGTATATACTTTGTTATCATCTCTAACATTAGAGAACATAGATCTAATAAGTTCAATGTAGAATCATGTTTCCAATTTTACATTTCGGTGTTATTTAGAGGTTTTTTAGCATACATATCTTTAGAATGAAAAATGTGTTTATTCTTTTATAACATTTTTAACCCATTAAAATATTTCAATTCTCTCAGTATGAATTTTTCAAACGTTTTTTTTCAAAAGACAGTATTCTAGTCAAAGACCAAAACACAAAATTTATTATAGAAAAGAAAGGGGTTACACAAGTCGAAAAGAAGGAATTTTTTTTACATCCTGATTGTAAATCAGAAGAAGCTTAGGGGGAAGATCATCTCTACAGGTAGTGTCCTTATTAACTCTCATTTTTGCAAGGGCATCATCAATTCTGTTCACTAACTGGTAAGAATGTATAGCAATGAAGCTGAGGTGGGAGAAAGAGTGCAGACAATCAATCCATTAGGATGTGAACTTCCAAGCCTGGTGGATGGTACACTTCCAGATTTCCTCGATGATAGTAGAGGAGTCACATTCAATCCATATGTTGTTTCAGCTGTGTAGCTTAGCAAATGAGATCACATGAATGATTCTGATCATATCCGATTCCAGGGAGGTAGTAATCTCACATGATCTATAGATGCAACTGAGAACTTGATCTAGATGATTTCTGAATATGGCTCCACAACTCGCTGGGCTTGGTTTGCCCTTAGTGGCTCCATACACGTTGATTTTGATCCATCCTGTAGGGGGGGTCTGCCAAAAAATGTCAACCATGAATTTAGGGAAAGGATACTTACCTACAATACCAAGTCATCGTGGAATAACCAAATATGGGACCGATTTGTTACACTGATCATTCTGTATCAATGCTGCCTCCTAGGTAGCTATAAGAAATCTCATTTTACCATCATTAAGATTGAAAGATTTATTGCGAAAAGTATATTTGTTCCTACAATACATGATCACATGCAGAAGCTCACTAATCGCTGCGACAAAGAGGTTCATGATTTGATGTGACTCATATGCCTCCAAATATCATTGAACCTGGGAGATTAGAGAACTAAATTTTCATCTCCTAAGAAAATATTTCACACGTTCTTTCATAATTCAAAAAAATTATAACATCATCAACATAAATAATTACGATGAAAAAAACTCATGACACAATTTTTTGATATTATTGTAGTTAACTATCAATTTCAAAAAATCTAATTTCTCAATCATGAATTAAATTTTGAAAACCATTCCCTCAATTTTTGGTTTATCCTATACACATATTCATCATACTTACATATATAAATTTCATCATTCCCACCAACAAAGTAGCATGGGAGTTCAATGTAAATTTTTTTATCAAGGTCACCATTCAAATATGATGATTTTACATCCATCTGAAATCATTAACTTCATTGAAAACTAATAGTATGAAAAATTATGATTTTTTCTAACCATACCCTCATAGAAAAAGTCTCACAAAAATAAATTCCTTCAAACTATTAGTAACCTTTTCCCAATAATTTTTATTTTTTTCTTATTACACTATCGTATTAACTCAGCTTGTTTTAGTAGACTGAATTTATACAAATACAATTTTTATTATCTAGATTATGTATGTGTTCTCATGTATCATTCATTTCAATCAGATACAGATATTCATTTACATCATAAACCCATTCCATATCCAAAAAATCATTAATAACATATTTTTTCTATGCTTTTGAATAAAAATAATTATGTGTAATAAATTTTGAAGTTCTTTTTATTTTAACATTCTAATGTTGATCACAAATAATGTTCTCAACCTACCCTCAAATATTCACCTAGGATAATATTATTTGTGTTTTTTTGGTCATCACATGATGTATCTATGTCTGGTTTTTTGGGTAGGATTACCATTACATGTATCATTATCACAATTTTTAATAAACATTATTTTATCCTACTCAAAATTATTATTTATATGAGTTTTTTTATATTCTTCAATGTTTGAAATGACATTCACATCAATAGTGTCAACTATACTTATTGTTTCTTTATTGAAGAATCTATATACTCTTCCTTTTGGAGCATATAAAAAACTATCTTCACCACTCTATTAAAATAGTCACAAGTTTGTACATTTCCACTTTATGATGAATGGACTCCCAAAAACTCTTTACTATTTAAATATTAGAGCTTTATCTTTAAAAACATCATATGGATTCTTATATGAAACTTTATATAGAAACATATGTCTTGAATATAAACTGTAGTTCCCATGGTTTTTCCTCTAAAATTAAGGTGAGACGCCATTTTCAAGTAACATGGTTTACTCTATTTCCACTAAACTTCTATTTTTTTCTTTCAACAACACCATTTTTTTGATGAATTTATAGTGTACTAAACCCATTATGAATTCCATGAATCTCAAGATAACCTTTAAATTATTCCTTTTTTTTCACTCACCACTATTATGAGTTGTTAACATAATCCCTAAATAGTCAAAATCCTTCATATTTTTGATCCATAATATTTTATACATTTTATGATCATCTATCTTTTAATTCATATACATAAAACATGTAATTCAAGTAAATTAATAAATGAGAGAAATGATGTAAATAACTCTATTAGTTTATTGTTTTCTCTTTATCCCACATATATCATGATGAAAATGATCCATGGGTCAATTTCAAAAACTATCAACTTTCTTGTGATGATGATTTTTATCTTTTCTTAATGACAAATAGTGAAACACCAATCTCTTGTTCATGAGATTTTAGAAATTCCATCAACACTATCTCACATAGATAAAATGTTAGTGTTTCTTTGAAACATGTGAACTAATATTTTATGGAACAACTAATTCTCTTCTACCATTCCCTTGTAATAAAAGTTTTCTACTTGAAAAAAAATAGAAAAATTGTTATTTTGTATGTTGTCCCCTTGTAACTATCATTCCATCTTCCTTATTTTATATAAAAATCCATCTATTTTTAAATAATATTACTATCTTTAACAGTTTTTTTTTGAAAAATCATAGCATTTTTTGATTCATCCAAGAAACACCATTCTTTCACATCAACAATTTATTCCCAGTAATGGTTGATCGAACACCTTTAATTATGAGAGATTAGTTATTTCCAAATGTCACTTATTATTGTTTTTAGTCATTCACATTTTTGAAAAACATAAACTCTCTTTTCATATGAGAGGAACATTCATTATCCAACATCTATAATCCTTTCCCTTTTTTAGATATAAGTAAGATTTCAAAAATAAGATCGTTTTCATTAAATTTTTCCTTATTCAATATAAGCTTCTAATAATTAACAAACATTTCTATTGTTAAAATAATTACATCCTTTTATAAGATTTCAATGTTATTAAGATATTTCAAAATTAGTTCTCAAGGATGGAACCTATTTTAAACATTCACACCAACCTTCTCATCATTCTTCTAAACATTCTTCTCTAACATCTTCGTTTTGGGAGATTGACTCCCCCTCAATATTTTCCTTTAGTAATTTGTAGAATAGTAGTAATTCATTAGATTGAGGTAACTCATATATTCCAAATTCCAAAATCTACTACAAAACATTTAGTATCCATAGATGAAATATTTTCCTATGAGACATCCATATTAGATGGAATTTTAAGAAATTTTCTCAATAGCCTTATTATCTTTTTTTATCAAAATTATGTTGGCCACCAATCATTCTAACATCAAACTGAATCGTTTTTTTTTTTCATCTTGGGTTTTTCCAACCATATCTGTACTATGAGTAATATAAATATTTTGGATTCGAAATTTATAGAAACTTCTCAATTCTCCACATTATTGGTCAAATACATTATTTTTTTATTTTTATTCATTTCAAAAAAATAAATATTTTTTAACAACCATTGAAGGTTACTTTTGATCCATCTTTGGTTTACCCATTCCTGATATTTCACAATCATTTGAAATAGAGTTTTTCAATATTATATCACTCCATTAATCTTTAGATTAATTTTGATGTACAAGTTCATAATCTTATCATTCCAACATAAAATTTAATTCCAGATGTTCATTATGGTTATTTTATTTCAAAATGGATTCCGTCGAATAATCAAATCTTGTCCAGCTAAATTATATTCACATATGGAACATATTCTTTTTTTATGATTTTTCAATTTTTAACTTCTAGATTTATTTATGAAGACTCTCATTCATCCTCAAACAATATATAAGTTATTCTTTGAGATGAAATTCTAATTGAGTGTCTTCTTATTGAAAATTACTGCATGTGAATTCTTCATTTCAAACTATGTAAATGAAAGTGTTTTTGATAACATTCTTAGTAAATTTTCTGGATTTAGCTTCACTTTCTTCTTCTTTTACATCATTAGAGAAGATACCTCTCCTTTTAAAATTTAATAATTTTTTAACAGTCCCAATGGCTATACATTGATATATATCATCTCATTTCCTTCATGAACATCTTGTTTTTATATCTTCTTCATCACTATCTTCTTCTTTAATTATTTAAAAAAAAAATATTCCACAAAGTGTCCAAATTCTCCATATTCAAAACACATCAATGAAATTTATCATTTATACATTCGTGTACGTATTTTAACATTTATAGAAAAAGGATATAATTTCATAAAAAATAATATGTATTACATTTTTTATCATATTTATAGTTATCAACTTCCTCAAGATCATTTTTAATATATTCTTTCGTAGAACATTCGAAGAAACTTCCTCTGTATAATTTTGTTTTTCCTTTCACTATTTTTTCCATTATCCTTTTATAATTAGTGAGATTACAATAATGATAATAATGATATAGGGTTTTCGGATATCTATATTCTAACAAGGAGACATTGGAATCAAACACGCCATGAATAATTATTTAAATATTTTAAAAAACTAAACAATCCTCCATCATTTAAATAAGACATATGATAGTGCTGAGAATGTTATGCACCATTGTAAATAATTAACCAACATATTCAAACTCTCCCATTTTCATATATTCATACATTAGCCTCAATATTTTTAATTTTTACTTCATAACTTTTTTTATTTCATTTATAAATGTATCTAAACTTATACCAAATTAAATTTTCACTATAAAAACTGCTTACTCTTGAAAACTAACTTTCATAATGTGATGATAGTAAGCCATTCATATCTCTTTTAAGATAATTATATTTTCATATTGATAAATCATATAAGATAATTGGATAGTGAAATTAGATTGAGTATCAATATGATTTATATAAGTTTATTTACTGATGTTGGTTAAGAAAATGATGATTGTTTTGAAGATATTATTTTGGATAGATTATCAGGGAACATCAGAACATGTATTTCACAATACTTTTATAGAATCATTCCATCTACATGATGAACATGAAAAGTTTTATTGAACATAGTGCTTAATGAGTTTTGGGGGATTTCATATTAATTTTATTCTACAGAACAAACTTCTTTTATTTTTAATTGAGTAGCATTTTATTGTTTCCAAACAACGAAAAGGACATAGATTATCTTGTTGAGTAGTGAACCTTATAAATTCTAGAGTTAGTGTAGATTTTTATAATTTTTTCAGCAAGCAAATGGCTCTTTAACATGAGTTTAAGGTTTTTTTGGATGTAAGGAATCTTATAATAAAAATATATTACAAATTTACCCCTCCCCCTCTTAGTGAAACATATATTCATGTAGGGATGTCTCGGGATATAGGTTTATTCACATACATTCAGTCTTTTATTATTGACATTCATAGTTAAGGTTATTTCTAATGATTAGTTATTAGTATACATCCAATGATATTTTCTGTGGGATTAATAATAAAATTGGTATTCAATATGGTAATAACAAATAAAATCATCAATTGTATCATCGTGGTGATCATGTCATCCACAATTTTATAGACATAAAACATGAATTTGGTATTTTATCTTTACTTACAATACCATATACACTATAAGGGAATTATATTAGTAAGATATTGAATCATACAATTCATGAAATGGTATAGTAAATCATGATTTTTTAATCTTTGAATTTTCTTTCCATTGATATTCATCAAACGTGAAAACATACTTACAAAACAAATTACCAAATACAGTGAAATATGGTTTTACATTGACTTGTGAAGAATAAATACAGATGTTTTTTACATGTTCATACAAGAGTTTGTGCTGTATTTGTTAAGGTTATATAAAGAAACAATCTTTAACACTATGGTATGATCTCTATATATTTATGGTATCTTAAAGAGAAAAAAGCGTATACTATCTCTACAACCATTTAGAATATAATTTTGCAGTCACAAGATAATTCATCATTATTGAGAGTGATAATACCCATAAGAAGGATAGCAAACGAAATATTTAATTTGATTATGTTGATACATAGGACATAGAATAATTTTTACATGAAAATATTCTCTTTTCCCATATATAATATTTTATTCATGAAAACCCAGTATTACATAGTTGTGGAAATGAGGTTAGAGATAAATAAAGATATCGTTATCTAGAAAATGATGATGGTGACTAATTAATAATTAATAATAATGATCTTCTCACCTAAAGAAGGAATTACCAATCAAAAAATATAAAATATTAAATGTATCCTTGATTTATATGATAGATTATGTTTTTTAAAACCATGTTTGGGTTCTAATAAGTCCATGAGTTGATGTAAATCCTTTTAAGTGTAAATGTGTAGTGATGATAAAACTGGGCATGACGTGTAATATAAAATACAATAAAGAATAAAAATAAGATAAAGGTTTTAGTAAAAATATGGATATTTACTATGATGAAATATTTTATCAAGTTTTCATGTTTAAATACAATTTTAATTTTAGTTCTATATTAAAATACCAATCCTATGATATTTTAGAGATCAATTCCAAAAAAAACATTCTTATATGGAACCTTTACATGGATGTGAATATAACAAAACCAAAAGTGTTTTTGACTATAGTAAATCCCAAAAAGGTATGATATTTGAAATTAACCTTTTATAGAATAATCTATACATCTGGTTCATGGAACATTTTTTTTGATGAATCTATTAGAGAATTTTCTTGCAAATAATTTTTATGTTACATATGTTTACAAGTAGTTTTGTGTGAGTATGATAATTTCCACAATATAATATGTTTATTGCATTTACTAATTGGATATTAGATATATCCTTACAAGAGTTTTTGGGGTGGTTGAGAATTTTATCCACCATGAATGACATATGTGAATGATCCTACATTCATTGGATCAAAATCATGCATGAATGATCTTAGATGATGATTGGTACATGTAAATATACATACATTGACTAGGTTATGAAGTTATCTGGTAAGGAATAGTCCCAGATAAGATGGTTCCAGAGTCATGTACTATACATCATTCAAAGAGAATGTGTACTCACACAAAAGATAAAAGATTTTGAATGAGTAATATCACATACCATTCTATGATAGGATCTATCTCGTATTGCATGTTATGTATGATGAATAGTGTTACCTATTCTTTGACGATGGTGGCTAAATATCATGACAATCAAGATGAATTGTATTGGACTACTGTTAAGGATAAAATCATCTTTATGAGGATAACTACAAATATGATACTGGTAAATTGATGAAGAAAAGAGCTATACATCAGGGGTAATATAAATTCTACATTTCAAGGAGATCATAATAAACTAATATCATAGTTAGTATATATATTCAATATCTATGATGAAGGAATGATCTAAAAGATTATAAATAATTCAATTATCACTAATTCCATAGTGGGATCACATTTAATATTTTTTTAATGAAATAATGGAAGAAGTAAGGATTCAGAAAATTCCAAAACCTTTATGTGGCTCTCAAAAATCAAGAAACTATCAATGTTTACTATTATAATAATGCCATAGTTTATATTTTCATATAGATAAGGTGACATCAAATTAACAAGATTATACATCAAATGCTTTATATCTATAAGGATTATTATTAATGAGTAAAAATTTATGTGAGTATAGTTTAAATGGGGGAAAATATATTAAACACCTTAAAAAGGCTATATCATAGCAGCGACATGTGTTTTGTGTGTGATCTAGTGGATTAAATGTGATTAATAATTATCTCTTGTGATAGTGAGAGTCTGATGGAGTTGGTGTTGTAGAACCAAATTTTCTGTACTTTATTACATGTATTTTTTATAATTAATATTAATGAATTTTCATATTAGATAATGATTAGTCCAATACATGAAATATTTATATAATAATATCTAATAAATATATTTCACAGTAAAAGGTAAAAAAATTCCCAATATGATTGTATGAAGGATACATAATAATTTAATTAGGGAATATTTATATTATTTTTTGGGACCAGAAAAAAAATTACATATTATAGTGGATTTTAACTAGAAATCACTTTATTTCTTTGCAAAATTTCATTTAGTATTAGAGTTTTATATAATTAGGTCACAAATCTAGCATAAAAATTTATATTTAATAAAATGAAAACTTCATAATTTTCATACTTTTTCATAATTTGAAGAATTTTAAAAAATGTTTTATTTTTATAAAATAGAATCTTTACATTGAACATGACTTCTTCCCTTCACATTCCTATCCTTAATACCTGTAAAAAACATATTTATATATGATAATAGTTAAATATTATCAATAGGGGACATAATATAACAAATTTCATATTCATGTTAAAATAATAAAAAATAAAAATTTTAATTTCCCTTATCACATTAATCTTTTATCCTAATATTCTATTCACTTTCATGTGAGAAATATATATTTATTTCTCAAAGGAGACTTTTAAATCCCATTGCATGATTCAGTAAAACATGTTTTAAACTTGGGGAATCAACATTATATCAATATTACAAAATGTGTAACCAAAATGTTCAAACATGAAAGAGTGATCAAATTTATATTTGGACTAACCACAATAATTACACTTGAAACAACGATAATCATTATAATTCAAATAACCATTACAATATATTCCAAAAATATCTTAGTAGAAAAATAATCTGTTAAATCTATCCCACAACAAAGTGTATTAGGGGGATAAAAAAGGATCACTAAATGATTTTTATAAAGGATATACCTACAATTATAAACAATTCAAGAGAACAATAAAATATAATTTTCTTTTAAAAACAATTTTCACAACATAATAAACCAGAAAAGAGAATATGCTTTTTATTTAAATAAATCATTTAATATAATAAGGTAATTAAAGAATAAAAAAATAATTACAATATCTACATAATTAATTAGCACTATATACATTAAAATAAAAAATTTGTTTCGTTATATGAATATTTTGTGGAAAAGAAATGGGTTCCATGAATATATCAATGAAACAATAGTAATACATACAATGAAATAATAAATATGGTATCCTTAAAATATATCCTTAGTGAATCATAATTATCATTAAGGGTAGTTTGAATTAATGAATGTAGAAACCATTAAAAGATCACAAAAAACATTCTGTAGTAAAATAAAATTTGAATTTTGATGACAATTAGTTTTCTAAAGAAAATTGAACATCTATAAAATAAAAACATTACATTGGAAAATAACATTTAAAACATTTAAACTAAGTATAAAATAATTAAGGCTTCATGAAGTCATGGAATTTAATTCTTATAAAAAATGTAAATTAAACAATACTACAAAACATTTATTAGATTAGTCACAATGTACCTCATTTGTTAAATTTCTATTACATTAAATTTAAGAACATATATGTCAAACATGTGTAAAAATAATTTTTCAAAAAATTTATAATAATAAAATCCTTTTTTGAAACACTATTAAAAAATATTGATACTTAATAATAACTGAATTAAAATGGAATCATTAAAAAATAATTTTTCAAAGAAAATCTCTTACCATGAATTTGAATCATCATGGAAATTTTTTATCATCCTGAATAATAATATACTGTTAAATTTAGACTTTGTTAAGATCCTTTTCCATGTTCATGGATCCTTCAATTATTTTAATACCATGTTATATACAACTACATAATCAATTAATTTTTTGTTGGGTGTTTTGATGTTATTGAGCTCATTTGTTATAAATTCCATAGGTAGGATGATAATTGTAAAATAGTTCAGTATTATATTATATCTAGAATAATATTAATGAAATTTTAACAATTTTTATAATTAAATTATATATTTGAAAATAAAAATTAAATAGGATTATGAAAAAATAACTACGTTATATTTATGGATACGATAGGCCTTTCGTACATAAGAGTAAGGATTCCATTTTCAACGATCATTATGGAAAATAAGCTAAGTATTATTTTATACTTCCAAACTAATAAAAAAATCATAATTATCATTCATATTAGTCATATATACTTATATATATCATCAATGTTATGTGGTGATTAAAAATGAATCACATTACTTCATGGAGGGGTAGTCCACATGTACGCAAGAATGGCATTATCATTTTTCAATAAATGCGAAGGAAAGGTGGTAAATGATATATTTAATTTTCATAACTATAAATTTTTACTTAATATAATTAATAAAAAGAAATTCCAGATTTATAATCCATTCATGAGAGATGGTGACAGAATAATAATTACATTAGTTCATGATGGGGTAGTCCACCGTATAAATGAATGATGTTTTTTCTTCCCATTTTTTATAGAATGATAGATTGATATAGGTAATTAAATTAACATAAAAACATATCATTAAATATGTGTCACATGATTTATTATTTATTCCTTGTTGGATATGATTTTAAGGAGGTGTAAAAATAAAAAACATGCAATTAATACTACACCTCTTCATTGGAAATCCACCTTCAATTAACTCCTTAATTTCTCGAGGATTTTTATAATACCTAAACAAGACTTCTAGAATTTGGGGAAGGATTCTTGGAAGGTATTTTTCATGGTATATACCAATAAAATTTGGTTTTTATGAGTGATGTTATGAGAATAATTGGGTCTCTTTTATAATATATAGGAGAGGAACTAGTGGAATTTTTCAAAAAATTATATTAATATAAATTAATATTAAATTAACAATAGATAATTCTAATTTGTTTAAAAAATATAATTATTATTGTTTGAAATATAAACATATAATTTATAATATAATTATTTTGTATACTTTTTAACCTTCCCTTATGATTTTAACCCCTCATAAACCCCTTTTACAATTCTCGTGACAACAACGAATTTTACTCTTTTAAAGAAAAAATAATTAAAAAAAATTTAAAAAATTCCTCTTAATAGATTACATTTTATATTTTAAACCATGTCAAATAAATATGGAAAAATACCATAATTTTATTAAATTTATATCATTTACTAAATTATTATTTATTTTAACATATGATTAATGTCATTTTCAGAAGTATTAATTTTTTTTTAATTTTGATGACATAATGATAAAAAGTAAAATTAGTATAAAAAATTTATTATAACACTTATAACATCTAATTTTGATCTAATTTATTTGTATAAAATTATTTATTACAAATTATATTACATATAATAAATTTAATATCATTTATTTTATTCTTCCATTATTTGAATAACCATTGCCTTAACATTTTATAAAATTTTATTGTTATTATTTCATTACTAAAAAATAAAATAAGCATTATTATGATAAGACTTTTTTGTTTAAAAAAATTTATAATTATATGTACCATTTGGTAATAAATATTTCAAAATGTATTATATCATAAAATATTTGATTTTCAATTTTTCTTTGAATAAAATATTATAATCATCACAATTACTACTTTATGTCCAAACAATTCAATAAAAAAATATTGGTTGTCCATTGAAAAATTATACTCATTAAATAAAATTATAGAACTATTTTCTCATTAAATAGTCCATATCATTTTATTTTTCAAATTAGTTACCCGATTTACCCTATATCATAGTTCCATAATTTATTATAGTTATTATTTATAATAGAATAAAATATAAGGGTTATATTTACCAAATTTGGACCCTCCCATTTATAATAATGAATAATTTTTCAAAATTAATAATATAAATGTTTTTTAATTTATTATTAAATCATACTAGTAAAATGCGATGAAAAATGATTTTTTTAAAAAATTACTATATAAAATATAAAATTATTTTATAATACATTCAAAAAAAATAAATTTACATATCCATAATTTGATAATTTTAAATTATAATGAAGTAATTAAAATTAAAAAATAATCCAAAATTATACTTTTCATTGTTAATGCATAATAAATAAAATACAAATTTTAAGAAAAAATAATATTTTCCATTACACATTCAAATGTATATATTTTCTAAAAAAATCAAAAAAATTTCATAAGATAATTTTTCTATTATGAATAAAAAAATTAATTTCATTCATCCAAATATATTTTAAAAAATTTCAACAAATTTATTATAATATTCACCGATGAAAATTTAAAAATTCATATTTAAAGAAAACATATTTAAAATGAAATTACTAAAATAATTTTAATATTTTTAAATAATTTATTAATTCATTATAAATGATCGGGTTCACAATATAATTAATAAAATCATTAAAATTATTCCTTCCATCAAATTTAATAGCTTATTTACAAGGTCTCATTTTTATAATAAAAATATGTTGTTCATTTAAGCATATTGTGGGGCATCATGTATTCTATGAAATATGGGAATTATTATTATAATTTTAGGATTTTATATTCACCCCCACATTAAGAAATATTGAGCTCAAAATTTGAACTCGAGATTAGTAACTAGGGATAAAATTTTAAAAGTACCTTCGTTGAAAACTGACATCATAAAAAGGGTTAATAAAATTTCCTCTTGAAAGGGAAAAAGGGATGTACGATGGTCATCTGGTGTAACACATATCAGTACTAAAAGTATGATAACAATAATTGGATCTGAAATAAATGATATAAAATAAAAACATAACATTAATGGATATATAGTAAGTGGGAGAGAATATGTTTTTGGAGAATGTTAACCCTTAAAAACTGTAAATCTAAGGTCAGTCAATAGGCTATTGTTTTCTCAATAAGAAAAATAATTTTATAATATTATAGTTTCTAAAATAATTTTCCCAATTTTGTGAAGATATTATACTTCATATACTAATAAAATATAGAAATATATTATTCTTGAATATTTCTTTATTTTGATCTATTTATGCCACAAACTCAATTTTTTATAATTGATGATTAGTCAAGATGAATATTCCTACCTGAAGCATTGTAATAAACTAAATATAGATAACACGATCCAAAAAAATGTAAATAATCTATTACTATTATATTAGATATTAACCAAATCAAATTTTTCAAGAAAGGATGATAAAATTCACAACATTTATAAACCTTCACATAAAAAACATTACATTAGTTTCCAAATTTCGATAATAATATTGAGTGATTAAATTAGATAAATAAATAAACAAATATCCTTAAAATTACTCAAACACTTCCCATAGACTTATGTTTAGTTTAATTAAATAATTGTTAAAACCATTATAGTTATCCTATTTTGAAATAAATTTAATCACCTAATCACCAAGTCTATTTCTAATCCCATGGTTATCTAAATGATGAAATATATATTCCCCAAATGAACTTAACCCTTATACTTTAGATCATTTAAATAAGTTAAAACAAAGTCATATTAACCAAGAGATCACATAGACCAGTGGTTGGAGATGTACACATGTCTCCCATCAGTTGTGTGTTCAAGGATCATTTCATTTTGAGATGTGATGGGATGTCGCAGAACCTATGGGTTGTCCTTTTTATAAAATTATATTATAATAATTAGCATAATATTTTTATAAATTTTATAAATATCTTAAAAAATAAAATTAATATTTTCAAACGTGAAAAACATTTTTAAACCAAAATATTAAATTAATTATTTTCTTCTTGAATGGAAATAAATGTAATAAACCATAATTACCATAAATAATAACATATAAACCCCACATGTTATTTATACAATTAATATTTCATCTACTAAATGAAAATATTATTATTCCTCATATTAATTTTTCACTTCATAATTTTATATTTCAAAAAAACATAAAAAACTATCACATATTAATAAAATTATCCCAATATTCTCCTTTAAAAAATAGTATTAATGATTCCAATATTATGATTACACTTAAATCAACCAGTACATAATAACTCATGAATCCCTTATATGTAGAAACCATAATCAATCAATGTTAGTCACAATCCATTGAAAATCCTTATTATTCTTATTTATTTATACTTTATTCCTAAAAATAAATATATAAAATATGACCTAATTATTTTTCAATATACACACAACCAAGTTTCATACTATGAACATATGAAAATAATTCATACCCAACATCTGTTCTTTACGGTATTGTTTAATGTTTTAATATCCACAATATCTTCTTCAATGAAGTGTACATCTCTGGAAAATAAATATTTTAGTCCATGAGGTTATTTTAGAATCCAAATTATATGGACAAATCTATCAAATCAAATAAGTTAAAAGAGGAACAATTATCAATATAATATTTAAAGAAATGAAAAGGTAAAAGATAAATCAAATATTTTCATGGATGTGATTTCGTAGTTCAATTTTTTTAATATTATCTGAAGAGGACTTTTATATGATTGTGATGATTAAATCATTAGTAAGGGGTAAGATGTTTTTATGAAATCCATTTCATTTCATCTTGATGAATCATATTTAAGATTTAAAAAAATCCTTAAAACATGAATTGAATTTTTTTTCTTGTCAAAATAAAAATGTTATATTTAATGAAAATCCCCTTATAAACTACATAATACTTTAAAATAAAAATCTTGTATATCTATTTCAATTACCCATACAAATAAAATCTCTAAAAATTTCATTAATAAAATATAAATTCATCTCTTATACCCACAAAAAAGGTGTGTCTGAGACATCATACATATAACAAAACATAATCTTGTAAACCCATCAAGGTATCCATAACTCTAAAGAAAACATCCCATGAAATCATAATTATTATAACATTTTACTAAAAATATATATTACAGACATTGTATTTTGCCAACACTAACCCTCTATTTTAATACATTAAGATTACAATACTTTTTTGGAATAATTAAATATTTATACAAATAGACTCCAGATGACCTTATTAGTTTCGAGCCATAGAAAATACTAGTACATAATACCAAATATATAATGGAGATATATTATCTCTTACTATGTTCTTCATGAATATCACCCTTCTTAGACACATAATATTTAATAAAAACCTTCATAACCTAGTGAAGGGATAAAAAATTGGGTGAGAAAAAATGACCATTCAGGATAAAAAATGGATACATGAAAGTAGAAACATGATCATAATGGAATGAGAACATGATAAAAACATCATAAGATCACACCCTGTATATCTACGATTTTAAGAATGAATCATGGGATAAAGCATTGTATGAATCATAACAAAATAAATAACATTATTCATAGAAGAATTTCATGGGTATAAAACATAGAATCATGATGGAAATATAATTCAATAATATTATTTACATAGTACTAAAGAAATCACTAAAAATAATAATTATTATTACAGATTAACTCCCCAAACAATCTTGGTAGTCATGTTTCACATCCACAACCACATTTAGAGCATGTGTTAACTCCTCATAACATTGCAGTAGTCAAGGTTCACTTACATGTCCATATTGGTAGTGAAGGTTTACTTCCATGAAAATAATTTTCAATATCCTAAGATATGAATCTCTACATAATTAATTTGAAGGAAATATAGGTCCCACCCATCTCATAATTAATTCATACATACATGTGAGACAAAATCATGAACAATAATACCATAACACATGAAATGAAATGTGTTCATATATATGTAATCATATATTATCATTTAAAAATATATTGGTTTCATAATAATGTCTCAAAGAATTAACAATTAAAGGAAGTGCAATTCATAGGAATATAACCTGTGATATAGAAATAGGCTTCAGAAAAATATAACAAGTTGTAGTAAACAAAGATAACGAACACGATTCTATAAAAACATACTCCATTCAGAGAAAAAATATGAATGGATACGATGAATAATTTCAAAAAAATCCAGAATTAGTCATACCAAATAATATAATATGAGATGGGAAATAATTTTTAATTTTTTTAGAAACATTTATTGAGAAAAAAAATCCTTTTTCTTTGAGAAATATTTTTTAAAAATAAGAATTTTTTTAAAACATTTTTTAAAAAAATCCATTGAAAAAATATTGAAAATATATTTACTTGAAAATCTATAAAATAAGGTCAAATCATTTAACTACATTATTATTTGATAACTAATTTAAAAATTATAATTAAATATTAATATTAAATTAAAATCCATTTCATTAAAATAGTTTAAAAAATGACAAATAAGTCTTGTAATTTTATGAAATAGATATCATTAAAAATACTATTAAAACATATAAGGAAATCATAAAATAATTTTTTAAACATTTATATTCCAGTAATTTTAAAACCTATATGAATGTCTTGAAATAAAATTTATAACCATTTTAGATAACATGGTTATAAATAAAAATACAATTCTTTTAAATAGAGTGATAATCTATGACTTTCATAAAAATGATTCCCTGATAGTTTTATATTCCAAAGAGTGGAAATGTACTACCTATATATAAAGATAATTGGAATAAATAGTGGATAATAGAATTTGTTATTGTTCTTATGAAATGGATCAAAAGATTTCGTCAATGTAATTATAAGGATAAACAATCTAAAAAGGTGATATGATTGTTTCAAAAAACTGTTATTACTTGGTAACTTTGATCCCTACCCCCCATTTAATAAAATTAAATTTCCTAAATCATTAAATATAAATAACATATGGATATTCATGATATATTAATTCAATGGAATAATGTACACATCATGGAAATAGTTAGTTGAGTAACATGGAATGTGTCTCAAAGAAGGAAAATGGAGACGAAATTGCAATACCAATTTAAATACATTTAAAACATTAATCCTATGGTATAAAGTTAATAAATTGGATATATAAATGTCCATTATATTATTTATAATAATAATATAATAGATTCATGGGAATTATTAACACCGCACCTGTTGATTTGGTGGTGAATAAATGTTGTATCTCCCAAAAATTAAAAGTGAGATGAAACTTCATTGCCTTGTGTCTTGACTATCGTTGTACATGCTCAAGCCTCCTGTATAATAAATTAAATATTGTTAGAAATATTTAAAATAAACATATTTTTATATATAATATCATATATGTTTTTCTTATGACATTATGTTACCACTTGATTAACAATTTAATGGTGAGTTTACACTATGGGTAATACTCGCTTTGATTTTCTACTATTTCATATGTTTTTAATGTTTTGTACCAATATATAGATCATGATGGAAATAATGTAAAATATGATATAAATATAATTTATATTCATTATATGTGTATTATAAAATTATAAATAATATATAATTATTAAATGTGATACAACATTCATAGAGATGGTAGTTTGTGTGTACACATGAACATTGCTTCTGTTTAGCCGCCATATTGAAATAAAGAACATAAATGAAACATTGGTATATATATGTTCATATATAATTATTAATATATAATTATTATATAATATATATGGTATAATTTCAAAAAAACCCATATTTAATACAGTTCATGTTGGGTGTGAATGAACCACATCACTTTCAACAGGCGGTAGTCCACACTTCCCCAAACAAAATAATCATATTTACACGAAATGGAACGTATATAGATATGATTGGTAATATGAATACATAAGATTAAATAAATAATATGAATAATAATATATAAAAATTTAAATTTTAGTATCTACCAAAATTTCCATCGTGAGATGCAGTAAAGGAAAAATGAACAATCACTGTTTAGTGAGGCTGTAGTTCGCCATACACATAATCAGTTAGTTTTTACCCAATAGATGGATTTAAGTGTAATTTTAGGATAATAATTTTTTATAAAAACATATCATTATACTTATTAATTATTTTTTATTTAATTATCATCTAAAAATATTAATTGAGTATATAGAGAAAGAATATAAAAGAAAGGGGCATGTGGAGGGTGTCAATCTTAATCATGTAACTATTTTTTATTTTTACCAAAGATATTTCTCGTAAAGATTTATGAAGACATTTAAACTCAAGGTGTTTGGTAGGGTATTTATGAGGTTATTATAAATTATTTTGTCTTACCCTGTGTGGTATTAGAGCTGTCATGATGTGGGAGGAGTCGATACCTTTTATAGTGGAGGAGTAGTGGCACTCATGTAATAATTTTACAAAGGAATTACATACACATTTTTCACATGCCACGATGATAACATAGTGTAAAATAATTTGATCTATGTAATTATTGGGTCAATAAATTTCCATACAATGCCTCTTTTAGAAGTGTATAGTTCATTTTGAATCTTGAATTTATGGTTTAGTCTTTAGTTACACTTAATATTACCTTAATCGATTTAATTAATGTTAGTTACATTCCCTAATAATTTTTCTAAAATAAAATATGAACTTATTAGACATTATATGTTATTATTATTCAAAATATATAACCAAATTTTCCAAATTCCAAACACATAAGTGGGAGAAACAAATTTAAAATGTATCCCTCTTACGGGATGACACTATGGGGTTTTAAAGTAAAACTAATCAAAATGTTGATATTTTTTTTAGCAATTTTCAATATGAAATTGGTTCAAATAATATAAATTGGTTTAATTGATAAATATATTATCTAATTAAATATTGAAAAAAATTTAAATATAATTTACATTATAAATGTGTTAAATGTAATTGAAAATGTGAGTTAAAATTCATTATTTTTAAGTATTCATTAAAATATGAAACCATACAGAATAATACCAAAAATTTATCCTAACATAATTTTTATTTTAATATTTAAAATATGATGATTATTTTGACTTATTATATCAAAAAAAATCTAAAATATTTTACATAAAATGAATTCTCCATTAAAATGAGGTAAAACTACCTTTATAAAAATATTGGTTTCTAAACATATCATTGATTATGTTCTTATCTTATGTCTATGAAATATATTGAATAAATATAAAAATTATTTTATTTAATATATAACATATATATTATATTAATATCTCTAACTAATTAAATTTGATTTAAATTATTATGGTAAAATGGATTATGACCATAAAAATAATAATATTCCTTTTAAATTATATGAGTTTTCAAATTCATTTACAATTAATTAATAACCTATAAATTCATATTATATTTTTGTAAACCTTAAATATTAATAAATTAGTTTTACTATAAATAATATCTAATTTAACAACAAGGTAATGTATCACTATATTAAATAATTTTTTTAATAATATATTATTGTTCAATTACACACAGTCTGGCATGTTATGCAAGAAATTTAGGAAATTTAGTGTTTTATTTAAAAGAAGGAAAACTATGTGTTCAATGTAGAGAAAGATAAAAAAATTGAAGGTAGTGCATGATTAACATGGTTTTTTATCTAAGGAAATCCAAACATAGTTCTTTAATATAAAATAAACTATTTTTAGTAATTCGTGAAATGTTAAATAAGAAAAAGGATGGAATAATTCAAAATAATAATTCACAAAATCTCAGGGTGTTAAATTCTACCCCATTTAAATGAAATTTTCCATTGAAATTCATCTAGGTTATCAATTTTTAAATACTTGAACATTTCATTCATTGAAATTCATATCATAAAAATGAATACTACATGTTTTGTTAAAATGGGAACATTGGAACCATATTGGTTACCTAATGTAACATATATCTAGGATTCCACATAAGTGAACATAGTTTTGGGGTGATTATTGGACATAGATGAAAATCAAAAATATTTATAGGGACTAATTAAGGTTATAAATAATAGACAAGTGAATGATCGACGAATATTTTAGGGAATAAGTGTCATAAATTTAGGATTATTTAAATTATAATGACCTATACTTTACATACATTTTTATTACATCAAAATTGAATCATTCCTACTATAAAATATAAAAAATCCATAGTAGGACTGTATAGGTATAATATCTTTAGAAATTGGGAAACATAAACAACTTTTTCACAAAGCATCTACATTGTCCCCTATTTATTTTAGAATATCTAGAGTTCCTTTTTGGAATATCCTACTTAATAAACTTCTTCCTCACCAGGGGAAAAGAAAACATACAAAAGGGTGAGCTCAAATTCAAACTAAGGGTAACCACAGGTAATATCAATCATATCATATTAATAAAAACATAACATTTTGAAAATCATAACCTGCAAAAGAGATCATAATATCATAACATGGGTAAAATCATAGTAGTGAAAATTCAATGCCAGTAATCATAACATAAAACAAGATTCTTTTTGGAATACACACATAATCATAGAAAATCATTTTTTATTAGTCAAGACTCATTTCCAAGACTATCATAGTGGACAAAGTCCATTTTTTAACCGAGTTTTCTTCTCATTCCAGTCTTGTATCACTGAACTGGTTTAACGTGTTGTTCTAGACATGTCTATCTCATGATATATAAATCATTACCCAATGCATTGGAGGGAGATATAGGTCCCACCCATCCCATAATGAAACCATTTTTATGTGTGCCACAAAATCATAAATCATATATCATATCATAACCCATGTAATAAAAATAGGATTCTTAAACATCATGCCATCATAACATAAACCATATAAGATAAAAGGACTTCATACAGATAATCCCACCAGAACATAATCATATCAATTTAAAAATAAGGATATAAACAAAAACCTATATTATCTTAGATGGAAAATTATTTTCATAAAACACTTAAACTGCATTCTTGAGGAAAATATCCTTTCTACTTCATAAGCATTACTCCTTTATTAACATGTCATAAAATTTTAAACTAAAAGAAGTTAATTAGAAATAAACATGGAAACATGTAAAGGATTCTTCAGGGAAATAATGTTCTATGAAATCAGAGAAATCCATTTATACAGTATAAGTTAAAAAAACATTCTTCTCGTACTTTGGCTGGAAAATCCAAAAAGTATCTCGTACTAAAAATGACAAAAGATTCTGTTCATACATTTTCTCTAAAAATTAAACAATAGGTAAAACTGGATTTAAAAAATTGTAAGAGGATACAACTAAAATTACATGTTGGGGAAACATGGATGTTGATGATAAATATACCCTAGTAAATTTTGAAGTATAAACAATCTCAGATAAAAAAGAGATTGTGAGATTGTCCCTTACCATAGGCCGATATGCTTCGTACATATCCAAAACTCATGTATAATGATTTAAATAATGTCATTGACTTATAACAGAATCATATTCATTGTTATGATATCATAAAAGGTGATATTTTTATCTTCTTATTAGTAATATTTTATTGCTACTTGTTATTCGAGTGTTCATTGCTTTATGTTCTTATGCATGTTTTGTCGAATAAATTCTTATTCCTATTTTTAGGATATATATACCTCATTTACAGAATGTTATTAGTGTAATATATATCATATTTATTCATTAAATTCATTTATATTTTCATTATTCAATTAATATCATGTAGAATGAGTCGCATCATGTTGTGAGATGGTAGGCTGTACGTACGCACGAGCGATCCTATCATTGCCATAATTATTGAATGGTATTGGAGTGGATTATGGGATGTATCAGAATTATTATAAGGTTAAAATAATTATATATAGTTATTAATTACACCATTATACACATCGATGAAAGTTGGTGGTGGAATACAGATTACACCACGGCGCGGAGATGGTATTCCATACATACGCAGGCACGGTGATTTCATTTTCAGTAGGATGGATATAAGGTGAAAGAGAGTTGATTAATATTTAAAATAACATATCATTATATTATTTATACTTATGTTACTAATTTATGTTGAAATAAATAAAGAATAATAAGTTGAATAAAAAAGAAACATGAATGAATCGGTAGAAGAGATTACCTCTTCTTCGACGCACCTCCATTAAGATTCCTTTTAGGGGACTAGAGTTGGTCTTTTTAGAATACCAGATCCTCAAAAATTTTAATAGAGATGTGGAGAATAAAAATGGGCAGGGTTTGGCCGAGCTTGAAGGCTCTATACTGTGTAAATAAGAGAGGGAGGAGGTGTCCTTTTATATGGGAGGAGGGGGGCACCTTTGGAATTATAAGAAATATTAATTTATAACAAATTTCAACCCCACTTAAAAACCTCCAAAAATGACTCAATTAGAATATGAGATGAGATAGGGTTGTAATCTCCTTAAAAAATAAAATTTAGACATATTGTGATTTTATTTTACACCTTATCAAATTGATTTATCCATATTTAATCTATAAAATTTTATTTGTGGTAATAATATTCTAAATTTTAAATTGATATAAATAATTACTTATGTTATATGATTTATCCATAATTAGATAATTTAAGACATTTTATACCATATAAATTTTAATTTATTATTTTCAAATATTTCTGTTATTTTTAAACAATTTTATATTATGTTATATTTAGAAAAAAACCATAGTGTCAATTTTGAAACTATTCATTTAGTTGAATATAAATAAAGTAGACATAGAATATATGTTCGAAATAAAAACCATAATAGATTCATAACATGTCATATTTATCTATAAATTTATTTTATAACATTAAATAGTTCATATAATAATTATTTTAATATTTTTAAAACCATTTATTTGATATTTCAATCAAAAAAATTATTTCAACATCGCTATTGTGTCACATTTAATGATAATTATTTAATACCTAAAAATACTAAATAAATTCAAATGATGTAGATAATTATATTTTCTTTCTGGAGAATATTTATGTTAGAAGTTTCATGACGTTTTTCACTAAGTTAAAATTATTATACTTATAAGATTTAAGAGATTGACATGTTGTCACTTTCTTTGGTTTTAATAATAATTAAATTATTTTCATTGTTAAAAGTGCATAAAATTAATCTATTCCGACCCTTAGGTAATATGGGACAACATTTATCAATACAATAGAATTTCGGTAGGTCTTAGGGTAATTTTATAATCTTATTGTTACCCTTGATTACCCGATATTCCTTTAATAGCAGTAAATAAAAATTTCCATAGTTACTATTCATAATATCAAAAAAAAATTAAATTAACATATTAACATAATTTGGACCTAATAAATTAAAATATATAATCCATTTTTCAAAATTAAAAACACATAAGTTTTGGTAATTAATTTAAAATTAATCCCATTGTTAAGAAAACGTGTTTTAAAAGTTAAAACATTGCCAAAGATTGAAATGTTTTTAACTATTAATTCGGCGTAAAATTAATGATAATAACATAATTTATATTTAATGTTAACAATATATTCTATTTATACTTTTAAAAAATCCAATATTTTAATTTAACCATATAAATTATTGTGATGATAAAAATTGTTTTTTATTAAAATATAGCGTGTTTTTACTATTCATTAAAATATGAAAGTTATCAGAATAATATGTAAAATTTATCCAAAGTAAATTTTTATACACTAATTCCAAAGATGAATTTTATTTTGTCAAATTGAACTTATAAACATGTAAAAAACTAGATTTAATGTGGGTGTGCCATCAAAAGGCGGCAAAAGTGCATTTTTAAAAAAATACATATTTTACACGAAAAATGTATTTTGTTCTCAAACCATGTTCTAGAAAATGTGTAAGATGAATAATAATGTTATAAAATTAAAAATTTAGTTAATAATATTCATAATGGCTAGTCCATAATAATATTATAAAAATATATCGTTGTTTTGTGAAACATGGTATTGCGTACTACACATGCTATTGAGGAAGGTCGCGATTGTGTGTAACAGAAGACAAGCTAGTGTTGTGTTCAGTGAAAGATTGCTTTATGTACAACATAAGACATAAAAAAATTATTTCTCATAAAATATCAGCGTGTAACATTTTACCACACTTAAAATAAATTTCTCCCTCAAAATTTGTTTTTTCGTAGCAAACAGATGAGGATACCTCTCCCTAATCATATCCTCAAGTTCCCATGTAGCTTCTTCGAATTGGTGGTTCCTCCATAAAAAATTGACCAAGGGAGTGGTCTTATTTCACAGAAAAGTTTTGCTACAACCCAGAATCTCTATCAGTTGTTCTTCATAAGAAAGATCTTGCTCCAACAGAGCAACTTATGAGCTTAGTACAAGTGAAGGATCAGGTATGTACTTTCTTAAGAGAGATATATGGAACACATCATAAACTTGAGATAGATTCGGTGGAAGCGCCAATCGGTAAGCTACCTTCCCAACATGATCCTGTATTTCTAAAGGACTGATATACCTAGGGCTTAACATTACCTTGTTCCCAAATCACATTACTCACTTCCATGGAGATATTCTTAAGAACACTTTATCACCCACTTCAAACTCTAGGTCTTTTCTTCGGTTATCAGAATAGCTTTTTTATCGACACTGAGCTAATCTTTTTTGTTGTTGAATAGATCGGACCTTTTCTTCCATCACATCAACAAGATCTAGTCCTAATAGCTTTCTTTCCCCAACTTTATCCCCGCAAGATGGAGTTTGGCATTTCTTCGCATAGAGAGCTTTATAAGGATCCATCTGAATACTAGAGTGAAAACTATAATCATATGAAAATTCTACAAAAGGTAGGTGTTGATCCCAACCACCGTTGAAATATATAGATCAAGCTCTCAACATGTCTTCTAGAGTTTGAACTGTCCTCATAGACTGACCATCTGCCTGAGGATGATAAGTAGTGCTGAAACTCAACTCTGTATCTAATGTATCCTAAAGACATTGCAAAAACATTGAGGTAAACCTCGGATCCTGATTAGATATAATGGAAAGTGGTACTCCAAGAAATGTTATGACTTCCTTCACATATATCCTGGAAAGCTGATCAAGAGAGAAATCTTCTCTAATAGAAATGAAGTGTGCCGACTTTGTAAGACGATCAATTATAACCCAAATAGTGTTATTTCCTTTGGATGATTTAGGATGTCCAGTGACAAAATCCATAGTGATGTTTTCCCATTTCTATTCTGGTATGGGTAATGGTTGTAACACCCCTTATACTTCTATCTCTCAGCATTAACATGGTGACAAACCAAGCATTGAGAGACATATTCAGCAACATCGCTTCTCATTCCATCCCACCATAAGTACTCTTTCAGATCCCTATACATATTGGTGCTTCCAGGGTGAATATAGAATGAAGAAATATGAGCTTCATCCAATATTTCCTTCATTAATTCTGGGATTGGAGGAACACAAACCCGATTCATAATCCATATTATTTCACCACAATCAAAGTGGAATTCAGGAACATTTCTGACCTTCTTTTATAACTATACATCTTCTTTATTTGCCTCATTAATCTTCACATGTATATATGGTTGAACATTCATTTGAGAAGGATAATATTTTTCCCCTTCCATTATAATTCCAAGATCCATCCTTTGTAAATCCATAATTATTGGATCTTTTTTATCCTCATCTTGGATAAGCTAGCATGGTCTTGTCCACTTAATGTGTCTTCCACCTTGTTTTTTTCCCACGGTGGTATTGAACTGAGCAGTCGTAATCCATAATCATCTCTAACAATCTTCTTTGGCACATATTCAGCTCCTTTTGTTTTAAAATATATTTTAAACTTTTATGATCAGTATAAATATCACACCTTTCACCATGAAGATAATGCCTCCAAATCTTTAATGCAAATATTACCATTGATAATTCCAAATCATGAGATGGGTAATTTTTCTCATGGATTTTCAACTGTTGTGAGGCATAAGATATCACTGTATCATTTAGCATGAGAACACACCCAAAACCCTTCTTGGATACATCACTGTAGATCACAAACCATTCTGCACTACAAGGTAGTGTAAGAATAGGTGCCCTAGATAACCTTCTATTCAACTCCTTGAAATTCACTTCACACTCCTTCTTCCACACGAACTTAACTCCATTTTGAGTCAACCTAGTGATTGGATTAGATAATCTTGAAAAATCATTCATAAAACATCTATAGTACCCAAATAAACCAAGAAAACTTTGGAACTCTGTTACTATTTTTGGTCTCGACCATCTTTAAATAACCTTTATTTTTTATAGATCTATAGATATCCCCTATTTTTAGATTATGTGACCAAAAAATGAAACTTTTTGAAGCCAGAATTCGCACTTTGTAAATTTGGCATATAGCTTCTCCTTTATCAGGATCTTCAATACAATTCTTAAGTGATCTTCATGTTCTTCCTTTATTTTTGAATAGAGGAGAATATCGTCTATATAGAATACCAAAAACTGATCAAGATAGTCTCAAAAGACTCTATTCATAAGATCCATGATTATAGAAGTGTCATTAGAATGACCGAATGGCATCACTATAAATTCATAGTGTTCATACTTTGTACAGAAAGCCATCATTGGTATATCCTCCCTTTTGAACCTTAATTGATGATACCCTAAATGAAGATCAATCTTGGAAAAGTATTGATATCTGGGAAGTTCGTCAAATAAGTCCTCAATGCACAGGAGAAGATATTTGTTCTTGATAGTGATCTTGTTAAGTTCTCGACAATCATTGCAGAGTCTCATTGACCCATCTTTCTTATTAACAAACAGAACATGTGCTCCACATTGTGACGCACTAGGGCGTATGAATCCCTTATCAATATTCTCTAGGAGTTGATTCTTCAATTCATACAACTCAAATGGGGATATTCTATATGGTTTCTTTGAAATAGGTAAAGCACCCTGTACGAGTTCTATTGAAAAATCAACTTCTCGATTTGGTGGAAGACGTGGTAATTCCTCAAAAATGACATCATCAAAATCACATACAATGGGAATATTATTAATCATGAGTTTCTCTCCTACCGTTTGAGATAAAGAACATTCATTTATTGGAATCAAGACCCATATGATGGAAAAAATCCCACTGGAAGGTTATATTCATCCTTGCATCGATAGATGATCATAAGTTGATCAGGAATATGAAATGAAACTTCCCTTTTTTGTAAATTGATTTGAGATCCATATAAAGAAATCCAATCCATTCCAATAATCACATCAAATTTTACTATAGGAAGGATCACAAGATTAGCAGGAAGCACTTTCCCACAAACTTCAATCGGAGAAGAATTGTAATCATTTGATGTAAACATTTTTCCATTAAGAGTTGTCACAGAATACTCAACATCTAATTGTTGAGGTAATACGGTGATACCCTTATAAAATTCTTCAGAAATAAAAGAGTAGGTGGATCCAGAATCAAATAAAACATTTGATACTTTAGAGTGGATTATATGTGTACCTTTCACCACTTCTTTATCATACTCCACATCATCGATAGAAATTGCACGTGACTTTCCTTTGTCTTTGGCCTTAAGAGTTTGTTAACATCGATCACCATAAAAAAACATTAGATTAGGCCATTGATTAGCATAATGACCCATTTCCTTTCACTTGTTACATTTATGTATAGGAGGTGCATTCTATGTATCCTTTTCGTTGCTTGCAACACTAGACATATTTTTCCCTTCATTGTGGCATTCAAATGCCCGAGGACCTTCTTTTTCACATTTGAAACATTTAAATATACCTTTACGAAAATTCCCTCGATGTTTATTTTAACACTGTGAGCATAAGGGAAAACTCGTCTAATTTTCTATGTGGTCCTTATATTTCCCATTGAATTCCATTTTCCTATTCTTATCAAACCCATATGAATAATGGCTTACTCCAATCTCCATCTCAACCTTGAGAGCACATCGAACAATTTCTTCATATCTATTGAAGTCCCTTATGGATAATTCCCTTCGAAGACTTGGTTTTAAGCCACTAAATAATTGATCGATCTTACTATCTGGTTGAATAATAATTCCGGAAGCGTACCATGCAAGTCTTGTAAAATTTTCTTCATAGGTACCAACTGATTCATCATCTTTTTTCTTCAGTTCATAAAACACTTTCTCCATATTTGTTCGAAGAATACGAAGGAAGTACTTATTGAAAAATAAGTTCTTGAACACATCCCATTCCTTATACTCAATTTCGTCTCTTTGCCTCATATTCTTGATAAGATTCCACCATTGATCAGCTTCACCTTCCAAATGATATACTGCTAATATAACATTATCATTTTTAGAACATTGATGAACTGGAAATATATTTTCAATGGTATTGATCCATTGTTCAACCACTAATGGATCATTAGACCCGCTGAATGAGGGTGGATGTTGCCTCATGAATGATTCAATAGAATGTTGCTCCTTCCTTTTCTCGTTTGGAAGTCCTGTATGATTCCTAGCTTGAGAAAGTTTTGTGAGAATGACTATAAGGTTTTTCATTCCATCTCACATAACATTTGGTTGCTCAGGGTATGGTTCCTTCGGGTTCCATTCATTGGCTCAAAATAATAAGCATAGTGTGAGAAACACTAATAATAATAGGGAAACCAAATAATAAATAATAAAATTACACCCCTTAGGTCTTATCATAGGTTATTCATGGCCATTTTTAAAACACTAATATTTTATTCTATGCTTAGACATATCCTTTGGGTTCTTACTAAGGCTTTCACATCCTAGTTTCTAACGGATGACTTTAACTTTCCTCTGATACCATCTATAATGACCCATACTTTACATATATTGTTATTACTACATAATTGAAGAATAATTATCACAACATATAAAAAAACCATGGTAGGATCATATAGGTATAGTGTATTTAGAAACTGAGAAACAAAAACAACTGGTTCACAAAGTATCTACATTGTCTCCCGTTTATTTCATCATATCTAGAGTCCCTTTTTGGCATATCCTACTTAATACCCTTATGCCTGAACTGGGGAAGAGAAAACATACAAAAGGGTGAGCAAAAATGCTCAGTAAGGGTAAACAAAGAAAATATCAATCATATCATATTTGTAAGAACATAACATTTTGAAAATCATAACCAGAAAAAGAGATCATAATATCATAACATGGGATAAATCATATTACTGAAAATGAAATGCCAATAATCATAACATAAAACATGAAACATTGTGGAATATACACATAATCATAGAAAATCATTTCTTATTAGTCAAGACTCATTTCCAAGACTATCATTGCGGATAAAGACCATTTCTGAACCGAGTTTACTCCTCGTTCCAGTCCTGTATCACTGAACTAGTTTAACTTGCCATTCTAGCCACGTCTATCTCATGAGATATAAATCTTTACCCAATTCATTGGAGGGAGATATAGGTCCCACCCATCTCATAATGAAACCATTCTTATGTGTGCCACAAAATCAAAAATCATATATCATAGCATAACCCATGTAATAAAAATGGGATTCTTAAACATCATGCCATCATAACATAAACGATATAATGTAAAATAACTTCATGAAAATAATTCCTTCAGAACATAATAATATCAATGTAAAAATAGAGATATAAACAGAACACTATATTATCTTAGATGGAGAATAATTTTGATAAAACACTCTAACTCCATTCTTGAGGAAAATATCTTTCTACTTCAAAAACATTATTCTTTTATTAACATTTTATATAATTTTAAAATAAAAGAAGTTAATTAAAAATAAAATTGAAAACATGTATAGGAAGCATCATGGAAATAATTTTCTATGAAACCAGAAAAATCAATTCATGCCGTATAAGTTAAAAACACATTCTTCTCATATATTGGTTGTAAAAGTCAAAATGTATCTCATACTAAAAACAACAGAAGATTCATTTCATATATTTTACAAAAAATTAACCAATATGTAAAATAGTATTTAAAAAATTGTAAGAGGATATAAATAATATTAAATATTGGGGAAACATGGATGTTGTTGATAAATATGACCTAGTAAATTCTGAAGTATAAACAATCTTGGATAAAAATGAGATTGTGAGATTCTCCCTTACCGTAGTTTTGATACACTTCGTACGTATCCAAAACACCAATATAATGATTTAAATAATTTCATTGACTTATTATTTAATCATATTCATTGTTATGTTATCATAAAGGGTCATATTATTATCTTTTTATTAGTAATATTTCATTGCTACTTGTTATTCGGGTGTTCATTGCTTTATGTTCTTATGGATGTTTTGTCAAATAAATTCATATTCCACTTTTTAGGTTATAGATAACTCATTTAAAGATTGGTATTAGTGTAATATATATCATATTTATTCATTCAATTCATTTATATAAGCATTATTCAATTAAGATCATGTAGAACGAGTCGCATCACGTTGTGAGATAGTAGGTCGTACGCACGCACGAGCGATTATATCGTTCCCATAATTATTGAATGGTATTGGAGTGGATTATGGGATGTCTCAGAATTATTATCATGATAAAATAATTAAATATAGTTATTCATTACACCATTATACCCATCCATGAAAGGTGGTGGTGGAAAACAGATTACACCACGGTGTAGAGACGGTATTCCGTACGTACGCATGCGCGGTGATTTCATTATCAATAGGATCGATAGAAAGTGAAATAGGGTTATTTCATATTTATAATAACATATCAGTATATGAGTGATAATGATGTTATTAATTTATGATGAAACAAATAAAGAAGAAGATGTTGAAGAAGAATGAAACTTGAAAGAATCTGTAGAAGTGATTACCTCTTCTTCGACGCACCTCCTTTAAGATTCCTCTTAAGAGACTAGAGTTTCTCTTTTGAGAAAACCAGATCTTAAAGAATGTTTCTATGGTAGTGGAGAATAGAATTGGGCAGGGTTTGGCAGAGCATGAAAGCTCAATGTTGTGTAAGGAGGAGAGGGAGGAGGTGCCCTTTTATAAGGGAGGAGAGGGGCACCTTTAGAATTAAAAAAAATATTAATTTATAATAAATTTCAACCCCACTTAAAAACCACCAAAAATGACTCAATTGGAATATGAGATGAGATAAGGTTTTAATCTCCTCAAAAAAATAAAATTTAGACATGTTGTAAATTTATTTTAAACCTTATAAAATTGATGTATCCTTTTTTAATCTATTTAATATTATTTTTGGTAATAATATTCTAAATTTTAAATTGTTATAAATAATTACTTATTGATTTTAATTATCTATAATTAGATACATTAGGACATTTTCGACCATATAAATTTTAATTCATAATCTTTAAAAATTTCTGTGATTTGTAAACAATTTTATATTATGTTATTTTTATAAAATAACAAAAGTGTCAATTTTGACACTATTAATTTATTTGAATTTAAATAAAATATAATTAGAAGATATTTTCTAACTAATAGATTTAATAGATTCATAACATGCCATATTTATCTAGAAAATTTGTAGAGACCATTAAATAGTTCATATAATATTTATTATAATATGTTTAAAACCATTTATTTGATATTATAATCAATAAAATAATTTCAACATCACTATTGTGTCACCATTAAGGATAATTATTTAATCCTTAAAAATTCAAAATAAATTCAAATGATGTAGATAATTTTATTTTATTTCATGAGACTATTCATGTTAGAAGTTTCATGAAGTTTATCACTAAATTAAAATTATTATACTTATAAGATTTAAGAGAGTGGCATGTTGTCACTTTCATTGGTTTTAATAATAATTATATTATTTTCATGTTCAAAATACCATAAAATTAATATATCCTGACCATTAGGTGTTATGGTTCAACTTTTAGTCATCCAATAGAATTTTTTCAGGTGTTATGGTAATTTTATAATATTATTTTTACCCTTAATTACCCGATTTACCTTTAACTGCAGTAAATAAAAATTACGGTAGTTACTATTCATACTATCAAAAAAAAAATTAAAAGTAAAATATTAATATAATTTCTAACCACAGAATTAAAATATTGAATCCATTTTTCAAAATTAAAAACATAGAAGTTTCTGTAAATAATTTAATATTAATATCATTGTTAAGAAAATGGGTTTTAAAAGTTAAAACATTGCCAAATATTGAAATTTTTTTAACAATGAATTCAGTGTAAAATTAATGGTAGTAACATAATTTATATTAAATAGTAACATTATATTATATTTATACTTTAAAACCATTCAATATTATAATTTTACCATATAAATTATTGTGGGGAAAATTGTTTTTAATTAAAATATATCGTGTTTTTAATATTCAATAAAATATGAAAGTTACCGAAATAATATGAACATTTTATCCAAATTAAAATTTTATATCCTAATACCAAAAAATAACTTTATTTTTTTAGATTGAACTTATATACATGTAAAAAATTAGATTTAATGTGGGTGTGCCATCAAAAGGCGGCAAAACTGCATTTTTTTTAAAATACTTAGTTTACCCAAAAAATTTATTTTGTTTTCTTACCATGTTCTAGAAAATTTTTAAGAAGAATAATAATGTTATAAAATTCAAAATTTAGTTAATTCTATTCATAATGTCTATTCCATAATAATATAATAACAATATATCATTGTTTAGTGAAACTCGGTATTGCGTACTACACACGCTATTGAGGAAGGTCGCGATTGCGTGTAACGGAAGCCATGATAGTGTGGTGTGCAGTGAAAGATTCCTTTGTCTATAACATAATACATAAAAAAAATTTCTCATAAAATCTTAGAGTGTGACATTCTACTCCCCTTAAAATGAATTTCTCCCTCGAAATACGTCCCCTCATAACAAACAGATGAGGATACCTCTCCCTAGTCATATCCTCAAGTTCACATGTAGCTTCTTCTAATTAGTGGTTCCTCCATAAAACATTGACCAAAGGAGTGGTCTTGTTTTGCAGAACTTTTTCTCTACAATCCAGAATCTTTATCGGATGATCATCATAAGAAATATCTTTCTCCAACGGAACAACTTCTGTCCATAGTACAAGTGAAGGATCAGGTATGTACTTTCTCATGAGAGATACATGGAACACATCATGAACTTGAGAGAGATTCGGTGGAAGCACCAATCGGTAAGATACCTTCCCAAAATGATCCAGTATTTCAAAAGGACCGATATACCTAGAGCTTAGCTTTACCTTCTTCCCAAATCTCATTAATCTCTTCCAGGGAGATATTCATAAGAACACTTTATCACCTACATCAAACCCTAGGTCTTTTCTTCGGTTATCGTCATAACTTTTTTGTCGACTCAGAGCTGCTCTTATGTGTTGTTGAATAGATCAGAACTTTTTTGCCATCTCATCAACAAGATCTGGTCCTAATAGATTTATTTACCGAAATTCATCCCATCAAGTTGCAGTTCGACATTTCTTTCCATAGAGATCTTCATAATGAGCCATCTGAATACTGGAGTAAAAGATATTATTATAAGAAAATTCCCCCAAAGGTAGGTGTTGATCCCAACCACCGCTGAAATCCATAGATCAAGATCTCAACATGTATTCTAGAGTTTTAATTGTCCTATAAGACTAACCATCTTTCTGAGGATGATATGCAGTTGTAAAACTCACCTCTGCATCTAAAGTTTGCTAAAGACTTCTCCAAAACATCGAGGTAAACATCAGATCCCGATCAGATATAATGGAAAGTGGTACTCCATGTATTTTTACCACTTTCTTCACATATATCCTGGAAAGCTGATCAATAGATAAATCATCACTAATAGCAATGAAGTGTGCCAACTTTGTAAGACGATCAACTATAACCCAAATAGAATTATTTCCATTGTATGTTTTAGGAAGTCTAGTGACAAATTCCATAGTGATGTTTTCCCATTTCCATTCTGGTATGGGTAATTGTTTTAACATCCCCTTAGACTTCTGTCTCTCAGCTTTAACTTGCTGAAAAACCAAGCATTGAGAGACATATTCAGAAACATATCTTTTCATTTCATCCCATTAGATTTACACTTTCAGATCCCTATACATTTTCATGCTTCTAGGGTGAATAGAGAATGAAGAACTAGTAGCTTCATCCAATATTTCATTCGATAATTCTGGGATGGGAGGAACAAAAACCTGATTCCTGAACCTTATTATTTCATCACAATCAATGTGGAATTCAGGAACATTTTTCACCTTCTTTTGTAACACTACATCTTCTTTCAATGCCTTTTTAATCTTCAAATGTATAGATTGTCGAACATTCATTTGAGAATGATATGATTTTCCCCCTTCCATTATAACTCCAAGATCCATCCTTTGTAAGTCCATAAATATTGGATCTTTTATTATCCTCACCATGGATAAGCTAGAATGGTCTTGTCAACATAATGCATCTGCAACCTTGTTTGCCTTCCCAGGGTGGTAATTAATAGAACGATCGTAATCCATAATCAGCTCCAACCATCTTCTTTGACGCATATACAACACCTTTTTTGTGAAAATTTACTTTAAACTTTTATGATCAGTATAAATATCACACCTTTCACCATAATGATAATTCCCCTAAATATTTAATGAAATGATTACCACAGATAATTCCAAATCACGAGTTGTGTAATTTTGCTCATGGATTTTCAACAGTCGTGAGGCATAAGCTATCACCATACCATTTTTCATGAGAATGCACCCCAATCCCTTCATGGATGTATCACTATAGATCACAAATCTTTCTCCACTACAAGGAAGTTTGAGCACAAGTACGCTGGATAACATTCTTTGCAACTCTTTGAAATTCTCTTCACACTCATTCATCCATATGAACTGAACTCCTTTTCGAGTCAACCTAGTTATCGGATTAGATAATCTTGAAAAATATTTCACAAAACATCGAAACTCAGTTACTATTGTTGGTCTACACCATCTTTATATAACCTATGTTTTTTCTTGATCCATAGATATCCCCTCTTTTGAGATTATGTGACCCAAAAATGAAACTTTTTTAATCCAGAATTCACACATTGTAAATTTGGCATAATGCTTCTCCTTTCTCAGGCTCTTCAATACAATTATTTTGTGATCATCATGTTCTTTCGTGATTTTTGAATAGATGAGGATATCATTTGTAAATACAACCAAAAACTGATCAGGATAGTCTCTAAAGACTGTATTCATATGATCCATGAAGATAGAAATGGCATTAGTAAGACCAAATGGCATCACTATAAATTCATAGTGTCCATACCTTGTATGGAAAGATGTTTTTGGTATATCCTCCCTTTTGAACCTTAATTTATGATACCCTAAACAAAGATCAATCTTGGAAAAGTATTGAGCTCCATGTAGTTGGTAAAATATTTCATAAATGCGGGGGAGAGGATATTTGTTCTTGACTGTGATCTTGTTATGTTCTCAATAATCAATTCAGAGTCTCATTGATCCATCTTTCTTCATAATAAATAGAACAGGTGCTCCCCAAGGTTACGCACTAGGGCATATGAATCCCTTATCAATATTCTCTTGGAGTTTCTTCTTCAATTCCTGCAACTCAATTGGGGCTATTCTATATGGTGTTTTTGAAATAGGTAAAGCACCCGGTACGAGTTCTATTGAAAACTTAACTTCAAGATTTAGTGGAAGGCCAGGTAATTCCTCTGAAAAGACATCATCAAAATACCATACAATGGGAATATTCTTAATCGTGAGTTTCTCTTCAACCATTTGAGATAAATAACATTAATTAATTGGAATCAAGACCCATAAGATGGAAGAAATTTTCACTGGAAGGTTATATTCATCCTTGCATCGATAGATGATCATAGATTGATTAGGAATATGAACTGTGACTTCCCTTATTTGGAAATTGATATGAGATCTATGTAAAGAATTCCAATCCATGCCTTGAATCACATCAAATGCCACTATACGTAGGATCGCAAAATTATCAACAATCACTTTCCCAAAAACTTCAAACGGAGAATAATTGTAGACTTTTAATGTGACCGTTGTGCCATTAGGAGTTGTCACAGAAAATTCAACATCAAATTGTTGAGGTAATACGGTGATACCCTTAAAAAATTATTCAGAAATAAAAGAGTGGGTGGATCCAGAATCAAATAGAACATTAGCTACTTATGATTGTATGTTATGTGTACCTTTCCCAACTTCGTTATCATACTCCACATTGCCGATAGAAATTGCATATGACTTTCCTTTGTCTTTGGCCTTAAGAGTTTGTTGACGTCGATCACCATCAATAACTCTTGGATTAGGGAATTTATAATCATAATGCCCCATTTCCTTTCACTTGAATCATTGAAGTGTAGGAGGTTCATTCTATGTAGCCTTTTCTGGGTTCGCACCACTAGACATCTGTTTCCCTTCATTGCGGAATTCAAATGCCCGATGAACTTCTTTTCCACATTTGAAACATTTACTTCTCTCTTTAAGACAATTTCTTCCATGTTTATTTCCACACATTGAGCATAAAGAAAAAACACATCTTCTATTATGTCTGGTCCTTAGATTTCCCTTTGAATTCCATTTTCTAGTTCTAATCAAATCCATATAACTAATGGCTCACTCCAATCTCCATCTCAACCTTGAAAGAACATCGAACAATTTCCCCATAGCTATTAATGTCCCTTTTGGCTAACACCCTTCGAATAATTGGTTTTAAGCCACTAAAGAATCGATTGATATTACTCTTAGGTTGGATAATAATTCCAGAAGGGTACCTTGCATGTCTTTTAAAATTTACTTCATATGTACCAACCGATTCATCATCCTATTTGTTCAGATCAATAAAATCCTTCTCCATCATTGTTTGGAGAATATAAGGGAAGTACTTATTGAAAAATAAGTTCTTGAACTCATCATATTACATGGACACAATTTCTTCTCGTTTCCTTGTATTCTTCATAATATTACACCATTGATCAGTTTCACCTTTCAAACGATATACGACTAAGATAAATTTATCATGTTCAGAACATTGAAGCCTTTCCAGTGGTACTAAACTATTGTTTATCCACTAATGGATCAGTAGACCTGCTGAATGAGGGTGGATGCTGCCTCACGAATGATTCAACAAAATGATTCTCTTTCCATTGCTCGTTTGGATGTCCTGTATGATTTATAGCTTAAGAATGTTGTGTGAGCATGGCTATAAGATTTTTCATTCTAGCTCCCATAACGTTTGGTTTCCTAGGGGGACAATCATTACATTTCCCTTCATATTCAACATTAACATAGTTCATTCAAGTTCTCGCCATTGACTATAACCAATAAGCATAGTGTGAGAAACACTAATCATAATCAGAAAACTACATAATCAAGAATAAAATTTCACACCTTAGGACTTATCATAGGTTATTCATGGCAATTTCTAAAACACTAATATTTTATTCTATGCTTAGACATATCCTTAGGGTTCTTACTAAGGCTTTCACATCCTTGTTTCCAATGGTTGACTATAACTTTCCTCTGATTCCAACTATAACGACCCATACATTACATACATTGTTATTACTATAGAATTTAAGAATAATTATTACAACACATAACAATACCATGGTAGGACCGTATAGGTATAGTGTCTTTAGAAACTACGAAACATAAACAACTGGTTCACAAATCATCTACATTGTCTCCCGTTTATTTCATTATATCTAGAGTCCCTTTTTGGTATATCCTACTTAATACCCTTATTCCAAACCTGGGGAAAAGAAAACATAAAAAAGGGTGAGCTAAAATGCTCAGTAAGGGTAAAAAAGGAAATATAAATCATATCATATTCATAAGAACATAACATTTTGAAAATCATAACCTACTAAAGAGATCATAATATCATAACTTAGGATAAATCAAAGTAGTGAAAATGCAATCCCAATAATCATAACATAAAACATGAATCATTGTGGCATACACACATAATAATAGAAAAATCATTTCTTATTATTCAATACTCATTTCCAAGACTATCATAGCAGACAAAGTCTATTTATGAACCGATTTTACTCCTCATTCCAGTCCTGTATCACTGAATCAATTTAACGTGTCGTTCCAGCCATGTCTATTTAAAGAGATATAAATCTTTACCCAATGAATTGAAGGGAGATATAGGTCCCTCCCTTGTCATAATGAAACCATTCATATGTGTTCCACAAAATCATAAATCATATATCATAGCATAACCCATGTAATAAAAATGGGATTCTTAATCATCATGAAATCATAATGTAAACAATATAAGATAAAAGGACATCATAAAAATAATTCCATCAGAAAATAATCAAATGAATATAAAAATATGGATAGAAACAGAACCCTATGTTATCTTATATGGAAAATTATTATTATAAAACACTTGAACACCATTATTTAGGGAAATATCCTTTCTAATTCAAAAACATTTTTCTTTTCTTTACATGTCATAACATTTTAAACTAAAAGAAGTTAATTAAAAATAAACTTGAAAAATTGTAAAGGAAGCTTCATGGAAATAATGTTCTATGAAATCATAAAAATCCATTCATTCCGTATAAGTTAAAAAAACAAACTTCTCATACTTTGGCTGGAAAAGTCAAAAAATATCTTGAACTAAAAAAGACAAAATATTCCTTCCATATCTTTTACAAAAAATTAACCAATATGTAAAATTGGATTTGAAAAATTGTAAGAGTATAGAAATAATATTAAATATTGAGGAAACATGGATGTGTAGGATAAATATTCCCCAGTAAATTCTGAAGTATAAACAATCTCAGATAAAAATGATATTGTGAGATTTTCCATAACCTTAGGTCCAATATGCTTCGTACGTATCTGAAAAACATGTATAATGATTTAAATAATTTCATTGATTTATTACAGAATCATATTCATTATTATGATATCATATATGGTCATATTCTTATCTTCTTATTAGTAATATTTCATTGATACTTGTTATTCGGGTGTTCATTGCTTTATTTTCTTATGCATGTTTTGTCAAATAAATTCTTATATATATTTTTAGGATATAGATACCTCATTTAAATAATGGTATTAGTGTAATATTTATCTTATTATATCATTAAATTAATTTATATAATCATTATTCAATTAATATCATGTAGAATGAGTCGCATCACGTCGTGGAGACGGTAGGCCATATGTGTGCACGAGCGATGATATCATTCCCATAATAATTGAATGTTATTGGAGTGGATCATGGAATGTCTCAGAATTAGTATAATGTTATTAAAATCATATATAGTTATTATTTACACCATTATACTCATCCATTAAAGGTGGTGGTGGAAAACAGATTACACCACGGCATGGAGACGGTATTCCGTACGTACGCACACGCAGTGATTTCATTTTCTGTAGGATCGATAGAAGGTGAAATAGGGTTATTTCATATTTAAAATAACATATAAGTATATTTTTGATACTTATGTTATTAATTTATGATGAATCAAATAAATAAGAATATGTTGAACATGAAAGAAACATGAATGAATCGATAGAGGAGATTACCTCTTCTTCGACACATCTTTTTTAAGATTCCTCTTAAGGGACTAGAGACGGTCTTTTGAGAAGACCAGATCCTACAGATTGTTTCTAGTGAAGTTAATAATATAAATGGTCAGGTTTTGTCCAAGCTTGAAGTCTCAATGTTGTGTAAAGAGGAGAGGGAGGATGTGCCCTTTTATAAGGGAGGTGAGGGACACCTTTGGAATTATAAGAAATATTAATTTATAAAAAATTCCAACACACATAAAAACCTCTAAAAATGACTCAATTCAAATATGACATGAGATATGGTTCTAATATCATCAAACATTAAATTTTAGACATGATATTAATTTATATTAAATCTTATCAAATTGATTTATCCTTATTTAATCTATTTAATTTTATTTGTGGTAATAATATTCTAAATTTTAAATATGTTATAAATATTTACTTATGTGCAATTATTTATCCATAATTATATACATTAAAAGATTTTAGACCATATAAATTTTAATTTATAATTTGTAAATATTTTTGTGATTTTTAAACAATTTATATTTTGTTATTTTTATCAAATAACAATAGTGTCAATTTTGACACTTTTCATTTATTTTAATTTAAATAAAATGAACATAAAAGATATATTCAAAATAAAAGATTTAATAGATTCATAACATGACATATATATCTATAAAATTATTGTATAACCTTAAATAGTTCATATAATATTTATTTTGATATTTTTAAAACCATTTATTTTATATTTCAATAAATAAAATAATTTCAACATCACTATTCTGTCACCATTAATGATAATTATTTAATCCCTAAAATCCTAAATAAATTTACATGATGTAGATAATTTTATTAACATTCTGGAGACTATCATGTTTGATGTTTCATTAATTTTATCTCTAAATTAAAATTATTATACTTATAAGATTTAAGAGAGTGACATGTTGTCACTTTCTTTGGTTTTATAATAATTAAATTATTTTCATGGTAAAAAGTCCATATAATTAATCTTATTTCGACCCTTAGGTGATATGGGTTGAATATTATTCATCCAATATAATTTTGGCAGTCGTTAGGGTAATTTTATAATCTTATTTTTACCCTTAATTACCTGATTTACCTTTAACTGCAGTAAATAAAAATTACCATAGTTACTATTCATAAAATCAAAGAAAAATGTAAACTATTAACATAATTTGGACCCACTGAATTAATATATGGAATCAATTTCATAAAATTAAAAACACATAAGGTTTAGTAATTAATTTAAAATTAATCACGTTGTTATGAAAATAAGTTTTAAAAGTTAAAACATTTCCAAAGATTGAAATGTTTTTACCAATGAATTCAATGTAAAATTAATTATAATACCATAAATTATATTAAATGGTAAAAAATATTCTATTTTTACTTTAAAACTATTCAATATTATAATTTAACCATATAAATTATTGTAATGAAAAAAATTTCTTTTAATTAAAATATAGCGTGTTTTTACTATTCATTAAAATATTAAAGGCATCAGAATAATATGAAAAATTTATCCAAAGTAAAGTTTTATATCCTAATTCCAAATAATAATTTTATTTTGTCCAATTTAGATTATAAAAATTTCAAAAACTATATTTAATGTGGGTGCGCCATCAAAATGTGGCAAAACTGCATTTTTTTAAAATACTTATTTTACCCAAAATATTTATTTTTTTTCGCATACCATGTTCTAGAAAATGTGTAAGATGAATAATAACGATATAAAATTCAAAATTTATTCAACAATATTCATAATGGATAGTCCATAATAATATTTTAACAATATATCATTGTTTAGTAAAACTCGGTATTGAGTACTACACATTCTATTGAGGATGGTCACGATTGCGTGTAACGTAAGCCATGCTAGTGTTGTGTGCATTGAAAGATTCCTTTGAGTATAACATAAGTCATAAAAAAATATTTCTCATAAATTATCAGGGTGTTATATAAATGGATCTTGGTTCAAATAAAAATATCATATTAAGAAAACACAATTTTTTATGATTCAAACATTAATTAATTCATTTATCGACCAATAATATAATTAAATATAATTAAATGTTATATTTTATTAAAAAAATTCATTAATTTTTTTATTTTTTATCTATTCCATTACATCATGAAATGGATGTCCAAAAATTAACTACTTTGTTTGAAGCACTAAAAATCACATTTAGATGTTCTAAAGGCCTATAAAAAATGTAAAGTATAACTATTTTGTATCTATATATCTATTAAAAAAATTATGGTCAATAAATTATCATGAAAAACTAAAAAGTAGGACTAATGCTTCATCGTAAATATTTAATCTAGAACAATTTTACCGTAGCTAGGATATCATGTAGTCCAGTGGTAGACGTGAAACCCTTATTGTCCATCGGTCATGGGTACACGGCCCACAACCCTCTCAGACATGATTTATTGTAACCTTATATACATTATTTCCTTTTATAAAACCACAATAATATAATTTCGAAAATAAAAATGATGTAAATCCATAAAATTAAGTTTATCACTAAATATCCTTCTAGCCAAGGTTTTTAATTAAAACTAAGTACAGAAATACTTCATATAATGTTTAACCTAATATTTTCATGATTTGTTAACCTAAAAACCCCTAAAAAGATTAAAATTCAAATCCGTAGTATGAAATTCATGATATAATCTTAACATTGAATCAAATATATTACAAAGTACCACTTAGTAGTCATATTCCAAACATGTGCATATCCTTTTTTTATATTTCCTTAATTACCATAAATATTTTTGGATGAAATTTATGATTCCCTATTCCAATGACTACTAGATGTATTCATTAAATCCAAGAAGTTTAAAATGTTATCCTTCTTGACATAGAACAATTTTTCAATATTCTTATCTACAGTAATCCATACAATCGCTTTTAATTATTCATATCTAGCATATCTTTATCCCAACAATATTGGATCAACATCAAAAATTAATTAAGTGTTACCATCTTCTAATCAAAAAAATCACTGTTACATGAAATCAATTTACCATTTTCTCATCAACATTTATCATCTCCTTCTCAATACTTAATGAAAATTTTAACTGTAAATACTAGTATATATTATGATTCAAATTACATAATCATTGAATTCAAAAATATAAATAATGTATTCACAATCCATTATTCATAACCCATTACATAGTATTCATCAAGTAATTCCTAAAAAATCATTTTTAAAATATTAAATACAAATATTTTATTACAGTTTCTCAACCTCAATCAATTCATTCTTCTAATTTAAACAATACTCAAAGAACATCACATAATTTTCACATGTCATTTATTATATTTTTATTATCATAAGTATAACCAATACTAATACAATCTTTTGGATCCTCTTTATGAGATTTCTACATGGGAAATTGATTCACATAATTTCAATAATTTTTTCATCTAAGATATTAAATTTTAATCATGTTTTTTCAATTTTTCTTCGCTAACAAAAAACAGAAGGAATAGTGTGAGAAACATTTATCATATTGAGATAACATATAATCATGAAAAAAATTATAGGGTGGATAAATCATGGATCGTACTTCATTAATCTTTGAAAGAATAGGATTAACCATATTTTTTCATAGTCCAAATCTATTTACATACTTTGTGATTTTTCATAATGGGTTAGTGAATTCCCAAATAGTATCCCTCAGGAGTGGAAAACCAGGTTTGCAACAAAACAAATTTTCATGTAGCATATTACCCCGAGTTAGGTATAAGAAATATTTTTAGAGTTGTTACTCCTGGGTAAATCTATGTTAGAGCCATATGCAATTTTTCAATCTAGAATGGGAGGTACTATTAAGAAACCAGTCACACTATCAATTAAAACAATTTCATGAAATTTCCCTTAATATTAACTCATCCTTACCATTATCCTTATAGACATCTATAGGAATGTCCTTAGAAATATACCTAGGTATATAAATTATATTTTCTCTTTCTAGATTCCAAGTTTGGGCTACTCTATCTCTATTATAACTACTATAGTGACCCTCCACTTTCATAAATTAACATTATATAACTTTTTTCAGAATACTTAAAACATTATATGAAAAGAATAAAATATGATGTATTTTTTAGAGCCATTGGAACCATGTTGACATAAACACTGATATATAAGTGAAATATATTATTATTAATTATGTTCATCATGAATATAACCCTTTTTAGTAACATCATACTGAATATATTCCTTCATAACATTGAGATGGAAACAAAAAAATTGTGTGCGAAGACATGCACAGTATGGTTGAATAGGGGAGACATGTGGGGTAAACATGATCATATGGATATTATAACTTGATCAAAGAATTATATGATCATATTGTGTATATGTAAGGTCATAAACATGAATCAGGTAAAAAACATTGTAGATAATAATACATGAATCATTAGGAAATAAATAACATAATCTATGAAATAATAACATTGGAAAATACATTGAATTCTATAAAACATATAAACATATAATATGATTTCCATAGTATCCAAGGAATCACTTAAAAAGCCACCTTAGTAGTATGGGTTCAATCCCAATACCTACTTGGTACTATTGGTTTACTCCCATGTCAATATTAACAACTTGTTTATACTCCTCATAACATCGTGATAGTAATGGTTCACTACCATGACCATCTTAGTTATCAAGTTTTATTCCAGGGACCAAATTTTTCTATCTCAGGTATTAAAAATAATTACCCAATGAATTTTGTGGAGATATAGGTACCACTGACCTTATAATGAAATTATAAATACTTTTTCCCCAACAACATAATCAATCATTTCGTAACCCATGAAATGAAATGTTTTTCATAAACAAGTAATATTATCTTAAACTGTGGAAAATTACTTGTTTAATAATCATTTCATTAAATCATAACCCATGAAGGGAAGAAGGTTTCATAGGTATATAACCTAGGAATGAGAAAAAGGACTCATAAACATATATCGCGTGGAAGATAAACATGTTTCATAAAAATCATGTCATAAAAACATTAACCATTCATAGAAACCATATTACTGGATAAATCAAGTAATTTAACTTAAAATTTAACAATTAAAACCAATTAATTTCATCATATATCTTATATAATTTTTTTATATTTTAAAAACATTTAATGACAAAAGCATCCAATCTTCTATGAAAAATTATTTTATAAATATAAATTTTTTGGAAAACTATATCCATCAAAAAAAAATTATAACATAATAAGAATTCTGGAAAATAATTTTTTAAACCATTTACCCTGAAGACATAAAAACATGATTCAAAAAATTTTAAAAATATATTTTCCATGAATACTTATAAAATAAAAAACGAACCATTTTAGATAAATTTTTCTTGGAAATAACATTGAAAAATTAAAATGAAAGATAAACATTATTTTAAAATAAGTTTCATTGAATATTGTTTTAATAAATATTAATATAACTTGAAAATTTTTTGAATACATTTTCATTGAATATACATTGAATACATATAATGAATGGTCGATAACCTTTTAAAACCATTTTCATTGAAAATAATTTAAAAATTATAAATAATGGTTGATTTTTCTAAAACAATTTATGTTAAAATACTTTGAATATATATATATATATCCAAATAAATTTTAAATCATTTTTAGAAAACATGGTTTTGAAGGAATATATTCTTCTTATTGAGGAGAGATGAAAAATCGTACTTTCAGAAAGACAATTTCTTAAATATTTTATGTACCAATACATTGAATAATGTTACCAGAATATAAATATATCCAGAATAAACATATGAGAATAAAATTAATGAGTTTTCTTGAGATATAGATCCTAGGATTTCATCAATGTATTCATAAACATAAATGATCTCTAAAATAGATGAGATTGTATTAAGAAACTCTTACTGCTTAATAAATTTTAACTATATGCCCCATGTATTAAAATGAAATTAAATAAATATTGTGATAAAATGAAAATAACTATATGCGTGATATAAAATTTTATAGGTTTTATAAAAAACTCATGGGAAAATATATGTGAATAACATGGCATTTGTCTTGACTATATCAAATTGATACAAACTTAATTTTCCGATTTGGTAGATTTTCAAACATATATCCTAGTACATAAAGATAATAAAAATGGATATTTAAATATCAATAATTTTATGTATAATAATTATATAATACATTCAAGGAATGTATAAACACTACAACAATGGATTAGGTGGGGAATAAATTATGTATCTCATATAAATAAAAATTTAGATGAAATTCTTTTACCATTTGTTTTAAATCTCATTGTACTCACTCAAAACTATTGTATAATAAATGTACATTTATTATGTATATTTTAAAAATCCATATTCTTATATCTTATAACATATATTGTTGTATTATGACTTCATATACCCTCTTTTCAATGGTCTAGACCCCTTTATACCATTCATTTACTGAAATATAATGTTTGAGATGTTCAGGGAGGTCAACGATACTCATGTCATCACTACCCAAAAATTTCCAGTTTTCCAAAATTCTCAAAGTCATGAATGGTATGTCATGATTGGTGATTCTTCCAACAATTTTTTAAAAATTCAAACATAGTAAGTGATTTTCATCATATTGTAAAATTTCTAGAACCAGGAGTCATTTCCAACAGTTTTTAATATTTCATTAATAATGAGTCCTTTCTATCAATTTTTAAAATTTCAATAATGGGGATTCATTTACCAATGTTTTTGAAATTTCTATAATAGTGAGTGATATCCAACAGTTTTAAAAATTTCCATAATGTTGAGTCATCCAACATTTTTTTTAAATTTATTGTATAGTGATCCATTTCAAATAGTTTTTCAAATTTTCAGAATGTTTAGTCATCTCCAACAGTTTGTCAAATTTCATAAATAATGAGTCATTTCCAATAGCTTTTCAAAATTCTTGAATGATGAGTAGTCTTAATAGATTTTTAACATTCCATAATGGTGAGTTATTTCCAATAAATTGTCATAATTCTAGAATTCTGAGTCATTTCAAATAGATTGTAAATTTTTTTGATCGGTGAGACATTTATAATAGTTTTTCAAAATTCCAAAATGGTAAGTCACATTCTATAGTTATTCAAATATCTAGAATGGTTATTAATTTCAAATATTTTGTCAAAATTCATGAATGGTGAGTCGTTTCCAACAATTTACCAGATTCTTATAATGGTGATTTATTATAAACAGTTTTTCATATTTTCGATATGATGACTGATTTCCAAATGGTTGTCTAATTTTCAGAATGGTGATTAATTTAAAATAGTTTGTCCAATTTCTAAATTTATCTATATTTCATACATCTTTCACTTTGTATATTATTCATCGATGTAAAATTAGTTAAATTCCAATTTTTTATGTTTGTATCTGTTTCAATGGGTATAAATTATATATGTGATTTTCTAAAATATTTAGTTTTTTATTTGGTGAAACTATGTTGTCTAATCTTATATATATTAAATGCGATTCTAAGACGTTTAAATTCCCATTAGTCTTGTCTCTAATCATTCCATGTAGGGAACCTTTTCGTCATTTATTAATTCTTCTTTCTCTCGATGTTAGGCACCCCAAGTCTTCCTTCTTGTAGGAATGGTGTGATCAAACTGTAATCCTCTGATCAATTCCCCAAGTAGCATATTTATACTACATATTCTCCCCCTATTTTGGTGAAACTAGGTTGTGTTGATCCAAATACGATATAGTGTATGTCTTACATATGTATTCTATTTTCCTTAATATATTTCCTCCAGTGTCTCTATGCCACGTAATTTATAATGAACTCTAATTTTTTAATGGATACTTATTGGGTGTTTGTTGATGCGGTCATTCCTCGACGTCCTAAGGTGAATGCAGTCATTGTGATACAGGTAATTGTGATTCATTGTGTTGGACCATTCTCATGAAAAGAACATTGGAAAACAATTCAGTTATGGTATTAGAGTCTTCTTTATTCTATTTATGTGTAGTAAGAGAGTTTTAATGTTTTATGCCACTAGATCACAATGGAATTTACATAAAAAATTTGAACTAGATTAAATAAATTGTATTAATCATCTATTGTTGTATCTTTGTTTTATAGATAGTATGATGTATATGTTTGGTTTTTATCATGTTTTTCTTAATGGTATTATAGAAGAACATAAATCTGGAAATAATTCTAAATTAATTGGATGATGATAGATAGAAATGTTATTAAATATGGTTGTTTCTTTTGTATGTTGACTATATCAGTTTTTGCATTAATCATGTTTAATTAAATTGTTTGATAAACAGAATCATGATGACTCTTGTTGTTTATAGCCATGTATAATTAAGTTTTTATTTAATTTCTTATATCAGGAGATAGCAAGTTGTTTAGGATGGCTGTAGATGGAACCTATGATAATTAATTAGTTAATTAATTATTGATTAATGAATAGGTTGTTTGATAAAAGATAATTATTGGTAGAGTTTTGAGTTAACGTAGTGATTATAAAGGCCAAGTGCCTTACATTATGGATATGTGACTGCTCTTTACGATTGGAGGCCGAATTCCTTGTTTAGGGAAAAGATATCATTTTCTATTGTTTGTTTCCTACTACATTTGATATAATGTGATCATAGGATGGACGATCTTGGAGGCCAGCTGTGATATTATGGGTAGGGAGGCCTAGTGGTAGTGGAGGTAGAAGTTGACTCATGGAGTGGAGAGATGCATTGGTTCATTCATGTGGGTGATGGGGAGGACACTGTGGATGCTGGAATGGGTTAATGTTGGGCTTACCCTTTGATGTGAAAGGGTTCTCAATTGAATCTATTTATTTTTAATCTATTTATATTCCCCACTGCTTGAGGAAGCTATTCTTGGTTATCCTCCTTTCAAAAAGTCATACACGAAGGAGGTATGTCACGTGCCTTATGTGTTTAGCTTCACCGGGATAGATGGGTATACACTCTTAATATAGGTTAAAAAGACATGATGGGTAGTTTATCTACTCATTGTGTTTGTCCCCATATGTTTGGTATCTTAGAATGTTTTCCTAGAATAGATGGAATTATGTAAAAGTGTTAATTCTATTAATATATGATTGAATAAATGATATTGAAACCATGGTGTTAGAACTTGCGGGGATGCAATGCTAAGGATATATTTATATGAATTGTTGACCTGGGTTGGTTATGCCTAGGGGAACCGATCATTATTGTGATGCTAGTGAAATATAAGGTGGAAATTGATAAGGGGAAATTATTTTTTAAATAATTAATTAATGTAAATTGAAATTTATTAAAAAGGGATAAGATGACCTAATATAGATCTTTAAATTGTTGTATGCTTATAGGATACCAAGTCATAGTTGTGGCAGTTGGGGGTCAGAGAGACGTTATCCTTAGTTGATTCTAAGACTAGGTTAATCTCATATTGTGGTTGTGAGATATATTCTATCTGGTACTTTTTGTGTTTCTCTATCCTACTCCACCCTATCAGTTTGGGAATCTGACACCCTGGCAATTTTGAACGCTGGGGGGTGTTTTTCATAATAACTTGGCGGGATGATGGATAATTGATTACCCCAATTGGCCACTCTCTCTTCCGTTGGTAGTAACATGTGATTGTAGGAACATCAATTATTTTTCCCCATATATGTTTTTAGAGGGATGTAATGGATTGTGGTTATTCAATCACATATGTTCTGGATATATTTTTTATTGACTAATTTATGTTTAACGAGTATAGAATGTGATGGCTTCGGGATCCCTACTCAGTGTATCAGTTGTAATGGATTGAGGTATAATACCTGACATATGATATATGTTTTTGTGAGTTGTGTGACTCCCAAAAACTACATGGTTACCTATGTTACAAGGATGTTGTGGTTGTGATTCATGAGGTTCATGATGTGGTGGTTCACCTAGATGTCTATGGGAAAGACTTTTGGAGAGAGATGATTAGGATTTGTGACATTGGGTAAAAGGTAAAAGCATCTGGGAAGAGGTAGTCGGTACCCTGGATATTCATTATTATGTCATATACTCTTTTATGTGATACTTGGTGAGAGTATCCATGGGGAGGCTAAGAACATATTATACCAATTTATATAATGAGTAAGTTTCACTGGTGGTTCAATGTGCTTTAGAAATATTTCTTTACATTTGTAGGATAGGCTCTAGGGAGGATCATACTGCGTATACTGTTATACTAACCTTGCATATGTAAACTATTTATTAGGTCACTTGAAGCAAGATGGAGATTCGTCTCATTAATACTAGATTGGGTTTGCAAGAGTTTTTCAGGATTCTTGATCACTACCATATACTTTTTGTTGATACTTATAGTTTTCTCCTTTACATATAGTAGATTTCGAATGGAATTTCAAACCTAAACTAGTGTTTCAATTATACTATAATTTAAGTTAGAATTCTTTGATGTATATCTTATCTCTCTCATCTGCATGTGTTTTTCTCAAGGTTAATGCCTCCGATTTGTGTGTTTATTCTTCCCTCAATAATGGTTGCCAACTAGGGCCCTATTGTTGGTGCGACTCAGGTGTCATTGTCTCCCTTGTCAAATTTTAGTCCCATGAGGGGTACAATTTGTGGGGAGGGGTCATGACATATTGGTATCAGAGGTCATGTTGTGGGACATGTTGGATTTTGGTGTTAGGTACAGGTTAGGTTGCCTGGATTGGTATATAAATGGTATGAGTCATGTTTAGAAAGTGTTATAAAAACTAAATACCATCTAATACACAGGTTTTTAGGGCCCCTTGTGATCTGGTACATGGACCATTATGTATATCGTGGCTACCAAATGAGATGATACTGGTTTTAGGGTAGAGACCTAGGAAAGGATCTGACATCAGTATTCATTGTGATTGTGTTTTAATGGGTAGGCCTTGGGATATGTTACCCAAAAAAGAATATATGAAAACAATTAATTAATGTTAAGTTATTCTATATTATAAGTTTAGGGGTTCTAATTATTTTTAGTTTTGTAGCTATGGGTCCATGTCAATTTTCTCATCATGTTTTCAAAAAATATTTCTTGTAGTCTGTACTGATAGATTGTCATATAAAAGAGGTTTATGGTGATGACACATAAAGAATTAAACGTCATGATTTTTACTACTAGAGTCTGTAGAATTTTGTGGGACCCATTTCAATGCATTCCTAGAAAACTAGTTTGAGGAGGTTATGATAGCCTTCAATTAGATCTGTGTTACGAAAGATCATTGGGTGTCATTGTTTTTGACAGTGCTATGAGGGAAAAAATGAATTTTTGGTCTTTATTCCACAGGGATCGTGAGGAGACAATGATCATGTTAGAGAAGATCAAACAGCAGTTCAGAGTTGAGTTTCTTTCCTTGACCACAATGGTGGCCAATCGCTGGGAGATTCTTACCCTTCAACATTGATGCTCCAATGTGGAAGCGTTTGGGATCCATTTTGGGAAACTTCTAGCAATGATTAGGGACATGTTTCAAGATGTGGAGGCCACTGAAATCATTTTTAAGATGCTTTGCATCTATATATTTAGCACCATGACACCCAATTATGGTTGAAGACATATCCCGTGATGCTAGTGTGGGAAATGTTTATTGAGAGGAAATTATACAAAATCATATCATCAAGAGAGGTTAGTTGTCAGAATTCCACCTGATGTAATGATGATGTCCGGGGTTTCCAGTTTTCAAGGAAGAAGGGTTTTTTGTTTAGCTAGGTTTTGGTCCCATCCCTCAGTGTTTAGTCTCCATAGGGGTGGTAGTTCTCAGAGATAATACAAGGGATTAGGTTCTTATTTTTATTTTAGAGGATGAGGATATATGTAGTGACAATTCCTGACCATTCAGAACCGTCAACGTTCACCAGATGTTCCACTCTAGGTTCCCCCATTGAGGATGTTCTTTCCAAGGCAATAGGACCCGGTTTCACCAGCATTGGATTAGTCTAGAGATGATGGGGTAGTAAGAGGACAACCGCTGGAAACTCCCCATCATTAAAGAGAATATGTCTTCCATGGTGGTGGTCATCATTAGGTTATAAGAGGTCATGGAGAAGGTCGTGGTTAGCTACATACGTTATCATTGCCAATGCCAGGCGAAGCAGACATTGTGTTATGTACACTTTTCATATTTTCTAATTTGGTGGATGGCTTGTTTGACCCTATAGTGATGCAAGCTATCATATCACCTAACCTTTTCCATGCTAGGCATCTTTATGAATAGAGGATTCTAGTACCATGGGCCTTCATAACACTAGTTGATGGTCGAGTAGATATGTTTGATGTATGTAGAGAATGTGAACCAGTTCTAGGGAAGAACCACTATTGGGGAGATTATTAATGTTTACAAAAACAACCATATGATTTCATCTGTAGAATGGATAATTTGTTTTCAGTACAAGATTTCATGTATTTCTTCTAGATTCAGGTGGTGTTATTTGATGTTGATGGAGATCTTGTAGTTCTTCTTGGTGATCAAGGCTCTTAGATGGGTCAAATGTGTATTCCATCGATGTCATACATTATGATTGAGATGACACTGAGTTCAGAAATGGCTTATTAGTCGACGTTTTCTAGAGTCATTGGATAGTATCCTAATGTGTTAAAAGGAGAGTTTGTAGTGTTTACCCCTTGATGATAGATTGAGTTTGGGATTGAGATGTATCAAAGAGTGGCGTATATATATATTTCAATATATAGGATCTCCCCTTATGAGTTGTTGGATATGTGTATACTGATCTATAGTATATAATATTGTGGTTTTGGATAGCTAAGATTTTCAATGTGGGGTGCAAAATTTTTGTTTCTAAAGAAGGATGATGATATTTTGCAGTTCTGCATCTATTATCATCACTTCATCAAATTGATAGTGAGGAACTGCGATCATCTATTGCAGATTGATGACTTGTTTAGTCAACTGAAGGGAGAAATTTGATTTTTAAATGCTGATTTCTTATTTAAGTGTCATTTGATACATGTGAAGGATGCGGATATCTTTAAGATTACATTTTGTTGTCCACATGGGCATTACGAGTTCATGGTGATGTCGTTTAGTGTGAAGAATGATCCAGCTATGTTTATGGGGTTAATGAACCCTGTATACCATGATTTTTATGATATGTTTTTTGTGGTTTTCATTAATGACATCATTGTGTACTACAGATCTGAGGAGGAGATTACATAGCTTATGTGTGGCTTTTTAGGTGTTCTTCATCAATAGTATCTATTTGGAATGTAGTATATGTTTGATTTTTGGGCTCATGAAGTCTATTTCATATGGAATGTTGTATTCCAATAGGTATTTTATGTGGATCCATCAAGGACTGAAGCAACTATATCTTGGGAAGCCACCAATATAGTGGTAGAATTTTGATGCTTCCTTGGTTTCGATGGCTATTTTAAGAGAGTAGTGGCTAATTTCTCTCAGATTGTGACTCCTATTATTGCATTGATCAAGAAGGATTAAGAATTCCTGTGGACTGATCATTGTCACCGATCTATCAAGTTTCTAAAAGACTAGTTGTTATGTGCTCTGGTTTATTATCTTCCAGTAGAATGAATCAATTTTTGTGGCATTGTTTGATGTGTGCAGTTGTGGAGTTTATATCTCGATGTTTTGTCTTCCAAAAGGTGATGGATGAGCAATGTGTTTCCAATATTATTCTCCAATCCTTATAATTTCTTAAATGGATGTGGGATGAAATATTTATGGACTAGTTTACTGGTTTACCATGATCTCTAGGGGGATACGGTGTTTTTTTAGTGGTAGTGGATCATTGGGAAAAATCACCCCACTTTATAACAATCAAGGAGTTGTTCTTAGAGGAGGATTTTTCAATTTAGTATCAAGAGGATGTGTTGATTCTTCAAGGTGTCCTATGGATGACCATTTCTAATTGAGACCCGCAATTTTTAATACATGATGTGGAGAGGTATCTAGAAGGCTTTTGGTTCTCAACTATGCCTTAGCACTGCTTTTCATCTATAGATGCAAGACCAGATAGAGCTAACCATCTAAACTCATCAAGACATGTTGCACTCTTGTGTCCTAGATTTCAATGGTTTTTGGATGATTCACCATAGATTTATAGAGTTCTCTTACAAAATATTTTTTACTCCCCCATCAGAATGGAACCATTTTAACCGTTGTATATATGACCTTTCAGTTATCCATTGTGATGTACTGGGATCAAACAGTCACAAATTCTCATGCCGAATCGAGTACAAAATACGACATAGGTTATTCATGTGATTTATGAGGGGATGTAAGTTGTCTAGGATATTCAGACATCATAAGATGGTCATTAGAGGATACCATTTGAGTTTTACATTGAGGATCATGTGTTTCGGAAGGGGAACCCCCATCAAGGGTAGAAATGGTTTAGTCATTGGAGTAAGATTTGTACTTTTTTTGTTGGGCCTTTCGATGTGTTAGATCATGATAGAGTCTTGCTGAACTGTGTAACACTTCCATTGTAGATGATCTGTATACATGATATTTTTTACATATCATATCTCAGTCATTGTCTTTATGATGACTCTCATATCATCAATTTGGGAGAGTTCAATGTTGATGACGATGCAGCCTTCTAATAGCGACCAATAGAGATCTAGGATCGCAATGAGAAGGTTTTGTATGAGTGTTTTGTCCCCATGGTTTATGTCTTGTGGCCACATGGTGGGGTAGAGGAGTGTACATGGGAATGTGATTTACAGATAAGTGCTTAGTACCCTGAGCTATTTCTTGTTTAGATATTTTCTTGTAATGATATTCTTTTGTGGTTTTAGACCATTCATGTTTATAAGATGGATTAACCTTTTTACTTATTGTGTCCTGATATCTTTTGAGAGGTATCCTCACAGGATAGTTGCTAGGGGATGGTTGTAGATTTCGTATGGTTTCACGATGTCCCTTTGATGAAGTGGTTGATCTCCTATTTTGGTGATAGCCATAATATGTATCTTGAAGGATGGTTGTTTGGTAATTTGTTATTATTATTCCTTCCTCTCAGGGTTTCTATTAGATTCTATAGGATGATTATTTTTTTGGAGGTGTTTTTTGTAATGTCTCAGACCCATCCTGTAATTTCATTTATTGAAATATGATGTTTTAGGTGTTTGTGGTTTTCATGGTGACACATTTCATCATATAGAAAAAATTCCAATTTTTTAAAATATTTCTATGTCCAGAACAAAAGGTCATGAATGGAGACTCATCCAATAGTTTTTCAAATTTCCTAAATATTGATTAATTTCCAACTGTTTCTCAAATGTCCAGAATAGTGAGTCACTTCCAACCATTTTTCAAATTTTTTAGAATTGTTAATCATTTTCAGTAGCTTTCAAAATTTCTAGAATGCTGAGTCATTTCCATCATGTTTTCAAATTTCAATAATGGTGATTCATTTCCAACAATTTTTCAAATTTTTATAATGGTGAGTCATTTCTAACATTTTTTTAAATTTATAGAAGTGTGAGTCATTTCAAATAGCTTGTAAAAATTATGGAATGGTGAGACGTTTTTAATAGTTTTTAAATTAACAGAATTGTTACTCAAATCAAATATGTTTTCTAATTTCTCGAATGGTGAGTCATTTTCAACAATATTTTAAATTTCCATATTGGATACTCATTTACAATAGTTTTTCAAATTAAAAAAAGTGATTCATTTATAATAGTTTTTCAAATTTATAGAAAGGTGAGTCATTACCAACATTTTTTTAAATTTCTAGAATGGTGAGTCATTTCTAAGAGCTTCTCAAATTCCTAGAATAGTGAGTCATTTCTAGTAGACTATAAAATTTGTCGTGTTTTTATATTTCCCAGTTTTTTATTTTTTATTTCATAGTTTGATATAAAAGGATTAAAATTCTATATTTATTATGGTGTTAATATGTTTCAAGGAATATATATAATATCACTGATTTTTTAAAAATCAAGAGGATTTTAATTGATCAAACTGTGTGGTTTAATGTGATCCATACAAAGGAAAGTTATAAGCCATTTCAAATCCCATTAGTATCTTCAAGAATCTTTCAATGTTGGAAAACTTTTATTCATTCCTTCCTTCTCAATTCTTATGCTGTGAGTCACCCCAAGACGTCTTTCCGAAAGGAGTGCTGTGATCAAATTGTAATCCTTGGATCATTTAAAATGGTTCTTTCTTCTTGCTAAGTATGCACCACATTTTTGGTTCAAATACAAAGAGTTGATCCATATTCAAAATAATATATGTTCTACCTCTATCTTCTAGGTTCATCATCATGTTTCCTCCTTTGTCTCTTTTCCATGTAATTTTATGAGATATCTATGTTTTAGATGGATACTTCTTGGATGTTGGTTGTTGCGGTCATGCCCCAACATCCTTAGATAAATGCAGTCATTATGGTGGAGGTGATCGTGATCCTTTGGGTTGGACCATTCTCATGAAAAGAATTTTGGAATCCTTTTTAGGTAAGGGATTCTGGGCTTCTCTATTTTATTAATGTCCCATAGTACAGTTATCTTGTTTTATCCCACAGGATCACCATGTAACTGACAGAATAAGTATTTGAACGTGATTAATAAAGTGGTATTGATCTAATGTTTATTCCACTTTATTTGATAAATAGTTTTATATCTATGTAGTTCCTTGAGCATGTTTTCCATAATTTAATTGTCAAATAATGTAATGAAAAAAATTAATTTTAAATTAATTGTCTAATGAGTAGGATTCATGTTATTGAATCTGGTTGTAGCTGTTGTAATTTGATGATAATATATTGATGGAATTAAAATGTTAAATTAAATCATTGAGAAACCTAAAGCATTATTATTCATGTTTTTCAAATCCATGTCAAAGTTATATTTTAATTAATTTTTGTTTGTTTTAGATATTTAGTTGTTTAGTTTATCCGCAGATGGAAGATGAAATAATGAATTTCAAATTTCAAGATTAATTAACAAACCATTTGTTCAATAAAAGATAATTCTTGGTAGGGTTTTATGTTACCCAAATGTTTGTAAATTCCACAATCCTTATGTTTGGGATTTATGATTTATCATTGTGTGTGGAGGCCGAATGCCTTTTTTAGGGAAAGAGCCCAATTTATTCGTTGTTTCCTACTAATTGTCATATGATGTGAGCCAATTATTACTGAGCTTTGAGTGATACTATGATTCGAGAGGCATTGAGGCCTAGTGGTGGTGGTAGAAGCAGTTGATGCCTGGAGAGGAATGATTTATTGGATCACACATATGGGTATCAAGGAGGACACTATGGATGATGGAATAGTTTAAATATAGGCTTACCCTTTGATGTGAATTTTATTTCTATTAAATTGTTTTTATATATTTACCTTCCCCACTGGTTAAGGTAGCTATTATGGCTTACCCTCCTTTTAGAAGAGGAAAATACCCACTAGATATTTCATGCACTTTTCATATGTATATTCTTGAGGATGGATGGGTCTACACTCCTGTTATAGGTGGAATATAATAAAAAATTTGTTCATCTAATCTACATGGTGTCCCCCTTCTATTTGGTATCCTTAACTATTTTCTTATAATACCTGGAACTATAAAAAAAATTTAATATTGTTAATATATAGATGACTAAATGATGTTGAACTCACAGGGTAAGAACTCACTGGGATGCAATGCTGATGTTATATCACTGAGGAATATTGGATTTGGTTTGGTTATTCTTGAATGCCATGGAACATTGTTGTGATTGTAATGAAATGTAATGCGAAAATTTAGTAGGGTTTATTAATGTTCAAATATTTAAATTACATAACGATATACTGATTAGAAAGAGATAATATGATTTAATATAGCTCATTAAATAGTTGTATGCTTATAGGATATCTCGACTTAGTAGAGAAAGTCTAGAGTCCGATAAAAATTAGCTGTATTTGAGTTTGAGACTATGTTATTTCCATATCACGGATGTAATTTAAATTATATCCTATACATTTTTTGTTTCTATACACTACTCCACCATGTTGATTAGAGAAACTCACACCCTAGGGATTCTATGTCGTGGGTCCTGTTTTACCCAACAAACCATTGGGAGGATGGATGGATGAATTACCCCATTGACCCCTCTATTTTCTTTGGGAAGTTACTTGTGCTGGTATGTAATGGCTCAGAAATTCCTCATAATCATTATTTTGTTTATTTCAAATAGTTCACATTAGTAGTTTTGGAAACTTCTAAATAGATTTCCAGATTAAAAATTTGAGGGCACTGTTTCATCCGAGAGGACAAATTTACCTGAAGGATAACCTAACATTGACCGACATGGATCAAGGGTAAAAGTTAATTTTAAGAGTTCTTAAGAAATTTTAATAATATAATTTTATTAAGGAAAAAATAAAATAAACATTTAGTTTATTTTATGTGAATTTTCAATTTCATTGTAGCATAACAAAATCATTGTTTCATAAATGGAATGGTGTAACGACATTGCAACACAGTGTAACCGAAACCATGAGGTCGCGTCAAAAAATTTTAGGATGTTTTAATCATGACTAGGCGGCTAGGTGGACTGTGAGATGACATGGAGCCGATAGAAGTGATGAAAAAACTCTACGATTCTGGAGGTGCTCATAGATCGATGAACGAACCACTGGAGAATATTTGGTGGCATGAAGAAGATATAGTTGGGGTGCTGGAAGTGGTGGGGGCACAGGTGAAGGATGTGTGCGAGAGATGGTGCAAACTAACTGCACACAGCAGTAGTGGAAGTCCCTATGGTGTCAGTTGTGGGGAGTTGGCAAGAGCCCCCAAAACAGCCTGCAGCGACATCTCTAGTGATGTGGCAATGAGCCGCATCACTCTTCAAGAGGGTCATTTTCCAATGGGAACATGATAGGAGGTCCCCTATGGAGGAACAAAGGGTGTTCATGTGGAGAACCTACCACGTTGACTAAGTCCTAACACATCGACAACTTCCACCCCTAGGCATGGAATGTCGGCCAGGTCACTGTGGGCTGGACCCATGACCTACTGGGCCGAGTCGGGCCCATTCGATCTGTGTCGGGCCTAGCAGGCTGGGTCAGAACTAAATCGAGGCTGATCGAGGATGATTGGAAACTATGTAGTGTTATAACCATGTTGGGTTAGTTCATCCCGAATGTGTCCAACCGAACCTAGACCCGTTTGACCCCTTTTACTAGAACACTCATAACATTCAAATTGTGCATCAAATTGGTGAGTCCTTTATGTAATTGGGATCATTGTGACTATACATATCTTTTTACAAACTTCTTGTATGTTTTCTTGTGTTTTTTAATATGAACGTTGACTTAAAGAGTAGATTCTTATGGAATTATCTGTTCTTTGAGAGGGAATCCTACGACTTGTTGTGACAAAACAGAAGTGATGATCAGACCTTTATGGCCTAGTAGATAACCAGACCTCGGTGGCCCGATAGATGATCGAATATCAATGGCCAGATAGACAAGAGGACCTCAGTGGCCCGATTGATGAGAAGACCTCAACAGCCCGATATATGAGAAAAGAAGACCATAGTGCCTTGACAGACAAATAGACTTTAGTGGCCTCGTGGAGGAATTGGTCAATGTGGCAATGCGCACCTCAATGACTAAATGTGTATGAGTCCCTCAGCAAAACATGATGTTTATATTTATGAATGATAATCTCATTTCTTATACATTAGGTTATACCTATTTGAGCTATCCATTACTTCATGTATATTTTTTTATGGTTATTTCATTGTTGTTTGGGGTCTCTAATGAGTATTCTGTTACTAACCCTTGCACATGCTCTGCCCATATGTTTCATTTCTTATGCAGACAATCAACATTTTGGTAGATACCTTGGTGGTCTAGAACCTAGTGGTGCCCTGTGAGATCAGACATGAGATGCTAGATTCCAGCCCCTTTCCATTGAGAGGCACACTTAGGGTAGTTGTGAAACTGTCCCTAAGGGACGGGTTGTGACTAATTGGTCTCAAATGTGGTCATTTATACCATAGGAATCAAGGGTTTGTGTATTTTTGTTGGGGAATCATTGTTGAATTTTTTGAGTTTGACAATCAGGATCAGGGAGTCCAGTGTTGGTGCAGTGGATGATGTATCCATACACTATGACCCTGAATTTGTTGTTTCGACTAAATACATAAAAGCACTGATTTCTTTATTCTAATTGGAAATGAGTGTTTACTCCTATCCTTCTTGAGCCAGAGTCATCTCAATAGGTATATCCTATTCACTGTGGTTCATCATGATCTATTTTAGGATTCGACCATGTAGATAGCCAGTGAGGATTCTAGTGTATGAACACAAGGACAGTATTCCCTATGATGTAGGATTAGTATACGGACCATCACTAGAGGGGTACCCACTTGGATTTTCACAAATGATACCACCACCCACTATTCAGTAGTTGCTACCAGCACTATTAGTAGAGGATACACATAGTCTCGACGCCTAAACTGAGTTCAAGAAGAAGATAGACCCTTGATTAATGGGTGATACTAACCCCCTGGTGGATAAGGATTGGATCAAAGAATTTACACAAGTATTCTATCAACTATGGATGTCTCTTGACCAGATGGAAATCATAACCATGACCCTTCATCAAGGCTTAGTGGGGAGATGGTGGAGCTTGATGATCCAGACATACGACGTGGAGACCCTAACCTAAAAATACATTAAACAACAATTAAAATAGTAGTTCGTTTCAGTTATGTTTCACTCCGTGTGCATAAAAGATCTACTACATCTATTGAAAGGTAGCGTGACATTATCAGCATACTTTGTGAGATTCCCTGTTAATTCTTTTACTATACAAACATGGTTTGATATTTTTTCATCCGAGCATGAGCCTTTTAGTAAGGACTACACTGGGAGATATGGGAATCCATGGTATCACTTGACATCCAAATATAGGATGGGGTTCTTGAATGAGCCCTACTCATGGAGAGGTTCCTAGTGGTGTAGGAACCAGCATTAGGAGAAACCAATAGACATTGGGTGGTAGAGTCTTCAGTCGTGGGTTGCAAGTAGCAAACAGAATGTCCATAGTGGGACAAGAATTTCATAAGATGACCTTAGGATACAAGATCGGTAGTACGAGACCCCCAGTGAAGAGGGTGTAATCAGAGGAGCACAATGTTCTACTCATGAAGCGGGTAGGGTGACATAGATAATGATTTTTTGACTCACTGCATAGACGAACAGTAGATGGTTGAGGTATATCCAAGGAAGATGTTGAGGTTCAATCAGGGTGGCCCCCAAGGTGGTGGGCATGGTAGTGGAGTCAAAAGTGAAAACAACAGTTAACAGAGGATCGATGGATGCAACCACCACCCCATGGTGGTCCATAATGAGCTCCGATATCCAGTGGAAAAGGGTGAGGCCAGCTTCCTGTGATGGATCCTATGATCATGGCACAATAGAGATGTTTTTTGGTATGATTTGTGTCTTCTCTACTTTAGTTATTGTTCTTATATAGATACGTTCCCATCACTCTTTCCTTTTCATGGACATTTTTTAGACATCAATGATTTTAGTGGATCTGTTGGCTCGATCCTTATGATTAGAGACTCTTATTGATATGGTATTTGAGGATCACAAACTCGTGTCTGTAGTTTGAGATTTATATTTTTTTATGAATGGTTCTATTGGGTTCTCCTAGTAGTGGTGTTGAGGACATACAATTTCATCTTGGGTATGGACTATATATCCATTATACATGCTCATATCAAATATTTTTAGTTCAGAGTATAGTGTGTTAGTGAAGATGGGACCATTCATTCCTTCATCGGTGAATAGGGGTCACTCGTAGTAAAGAAAAAAATTCTCAGTAGAGGGTGTATCTGATCACTCACCAGTTTTCTAGCCTCACTCAACGTGCAGGGAACAATATGATTCCTTATTTTCATATAGCGGTGGATGAGTTCAATGAAATATTTCCTTAGGATTATCCAGGATGACACCCTCATAGAGAGGTTGAGTACTAAATCTATATGTACCCCACGACAACATTGATATCCACACCATCATATTGGATACCTCACATAGAGATTCATGAGTTGAGGGTACAAATGAAGGATATGTATAAAAAGGTCTTCGTGAAACCAATTCTTTAACTGTGGGCATCCTTATTATTGTTTTCCAATAAGGAAGACAAGAGTTTGTGGTTGTTTCTGGACTTTCTGTTCCATAATTAGGTTACCATAATGAACAAGTATCCACTACCAAGGATTGATGACTTCTTTGATCAGCTGAAGGGTCTGAAATGGTCCTCGAAGATACACTATAGACCAGGCTATCATCATATTCATGTAAGAGATGTTGATGTATCAAAGACAACCTTCAGATGTTGGTATGCACACTATGATTTCATGGTGATGCATTTCAGTGTGACCAATTCTCCAGTATTATTCATGGGACTCATGAATAGGATTTTCCATCCATGACATGACCAGTCCATCATGGTCTTCATTGATGACATACTTGTGTACTCTGTGTCCCTGTAGGATCACACTACACACATATCGATTGTCTGAGATCCACTCCAACAACACCAGTTTTATAGAATGATCTCTATGTGTTTGTTTTTTATTTGAGAGGTCCTCTTTCTGGGATATTCCATTATAGAGGTGGGAGTTTCAATAGATCTATAAATGATAGAGGTGGTGCTATCTTGGGGGCATCCTAGGAGCGTGACTGAGGTTATGAGTTTCTTATGCTTGGCTGGATACTACTAGAGGTTCGTTACTGACATACCTAGGGTAGAATCACCCTTTTTTGATTTGAAACGTATGGGAAATCCCTTTGGGTGTCTGTGTGGAGAAGTTCCAGTATTATTTTCAGGTTCTAAGGTATAACCCGATGAGTACCCTTTTCTGAAGACTACCAAATGAAAGAATTTATATGTAGTACATTTCAATTCATTAGGGACATGACTGGGTTGTGTCTTTATGTAAGGGAAATAAGTGATTACCTCTGGTTCAAGGAAGTTCAGGCAGCATGGGTAGAATGACGTGACCCATGAACAGGAGTTTGTAGTAGTGGTCTTTGCATTGAAGATGTGGAATCACTACATGTTGGGTGGGCGGTTTACCATCTACTCCGACCACACAAGTCTATGTTGTATATTTTCCTAGAAGGACCCGATCATGAGGCAGAGATGATGGATAGAGATCCTCTAGGAAGATTACTTTGAGTTAGTTTATAATGAGGGTAAGGGGATTGTTTTATTGGATGCACTCAGTTGGAGATCTGGTTTTTAGTTGTTGATTGAGTCGTTAGAGCAGTTAGATGAGATGAATAAATCCTTAATGAATGTTTATGGAGATACACATCTTTAGTCGATGGATGTCAATCCCTAACTCTTAAAACAAGTTAGGAATTCCTAGATTGTGGATACTGACTACTAGGCCTAGAGTTCACAGTTATCCTTTGGATTGTCTGCTAATAGTTATTTGATAGGTAGGGAGCACATCATCCTTTTCAGATGGCGCAATGTTGTGTAAGTGGTATCATGTGAGGAGCCCCGGTGGGAGTTCCACACCACCCCTTTAACCATACATCTAGTAGTGTCAAGGATGTTCTTGGGCCTCTAACGTCAATAATAGTGGCTGAAAATGAAGATGGCAGAAGCAGAGTTCTTTTTACTGTGCATCACTTGTAAGCAAGTGAAGGCAGAGTATCAGTTTCTAGCAGTCTTGAATCACCTACTGGTGGTACTGGAGTGGATTTGGGATGGTATATCAATATAATTCGTGATGATTTTACCCCTCACATCAATGGGGAATTATACACCCATGTTGGTTGTTGACCAACTCTCAATGTCGGACCACATTATACCCATCCATCAATAGGGTTCAACAAAGAACTTTTCATGCCCCGATGTTCAAGAGATAGTTAGACTCCACAAAGTCCCATTGACGATAGTATCATATCAAGAATCACACTTTACATCACGATAGTGGAATGGACTGTAGTAGGAGTTTTGGACTCATCTACGTTTGAGCACAAATTCCCACCCCCAGATAGATTAGAAGACATAGAAGACAATCTAGGTTTTAGAGGATAATTTATATGCTTGTATCATAGAATTCAGATGCATTTGAAAGGATCAACTACCACTAGTGAATTCAATTACAACAATATATGTCACTCCGCCATTGGTATGGCACCGTTCGAGTCACAATTTGAGAGACCATGTAGTTCACAATTATGATGGACAGTCCTAGGGGAGTCAACACTCATGGGTCCAGAGATGGTATGAGCTACTACTGAGAATGTGCATGTCATAAGATATAAAAAAGGTTGTGCACAGTATATATAAATGTAATTTTTATAGAAGATATAGGCCCTTGTATTTTGAAGAGGGACCCCATGCGTTTCTTCGGCTCTCACCATGACAGGGATTGAAGATATTAGGATTAGGTGTCAAGTTATCTCCAATGTTAATCTAATCTTTATTGATTCTGAACAGATTTTATGAGGTTGTTTACTGCCATGATTTTCACCCATAGATTCACCCTTTGCATAATGTCTTCTACATATCACAGTTGAGAGGTACATGAATGATCAATCCCATGTCATCGATTGGGGCCAGTTGGATATTAACAATGGGGAGACTTTTGCAGAGTTCTTAGTATAGATTAAGGAATGATAAGAGAAGGTCCTTCACGGATGGTTGAGTACTTTGGTGTGTGTTTTATGGATACACGTCAATCTCTTGGAGATCACATTGGTTATGGAGGTTCAGATTCGAGATCAATACCCCTTTAGTAAGTTTTGACCTTGTTTTTAAGTATGAGGATGTAAATCCCTTCAAGTTGGGGTAATGTAATGCCCTAGGAATTCCATGTATTTTTTTTTTAAATTTTGTGGGATTATTTCAAGATCAAGTGCTCATAAGAAACATTATTCTATCACCATGTGAGGTCAGAATAAGTGTTTGAAATTTTGTTAAGTTAATATAGAATAGCACACATTAGTGGTTTTGGAAACATTTAAATGGATTTCTGTATTAAAACTCTAATGGTACCATTGCATTAAGAATGATATATTTAACTAATTATGTACTTAATATTGACCATCATGGTTCTAAGGAAAAAAGTTATTTTTCAAACATTTCAAAAATAATTAAAAACAAATCTCAAGGAATAATAAATGATACATTTAGTTTATTTTATATGAATTTTGAATTTCATTATATACTAAAAGAAATGGTGTTTCATAAATGAAATAGTGTAACAAAGATGCAAAGCATCCTAAGAGTGACATTGAAATGTGAATATAATGGGTTAACCAAAGACTGATCATTGGAACCATCAAGGATTGATTTGATCTTGAATATTTGGCATTGTCAAGAAATGATTTATTAACATAATGTAACAAAATGTGTGTTTATCCATCCATTTTTCCATCATTCGAAGGATCGCGAACAACAATGACATGATGCAGATCAAGGAACAATGAAAGACAGTGGTAAGATATTCTCCAACGAATGATCCAACCTTGTGGTATTTTTTATATTCATTAATATCTATATTACTCATAATTTCATTCCAAATGATAAACATTGATCAACTCACTAATAGGTTGATCTACGTGTTGTTCATTCCTGATGGATGGGTTAATTATTTTGGGACATAATGGTATAAAGATTGTAATTACTCCCATCATTGCCTCCATTTATTGGGATGAATGAAGGCAGTATAAACAAGGCCATCATCCACCCTTCAGGTGTTCTTGGTGCTCTAAATACCACCATCATATCGATTCTTTGTCGATGGACACACATGGTCATGTCAAAATTTTCAGGGAGGTCCAAAGCGCAACAGAACACCCCGATTTTCGTAATTATTACATAGAGCACGTAGTAGGGACGACAATTATTGTATTATTCTGTAGTTTCTAACATATCAATGTACATAGCATTGGAAAAATTCAGGTGTCCTATTAAGAAACCATCATCGCACTGGCACTGGTAAAAGTCGGTGGTGGTACAAGAAGATGACTATGTGTGGGAGGAAGCACACACTTGAAACGAGCCACAAGGGTAGAGGTCCCTATAGAATCAACTGTGGGGTTTTGGATGTGGAATCAAACTGCATCGCGTAGACAAAGGGTTGTGGTCTATCAAGACCATGACAGGGAGGCCCCATTAAAACCTAATGGGAATCCATGTGGAAAACCCATCATGTTGAATGGGAGTGGACACGGCACCCACTTCCACATCTTGGATTTAAATTCCAATCCACTCATAGAAGACCAGACCTACGGTCCACCTATTTCAGTTTCTTCCTAGTGCGACGGGTCAGAACAAAGTTGGGTTAGGTCTATCCAACATGCCCGAACCAGACCCGATAAGCAAATGTTTATTAAAATAGTCTAAACATCCAAATCGTTCATCTAATTGGTGAGACATTTATGTCATCAGGACCCTTGTGAAAATATGATCTTTTTGAAATAATCCATGTGAGTTTTCATGGAAGTTGAAATATAAACAATGGAATGAGGATTTGGTTCTCCCATAATCAGGGATGTTGTGAGCGGGAATCCTGTTGCTGGCTATAATGAGAAGGAAGTGACGAGTGGACCTCAGTGGCCTGGTAGACGAGAAGACCTCGGTGGCCTGATAGACAAGTGGACCTGAGTGTCCTGGTATACAAATAAACCGAAGTGGCCCAAAAAATGATTGATCCTTAGTGACCCGACTAACAATCAGAGCAATCCTCATTGGCTTAGTAGATGAACATACCTTAGTGGCCCGGTATATGAGCAAAGCTTAGTGGTCTAGTAGATAAATGATAATTTTTGGCCTAATGGATGAGAGGAACCTAGTGTCCTGGTAGACCATAGGAACTCATCTGGGATGTTTCCCTAAGTGCTACAAGATGTTCATATTTATGAATGGTAATCATTAATTGTATACTTTAGGTTATACATGTGTTAATTTTTCATTGCATCATGTTTATTTTTCTTTGAGGTATTGTCTTTATGGATTGGGGTACTCACTTGGTATTTTGTTACTCACCCTTGTATGGCCTTTGCCTACATGTTTCAGGTCTTGTGAATGCAACTGAATTTATCATAGTGACCTTGGTAGTCTCGGGCCAAGTGGTTCCCATTGAGATAAGATAGGTGTGGCATACTCCTACGACTTCGGGAAACTTATGTACATCAACCGTTCATATAGGGTTTTCTGCAGATGGATAATTAGAGACCTTTTAATCCCTTGTTTATAGATTTTCATTTGTTGTTTTTGTATTCTCACATATTTTAAATAAATATTGTACCTCTACTCTTAGTGGTTGTATAAGTGGTATGTAATTTTTTATTTTTTATCAATGTTGGTTGGGGTGGAGGGTTTGTGTGTCTGTATATGTACTCAGAAAAGGCCTCCCACTAGCTGGATGAGTCCTTTGGTGCCAGTCACCAGCCATGGCCATTGGGAGATGGGCTTGGGGTATCTGTAGTGCGGTTCTCAAGGCACAGATCGTGACCTGGTAGGCATGATTTTTAGTTTTTCCCATATATGTTTATAGTGGACTGTAATATATTGTGGTTTTTCACACACATATTTTTTGGATATAGTTTCTTATACACAACTATATGTGTAACATGTATAGGGTGTGATGGATTGAGGATCCATAATTTTCATATGGGATTTAATGGATTGATTTTTAATACTTAATGTATGATACACATTATGAGAGACATGGTGGATCCCATAAATTACCTAGTAACATTGGTTACATGGACATGATGGTTGTGTTGCACGAGGATTGTGTTTTGGTGCATCACCCAACTGTCTGCAGGAAATACTTTTCAGAGATAAATTCATAGGAGGTGTGATGTTAAGGAAAAGTTGAAAAACAGGGGGAATTTATAGTTGTTTCCCTTTTATTTTCATTATTATATTATATACCCTTGTATGAAATACTTGGTGAGAGTATCCATGTTGGGTGTGGGAACATAGTTTATCAGTTTAAGTGATGTGTCAGTTTCACTTGTTGTTAACTATTCATTAGAATTCCATTATTAAATTTTCATAAGTGGATTTTGGGAGTATAATATTATTTATACAATTATATTCACCATATAGATGTAAATTGAGTTTCAGGTCAGTTGTATTTGGTTGGAGATCAAGATAGTTACTACCAACTTGGGGTTTGCATGAGCTATTCGGGCTTTGTTGTCACTTCCATTTTACTTTCTTTTGTTACTTGTAATATTCCATTATAGTTGTAGTCATTTGTTGATGATGTTTCATACAAGTAATTGGGTTTATTTAATATTTCAGTTTGAGTTGGAGTTATTTGGTTTCTATATTATCTCTCTCCCCCGCATATGTTCTTTTAGAGGGTAAGGCCTTCCATTTGTGTGTCTACTATACCCTTAGTGCTAGTCACCAAGCATGGGCTTTCTAGAGGTGGGAATCTAGTTTCATTGTCACCCTTATCACATTTTCATACTAGGAGGGGTATACTTTCAGGGAGGGGGTCATGGCACTCTTTTTAACAATTTCATGTTGAGGTTACACTTCAGTTACTATTGTCTTTGTTTTTCGGTTATGACAAAATTTGTTATATGTTTAGTCATTATAGATATATCTCGATTTCTAGAATGTAAAATATGATTTGAATAACATTTATATTCAATATGTTTTTATTATAATGATCTATTGATTATAAAAATATGAAATCGAATAGAACGTTCATACAGATACTTGGTCGAATGTACACATGAACTCTGTTTCCGTTTAAATTTCTTATTGAAGGAAAAAATGTAAATAGAATATATTTTTATATTTATATATATGATTATTAATGTATAATTATTATATCATATATATAATATAGGTTAACTAAACCCATCCATAATACATTATGTGTATTGTGTGAACGCATCACATCACATTGAGTGGGTGGTAATTACACTTACTCAAATAAATTAACCTATTTACACCAAATGAAAAGTATAATTAGTAATATTAAATATTACATATGACATATATTAGCATATTTTCCATCATAATGTCCACCATGAAGTGTGGTAAAGGAAAAAATGAACTATCGTCATTTTGGGAGATGGTTGTTCATTATAGCACAAATAGTATGTTCGTTACACATTAGATGGATGTGAGTCTTGGAAGGTCAAGACCATAACATAAAAACAACCCAATATATTAAGTACACTAGTTTTTTTATAATAATTTAATAATATTAATTTAAGTGGTGGAGAATGAAAATTAAATAACGGAGCATGAGGAAGGGTGTTACCTTTTAATGGGGCTACATCTTTTGGTTTTCAGTATATTGCTTCCTTGGAAATCATTCTGAATAAATGGTTGATTTAAATAGTAAGGGAGGTTTTTTGGGAGGATATTTTATTTCATATTGTCAGAACATAATGGGTTCACGCGTTTTAAAAAATCATGAGGAGAGGAAACCTTTTTAAAGTGGTGGACTATCACTCTTGTAATATTTTGACAAATGAATTACATTAACATTTGTAACATTTCAAATAGATCCAATAATGGAAGACATATTATAAAAGGTATGATATATTATTAAAATATCTATCCAATGGATCTTCTAATAGTTCATAGGTATTTTTTGGTACAACATTTACAGTTTAGTACAATGTTTTGTTTCATCTTACCTTAATCGAGGTAATTAATTTATATTACAATCAATAATATTTTTTTCAAAAAAATAGTTTCACCTTATTAAGAATTAGAAATTATCCTAATTCCAAATATTTTATATAATCTTTCAAAATTCCATCCACATTTGTTGTAAAAATTAATTTAAAATTAATCATGTTGATGGGATGACAGTGAATATTATTTATGTAAAATTGATCAAAACATCGCTATTTACTATATTAAATTACATTATAAAGTTATATCCAATTAACTAAATTTGATTAATTGAGAAAAATATTATTTAATTAATATCTTTGAAAATTTTAACATATAATATACCATTTTAAATGAGTTATATGAAAAAGTATTTTTCAGTGAAATTTCACCATTTTTAGCTATTCATTATAAATGAAAACTTACAGAAGATTACAAAAAATTAATACGAACCAAATTTTATGTTTTTACTTCAATGATAAAGTAAATTTGAATTATTAAATCAATAAAATTTCCACAAGTTGTATTTAAATTTTTTTCCCTTAAAAGGTGTTAAAACTACCAATTTAGAAATATAGCTTTTTAGACATTATATTGGTTTTGTACTTATATTATTACTATCTTATCTATTAAAGGAATATAAAAAATAATTTATTGAATATATACATTTAAATTATATTATTATCAATCACTAATTAAATATATTTTAATTTATTTGGGTAAAATGGCTTTGTGACCATAAAAATAATAATATTTTCTTTTATAGTCATTTAATTCTCATATTCATTTATAATTAATTAAAAACCCAATAAATCATCTTAGATCTTGGTAAAAAATATATATTCATAAATTAGTTAATATTATCCATAACCTCTAATTTAACATATTGTTAAAATCTTATTATGTTAAATAATATCACTTTAATAATATATTGTTGCCTGGTTACACTTGATCTAGTGTGTTACGCAAGCCATTGAGGAAATTTATTGTTTTTATAATGAAAGATAATGACTGTGGTTCATGTAGAGTAAGATCAAATTTATTTCTATATCTGGTGAATTATTAAGTAGGTGTTGCGAATAATGCAATATAAACATAGTTATTTATTATGAAATAAACTATTTTTTGTGTTGTGTAAAAGGATAATTTTAAAAAAAGTTAAATTAATTTGAAAAAAATTCAAACTCTTAGAGTGTTACATACCGAGACTTGAAAATGTCATATATTAGTGTATTTAAATAATAATACACTATCTCACATTCCCAAATATCATTTAACTTTAGATTTTTAAAGCTTTATATCTTCATGCTTACAAAATATCATATTGTACCAAATAGAAACTTGACATCAGTGATGATTTTATCATAGTGAAAACCTATTAATATAATACATTATTTCATTTTATAAAAAATTATACTAAATTTAAAAATAAATAATTTTTCTCCCAAACCAATCCTTATGATGAGTGGATAAAATATTGAAATAGGGAATGGCAAGAAAAATATCAATCAGGAACATGAAATAAATAATTTTTTTTAATATTATAGAAATAATTAAACCCAATATATATTAACCCTTATCGCATTAATATTTGAGATTATGAAATAATTCATTTTCACAAGAAAAATAAACACTTATTACTTAAATGGGATACTTAAAACCCATATAAATAAAAGATTAAACATTTAAGAACCTTGGATCATCATTTTCCTCTTACTCTTATACATGGAGTAATATTCCTATGTACATATGGAATAACCAAGATAGTTATTTTTAGAGTAACCATCATAGTTAAACATTAAATATTCAGAATTTTTAATCATAGAATAACTATTTTATTATATTTCTATAATATATTATGAGAATCCTATATGGTAAGCTATGTCACTTTTTCAATGTCAATGGAGGTCTATAATGAGATCACCAACCCTTAGTTTATAAAGAACCATATGTCATTATATGAACTCCATATTACAAGAACATAATCATTACCAATAAACACAACCAATTTTTTAAAAATTAATTTGAACCCTAACAAAATATTCACAGATAATGAAATATCCATACCTTTTAAAAAATTATATCCAAAGTATAATCACAAATAAAATTTTAGGTTTTTTTAAAAACAATAAATTAGGTTATATTATAAGGGAATCCAATAATCAAATAAATGTGATGGGGGTGGGAAAAATTATTTTCAACATATACATTAAAATATATCATTCCATTCATAACAAAATTTAACCATGTAAAAGAAATGGGTTCCATGACAATATTTTGGAATTAATGATAATTAATCTAGTGGAAGAATGAGGATGGTAAAATAAAAAAAATTCACCAGTAAAGCATATGTAACATCATGTATTGATGATCTAAGTGAATCGAGATACCATGAAAAGATCATGGAAAGAAGTCTTGTGGAAAATACCCATTAAACCTTTAAATCAATTTTTTTAATAAATCCACGTGAATAAATGTTAAAAAAATATTTGAAAATAATTTTCTAATATTTTAATGTATTATTAAAATAATTAAATTTTTATAATGTCTGTAAAGTCTATTCATCTCATATAAGTTAAACTAACATTTCTTCAATACTATTGTTGAATTAGTCATAAATTACCTCATTCCAAAAATGAAAAAATAGTACATTAAATATTTTTTAATTAAAAAAAAGGAAAAAATTAATTTAACATATCCTTGGATAATTGTAAAAAAATTAAAAAAAATCTAAAATATTAATATTGATGAAAATGGGATATTAAAGGAAACATTAGAAGGTTATTTTTAAATGAAAGTACCTTACATTAAGTACAACTCGTCATGTATATTATTAATCATCCTAAATAGAAAAATTATATTAATTTCCTCTTTTTATAAGAATATTTTTCTTGTAAATCATTCCATTATTTCATAAAATTTCTTGTAATATAGATTTACTTAAACAATTATATTCACATCGGGCATTTTGATGATATCATACTCATATGCCATAAATCACTTTGGTAGGTTGACTATGCTAAAGGAAATCATTATAATTACTTATATAGAATAATAATCATGTATTTATTATAATTTTAATACATTCATTATACTTATAATTCCTTCCATTACATAACATTATGAAAAATAAACTATGATAGAGTCATGGAGGTGGTAGGTAATATGTACGCATGAGTAACATTTCCATTTTCTAATGATAATTATAGAAAGAATATGAGTATTATTATATCCTTATATAATTATCATAATATAATTAACATAAAATTAATTAATTATATATACTTATATATATCATCTATATTATGTGGTGGGGAAAATGTATCAAATCACATCGTAGAGGTGGTAGTCTACATGTACACATGAACAACGTTATCGTATTTTAGTCAATGGAATGGAATGATGGTAAATGGAATAATATATATTATTAATTATCAATGATTCATGAATATCATATCTAAACATTAAATCCATAATTTTATTTCATCCTGAAAGACGCTGATCGAAAAAATTTTACAACATTTCATGTGGCGGTAGTGTGTCTTGCATACGAACGATGTCTTTGTTTACCATATGATGTAAGAGGAGATGGATAGAGAGAATGACATTAACATAATAAAAATAATATATAAGATAATTATTTTATATTCTCTCTGGATTTAATAATATTTGAATGAAATTGAAGAGAAAATAGAACAGAAACATTGGGTTAAAACAGTACCACTTCATTGGAATGTTTCCTTTGATTAACACCCTAATCCCTATAGAGTAGTTATTACGACTAAATCAAGAAATATAAAATCATATTACAGATTTTAAGAAGATATTTATGTAGGTATATTCATAAAAAATGAGGTTTTATGTGTTAATTATTCAGAAAAAGATATGACCTCTTATAATAGAGGGGAAGTGCACTCTAAAAATTTTTCAAAATATTATTTGAATATTAAATATTTCACAATTAAAAATGTCTGAAAAGTAAATTAGTATAAAAAAATTATTATTATGAAGGAATAAAACAAATCCAATAAAAATTATACTTGTTTTGAATATATTTTTACCCTTATCATTTGTTATTAATTTCTTATTATCATCTTTAACACTTCTCTCACAAACATGAATTTATACACACAGAGGGTCTCAAAAAATATAACAAATGAAAAAAACATAGAGAAATGGATCATGTACGATATTATAAACCATATAAATTTTTTTAACTTATATTATATATTTAGAAAATTTATATCATTTACTATAATATTTAATATTTTTAAATATCATTAATGTCAATTATAACTATATATTACATTCATTTTTATAACATCATCAAAAGAACTAAAATTTAAACAAAATATTTTAATACATCCCTAACAATTCATTTTAATTTATAAAATCTCTTGGTTACATTATTTAATCCAATATATATTACATATATTAATATTAATATCATTAATTTTATTTATATAATTAATTTTTTAATTACTGCCTCAGTTTTGTGTGAAATTATTAATTGAAATTATTTCTTATTTAAATTAAAAAATAAATCAACATGTATAAGATAAATATTTTATCTTTTTTAAAATAATTTTATATAATTGAACATATTGTAATGACCCGGGTATTTGTAGAATAATACCATTTTAATTTCTATTAATTTTTATCAATAATATGTTAATTTTAAGTTAAATATTAATCCTTTTCTGATAGCATACCAGACATGCAACAACAGGTTTCATGTAAATCTTACGTTGCACAGAACATTGAGTTATACCAAAAAATAATATAATATTATTATTATTTTAAATGGTATTTATATCCATTGTATTATTGTGAATGAAAATATCCAACTATATTATGATTACACATGTTTATTAATTATTTTTACATTTATCCTATAAATTTTATTGGCTTAAAATCAGAATGAATTAGTTTCCAGGATTTAATACATTAATATTCTTTAAAAGTTTGATTTACCATCTTTGGATGAAGAACCCTTTTTAAATCTATGTTATGTCACTTTTATATGAGATATTTAAAAAAATTAAAATTATTCTTTAGATTCGAAACATCAAAATTTACTTTGGATGAAATTTTTCTTTCTGATAATGTTCTTTTTTAATTAATAGTAAAACAATACCGCCTTTTAATTCAAAACAACATTTTCATCTAATTTTTTCATATAGTTAGATTGTACTTGTAGTTGATTTTATAGAGTAATTTGATTTTATTTTTATCATTTAATCCAATTTTGGTTATTATATATAATTTCCTTTTGAAAATGGACATAAACACATGTCAATCTTTTAGTATTTATTACTTATTCAAAACACACATTTTTTTTACAATGAGAATTAATTTTAAATTAATTTCTTCTATTTTTGAGTTTTGAATATGGGAAAATGGATTCCATATTTTGAATCTATAGGTCTAAAGTGTTTAAAGAGGCACCTTTTATTTTTTGACATTATGAATAGTAACTATAATAGATATTTTATTTATCATGGTTGAAAGGTAAATCTGGAAGATAAGGGTTAAAAAATATATTATAATAATAATAATAACATACCCTAACACGTATCCTAATCCTATTGGATATGATATGTCCGACCTTGGGAATCCATGAGTCAATTTTGGGACCGCATGGATTCTCTTGGATGTGAAAATGAAATTTTTTATATATTAATTGAAAGTAATGAAAAAAAGAACATTAGCATGTATCTTTTAGTTAAAAACACTTATATCAGGTTATATAAGAGATATCTTAAAAAAATAAATATTAATTAGAATGGTAAAATGATTTTATAAATCAATTTATTTTATTTATAATTTTTATACATCATATAAATAAATTTATTTACGAAATAATGATGATGTAATGAATACCTTATTAGTGAATTATTTAATTAAATGATATTATAAATATTAAAATAAATTTTTTATGAACATTTTTTTGCATAGATGAATTTTGGGGTTGAGTGTGACTTATTTTCTTTCAATTAATAATTTTTTATTGAAATAATCATGTTTTGATGTATTTTTAAAAAGTAATGATGTGAATTGTATAACAATTGACATAAATGAGTTTTAAAACAATTATCATTTTATTAAATGATATAATAGTCTTAAAAATCTATGATTAAGACAAATGAGTTAAATAATGATTAAAATTTTATTAATGAACCAAATGATGATTTATTAGAATTTTATAATAACTATATTAACTATATACTATTAATATACAAAAATATATGGTAAGAGTCAAATAAGTTAACTTAGGGTTAAATCTAAATAATAATGATATATTTGAAAACAAAACATTTGAAAAAACATTTGTTAGAGATTATTTTTAAATATAACCATCTTATGTTATAATTTAATGAGTTTTTGATCTTTTTTATATCAAAATTCATTTTAAAATAAAATTATCATTCAATCATTTTTAAGGTACCCCTCCTCCCTCTTTTAAAAGGAAACCACCTCAAACCCTTAATCACACCAATAAATCCCCCATGGATCATCCTACCTCTTCCAAGTTAAACCCCTAACATAACTATCATAATCCTTCAATCCATAACTTGGGAATAAACCAATTAAAAAAGGGTTTTTAGCCTAAATCAAAAGGAGTTACCCGATTTCATATAATGTCTTCTCTTAAGTTCCTTTCCATTATTTTCCCTCTCCACACCCTATAATCTTATTATTATTTTTTAACATAAAAACACCATTATTTTCAATATACTCGGTTGTTTTTATGGTATGTATTCTAACAATGCTTACAGACACCTCCGTCTAATGGGTATAAACATACTATTTCAGTGGACGGTGAACTACTACCTCACAAAACAGTGATTTTCAATCATCTCCTACCACCTATTATAGTGTACCTTATGATTGAAATGTAATTATATATGATATATATGATATTTATATTATCTCTTTGATTTTTTAGTTATCATTTATAATATACCTTATGCTTTTCATGTTGTATAAATATTAAAACTTCATTTGAGGAAGTGTAGACAACCGTCCCCTCAATGTAATATGACTCATTAATGCTATAAATAGAACATATAAATGATGCAATTAATGAACTTAATTAACATATATAAATAATTATATTATATTGGAATAATAATATATATATATGTATCATTATGTTTTCAATTCATTAAATATTAAATATAAATTATTTAAGTGTTCATGTGTACGTACGGTTTACCATCTCCTAGAATGGTATATTTCATTTCTTATATACAAATGTTTTGGACAATTATATATAAATATATACAGGATATATATGTCATATATGATATCTAAATCAAGAATATTATTCTTCATAATTGTTATCACATGGACACTTTGTAATTATATCAAGGTCATTTTTGAATTATGTACCGAACATTTACAAAACGACTGATATGAACATGAATAATTTTATTATTATTATTAAAAGTTAATAAGTGATATAAAATATATAATAAACACGAATGATGTTCTCATGAAGGTATAAATTAACATATTTTTATTATTTAGGTATATAAAAATCAAATTAGACAAGTCAAACCCAAGGTAAGGGACTTCGTCTCAATCCCCTTCTTTGAGGAGTGTATTGATAATATAGTCCTCTTTCTTTAACAATGTGTGAAATAGAACTCTTAGACTTTTAAATCAATTCAAAGGAAATATTTTTTCTATCATGTGTTTTAATAAATGAAAATAATTGATGTATATGGTGACAATGACCTCTCTACTGCCGTAATCGATATTTGGATTGATCTATAAGCCATAATGTTTTAAAACAAAAAAAGAAATCCCTTATTTCATTCCCGATTGTTTTAATATTAAAAAATGGTATTTGAAATTGATTTCATTTTTCAATATCTTGAAATTTTCTATGTGATTACAATTGAGATGTTATTAGTGAAATGTTGATCTTTGTAATATTTTTTGTTTTATGATTATATAATGGTACTTGGAAATTTTATCGGTGGATACCTAATAAAACAATAAAATGTGGTTACTTGATAAAGAAAATAAAGGGTGGTTCCATGATAAACCAATAATAGGTGGTTATGTTATATCCTTCAATGCATTGGGTATGAAAGTAGACCGTATGGCGATTCCATTTGTATGAATGGTTTGTGGAATTCAACCATATGGTTATTACATTTTTGAATGATTATGTCCCAAGATAACATTTATATGTTATGTGATCTTTTTAAGGGTTTTATGGAAATATTTTGGTTATAAAATGGTAAGAAATGAGATTTTATTTAGTGTAGAGTTTTTACTACTTTATAATGGTCTAAAAAATTTAATTTAATTAAGTAAAAATGGATTACATTTTGTTTTGAAAAAATTATAGTTTTCATTATTTATGTATCCCTTACTAAACATTTTATGTTCATCCCACATTTTGAAATTTTTCTAACAAGACATAATGATGAATAGGGTTAAATATGGGATCAAATAAAAGGCATGATGTTTAAATCATTGAACTAAACATATCGATTTTTAAAGAGTTTTTGTTTTATGGAAAAAAATAGATAGTGTGTAGAGGTGTCTACATGAAATATTGAAGATGTAATGTATAAGTTATAATATAATTCTTTAAATCTCAAAACCTGAAAAGATATTCAATGTGAATTATTAACATAATTCAATATTACGAAATTTTATTGTCGGGCCTTACAATTGGTATCAGAGGTCGGTATAGAAAAAATTAGATGTTAGGATGTTTTTTAAGAATAAGTGGCATAACCATAAAAGATAGCATGTTAGAAAGAGTTAGAGTAATTTTAGATAAAATAAATAAGTTTAAGAAAACATTAATAAGTATATCTTAATGTTTACCCTTCTCATAAGATATTATATAATGGTTTTACTGATATACTCACACAAATATTTTTGGTTTTAGTAAATGGATGGATCTAGTTGGGACCAATGTAATAGTATATCTGAAGGAAATGGTGGGAGTTTTTTGAATAAGAAACCTCATTAAATTTGATCTTCAATGATAACTCTTGTGGTTATACATAACCAACTACTTGGAGTCATGATTGACCACTTGAGACATGGTTCTTTTTTTAAGGAATCATATGTGTGAGAGACGAATCTCATTGGATATTTGGGTAATAATCATAATGTTAAGTATATTAAAAAACATATGGGTCAAGGATGTGGATTGAAACACCTGGGAAAATTCTTCAATTGGATATGAAGATTTTCCAGATGCGGTAATGATGGTCATAAAGAAATAACCAGGCATGGAAAAAGGAAGCATCAATTTGACTCTAGGGAAGGGAAATGAGATATTTTCAATGGATCAATTGAATGTTTTAAAGGAGGTTTCAATGGTAATCATACAAATATATGTCTTATGAAGAATGTTCTAGAAATATATCATCAAGATCACACAAATATATGTTTACCATTTATTAATGCCATTCTAATTGAAGATGAGGTAACAAAAAATGACCTATGAAAGGTATCAATTATTTCATTCTTCATGTTTTTTACATTACTAAAATATTAGGATATTATGCATGATTTTATTATAAATAAGTATAATATAATAATATAGGGAAACATATAAAAAGGATCTTGAAGAACATTCTATGATTATTATGTCTATGAATTGAAGAGTTTTTTATCTATGGATGATGATATGTTTAAATGTATTAATGATATGATTAATTTTGAAGAATTTTTATTGTATTTGTAACCATAATGTTTAATATGTGAAAATTTTATTCAAGGAAGAATTTTATTTTCTTGTGTATACATAGTGGAAAACCATAGGGGTGTATGTAATCTTTTGTTTTTGAGGTAATGTAGTGTTATTAATTTTTGGGATGAAAAATGTGATGTATGAAATAACCATTGAGGTTAAAAATGTTATGTTTATTTTTAAGGATTTTATCTCATTTTTTAATGTTATTATAATTATATGGCTTTTGGAAAAGGGAGGCACATAGACCGTGTGACACCCCATCATGTCAGACAAAGCTGCTGGAATCGATCCCACATCCAAAGTGCAACTAGGATTTATCTTCTACCACTAGACAACGTGAAGTCCCTGGTTAGTATGACTATTTATTTTAAGTTAAATTATTTTTTGGATAAATAATTAGTTTACTTTTGTATCTTATGTTTTAAAAAATGGATATCTTGAGAATAAGAAAATGATTTTGTGATTTAGTGATAAAGGTTATTTTGGAAGACGTTCTCTCTTTTGAGAACACTATATGTCTAAGGAAAATAAAATAATCTGTGATTACATTTGTGGAGTAATGGTTGTATTTTTTTTAAGAATATATTTTTTAATTGTATATATATAATGATTTTCATTATTTATGAAAATAATTAACATATCATAGATACTATGTGATTAGGTTAATTACACTTTAGTAAGAGACGTTAAGAGTAGTTGATGTTATTTTGAGATAAATTTTTAGATTTACACTGATGACTATGTGATTAAATTCTTATAATTTTTGGGGATTAATTATAGTTTTTGTTATATTGAATAAATTTTTGGACAATTTTAAATTGAATAGCCTTTGTTAAACATTGGCTATTGTTTGTAGATTTTTTGTGATTAATAGTATAATTTATATTTATATTTGATTATCATTTTGAGGATTACTTAATCTCGTACTAACCATTTTGGTTTTGGTTAATGTCTAAAGATTGGGGAAATATATATTTCATATTTTGTGGGTTATGTGATTCTATAGAAGTTAATTCTAGGTATTTTTATATTACCATGTCATATAGAATACTAATCATTTGAAAAAAAGATGTTTCTTTGGTAGAAAATTATTAATGGATGAATGTCTACATGAAAAATAATTATTTTATTTATTTTCTCTTTCAATATCATATATAAATTCTCCATCATTAAAAAAATGATATTAAAAAAAATTTGTTTGTTTACTTTTCCTTTTTTGAAATAAAATCTCATTTAACCCATCACAATTTTATGGTTTTCATGTTGTTAACTTTCACCTAATCATGTTTTCTATCACTCTCCATTTGGTCTTGATGGTTTGTTTTCTCTTACATATCCACGTTTTCCTTTATGGAACCATATTATGGGTTATCTCGGGTGACCATTGTACTTCTATTTCGTTCTTTTAAAGTTATTTTTTATTGACTATATTTTCATTGTTCGACTTTCAATTAAGTTTCCAAGACCAATTTTGAAATTGAAAGGACATAATTTCAAAAGGGGGAAGGATGTAATGGACTAGGTATTTACAGAATAATAAATTTTTTATTTCAATTAATATTAATGAATAAGATATGAATTTTATTTTAAATAGGACCATTTATTTGATAGCATACTAAACATTCCACAACAGGTTTCCTATAAATATTATGTTGCACACAAAATTTAGTTATACCGAATAATATAATAATAATATTATTATTTTAAATTATAGTTAATGCATCACTGTTTAATTTCCAAGAATGAACATGGCTATCTACATTATTATTACACATGTTTGTTAATTTTTTTACATTTATCCAATACATTTTAGAGGCTTAATATAATAATGAATTCGTTTTTATCCATGAAATACATTAATATTTTTAAAAGGATGATTTATAGCCCATTTGTTGGTGACACTTTTTTAAATACATTTATTGTCACTTAAATATGTTATATTTGACAAAAAAATTATTTCTTTGTAGAATATCACAATTTACCTTTTTTGAAATTTTCGTATTCTTTTAATAAAGTTCTTTTTTATTGAATAGTGATAAATACCATATTTTAATTCAAAACTACATTTTCATATAATTTATTTATATAGATAGATTGTTATTTTAATTGGAATTAAAGATTAATTTGATTATAGTTATATAATTTAATCCTTTTTGGGTAATTATTACTAATTTCAATTTGAAATTTGACGAAAAGACATGTAAATATTTTGGTATATTTTACTTCTTCATAACATGCCTTATGATTGTGACAACATAAAATAATTTTAAATTATTTTGTACAATTTATTTGTTTTGAACATGAAAAAAAATTATTCTATATTTTGTATCAAGAGTTTCAAATTCTATAAATAGGTACCTTTTATTTTTAGACATTATTAATAGTAACATTAGTAAATATTTTATATACCTAGGTTAAAGGGTAAATTTGGTAAATAAGGGTAAAAAATTAAAAAACTAATAATATTAAACTTTTTAAAGACATTTTATAATCCAATTTTATGTGGTATTTCTGACCATGATAATACTCGGGTCTATTTTGGGACCCCATGGAGCCACTTGGATTCAAAAATGACATTTTATAATAATTAATTTAATTTAATGAAAAATGAATCATAACCATAAATATTTTTGTAAACCATTTTATATGGGGTTATATAAGTGATATCGTCAAATATACATATTCATTAGAAAGATAAAAATATTTCCTATATCATGAAATTTTATTTATGATTTTTTGACATCAAATAAAGAAATTTCATTTTGACACAATGATGATGTAGTGATTAACTTATTAATGAATGATATAAATAAACGAGTTTATAACTATTAAAATAAATTTGTTTTGAAACATTTTATGCCATAAAATAATTTTGGGTCTCTCTATGACTTTTTTATATATGAATTAATAATTTTTTTCTAAATAATAAAGTAGTAATGAATTTTTAAATAGACATGATTTGAATAGTAGAAAATTGATATAAATAAGTTTTAAAAAAAATATTATTTTATTAAATGATATAATAGTCTTAAAAATAATTGATTCATCCAAATGAATTAGATACTCTTTAAAATTAAATAAATTAACCACTTGAGGTTCTATTTTTATTTTATAGTTGCTACATTAATTATATTGTATGAATATACAAGAATACATGGTAAGAGTCAAATAAGTTAACTAAGGGTTAAAGATAAATGAAAAGGTTACATATAAAACCCAAACGTGTATAAAATATATTGGATAAAATTAAATAAAAAAATACTCAATTAATTTTTGAATTAAATGAATATAGGACCATTTGAAAATATAAATTCAGTTTATAATAACACAATATTTTAAACATTCCAAAAGAACCTCTCCTCCCTCTTATAAAAGGCCACCACCTCTATCCCTTAGTCACACCTCTAAAGACCCCTTGGATCATCAAATCCTTACCAAAATAAACCCCCAGCATCCTTTTCATCATCCTAGTAGCCTTACCATGGGTTGTTGGCAATTGAATAAGGACTTTTAGATTAAATCAAAAGGAGATATGTGATTGGAGGTAACGTCTTCTCTCAGGTTTTGATCCATTATATTCCTTACCCAACTCCCTATGCTTTTATTATTATTGTTTTACATAAAAGAAACAACATATTCAATATATTAGGTTGTTTTTATGAGAATTATTCCAAATAAACTTACATACACATCCATATAATGCATATAGAACATACTGTTTCTGTGGATGACGAACTACCGCCTCACCAAACTATGATTGTTCAATCTTCTTGTACTTACTCTTATGGTGTCCATTATGAAGGCGCTGAAATTATATATGATATATAAGATATATATTCTATTTATATTATTAATTAATTATAATTTATAATATTCCTTTATTATTTTTATGTTTTATAAATATGATAACTTCATTGAAGAAGTGTTGACTACCACCCCCTCAAAGTGATATGACTCATTAATGCTATTCATGGAACCTATAATGGTTGGAATTAATGATCATATTTAACATATATAATAAATGATATTATAATTTAATTATTATATACCCATGTATCATTATGTTTTCATTTTTTTAAATGTTAAATATAAATGAAGGTAGCGTTCATGCATACATACGGTTTACTCTCTCCATGAACGGTGTTTTTAAGTTTTTATCTCCAAATGTGATGGAATATTATAAATACATATTCACTTGATATATATGATATCCAAATCATTAATATAATTTTGGAGATAATGGACTCTTGACCACATGGATAATTTTTAATTATAACAAGTTAATTTTTTATTCCAGTATCGAACATCAAAAAAACAACCGATGCGAACATGAATAATTATGTGATTGTTACAGCAAGGCAATAAGTGATATAAAATAATTAATAAACTATATAGAGTTTATGAATCAAGTATAAATTAAATTATGTTTTTTATTTAGAGATATAAAGAATAAATAAAACAATTCGGACCAAAGGTAAGGGACTTCATCTAAATCCCCTTTATTTGAGGCATGTTTTGATAATATACACCTACTTCTTTTACACGGTGTATAGTAAACCATTTTTAATTTTTTGTTCATTCAAAGGGAATATTTTTTATATGAATCATTTTTCAAAAGGACAATAATATTTTTTTAACATATTTTGTGATAATGACCTCTTCGTCACCATTATGGTTATTTGGCTTCCTCTATAAGCCTTAATGTTTTTAAAAGGAAAAGAAATCCCTTATTCATGTTTTTGGTGTTTTCATATGGAAAATGATTTTTTAAAATGATTTTTTATTTCAATATCTTGAAATGATTTCTTGTGATTACGAATGAATTGATGATAGAGAAATGTGGATATTTTCTATATTTTATGTTTTATGATTATATAATGGTAATTTACAGTGACCCGGCCTTTTCTTACATTACTATTACATCATTTAAAAGATAAAAAACATAATAGTATTACACATGGAGGATCCAGAGTTTTAGTTTCATGGGAAAACTAGGACAATACCTAACAAATACAAAATCAAGCATAAACATTTATTTAATTTCTTCTTCACTAGCTTCCCAATGGCACTTGTCCTATCCTTAGTACATGTAGCCACCTGAGGATATACATCAAAAGGGGTGAGCTAAAATCCCAGTAAGAGTATAGATAATAATAATACATCATGGTGTGAGCATAATCATAACATAGGCAAAAGATCATGATCATGAGAGGAGCATAAGTAAAAGACTTGAAATGTGGCAATGCATAAAAACGAAACATCATGTCTTTGTGTTTAACTACCACACATATTTGTGAACAAAGATAACATCATGTTCACACATCATTTCACATTTACTCATGGGATTCATCACTTACCCAAAGCTTTGGAGTGCTATATATTTCCGGGTGCACCCGTCACATTTAAACATTCATATTGCGCTATATAATTCCGGGCGCACCCGTCACATCATAACATTATCATTATCATGATTGCCACATAGAACACATATCAAACATGTACATAAATAAACCATGGAAAGTAATGGGTTTCATCTCATAATAACACATTCATATGATTTGGGTTCCCAAAAGAAAGAGGGAAAAACATACTTGATATAAGAACCATCAACCTTGAGTAAGAGGTAAAAGGTGAGATCTTGAAAGAAGAGTTCTTTTGGAAAACATTTTGATGGACATAAAAACCAGTAAACAACATTTATATCCCAGAAAGGTAAAGGAAATGATGAAAAAATGATCTTTTATGAGTAACCATATCAAAAATGGAGTGGAACAGGAGGAACCAGAAGGAAGAAAATTGGGTTCGAGATTTCCCCTTACCTTGTACTCGAATACCTCCTTCTCTTTAATGTCATGTATAATGACATTGTATCCATTAATTAGAAATTCCAGAACCGTTATACATTAATAGGGTCCATTATGGTTTCATTATTTCATATTATGTTCCTTTGGATGACTTATAGAGTTTAAAAACATTGTTCGGGGATGTTCGTTTTTATGGTTTTCTTGAGCGGTCCACTTGTATTCATAAATTGATGTTTGGTTAGATCAGGGGTAAACATATAGAACTGATATAACATGTAATTAATGTTATTATAGAAGCTTGAATTATTTTATAATGAGTTATATTTGATCCATGTGGACGAATCATTAGATAAGAATTAAATGAAGATTATTTGGGTTAATTTGTGCGGTTTTTTGATCACAACGAACTCGTTTTAACATTTTACATTGTAATATAGACATAGGTTATTTCCAGAACATAAAATAGAACATAATACATATAAAATATTCTGGGTCAACCATAAAAATGGTTTCATGACCAGATTTGAAGGTAGAAATGAAAAAAGAGAGCATGTCGTTTTTGAAGGTGATAAATTATCACCACATGAACAACGTTCTCTTTAATAAAATAAAAGGAAGGGGGAAAGGGTGTGGGGTGATATAATATAACATTAGAATAATAATATTACATTATATATATAATACTGGATTTACAGAACAATTTGGATGAATATAGGTAGGGAGAGATCAAGAAAGGAACTTGAACTTGAAAGGAAATTAAAGGAGAAGAGAGAGAGAAATTGCCTTTAGAATCCTTCTCTTAAGATCCTCTTTAAGGAATCTACGCTTGGTCTTTTGATGAGAACAGAAGATTTTGGACATTGGGGATGATCTAGGGAAGGTGTTTTGGGCAGAGTCTAGAGAAGGCTTGGAGCTTGAGAGGTGTGAGGAAAAGAGGGAGTGAAGGGTGGCTTTTATAGTGGAGGGGAGAGGGGTTTCCTTAATATAAAATTGATTAGTTTATTAATTTCACCAATGACAAGGAATAGTGAGTCTTTGATGAAAAATAATAGTAATTTTATAATGTAATCCCGAACTAAGTGGACTTACATCAGTAGAACATCATCTATGACTCAATTAATACATTATTTAGCTTTTATTATGAATTATCGGATTCCACTATTCATAAAAAATTCAAGTATCTCAGAAAAATCCCAAAAATTTACCCCAAACATTTTTCGATGTGTAGAATCCAAAAATGATGTCCTTTTTTAAAAAATAATTTTCTAAATATTATTAATTTAATATTTAAATAAAATCATAATTTACTTAAAAAAATAGTTTTTAAGATTAAAACTGATTTTATATTTCTTTCAAAAATTACGTAGGGTCTTAAAAAATTATCTAAAAAATATTAGAAATTTATTAAATACTTTATGAATACATTCAAGGGGAGTAAATATTCTTTTAAATTAATTATTTAATTATAATTAATTATTTATGATTTATAAAATACCAAAAGCGTTTACTAAGGTCAAATTATCACTTTCTATGATGTCTAAATTTTATTTTATTATTCATAGGTAATGTTACTATTATTTACAATTCATAAGGGTCATATTACTATTCATAAGGGTAGGTTACTATTCATAAGGGTAGGTTACTATTCACCACATTTTTTTTGTTTCATTAGACACCAAAAACTATCTTGAGCACAACTGTGTATGTCAGATTTTTAAAGTTCCAAACATAGGGGTGACAAAATTATGTTTAAAGGTCACTTATCACTTAATAGTTCATTATTTTGTGTTTTTATGACAGAGATATAAGAAGGGAATTTTATATTGAAATACTTTGGGTCGTTACATTCTTCCCCCCTTAAGAAATTTCACCCCTGAAATTTTACTTTACACAAACAGGTTAAGGTACTTCTCCTTAATTGCCTCTTCAGGTTCCCAAGTTGCTTCCTCAAACTTTTGGTTCCTCCACAACAGTTTAAAAAGGCAGGTTGTCTTGTTGCGTAGAACCTTATCACTTCGATCCAAATTTTTTACCGGCTGCTCCTCATAGGAGAGATCATCATCCAGATGTACCACCTCTGAGTTTAGTACATGTGAGGGGTCTGGTATGTATTTCCTCAGAAGTGATACATGAAACACATCATGAACTTGAGCCATATTTGGTGGAAGTGCCAGACGATAGGCCACAACTCCAATACGATCAAGGATCTCAAAGGGGACAATGTACCTTGGGATTAGCTTCCCTTTCTTCCAAAATCTCATGACTCTCTTCCATGGAGATATTTTAAGGAAGCCATTATCTCCAACGTCGAACTCCAAGTCCTTTCGACGATTGTCAGCATAGCTCTTTTTCCGACTTTGAGCAGCTTTGATGTGATTCTGGATGACTTGAACCTTCTTTGTCATCTCTTGAACAAGATCGGGACCAAGTAGCTTTTGTTCTCCAACATCATCCCAACAGGTTGGAGTTCTACATCGCTTTCCATAAAGAGCTTCATATGGAGCCATCTGAATACTCAAGTGGATGCTATTGTTGTATGAGAATTCAACCAATGGGAGATGCTGATCCCAACCACCTTTGAATTCAAGAGAGAAGGCTCTTAGCATATCTTCAAGCGTCTGAATAGTCCTTTAAGACTTGCCATCAGTTTGGGGGTGATAGGTCGTGCTAAAATTTAATTCATTACTCAAAGCATGTTGAAGGCTCATCCAAAATTTAGATATGAACCTTGGATCACGGTTAGAGACAATCGAGAGTGGAACACCATGCAGTCTCACCACTTCCTTCACATATATCCGTACAAGCTGTTCAAGTGAGAGGTCTTCTCGAATAGTGATAAAATGGGCAGTCTTGGTGAGTCGATCAACCACCACCCATATCGCATTATTTCTTCTTGATGTTTTCGGGAGACCCATGACAAAGTCCATAGTAACATTTTCCCATTTCCACATGGGTATAGGCAATGGTTTCATCATACCTTTGGACTTTTTCCGCTCCACTTTAACTTGCTGACATACCAAACACCTTGATATATATTCCTCAATCTCCTTCTTCATGTTATACCACCAAAAGTGTTCTCAGAGATCACGATAAATCTTGGTACTTCCAGGATTAATAGAGAATGTTGAGCTATGTGCATTATACAATAGCTCCTTCTTTATTCCGGGTGATTAAGTCACACAATGCTGCGTTCAAAACCGAATCACACCATCATCGTCGATATGGAACTCTTGTAGCTTCCCTTCCTTTATTGCATTCACCATCTTTTGTATCTCCACATCATCCCTTTGTGCTTCCTTAATATTCTACATGATGGATGGTTGCGTAATCATTTGGGCAAGGTAGGATGTATCCCCTGCACTAACTATTCCCAAATCCATCCTTTTCATATCCAAGAAGATAGGGTCTTTCTCAATCCTCTACATAGATAGAGTAGCAGGTTCTTTCCTGCATAGAGCATTAGTTACCTTGTTCGCCTTTCCAGGATGATAGTGAATAGCGCAATCGTAATCCTTGATTAGCTCTAACCATCTCCTTTGACGCATGTTGAGCTCCTTTTGTGTGAATATATACTTTAGGATCTTGTGGTCGGTGTATATGTCACACTTCTCGCCATAATGGTAGTGCCACCAGATTTTCAAGGCACAAATCACGCCTCCCAGCTCGAGATCATGCATCAGGTAGTTTTGCTCATGGATCTTCAACTGTCGTGAGGCGTAGGCTATCACATTATCATTTTACCTGAGTACACATCCCAAGCCTTTCTTTGAAGCATCACTGTATATCACAAAACCTTCTCCACTATTCGGTAGTGTGAGTACAGGTGCGGTGATCAGCCTTCTCTTTAGCTCCTTGAAGCTTCCCTCACATTATTCCGTCCATACATACTTTACCCCTTTCCTTGTTAACTTAGTTAGTGGGCTTGACAATCGTGAGAAGTTTCTCACAAAACGTCGATAGTACCCATCTAATCCAAGAAAACTATGTATTTCTGTGAAACTAGAGGGCCTGGGCTATTCCTCAATTGCCTTTGTCTTTAAAGGGTCCACAGAAATCCCCTCGCTTGTGATCACATGTCCCACGAAAGTGACTTGATTCATCCAAAAGTCACACTTGCTGAACATGGCATACAACTTCTCCTTTCTCAATGTCGGCAACACAAGTCTCAGATGTTATTCATGTTCCTCCTTACTCTTGGAGTAAATTAGAATATCATCAATAAACACTACCACAAATTTTTCGAGGTAATTTCTAAAGAATCTATTCATCAAATCCATGAAATTTGCAGGGGCATTAGTAAGTCCGAAGGGCATCACCAAAAACTCATCCTGCCCATACCTTGTACGGAAGGCAGTCTTCTGAATATCTTCCTTCTTCACCTTTACTTGATGATATCCAGAATAAAGATCCACCATTGAGATGTATTGAGCTCCTCTAAACTGATCGAACAAGTCATCAATCCTTGGGAGAGGATAATTTTTATTTATGTTGATCTTTTTGAGTTCCCGATAATCGATACACAGCCGCATGGTTCCATCCTTCTTCTTCAAAAAGAGCACTAGCGCACCCCAAGGTGATGCACTAGGGCGTATGAACCCTTTGTCCAGATTCTCTTGCAGCTGCTTCTTTAACTCCTCCAGTTCGATAGGAGCCATCCTATAGGGGCACTTCTAGATAGGAGTAGCTCCTGGTATGAGTTCAATTGAGAACTCTACGTCATGATCCGAGGGAATTCAGGTAACTCTTCGGGAAATACATCGCCGTATTCCCTTACGATGAGCATTTCCTCAAGGTTGGCACTTTCCTTCGAGTCAACCATTTGGGAGAGGTATGGTTCTTCATAGGGAATCATCACCCACACCATTGAAGCATTTTTCAAAGGATATTAATAATATTATTTTCATTTGTAGAGGAGCATGGGATGGTTCAGAATATGAAAATATATTTCCTTTTCCCGACATTTGATATGTTCCCTATATAGCGAGAGCCAATCCATTCCCATTATAGCATTGAATTCCGACAAGGGAAGTATTATGAGATTTGCTGGAATAATCTTCCCACATACGTCAATAGGATAAGAGTCAAGCACTTGGGTTGCAATGATTGCACCACTTGGTGTTTTTACAAATATATCTACTTCACGGTTTCGGGGCTTCGATTCTATAGTTCTAGCAATCTTGTAAGATATAAAGGAATGCATAGAACTAGAATAAAATAAGACTTTTTCCATTCTTGAGTGAATAGGAAGTGTACCTTGTATGACTTCATTATCATGTTCTACATCCGTAGTAGTGATGGAATAAGCCTTCCCTTGTTCCTTTGGATTTGGTGGTTGTTGGCGCTGATTGCCCTCGAGAGCTTGAGGTTTAGTGCACTGGTTTGAATAGTGCCCTAGCTCCCAACAGTTGTAGCATTGAACCACGTGTGGTTCTCTCCTTTCATCGGCTACATTATCCTTCCTTTTCATGTCTTTTCGACACTCATGAGCTTGGTGTCCTTCCTTCCCACACTTAAATCATTTCGCCATACATTTGAGGCAGTTCCCATGGTGCAACTTCCCACATTTTTGGCATGTGGGTCATTGTGTTTTCTTCCCATCTTTATCACTAGATCCACCAGCTTGAAACTCCATCTTTCTTTTCCTATCACCACAGCCATGGGACCATTCTCTAAACTCCATCTCCACTTTGAGAGCACACCGAACAACTTCTTCATAACTCCCAAAGTCTCGAATTGCAAGAGCCTTTCGAATATGTGGTTTTAATCCACTAAAGAATCTATCAATTTTGTTATCATTGTTGATAAAAAAACCCGAAGCATACCTTGCGAGCCTTGTGAAATTTGCTTCATAGGTTGTGACAAATTCTCCTTCTTTTTTCTTGAGCTCTATTAATTTTCTCTCCATCTTCGTGCGAAGAGTTCGTTGTAAGTACTTATTAAGAAATATTATCTTAAAGTCTTCCCACTCCATCTCTTCAATTTCATCCCTTGACTTGGAGTTCTTAATCAAATCCCACCATTGATCAGCTTCTCCATCTAGACGATAGACTTCTAGAGTCACCTTCTCCGTCTAGGAACAGTGAAGAATAGAAAAGATCTTCTCTGTGGGGTTGGCCCACTGTTCCCCAACTAGTGGATCGAAAGATCCACAAAACGTCGGTGGTCATTTCCGCATAAAACATTCGATAGCTAGTTTCTCCCTCTTTGGTGAAGGAGGAAGTTCCCCATTATTATGTTTATTATTCATAACCCGAGACAATTGGGTAAGCATCGCCATGATGTTTTGAACTCCATCTCCAAAATCATTGGGGATGTCATTCGGGCAATCGTTGCATTGGCCTTCGCAAGAGTTGTTGGCATGATTTCTCCAGGTTCCCACCATTTTATAAAATAGAAAAGTTTAGAACAAAACATAAGTAAAAAATTCATGAATAAATTATTCATTTAAAAAATTATACCAAAAACATAACATATGGGATCCCTAGGTAAATATCCTTGTGTGCATGTTTGTACTTAGTCTCATGCTAGAGGTTTTCATTAGGGTTCACTAATACTAATTTCCAAATTAACTAATCCTTTCCTATGATACCAACTATAGCGACCCGGACATTTCATACATTACTATTACATCATTTCAAATATAAACAACATAATAGTATTACACATGGAGGATCCAGAGGTTTAGTGTCTTGGGTAAACTAGATCAATACTTAACAAATACAACATCAAGCATAAACATTTATTTAATTTCTTATCCACTAGCTTCCCAGTGGAACTTGTCCTATCCTTAGTACATGTATCCACCAAAAAATATACATCAAAAGGGGTCAGCTAAAATCCCAGTAAGAGGATATATAAGAATAATACATCATGGGGTGAGCATAATCATAACATAGGAAAAATATCATGATCATGGGAGGAGCATAATTAAAAGACTTGAAATGTGGCAATGCATAAAAATGAAACATCATGTCTTAGTGGTTAACCACCACACATACTTGTGAACAAATATAGAATCATGTTCAAAAATAATTTCAAATTTACTCATGGGATTCATCACTTTACCCAATGCATTGGAGTTCTATATAATTCCGGGTGCACCCGTCACATTTAAACATTCATATTGCGCTATATAATTCCGGGCGCACCCGTCACATCATAACATTATCATTATCATGATTTCCAAATAGAAAACATATCAAACATGTACATAAATAACCCATGGAATGGAATGGGTTTCATCTCATAATAACACATTCATATGCTTTGGGTTCCCAAAAGAAAGAGAGAACAACATACTTGATATAAGAACCATCAACCTTGAATGAGAGGTAAAAGGTGAGATCTTGAAAGAAGAGTTCATGAGGAAAACATTTTGTTGGACATAAAAACCGGTGAAAAACATGTATATCCCAGAAAAGTAAAGGAAATGATGAACAAATGATCTTTGAGGAGTAACCATATCAAAAATGGATTGAAAGAGGGAGAACCCGAAGGAAGAAAATTGGGTTCGAGATTTCCCCTTACCTTGTACTCGAATGCATACTTCTCTTTAATGTCCTGTATAATGGAATTATATTCATTAATTATAAATTCCAGAACATTTTATACATTAATAGGGTTCATTATGGTTTCATTATTTAATATTATGTTCCATTGGATGACTTATAGAGTTTAAAAACTGTGTTCGGGGATGTTCCTTTGTATGGTTTTCTTGAGCAGTCCACTTGTATTCTTAAATTGATGTTTGGGTCGATCATGGGTAAACATACAGAACAGATATTACATGTAATTAATTATATTAAAGAAGCTTGAATGATTTTATAATTAGTTATATTAGATCCATGGGGACGAATCATTAGATAAGAATTAAATGAAGATTATTTGGGTTAATTTGTGCGGTTTTTGGATCACAACGAACTCGTGTTAACATTTAACTTAGTAATATAGACATAGGTTATTTCCATAATATAAAATAGAACATAATACATATAAAATATTCTGGTTCAACCATAAAAATGGTTTCATGACCATATTTGAAGGTAGAAATGGAAAAAGAGAGCATGTCATTTTTGAAGGTGATAAATTGTCACCACATGAACAAAGTTCTCTTTAATAAAATAAAAGGATGGTGGAAATGGTGTGGGTGATATAATATAACATTAGAATCATAATATTAAATTATATATATAATACTGGATTTATATAACAATTTGGACAAATATAGGTAGGGAGAGATCAAGTAAGGAACTTGAACTTGAAAGGAAATTAAAGGAGAAGAGAGAGAGAAATTACCTTTAGAATCCTTCTCTTGAGATCCTCTTTAAGAAAGCTAGGTTTGGTATTTGGATGAGCCCAGCAGCTTTTGGAAGTGGGGGATGAGCTAGGGAAGGTGTTTTGGGCAGATTTTAGTGAATGCATGGAGCTTGAGAGGTGTGAGGGAAATAGGGAGTGAAGAGTGGCTTTTATAGTGGAGGGGAGAGGGGTTTCCTTAATATAAAATTGATTAGTTTATTAATTTCACCAAAGAAAAGGAATAGTGAGTATTGGATGACCAATAATAGTAATTTTAAAATGTAATCCCGAACTAATTGGGCTTACATAAGCAGAACATCTTCGATGACTCAATTAATACATTATTTAACTTTTATTGTGAATTATCGGATTCCACTATTCATCAAAAATTCAAGTATCTCAGAAGAATCCCGAAAATTTACCCCAACCATTTTTCGACGTGTATAATCAAAAAATGAAGTCCATTTTTCAAAAATAATTATGTAAATATTATTAATTTAATATTTAAATAAAATCATAATTTACTTTAAAAAACAGTTTTTAAGATTAAAACTGATTTTATAGTTCTTTCAAAAATTACGTAGGGTCTTATAAAATTATCTAAATTCTATTAGAAATTGATTAAATACTTTATGAATACATTAAAAGGGAATAAATATTCTTTTAAATTAATTAATTAATTATAATTAATTATTTATGACTTATAATATACCAAAAGCATTTACTAAGGTCAAATTATCACTTTCTATGATGTCTAAATTTTATTTTATTATTCATAGGTAATGTTACTCTTATTTACTATTCATAAGGGTCATATTACTATTCATAAGGATAGGTTACTATTCATAAGGGTAGGTTACTATTCACCAATTTTTTTGTTTCAATAGACACCAAAAACTATCTTGAGCACAACCGTGTATGCCATATTTTTAAAATTTCAAACATAGGGGTGACAAAATTATGCTTAAAGGTCACTTATCACTTAGTAGTTCATTATTTTGTGTTTTTATGACATATATATAAGAATGGAATTTTCTATTGAAATACTTTGGGTCATTACATAATTGGAGAAGTGACAAGTCACTCAATGATAAACCAAGGATGAGTGGTTACATTGCACATTCCAATGCATTGGGTATGGAAGTCAGACGTATGAATATTCCATTTGTAAGAATTATTTTTGGATGTCAACCGTATGGTTATTCCATTTATGTATTATTATTTTCAACATTTACCTTTTATATGTTATGTGTGATTTTTATGGATTTTATGGAAATCATTTGGTTACAAAAGGGTACGAAATGTGGTTTTATTTATGTAAGAGTATGTACTACTTTATAATGGTGTGAAGTATAGCTTATGATTAAGTATTCATGGTTTACATGTTGTTTTGAAAAACTAATAGCTTTCCTTCTTTATTTATCCATTACTATGATTTCTATACTAATCCCATGTTTTGAAATTTTTTTAATAGGACATAATGATGAATAATTTCAAACATGGGATCATGGAAATGTCATTCTTCTAAAATCATGAAACTAAACAAGTCCTTTTTTAAAGAGTTACTATTTTAGGAAAAAATGGATAGTGAGTAGAGGATTCTACTCATACTATTCCTTTTGTTATGTATATGTAATGACCTAATTATCTAAAGATATTAATATAAAAATATCCTTAATGTGAATTATTAACTTTCTTCCTGACTATGTAATGTTTATGGCCAAAGCCTTAATGTTGGCATTAGTGGTTGGTTTAGATAATATTATTGGTTAGGGTGTTATTTAATCATACGTGACATTAACATAATGGTTATCATATTAGAATGAGTCATAATTATTTTAGATAAATTAAATGAGTTTAAGATAACATGAATAATTATATCTTATTGTTTACCCTCCATATAAGATATTATATAATGATTATACTGATATAATCACACTGACTATTTTTTGTTTTATTAAATGGGAGGATCTAGAAGGCATAAAATAAAAAATGGATGTGAAGGAAACTATAATGGTTTTCAAAATGAGAAACTGAATGCAATTGGAGTTGTAATGAGATCTCTTTTGGTTATTCATAACCTACTATTTGGAGTCATGATTGACCACATGAACCTAGATGATATTTCTATTCCATCATATATGTGATAAACAAGCATCAATGGATGTTTAGGTAATAATAATAAATTTTGGTATATTGAAAAACCTATGTGTTAAGGATCTAAAAAGAAACACCTAGGAAAATGCTTCAATGTGATGGGAAGATGTTTCAGATGTGGTAATGAAGGTCATATAGAAATAACATTCCATGGAAAAAGGAAGTGTCATGTTTACTAAAGGAAATGGAAATAAGTTATTTTCTAATAATCAATTGAATGTTTTTAATATTGTGTGAATTGTCATCAAAAGAATTGATGTCTTTCGAAGAATGTTTGATAAGGTGATCAGCAAGATCGTACAAATATTTGTTTACCAATTTCTAATGCAATTATAGTTGATGAAGGGGTAACATAAAATGAACTATGAATGGTATGGATTATTTGTTAGTTCATGTTTTTACATTACATAAATCTTTATAAATTATTCATTATTTTGTTTTTTGGAAATAATTATAAAATAATAAGATAAAAAAACATGGATAAAGGATCGTGAATACTCTTCGATGATTAAGAAGACAAGAATATTAAGAGTTATGTTGGATCTATGGATGATGATTTGTTTAAATGTATTAATGATAGGATAAATTTAGAAGAAATTTTCTTATATGTGAAACCATGAATTTTGATATGTGAAAGTTATATTCAAGGAAGAATTTTGATATCTTGTGTGGATATAATGGATAATATTAGGGGATTATGTGATGTTTTATTTTTGAGAAAATTATGGGTTACTAGTTTTTGGGATTCACATTTTGAGGTCTAAAATAAGATTTGAGATTAATAAAATGTTATGGATATTTTTAGGGATTTTACATCATTTGTTTAATGTTATTATAATTATACAGTTTTCAAAAAATGGAATCACACATACCATGGGACAAACAGTCATGTTGGAAAATGTTACGAGAATCAAATCAACAACCAATGTGCGGCTATGATTTATCACCTACAACGGGATGACACAATGTATATGGTTATATTGACTAATTCTTTTTAGTTAAATGATTTTATGGATAGAAATAAGTTTATTTTTGGAACTTATGTTTTATCAAATGGATATAATTAGTAATGTAATATGATATGTTGATTAAGTAATAATAGTTATTTTTTAATAATTTCTCTCTTTTGGGAACACTATATGGCTAAGAAAAATATAATGCTATGGTATTTCATTTATGGAGTAATGGTTGAAATTTTATTTGGGAATAATATAGGTTTATTTTGTGAACATATAAAGATTTGGGTTATTTATCGAAATGATTAACATATCCTAGAGAATATGTGATTATGTAAATTACACTTCAGTATGAGACTTTAATAGAAGATGGTGTTATTTAGAGATAAATGTTATGACATTTTATTTAAGACTATTTGATAAAGTTCATATGTTTTTTGGGTTCAATATTATTTTTTATTATATAGAATAATTTTAAGGAAAATTGTGTATCGAATGGTCTTTGTTGAACATTGGGTACTAATTGTTTAAATTTGTAAATTAAGATTAGTATTTCATTTTATATAGGATTTTATTTTTCGGGATTATCTGATCTCGTACAAACCATTTCATCTTTGGTTAATGTATAAAGACAAGGGAAATATATAGATCATCTTTTGTGGATTATTTGATTCTATAAAAGTTTATTCTAGCACATTTTATGTGACCAAGTAATCTTAAATACTCATCATTTGGAGAAAAGATGAGTTTGTGGTAGAAATTTATTAAAGGATTAAAGTCTACATAAATAATAATTATGTTTCCTTATGTTATTATTTATTATAGTAAATAAATTCCTTATCATTATGAAAATGATATTAGAACAAAACATTGTACATTTTCATTTCCTACTTGAAATCATAGACCGTTTAAATAATCACATGGTTATGGTTTTCTGGTAGTTAACATTCTCCTAATCATTTTTTCTATCACTCTCCGTCCAATCATTATCATCTATTTTCTCATCCCTATCTATGTTTTCCTATATGTAACCCTAGTATGGGTTAGCTCAGGTGAAATATATACTTATGTTTATTTCATTTTAAGTGATATTTTTTAACTCATTTTTTGATGTGGGACTTTAAATGAAGTTTCTAATCCCAATTTAAAAATTTAGAGGATGCAATTTCCAAAAGGGGTATGGGCGTAATGAACCAGGTATTTATAGATTAATATTTTGATCATTTAGATTAATATTTATGAATAAGATATTAATTTTATGTCAAATATTACACTTTTTCCAATTGCATACTCAACATGAAACCACAGATTTCCTTGAAATATTATGTTCCGCACAACTTTCAGTTATATAGAAAAATAAAATAATTTTATTATTATTTTAAATGGTAGTTAATGCATAGATATTGTATTTCCACGAATGAAAATAACCATCTATATTATTTTTACACAATTTTGTAATATGTTTTTACATTTATCTAATAAAATTTATTGTCTTAAAATAAGAATGAATTCATTTTCAATAATGAAATTATTTAATATTCTTTAATAGGTTGATTTTCCACCTTTTGATTGAAAACTCTTTTTATATCTTGTTTTTTAACAATTATATGTTATATTTGACAAAATATTATTCTTATTTACATGAGGAACATAAAATTGTACATTGAATTAAACTTTTGTATTTGTCTGATAATGTTCATTTTTTTTAATGAATACTGAAAAATACTGCATTTTAATTCAAAACTACCTTTTAATTAAATTTATTTATATAGTTTGATTGTAATTATAATTTATTTTAATGTGTAATTGGATTATATTTATTTAACATTCAATCCAATGTTTTTCATTAAAAGTAATTTCACTATTAAATAGGACATAAACACATGTCAATATACTGTGGTTTTTACTTCAAAAAATCTATCATTTCGGTTTTGGCAACAAAAAATAATTTTTAATTAATTTCTGAAATTTTTGTGTTCGGAATTTGGAAATTTTGATTTTATATTTGGAATTTGGAGGTTGAAATTTTGTAAATAGTTACCTTTTATTTTTAGACATTTAGAATAGTAACTTCCGTAAATATTTTATTTACCACAGATAATTGGAAAACCTGGTAAATGAGGGTAAAAATAATATTATAATAATATTAAATTACACAAACTCATGTATTATTCCAATTGTATGAGATATTTTCAACCATGGGAATCTTTGAGTTGATTTTGGGACCCCATGGGGCCACATGGTTGTGAAAATGAAATTTAATAAAAATTAAGTTAATGTAAAGAGTAATGTAACATAAACATGTATCTTTTATAAAAAAGTTTTTATATTGAATTATTTATGTTATATATAAGACTATAAATAGTCATTGGAAATAAAAAAAGATTTTTTATTTGATGGTATTTTATTTATTATTTTTAGACATCGAATAAATAAATTTATTTATGACACAATGATGATGTAGTGATTACAATATTAATGATTGATTTAAATAAATGAGATTATAAATAATTAATTATTCTTTTGAAACATATTATTCCATACATGAATTTTGGGGTTTATTGTGACTTTTTATGTTTTAATTAAAAATGTTTTTTCTAATGAATCAATTTTTAATGGATTTGTTAAAAGTCATGATATGAATAGTATTAAAATTGACATTTATCTGTTTCTAAAGAAACTATTATTTTATTAAATGATATATTAGACCTAAAATCTAATATTCATCAAAATGACTTCTATAACGACTAACATGTCATTAAATAACCACTTTATGTTATATAGTTAGTTTATGGTAACAATATTAACTATATATTATGAATATACAAGAAGACATGGTACGAGTCAAATGAGTTATCTAAGTGTTGAAGCAAAAAGATAAAGTAAATTTTGAAACCCAAACATGTATAAATACTATTATTATAGAGTATTTCATAAAATAATCATATCATCTTTTAATTTAATGAGTTTTAATTCTTTATAAAATCGAAATTCAGTTTATAATAAAATAATCATTCAAACTATACTATAGTAACCACCTCCCTCATATAAAAGGCCACTACATATTAACCTTACTCACACCTCTCAAGACCCCTTGAATCATACAACCTCTGCCAATATACTACCACAACATCCCTCTATTCCATATATAATACATTCCTTTGGAAGAAGGAAATTAAATAAGGACACTTAACTTAAATAAAAAGGAGTTACCTAATTTTCGGCAACGTCTTCTCTCAAGTTCCATTCAATTATTTTTCTTCTCAACTCCGTATGCTCTTTTTATTAAATGTTTACTTAATAACAACATTATCATCAATTAAAAGGATTTTCTTATGAGAAATATTCAAACTACACTTTCACAAACCACCGTCTACTGGGAATAGAACATAATGTATCTCGAGACGACGAACTACTACTTCATGAAACGATGATTGTTCAATATTTTCGAAACACCAATTATGGTGGAAATTAGGATAGAAATATAATTATATAAGAAATATATTATAGTTTTTTTATCTATATTATTCTGTAATAATCATTTCGAATATACATTTACGTATTTTCAAGTTGTATAAATATGATAACTTAATTTGAGGAAGAGCTGACTACCTCCCCCTCAAAGTGATATGACTCATTCATGCTATACATGGAACATATAAAAGATTGAATTAATTAAATAATGTTACATATATAAAAAATGATATTATACTGTAATTATAATATACCTATGTATCATTATATTTTCATTCCATTAAAAATGAAATTGAAATGAATGTAGCTTTCATGCTAACGTACAATTTACCATCTCTATGAATAGTGCATTACATTTCTTATCTCCAAATCTTATGGGCTATTATAAATAAATATATAGTGGATATATACGATTTATATTATATCTATATCATGAATATAATTCTGTATATAAGGTAATTTTGACCACATGGTCAATTTGTATGATTAACAATTCCATTTTTGACTCATGTACTGAACATCGAAAAAAACCGATATGAACATGAAAAATTATATGATTGTTATAGAAATTTAATAAGTGATATTAAATGAATATTAATTTTGAAAAAGGATTTGGAGGAAGTATAAATTAACTTATGTTTATTATTAACAGAGATAATGAACTAAAAAGATAAGTCAGACCTAAGGTAAGGGACTTCGTCTCAATCTCTTTTCTTTGATAAATTTTTTGATAATATACACCTACTTCTTTTACAAGGTGCATACTAAACCAATTTTACTTTTTCATTTATTAAAAGGGAAGATTTTTTCTAAGAAGAATTTTACTAAGCTATAAAAATATTGTTTTTAACATATGTGGCGACATTGACCTCTCTGTCGTCATAATCGTTATTTGGATATCTCTATTAGCCAAAATGTTCTTAAAAAGAAAATAATTACCTTATTTTATTTTCAGGTGTTTTCAAATTGAAAATGATTATTGAATTTCATTTTTTATTTAGATATCATGAAATTAGTTCTTCTGACTAGGAATAAAATTTTATTACTATAACATATATATATTTTTTATTTTATGTGTTATGATTATATAATATTACGTGGACGTTTGACGGGTTGTTATGCGAAGTGCCAATGAAGGGTGGTTATGTGATAAACCAAATTTTAGGTGCGTCTATGATAACCAAAGGGTGGAGGTTATGTTATAACCCCCAATGAATTGGGTATGGAATTTGTTCATATGGATAATCTATTTGTAAGAAGGATTTGTGGAAGTGGACTTTATGGTTTTTCCATTTTAGTATTTTTATGTCCCATGTTTACCTTTTATATGTTATTTATGCTTTCTATTGGTTTTATGATATTATTTTGGTTACAATATTATAACTAATGACCTTTTATTCATTGAAGAGTATTTAATTCTTCATAAATGTGTGATGTATTACTTATGATAAAGTATTCACGGTTTACTTGTTTTTCTAAAAAACTAATAGTTTTCCTTTGTTATGTATCCCTTACTGATATTTTTCTGCACAACCCATGTTTTGAAATGTTTTTTACATGACATAAAGATGAATGAGGTCAAAGATGAGATCATGGAAAATTAAAGCTGTTTAACTCATGGAACTAAACATGTCTCTTTTTAAATAGTTTATTTATTAAAAAATGGATAGTGACTATAACTGTCTACATGTAATATTCTAGTTGTTATGTCTAAATTAAGAGAAAATTCTCTAAATCTGTAAACCCAAAAATATCCTAAATGTTAATTATTAACTTAATTCAATATTATGTAATGTTTTTGGCTAGGGCCTTACACATGTCATCTAGAAATATCTTGTTATAAAAATTATAGTTAAAAATAATATTTTTATGTTTTTACTTTGTATTAAATAAAAAATTTTAAAGGTCATAGTCTCATAAAAATGGAAAAAAATAATATAATTAATATGGAGGTAATATAATCATACAAAAAATTTATAGAATATTTTTCTCATTTTATATTCATTATCATTTTACTATTGACATTAATGTTTTGATTTTCTATTTTCATGGTAACAAAAATTAAAGTAGGGCTTCTATTTATTTTGAAAAATAAAAGGAATATGTTAAGAAAAACATGGATCCTCTAATCCATAATATGTAATATATTTATCAAAATTCTATACATATAAGATTATAAATTTCATTTGAAATCAAATTCTCAAAACATTGTGAAAAGTGTTTTTATTTTAATAGACATTCTAAAATATAAAATGTATTTATATTAAATTAACATTTAAAATAAATTTTAAAAATAATAATTGCATTATTTTAAATAAAAATTAAGTAATTAATTTATAAATATAACCTATAATATAATTTTACATTTTAAATACTTAAAAATAAAATATTGTTATTAAATAATAACATTTTTCACAATTTATTGATAAATATAACATTTTGAAAAAATCTTAAGCTATTTATCTAATGATATTTTTGACACGATGAATTAAAAAATGAAATTAATTTTTCCAAATAGTGTTTTTAATATCTACAAAAATTATAATAATATTCACTAATAAAATTCAACAAAAACCAAATTATTAAGAAAACTTATATAAAATATCTCTACTAAAATTCTGGTGCATATTTAAAATGTATTAATTAATAATTTTGAAGTGAGTATAAAAATTATATATTTTGTAAATGTTCTAGTATTATTAACTCATTCGAATTTAATATCTACTTTATAATGGCCACAACTAATTAATAATAATATATTATTCATTTGCGATTAGTGTGGCACATATTGTATGTTATCGAATACGCTATTTTTTTTTTAATTTCAGGATATTAGATTTATTGATGGATGATAATATTTTATGTTAAACCTATGATATGATATATAAGAGTTGTATAGTCCTAAGGATTTAATTCAACCTATCAGGGCGTATTCCCTTGATAATTTCTAGGGAAAGGGATTATAAAAAGCGACCCTTTAATTGGAATTCCACTTTTACATTTTTCATTTCTTTTTCTTATCTATGAAAAATTGTTTGAATCCCTGGACTTTATAATTATCATTAATGGAAATAATGATTCATGTATTATTATGTATTGATTATAACAATGATGAAATATGCTCACAGTGAGGTAGGATATGTTTGGTGTGTCATGAGTTATATTTTACTAATGGATAATGTGATAAAAGATTTATCTCATAGGCTATTTTACATAAATTGATGTCCCAGGCCCATTGATGAGAATGAAAATTCCTTTATAAATCCATTGTTGTTATGTTTTGGGGGAATGATAAATTTTATAAATTCAATGAAATAGGAATAGATGACATAGGTTGATGCAACCATTATTCATCCTTTGTGATTCGAGTTATCATAATAATGGGATTATATTACTTGGTAGGTTTTTTATATGGTGATATGTCATTATGACATTAAAATAATACTTTATGGATTCTATGGGTTGTTTCTAGATTATGACCTTGGAATTTTAGTTTTTCTATATAATATAACAGGTAAAAAGGCCAAGTGGTTTACATATTTATTATATTTATTGTCTCAATTAAATTAATTATACAATTTTATATGTTTTAATAAATAAAATTACTTTTCTTTTTGGATGACTATAAATATTAAATCAAAAAATATTTGAATGTATATGTTACTTAAATTGGAGTTAATTTTAATTTTAAAGTATTTGAAAATATATTATTTAATATATCAAAAAATAATGCACTGATATTTATTTTTCAAATAAATATTCATTATTAATTAATTTCTAAATGTTGAGGATGATAAGAATAGATAGTATAATTAACTAATTAGAAATGAAAAAAATAATAATTGTTTATTCCAATGGGATGGACACTTTAAGGAAATAATAATTTTGTTATAATTAACACATGATGATCACTATGAATTAAGTAATTGGATGGTAATTTTTTCATATTTCAAACCATAATCCTCCCAAAATAAATATTTAATGATATAACCTTCCAAATCACTCTTTTCATGCATAAATAATAGATTAAACATCTATAAACCCCTCAATGGAGTTATAATGATCCAAAAATTTTATCTATCATCCTATAGTTTCATGAATTCATTAGATCATTAGGAGTTAATCATCATAGTTTATGAATTCTTCTATGACCAACTATTTACAATTCAGGTGATATGGATCTATTGTACCGGAACCTAATAGTTATACTATTATGTTTATTGATTTTAGAGCTCATTTGGACCCCCCTAGAGTTATTCTATACTTCGATGTTGTAGTGAACTAATGGTATGGTGAAAAAAGTTCAACTAAATCACCAATGAAGAGATAATTACATATTTATATAATTCTATATATTCTAATCACTTAATTATTAATTATATGTTAAAATCCATCAATTATTGTTTCAGAATTCATTGTATTCTTATAATCTATGAATTACTTTAGTGATGTACCAAAACATTTTGTAAAACAATAATTGATCATAATGTAAGTAAACAATGTTGAGTTTTTCATGCCATAAGTTCCCATCCGCTTTTCATAGAATCTACAATCCATGTTACATTTTTTTAACTCTATGATTCCTCTGTTTCATTAGGATTATGTTGAATGAAAGTTAATAGGAATCTCCAAAGATAAAAATCCATAAATGGTTTAAATTTAATCCTCATATGTTTCACAAGAAAACTATGTCTACCTAGAAAGAAAATATTTGAGGGTATTGTGACATATCTATTGAATAATATATTAAGAGTGAAAAATTCACATAAATAACTAATTTAGATATAATTCCTATTTGATGATTCACATCGTTAAATGTTATAAGTGTGATAATCGTGGATATTCCAAAGCATACCTAGATTATTTAATAACATAAGGAAGAGACATCTTCTCAGAATGTGTTCTATAATAAGGTCCATAATGAATGTCTGTTTACCTAGAATCCAAGGCAATATCAATATTTTGGAGTTGTTTATGTTACTCTATTACATCATATAGAACCGGCATCAAACAATGAAAAACATATGGACATGGATATATATAGCACATAATTCACCTAATGAAACTGAATTTATTTATACTAAGATGAATCTAGATCAATGTTAATATGAGATAAATAGATTGAGATGACTGAATAATGATTTAATAAAATAATATATTCATTTTTAGTAAATAATTTCAGATATATTTCATTGTTTATCCATTAATATAAAAAATAAAGAATATTATTCTCAACCAATATGATAATATTCAAGACTTTTAACTAGATATTGATCAAGATAACTAATTTATCTAAAATCAATGGATAAAAAGTATCTAAACCTTTTTCCTATATAGAATTAATTACCACCATGTCGAGAGAGATACACTCGGCTAGCTCAGACTATATTTTAACAAAAATGCAGTTCATCTAACCATATGATGCCCATCCCACTCACTCTACCTTAGAAGTTGCCTAGATAAAAGTATCTTTATATCACATTAATATTTTGAGCCCCATAACACTCATATAAAACCAATTGAGTAGTTAAGGAGACTATTTTAGCTATAGAGCTATCATTATCGTGATGGAATGGATTTTCCCCTACCCAATTTTATGAATCCCATAAATAAATTTTTCAATGGAATGGATGACCATGAGTAACATTTATTTAAATATGTGCCTTATTGTTGATCAATTATGGGAAAATTTGAGTAACATTAAGCTAAAAAGGTCATATGTATCATTGGATCCCTTTAGACACTAACATTCATCTTGTCTTGTAATCTATCAGTTGGAACAATCTCCAATTGGGATAATCTGTTTTGAAAATTCCTCTAGAAATTTATTTAAGTACTAAAAAGATAATATTTCTTGACCACTCAATATATAAACACAATAAAAATTATAGGGTATTAAATATCATCACTAGGTTGAGGAGACTGACATACCACAAAATATAAAATTTACTCAAGAGAATATGTTGGACAATTACATAGAGAATAAATGTGTGGATTTTAAAACTCTTCTAATCCATTTAAAAAAACATGTGGGTTTAATGAATTTGTTTAAATTTATATGTATCTATATGTTGTAATTTAATTCTTCAAGACCAAATCTTAGTCACAATGGTATCTCATTCGAAGAATCTATATAAATTATACTCTACAACTGACATAATTAAGCCACAACACTCCCTCCATCTCACATTCTCTAAAAATTAACATCTTTTATCACTATAAGTAAAAGGAACAATAAAACAACCTTATTTGGTGGTATTAGAAAATAATAAACATTAAATGTTTATATTTCTAAATAATAATTCATATTTTCTCTAAGTATGGTATATTTTTGGATTTATCTTGATTATGGGGAATTACATAATCAAAATTAAAAAAATCCAAAAACCAAATAAACATAGCCTAAATGACTTCCCATCTCACTTATCCTTAAATAAATGTTTGTTTACAATAACCAATACTACTTCATCATTAATTATGTAATTTAGATGATGGATGACTCTAGAAAACTCAATTTGGAAAACCCCCAACATAGGATGCATGAGTTTATCATCTTCTTATAGATGATTTTTTCAGAGAATGGAATGAAATTTGTCATATTTGCTAATAGAAATCCATTGATTAGAGGACCAAAAACTCATTCTATTAGGCATGTTACATACTCATGGATAAAATTAATCAATATCTTCTGGCTCCAAATTCCTCTATGAAAATATAGGTAGTAAAATCATCTTCACATTCCCCCAAAATTCCATGAAACAGATAATATAATGAAATAATTTAAGATCTATTACTAGTATGAATTTTATCAAATTATCTATCTCAGTTATTTTCCCCATTAATAAAATGATATGAACTAGCCCACCAAATACTATTATCATCAGATGAGGTATTAAAATATGGATCAATAAATGTAATTTATTTAAATGAAACACTTCATATATGTTAATGAAACTTATTAACCTGAGTTCCCCACATATAATTGGGTAGTAGGTTTCATTGTTAAGAGTTTCATGGGAAGCAATGGTTAAAATAGGAACCAATACTTAGGAAATATGTCTATTTAGTATTTAGATACTAAAACCCCCCTTTTAAAATTACAAAAATGTGGTCAATGAGAGTATCTATATCAACTTGAACACTTTATGTATCATTAACACATGGTTATACTAGATTATTCACTAGTATAAATATTTCTTTCTAGTTTAATTTTGGTAATAGATAATCATATCCATCCCTACCCACATCCGGAAATAATTTCACCTAATTTCATCTCAGTGAAAGAAAATATCCTTCCAAGATTCATCGATCCCCAATCCACCATCTTGAGAAAAACCTCAGAATGGGAATCATTGACCATTGGTCATGAAATATTATATCATTTTTTATCTATTTATCATTTTGGATATGATTTAAAAAATATATTTCCATCACAAAAAATGTAATATTATAAAGGATCTTATTAAGTCTCTTTTAAGGCCTAAGTAGTTTGAATTAGATGTCATTTTATTGACAGTTTTATCATGTAGATATCACATTATTTGAATTCTATCTATTAATTTTCTTCATAGATTTGGATTGTGAACCCTCTATATAGAAGAATTTTAGACACATTTACATATCTAAAAATCTAAATGATGTTATAATCCATTGATATTTAATTAGAAATGATTCTATGGTCAATCACATGAAATTAAAATCCTTATTTACCTTAGGATACAATGAATATGAATTCTCCCCTTCCCTCCTCATTTACCAAGATTATTATATGTGTTAAAATAATTCTCTTGATATGATAATGTTCAGATCCACATTAATAGATATCATTTATATCATTTAATTCATGTTGGTTCTACATTATATATTCTTCCACACTCTAGTAATGAAATCATTTATATGTTATCATACAATGGTACATTTATTTTTGAATCAAGTCCTCATATACTATATCAATAGACATGTCAGTGTATTTCATGCATAAAATATCCATTTTGAGTTTTATAAATAGTTATATATATTTATTGTTATATTAATCACTTGGAAGAATTTCATAGTAGATACCACAATCTAGATAAAGTCACTTAGTGGGGAAAATTTTGAAACTACTAATCCAACGAGTGAATTCATTGAAGAATATGTGTTTCTAATCAATAAAATTAAGAAACTACATCTCATATTAGTATTCATCATCTCATGGATCCCACTCTATAGTAAAATAATTTATACAGTCACTTTCCTATAAAATATTATTCTATAAAACATCACCATAGAATAATACCCACCATAGAATGAAAATATTATTACACAGTTCTTGATAATCTACATTCCTTCTCAGTGTATTTTGATGGAGATGATTTCCCAGAACCAACATCGGCGTACTTTTTTATTAAATTTATTAAATGTTTTCAATATTAATAAAATAATAATCACGTCATTATTTTTCTTCTTCATGAGATAATGTGTGAGAATTTTCTAAGAGTAATAATCCACTAAATGGTTGTTTGACATCCCCACTATGACGAGAACCCATAACTCCATGATAGTATTCTAAAATATATTTTATAAAGATAGTCAAAATCATTATAAAGACATAAATAATAATAGGATATCTGGGGTGGAAACACAAAGTCATTTTAAGAATCATCTCATGGTGTACATCATTTGTAATTTGCATTGATTGAGAATTTGAGAACATGAAATTCCAATATGGAATACACAATGATATGTGTAATTTTATATTCATATTATATAACATGTATAATTATTTTAAATCTTTAAGATTATTATTAAGGGATATTATGATTCATTATTATGATGTGTTGAAAATAAAACATTTACAGATTCGTTTTGTGGAAAATATTGATATGTTAGTTATGTCACAAGTAAAAATTTCATTAATCAGTAATGAAAGAATAAATTTATCTTATTTTATGTTAAAATATGTTAATATCCCATGTAATTTTACAGAAACTATATATCATAAATAAATCAACTTCTATTTAGATCTATAAAAATCCTCAATTTTATAATTTCATAGAATGATACATCAATCACATAGAATAATGGAACCATCATGCTACCTCCATGATTATAGGGTTCATGAAATATGGATATTATTACACAATATGATTTTATTTGTGGTTTTATATCAATATAACATTAACATTATTTTTCATTGGTACCTCCAAATGTGTCGATATATTATCCCTTTAACTTTGGGATACTTCACATAATTACATTGAAAGGGGGTCCTAAAGGGTAATAGACTAAGTGTATCAAGAAAATAAGCAAATTATAATTACTATTTATTATTTTATCTTATCAAAAATAAGATTTACTCTTATGGATTAATAATTATAAATTTTTGTCACCAATATTTCAATATTAGTTATACGAGAGAATACATTGTGAGATGACTATTTAATATATATTTATTTTGGATTAGTGAAAATAATATATATTTATTTATTGATGGATATAGTATTTTTATTTAATTATTAAATAAATAGTAATTATTCAAGGGATAATAAATATTTTTGAGGAATTTCATAATAATTGTAATAGTAAGGTGATAAAAAAATATTTAACACTATACAAATAAAAAATATTTAATTAATGGGTGATTGCTTTTTCATGTTAAGAAATTATAATATTATTTTTACTTTTATAAACATGGGGTTTCCCTAAATAAAGGAAATAATAAATACGTATAAGAAATTAATATTCTCTAACCATAATACTATTTTACGCCAATTGTATTATTTCAAATGTTCTGATTGAAATTTTGTTTTGATTTTTCACAACAACATTCATAAAATTCTATCAATTCCTAAGATACGTACCTACAGAGAACACTCTCATGAATGGAAGGGGATCCTCCCCCTCTATCACTCTTTAATTAATAGAGATCCAAGGGAATAATTCTTCATAGAATTCTCAGGGTTGTAAAACATACACACTAAAAGCATTAAAATCTAATTATTTAATACTATATGATTTCTATAGCAAGGTTCAAAGGTTTATTGAGACATTGCGTATCACTGTTCAAGAGAATTTATAATTTATTCCTACAATGAAATGACGATATGATGTAGATATAATTTCATATCCATAAAAAATAAAATAATTCATCAAAATGTAATTTATTAATTTTTTAAAAACAATTATAAATCATTTTTTGATGATAATATATTTTTTGGATTTGGTAATCTCTCGTCAATTAATATTCTATTCAATTTAATTATTCGTGGAATTTATCATTGATGTATATCATGAATTAATTTTCAATAATGGAAAAATCATGTTGGGAATACCCTATATGGTGCATCTACTATGACTTGAACATTTATGTGGTGTCAGAGTAATCCCATTAAAATTTATAATAATTAAAAGTCATTTGATCAATTTATGAATATATCATTATTTTTCAATTCAAATTTAATCGTTCTTTAATCCGAATCATGATATCGACTCTTATTACTCTTCATTCTAACAAATATAATCATTATATATGAATGTTATTAACATATAACATTCAAATAACTCATCCACGGGTAGAAATGATTCTATCAGGTTAGTACAAGAGTACACACATCGTATCTCATTGGTACATATCATGTACCCATGTATAATGCACCAATATTATTTCTAAAATAATTCATATTTAATTACACCTATTTGAATTTATTAAAGTTAGTCTATATTTAAATACATCATGTGTTTTCTAGGCTATCATGGAACATGGATAGCCATTACTATATGAAATGTAACATTTATACATGATGTGTAGTCCATTGGAAAAAGGCCGCCATTTTATTTTCTTACATAACCTACATGGATAAAGAATATGTATCTCAGATACCACATGATGTGTATCAGGTGTAATCATTGTATGCCCCATTAATTTCAATAGAAAATTTACTTGCGAATCCCCAAGGCATGTTTCATAGGAATACAATATGACCTATACACATTGTGATTCATGATTATAAACAACTTATATATTACCCATTTACACAAAATATAAGATTAATTTATGATACGTCTTAAACATTATCTACTTGTACTATGTGTTTTATTAATTTGATTATGTGCCTTCTATGTGATAGGTATTATATATATTAAATTTCAAATTAACTTCTATGTAATTTTCATAATGGAATTCTTGTAAAGGTCATAATATAGTAATTACACTACATGAGTTGAAACAAAACACCCATTAAAAAAATGAGTCTTCAATGTGTCAGTAATTTGAATACCGGAATGCCATGAATTTAAATGATAAATCATGTTTCTGAAATGCCACCTAAAAAATTTTCAAATGGAAACAATACATACTATGATTTTTGGATGAGTACTCACCATATTTCCTCAAAGGTATATGTTTCTTACATTGTAATTTTTAGGTAAATTTATATCATGTATTAAAAATTATAATTATAAGAATATCAAGAATGTATGAAAAAATAATTATGTTATAAAAATCAATTGCAAAAGACGATTAATTGATTTAATCACATTTTATCTTTAATAATAATTGTTATTATTGAATGTTATATTTATTAATTATGTAATTTTTTAAATGTATTTCTATGATAATAAGTAAATTCATAAAAATTTTAGGTTATTTTTTCTAGTAATTTATTATTTAATTAAATTTATTTTTTGAAATCATCCCACCTCTCAATTTTTCAAGTAACATGTGTCTATATGTTCATTTTATGTAAACCCCCTAACAAATTATTTGGATCCCCAATCATGGATGTGTGTAAAAGAATATTTAACTTATGGATATCCAAAAAGAGTGGATGTGGTTCTTGTTCAAGTCCAAAGAGAACCTAATCCAAGAGATAAATGGGTGGTTAGTTGGAAATATAGAAGATAAAACATGTCATTGTTTATGGGGGTTTTCCCCTTGGTCGAAAGGGATTTTAACACATTTTAGATAAACTGACCATTAGTAAATTCTCATAATCTTATATATTTAAAATTTGTATTTTGTTAAGTTTCAAGTTTATTTTTGTTATGGTTGTTTATTCATGATCACATGAATTAATGAATTATCAAGAATTCAATATGGATCTAAAATAAATTGAATTGTGAATAAGAAATATCAATGACATGGATATTATCCTAAGTAAATCAAATTAATATTTACATGAATTAGAGAAAAAATGTGATATTTTTTCATAAATAAAATATATATCTCAACTATATATATTATGTCATAATATCTTTCCATTACATAAGTAAAATTAAATCTATTATTAAATTTACATTAACATCCCATGTCGGAGTGCTTTTTATTATTATATAATTATAACATGTTTTTTTGTATCACTTAACATTGTTCATATAAAGGGTTTTACTTTTATGTAAGACAAGATGTAATTACGAGGGAAAAGTTACGAAATCTAATTTAAGGATTGATAAAATGTGGTGTCCACTATATAGTTTCAATGAATATTTGATAATGTAATTTTAATTTTTATGTCCTAACTACAACACTTTATACAACATATCATGTCTATGTTTTGGTTATGAGAATGCGAATATCGGTGACTTCAACTAGAATGTCCAATGAAAAGTATCGTATGAATCCAATGGTGAGGGATATTGGTTTTTTTATAAAATAGTGTGAAAATAATATATAAAATATTTATAATTTAATTGTATGAAATAATAAACAAAAATATTATTTTTTTTAATTATAGAGACAATAATAAATATGACTTCAAACATATCTATGTGATCCATACTATGGTAGAATCACAGTCTCACTGTCGCAAATTTCAAAGAATGGTTGAAGCTTTTAGTTGATGTCCAAATACATAAAATGATATTATACATTTTTGAAAAACTTACTCCTAAAGTGCCTAGAAAAATAGTTTATGATGATGAGTTGTTTCTCTATAAGGAATATTTGGATAGTGACATAGATTCTTATCTGTCTTACTATCAACTATATTCAATTATCATCTAATGTAATGTGAGTACATTGATGTGTACAACATGATGTATCACCTTTATTTTCTCTATCATGTTAATCTGAGACAAGAGTGGTATGAGATCACCAATATATTATTTACAAAAAATATTATAGACTTAGTGTCATATGTTCATAATGTATTCAATATTATAGGGTATATCTAATTATTATATATCATCGGGATTACATTCCTAGATTATTTTTGTGTAAGTTCAATATTTATCTCACTACCCAAGTCATTACCTTTTTTATTGTTAATTATAACATGATCAATAATGATAAGAACCTTTCAGAACATCTTACTCTCATTCTCTATGTTGACAAGGACATTGGGCTTGAAATATTTGTGGTCCTTATGGTGAATTATATTTGGATGAAAAAGGAAAAGTTGACCAAGACTCAAAAGAAGTATAAATATCCTAACACTACTGAAATATAAGTGTTCAACAATGTTGGCCTTCATCATCCCAAGAAGGAATTGATGATAAAGGTTCCCTTCATCAACACTAAAACAAGAACAGAATAGTGGTACCTTTTATCAGTTATTTTTGTTGCACTAATAAGGGGTAACCTTTTATTAGTGCATTTTTTTAGGGATGCTCAAATGTGCCTTTTATCAGACCTTTATTTTTAGAGATAATAAAGTGTACCCATTACTAGTGATTTATTTTTTACATTAGAAAAGGAATCCTTTATCTGTTCTTTTCTAATTATAAAAAAGTTCCAAATATAATTACTTAATTAGATAATAAATTAAAATTATTTGATATAAAATAATATTAAAATTATTTCATATAAAATAAAATTAAATATATTTTTAATTAAATAATTATTTATAAACATGATGAAATTGATAACATGATGTATAAATTATAAATAATATTATATAATATATCTTAAATATTTAAAAATATCTAAAATAAAAAATAAATCATTTAAAATTAAAAAATATTATTCTGAGAAAAATTATAAACATTTAATTTAATAAATAAATATTGATACTGTTAATAAATAGTATATAATAAATATATAGATATATATTAATGAATTTAAATATAATATAAAAAATAATAAAAAATTAAATAGATATATATTTAGTAAATAATGGCTTATAAATACAAATTATTTTCAACTAAAAATAATGACTAATTGCATCGTTTAACTGAAAAAAATGAATGTTGTTTGATTTTTCAATTTAATATATAGGTCAAAGAAGTTTTATATTTATTTCACATATAAATAATAAATTAATTTTTTACATACAACAAACCAAAAGATTTATATAGAGTTGATTGAATCATGTATAGAAACACACACATGTTATATATTATGTAATTTATTGAAATTTTAGTATTCATATGAAAATTTCATTATGAAATGATAAATTTAATATAACATTTCATTAATGAGTCAAATTAATTTATTTATTTTTTATTTTATAATAGTTATTTATTATTTGTTTTGTAATATGTGTTTTTTTAAATTTAATAAATTTAAATTATTAATTATATATATATATATTTACTATTTTTTAATATTATTAATATTTAAATTTATTTAAATATATATCAATATTTTTAAATGATACAGATATATTTATAATACTTGTCCTTTTTTCGATATTTTTAATGCGTACTCATATTTAATTATTCATTTTTAGTCATTTTTAAGATAGATGCACTGATGATGAAATATTCATTAATAGTGGTAAAAATATATTTTTCCAAAATATTTATTAGTAAATATATTTACAAATCTAAATTTAATATATTTATTCATTTATATATTTCTATTTTTTACATAAGTAAATAATATTCTTTTAAAAATGTATTTATACAATTAATAATAAATAATTTAATATATTTATATAATTATAAAATTTAAAATAAATTTATTTAAATTTTGAATATATTTACCATAATTATAATTATATATATTTAATAAATATATATAAATTTGTCTGTCTATGTGTATAATTATATAAATATATATAATGATATAAACATATAAATATATAAATATTATTTTAAAACGTATTTCTATAATTAAAAAAAATAATTATATATTTTAAAAATTTTAAAAATATAATAAATGTAATTATATAATGAAAATATTTACTATATATATATTAGATAAATAAATAAATATATATTTATATTTTAATAAATAATATTTATAATTATTAGTTTAAATCCTTGATCAATGCTTAAGTAATAAGCACTAATAAAAGGCATATTTTTTGGTGGTTATTTATAGATGAAAATGATCATGATTTATGAGCAATAAAAAAGTGCCAATAAAATCCATATTTATAAGAGAAAAAACATTCATAATTATAAAGACCATGTTTCTACAAATTTTTAGCTTTTATGATGTTCTATTTTTATCAGTGCTAAAAAAGCACTGATAAATATGCCTTATATTAGCACTCAATATTTTATCACTGATAAAAGAGATTTTTATCATCACATTATTGTACATACTGATAAATATTTTCTAATATTTATAAATAACACTAATTAGTTTTCATGTATTCGTGGTATCTAAAGCATTCCATAAAAAGAAACCTATTGATGTCACTCTACCTAATCGATTTCAAACTCGATTTAGGGCTTGAACAATTCACTGTATTGAATCCAAGGCTCAAACAATTAATGGTTTGAATGAATCCACGGATCAATTGAATTCCAGTTTTTGTGAAATCTCTACATTCTCTCAATCAATTAAACTATTCAATCCAATGTATTTTTCCTCTCATCCTCACTCGTTGATTGGTTGTTTAGTGATATCTATTTGAAATATTTTTTTATAATCAATTTTCATTACCTTCATTTTATCATTATAGTCAATATTGGAAACTCATATATTTGATCCCTGGACACTAGAGTATCTCAAAAATATATTGTATTAGAAATATATTCATACATCAATTTAGCAGAATTGTTGGTGTGTATAGATAAATAATGAAAAACATAATCATGATTATATCCACATTCTAACATGTGATAATTTTTCCATTTAAAAGAACACTTTACAGAAGTCCTATATGCATTTGAACCGCACAATATATCATTTAAATATTCCAATTAAAACATAATGGTATATTTAGAGTTATATTAAATTTGAAGAAATCTTGTTTTCTTAAATGTCCATAACCACTGAACATAGAATATCCAAGAAAAAGTCTCACAATAGGAAGATCAAATTATAGGAGCATGCCCATATAATTTTTCACATGTTCAATGGAGTTCCTTTAGTGTGGCACCAATTATAAAATGAATTTTATTTTATTAATGCTTTATTGTTACATCAATTATAAAGTTTTCTTACATTAAATTATTTTCAATATAATTAATTTCTAATTCTTTCTTCACATTCACCTATTTTTTTGAAACTTTTGAAAATTTTTCATACAACAATTTAATTTTTCACATGATCAATGGAGTTCATTGATTGATTTAAATTCCTCATCCAATTATTTTTATGAAGATTCATATCACATCAGAACTATTTTCTTAAGGGTGGGTCATCTCCTATAGAACATAAAATGTCCATATCATATAGAATTACTATTATTTATCTCATTGAGACTAAAATGTTATACTGCATTTCTAAAATAACCATATAACCCATAAGGGTCATGAAAATAAAATTTCTATATAAATCCTTCTCATCGTCTGGTAAAAAATAAATATTGCTTTCAACCATTATTGATATAATTCTTGAATTAATATATCATCACTGATGTTTTAGATGTTTAAAACTAATGTCCTTATTTAGTATATTTTTTCCCTTAAATTTTTTCTTCCATTATTTATTTATTTTTAATTGGAATAATAATTTTGAGATCATTTCAAATATTTGATATACCATTAAGATTAAATATAATAATTTTTTATGTTGTTTCAAAATTGTCACTAAATAATAGAAGGGCAGTTATAAATATTCTATATATTGGAATAATTATTAGAAATTATGTTTATGTATTCATCATTTTATATCTACATGTATCCGTACCACCACTAGGAATCTTTCATTACCACCATGTATATGAAATAAATCTTTATTGGTTATTTTTTAACAATAAATATTTATATGTTATAGTTGATTGAATGAGAGTATGTTATTTTTTTACTATATTTGGGTTTTTTATTACAGCATAAATTAATATATTATATATTCAATTATTATGGAATTTATGAAAGATATTATGGATCATTTTAATATTGATGGGTATAGTATTATTTGAACAATGGGAAGTATTAAATTTGAGGTTTCTCCTACAAATATAGAATTCATAGAGGCCCCAATGATTCAAATATCATAACATGTTCATTATGAGACCCCCTACATCATTGAAAAAAATGGTTGCACCCCCCAATATCACCTTCAATAGGTCCTGAGTTATTAACAAATCCTGATGCCGTAATTCTCCCAAATAGAGGAAATTACCCCCGTTTCGATGACATGATGAATTATAATTATTATCCTTATCAACATTTTCTTACAAAATGATATTATTTAAATTTTTTTATAGAGACAAATCCCCCATTTATTTTATGTATCATGTGAATATTTATGTAGTAGTCATCTTTTGGAATAATACTACTTTGAGTCTTTTTAGAATCATATATTCATGACCACCGAAGTAAAGCATGTGTCTAAAACCTGAAAATTAAATGATAAATGTTCACAGCATGGGATGATGTTGATGAACATTGTCTATAACTTTATCCCAGTAATGAATTTAGAGGAAAAACCTGCGAAAGTTGGGTAAATATTTTCGAAAATTAATTTACCCATTTTATTCAATGCATATAAAAATTCATTGATTATATCAAATGTTGGATTTTTTTTTATTATAATTATCTATAAAATCCAACTATGTAAATAAATATTTGATGCGTATTTATTTATAAATTATAAAAAATTATTATTTTATGAACCTAATAAAATGTAAATTAATAAACAATAGATGCATGAAAATAATTTGAAAAAAGTTTATTATTACGTGGTTAAAGTGTTCCTCATGTTTTCAATTTAGCATGTATATGTCCCTTTGGAAATCCTTTTCCCTTATTTACATTTTCTTCATTCACAAAAATTTTCTCCAAAAGTAATGGAAGGCCATTTTATTATTCATAGAACAGAGAAAATAAAATGTTAAACTAAACATGGGTAACAACTGAACGTGCACATAGATTGGGATAAAAATGTGGTTTATAGATAATTTGATATAAATATCTGAATAAATGATGATAGAGATTACATGGAATAATAGAAAATGGAAATTTGAGATTACCTTTGTGATTGTCCAAGGCTTTTTTAGAAGTTAAATATTTATGATATGAAACCATTTTATATTAGTTATACTAAATACACAACATTTTCAGATATATTAAATATATATAATTTAAACTCCAGCAATGGCTGGAGTGATACAAGCTAAACAAAAATTATTGGTCTCTTGAATGATATGGTACTAGTATTAAATGAACTACCATTTCGAATAGATTATTCTAAAAAATGTTACCATCAATCGAAATGATCTATAAAAAAACATTCTTTACCAAGTATTTTTATATTGTTTCAAAAGATCCATGTATCACTCAAAAAATCCTTAATTTTTGTGTGGATCAATATAAGAAAAATGAATCCAAGTCCTTCAAAATATATATGGTAATTTTGAATAATTCTTTGTTTTAGAAGACTATATAAATTAAGAAATTGGAATAAAATTTACATGGTATGATTAAAAAAGAATTAATAATGTGAACCTACTTCATCCACTAGATTAACTTGAATAGAAGAATGTTTATTACGATTATCCTGAATTTGGAAATAATCTGATAAACATTCATATTCCTTTATCTATTGATAGAGTAATAAATTTTTTAAAGTTTTTTAATCATAATACATGGACCTTCATTTAGGTGAATTATATCTTTTATCCATGGTTTTGAATTGAGCATAAATACACATAATTTTCTATTCTTATATTAGGACCAATGAAACCCAAAAATGATATATATGTCTATTTGGATCCATTGATTTTATATATGAAATTAATTTTTGATAAAAGTGTGATAATTTATTGTTATAATATAATTAAATAATTCACATTGAGGTTCATTGTGTATAAAAAAATAAATTACTTCCAAACTTATCCAAATTTAACAGCATATAGAATAAATAAATTATTCATGATTCTAATTTTTAAGTAATGCACATGCTCCGTTTGGATGAAACATTCCTCGATGAATGTTTTTTAGTAAATAAATTTTTTAGCTCAACTACTTAAATACAGGTCCTAGAAGACAATATTTTATGGGAATATCGAATATGGTGAAACACCATTTTCATTAATGGGTGATCAACTATTAAAAAATGTATAATATATTGACTCTATTTTCTTTATTCAATTTTTTAAAACCTTATTAAATATAGTTGTAAAATTATATCTTTTTTCATAATCATAGTATTAGAATTTTATGTTTGACATACATATTATTATTATTTTTCAAAACCATGTGTATTACTGTTATAGAACTATAAAAGTTTCTAATCATGAATAAGGTGGTCAAAGTCTTATTATTGGAATTAGAGATATTATTCCAACCATTATTATTTGAAATAATGGTCCATCAAACGGTTCTCTTTGTTAGAGTGGTTCATCTATATATTCTAGTCGATTATAAATTGATGTTTCCAATTTAATGTTGTATCAATATTTTGAAATGATATTTCAAAAGTTCATGTTGGAGAGAATGTTGTTTTGAAGAATGATGTGTTGTTAAAGAATATTTTTTATTGTGTTCATATTTTTTATTAGATATTGATAGAATCAGTCTCCCAATGACTCTTCATTGTGGACTCTGTATGAGATAAGGGATTTATGGAAGAGATTTTTTTACAATTACCTTGATATAGTGGGAGAAAGAGCATATTTACATATTATGTAATAGTGACGAGGTTGATCCATATTTTGAATCCCAAAAAAATTTCTTATATATTTCAAACAATCACTAGATGAAGAATTTATTTCATATAAATTTAATTAAATGTTTATGGGATGGTTCTGAGATCAATTTTATAAGGAGTTGACTAAAAATATGAATTAGTTTTCTAATAACATGGATGTCTATATAGGGGACCACATGAAAATTTAATATCATAAACTTGTTTAGTAATCAATGATTATATATTTTATACTAAGGAACATGATGACTACAGTATTATGAAAAATAGTTTTGTTACATGTGTACAGGAAGCATTCCACATATCTGGTTTCGAGGATAGAAATCCATTTTATGAAAATATGACCTATTTTTTCATTAACGAATTACTATATGATTTGGATTATAAAACAATTCATGTGCATATTTTCCATTAAAAATACTTTTAAAATATGATTGTAGTTGAAGTTGATGAATTGGGCTTCGTGATGATGAATTTTTTTGTAGAAGTGTAAAAAAGAAAATTCATTCATAATGGAATCACAAGTGGTGAATGTATTTTATTTCTCGAATATAGGATATAATAATAAGTAACTTATCCTATAGGTGACAAAAAATGTTATGTTATATGAAATATCAATCAAAGATGACACTTTCATTAGGAGGTCACAATTAGTTCATATCATCCCCAATATACAAATTGTCTTGTTTGTAAGATGGGACTACAAATAAGGAATTTTTATTCTTGATAATGTAATGTTATCCATAAAACATTTTAAAAAATAAAGAGTGTTCAATAGTATGGTAATTTATTTTAATATACTGTTTTTTCCGAAAATATTATAATTTCTCTTCTATATTAAACGATTATAAATTAACATTTTAATACTAATATAGCCAAAATCTCGTTCACATGATTATGTTACCAATAGAAATTAAGAACAGGCTATAAGAATAGAAATCCTTTGAAAAAATGTAAAGATATTGTTATGATATAGATTCACTATTTTACTGGAAAATTATACAATGAAATATTGATTTAAATTTCATCTTTCCTTACAAGTTTCATTTATTTTAAAAATAACTATTTATATATAAAACTATTATTCACCAAAACATACACATACTTTTCTCCCACTAAAATATTTCACCCATACCGTTTTAAAATTTATCACCTTCCCTTATATAACTTCCACTTCATCTGTGAGAATAATAATCATGCTACATCTTATCAGTCAGAGAGGTAAATTTTAGGATTAAACACTAGTATCATTCATTTTAGAGTTATTCTATTGATTAATATTTTGGATTATATAAATTTCTTATTTTTTCTAATATAATAATTATTTTTTTATGTAGGTGGAATCATTTTTTCAATTTTTGTAGGTTTGTTTGAAAATGTTCATGATTATGAGAGATTGGAATATAAGCCTACAACTGAGATAATGAAAAAAAATTAGTCCTGAATGTGTATAACCATCGTGAAAATATAGATTCCTACTAATTGTTTAACTAATTTTACCATCATTTTATCTAATTATTTTTAGTTAATTTTCTTATCGTTTTTACCTATTAGTTTTTTAGTTTTTTAAAAAATCTTTGGGAAAATATTATTATTTCGTTCAAATATCTAAAACTCTACACAAATGATATAACCAACCAAACATCCAATTTCACATTTCCTTCCATATTATTAATTATTTTAATTGAAACAATATATCTTGAATCGATGTTCTTAGTTGAAAAATTGATTTTAGATACGAAAATTGATTCAACATGCATTTTTGGTAGTTTGAAAAATAAATACAATTGATAGAAAGGAAAAATTTGTATTTGGAATTTTTTATTTTACATTGAGACATGTAAAAAAAATCTTCACCTCATTCTGATACACGGTGTGACTGGTATATGTCCTAGTGTTTCATTTTATTTAAAATAGGAATTAATTTTTGTAAAAAATATAATTGACATAATCGAATCTATGAAAAAATATTCTGATTGTTTTGATATTTTTTTACCATAATACTTATGTCATGTCTGATGTGTAAAAATCTTCACTACCTCAATCAGATATAGGAAATTTCTATTACAAATGAAACTGTATGTTATCAGTTTAATATCAATATTTTAGTCAAAAAATTATCACTCACTAAAAACTAGAGAAACATTTTCAGAATGTCCTGATAACATAGGAAAAATATTCATCATTATTATTGTTGTGAGGAATCATTCTCACATAAATATGATATATTATGTTTCCATTAGGACTCAAATGTCATGTTTCATTTTCAAAATTACATTTTACTAAAAAACAAATGTGATATACTCAAAAAATAATAAAAGCATCATACTTTTTTGATACTTTAGGAAAATGATTCATATGTAATTTAGGAGGTGAATGAATCATCCGCAAAAAAATATAAAACATGTTGGGAATGGTATGAGACAACTGAACCTTTTTTCTTAAAAGTGACATCAATTTTAGTAAAAAAGACAAATGACCTATAAAAATCCTATAAATCACATTCAAAATATATTAATAATTTATTAAAATTCTCAATATATCATTTTTTATGTTTGTAAATTATTCATTCCTATATATGACATGTGATGTGCCTAATATGACTCAAAATTTCTATTATGATATTAAAATCCACATTTTATTGCAAAAATTTCACTCTTTGAAACCCAATCAAACATGCTCAGATTGCCTTGATAAATTAGTAAAATGATTATTAAATCAATTTTCATGTGTATTAATTAGTATGATTTATTCCCATGATATAATATGACCAGTATGACTTAATGTGCATGTCTTCATATTAAAATGAAATTTCAGTAAAAAGAGTCAAGTGAATTACTCAAAATGGGTAAACTGGATTTAAATTGAGTTGATACATCAGGACAATGATCCATAAGTCATTTGAGAGGTGTAATAATTAGACTAAACTGAATCTAATGCACAGTGGGACCGACAAGTCCCCAATGGTGCCTTTTAATTTAAAGTTGACATTAATTCTTGTAAAAAGTAATTTGGAATACTCAAAACAATGAAAACAAATATTTTATTTAATACTTTTTAAAAATGATACATATGCCTTCTTTTATAGTCATTAATAAAATTTACCTCATTCTGATACATGATTTTCTTGATATGACTCAATGTATTTGGTACCGTTTTAAAATACAAAATTTAGCTCTAAAATTATAGATCACTGAAAACAAATAAAAGTTATACATATTGTCTTAATGAATTATTAAAATAATTAACAGACTATTAACGAAGATTAGGATGCAATATCATATTAAAATGACACACGATGTGACTAATATGACTCAAACTGCATGTATCGAGTTTAAACTGAAATTTTAGTAAAAAAGAGAGGTGACATTTTCAAAATGGAGAAAGCACATATATATTGTTTTTATAATTTATAAATATTTTCCATTTATCATTTGTGATGTGTATAAATATTGTTTACCTCAATATGATGCAAGGTGTGACCAGTATGATTGCAAGTGCATCTTTTTTACTTTAAAATAACATAAATTTTATTAAAAATGACTTCTATCCAAATCAAAACAAATAAATCTCATTCATATTTTCTTGATACTTTATAAAAATGATTGATATTAATTATTTGATGTGTATGAGTTAGTATCACCTCAATCTGATACACAATGTGTCCCGTAGGACTCTATTTGTTGGTTACCAATTTAAAATTTACATTATATTTCAAGAAGTAGCACATGATGAAAATGGTGAAAACATACATGGATTATCATTCTAATATTGGAAAATGATTCATAATTTATATTTTATATTTCAAATTCATCCTTAAATCATACCAACACACGATGTGACTCGTATGACTCAAAGTTCATGTTTCTAGTCTAAAATGACATTTTATTAAAAAGGACAATTGATGTACTCAAAACTGAGAAAACAAGTTAATATTGTATTGATACATTAGGTTACTGATCCCTAAATAATTTAATATGTGACGGAATCAGTCTCATTTTGATATGATGCACAACATTCCCTCTATGACTCTATGTGCATCATTTCTATAGATATGAATTATTATTGATTAAATTAGGAATATCAAAACCAAAACTGAAAAAATGATCCTATATTGTTTTTTCATAGTTATATCTTATAAAAAATAATTAATTTACTTATTATTTTTGTTAAATACATATTTTTTGTTTTTTGTAAGAGATAATGCTTGATGACCAACAAGATATACTGTGACTTGCAAGAATTAACAACAAATTAATATGATACATTGTGTTCTTTGTGTGACTCTTGGTATATTTTAAAATTAACACCATATATTAATATATTTCATCATATTAATACTAACATACGATTTTATTTCTAATATAGGTGCATTATGTTTCTTGAGCTTGGGATAGGATCAAAATAAAAAAAACAATGATGTTTTTAAATTTATGTTTTAATTTTTACTTATGTAATCATATAAAAAAAGTTTGAATTATCTATAATTTAGTTTTTTATTGTATTTTTAAAAAAAAATTATCTCATTTAAATTATTTATTAGAATTTTTTTTTATATTATGGTTTTTTTGGTGTTGTGGTGTGTTATTAAAAAACACTACAAGAAGCCCCTCTATCATTGATTTTAGAGCTAATTAATGTCGAATTTGTTATTTATAAATAAAGGTAATAATATATGATTTACTTTATAAAAAATTCAAAAATCTTCTATGAAGGCCTTGGTTTTTTAATTTCACTACGGTAGTCATTGATTCTCTAGTGGTGATAAAGAAAATTATTTGTGCTATTAAAGGGAAATTTTTTTTCTGTGAAAACATTATCCTTTAATGAAGAGGTAGATACAATAGTTTTAAAAAGAAGATGATGGATAATTGTTTCCATGTGAATAGAAAAAAATAATTGAATATGAACTTCACCCAAAAGATAAGTGATGATAATAGTGATTTCATTATCAATTGAAACCATTCATTATCAACACATTACATACTAGATATTACATGTAGTGCTCAAATATGTATCAAAATGTATGAAAAATATAGATTATGTTCGATTTCAATAGCTGCTGGGATATGTGGGATACAAATATTGTGGCTATGGATACTGAAACCTTTATAGACTTCCACCATCCATTTTAAATATGGATTATCTAGATTATTTAATATTTTTATTATAAAAACAGTATTACCAAAAACATAATTAATGAATCCTTCCTAAAAAATAATGAATTTATTCTCATGATTAAAAATAAATGTTGTTTCTTTTATATATTTTGAATATGTTATGTTATGGTGTATTTTAATAATGATCATTTTCTATTAAATTATAAAAACTAATTATTAGAATTTGATCATGAATTATGTTCCCACAAAATTGATAACACGTTTTTATGGAATCACCAACATAGTCCTCTAAAAGATAAGTGACTAAAATAGTAATAAAATATGCTTATTTTCAATCCATTGAGCTAAAACCACTTGAATGCAATCATTTTAGTTTAAAATGTAATATGAAAAAAACCATTTCTTTCATAAGTTGAAAGGTCCATTGAGTGTCTATTATTACTACACACTGATGTATGCATACCATTTTCAATAAAATCTATAGGTAGGTCTTCTTAGTTCATAACATATATTAATGACTTAAGAGGATATGTATCTGTATAATTATTTAAGTATATGTCAGAATCCATTGAAAAATTAAATGAATACATAAATGATGTATATAATAATCATGGGAATAAGATAATGAAGATTCAATAAAATAAGGTGATGAATATTTTAACCAATATTTTATTAAATTTCAATGGGATTATAGGATTATTATACAACTCAGTACACCTTACACCCTGCATGGAATTGGTATTATTCAATGAGGGAATCATGCCATTATACATATGGTATAGTTAATGATTAGTCATTCATATAATCTATTATCCTTTTGGGGATATACATTACAAACTACCACTATAACATTAAACTAAGTTCCAAAAAAAAAGTGAAAAATGGGATTACCATCACATTTTATTATGGGAGGATACCAGTTCTATCACATACATGTATATGGGTTTGTATGGAAAGTTTTGAAACAATTTTCGGAAGAAAACATGTTCCTTGGGGAACAAAGTGTATCGTTATATTGTATCAAAAGTAATTAATGAGACACTACCTATACAACCCCTTAAGAAGAGAAAGTTATTTTTTACTAGAAAATACATATTTCTTTAGAGGGAGTACAACATTATGAAGTAAAACTAGTGAAATATATTCATTGATGAATTTAAAACTCTCGATATATAATATTTTGTGTAAGAATAGATTATGTAGTTCACCATAGAAACAATTATACATTAAATAAAAGTAATTAATTGTAGAACTGGAAAGGTATGAGAACTTGAGATACATGGTCTTATAGTAATAAAATATGGGGACTCATCATTAGATGATAATAATGAACACATCTCTTAAATAGGAATTAGAGAGTTAAAAATTTGAATGACGTAAAGAAGAAATTACTTCTTAAAGGGATTACATGTATCTGAACAATGTTTGGGTTCCTCACAATCATCTAATTGATGCATATCCTATTAGGTGCAAATGGGTATTCAAGATAAAACTATAAATGGAAGGAAAATTCTATTTATATTAAGGAAGGCTAGTGGGTAAAGTTCTTAAATAACATCATGGAATTAACTAAGACATAACCTTTTCTGTAGTTGTCATTTTTAATGAATTTAAATTCTTTTTTATTTATCATATTCCCATTGCTATGAAATTTTTGGAATTTGGATGTCAAAAATGATGTTATTAATGTGACACATCATATAAATGATTTTATGAATAACAAAATGTTTTGTGACATCAGGTGATTCTGAAAATTATTTAATTTAAACATATATATTCATGGATTGAAGTAAGAATACATGTCGTGGAACATTTCATTTGTCAATGATATAAATTAATTTGATCCATTTGAAATGACTGTGAAAAATTTGTTTACGAGTGATTTATTTGGAATTCACTCATTACCCTTGTAGTATATGTTCATTATATATTACCTATTGAAAAAAATATATGAGCCATGAATTCTATTAACAATGAATTGGGAAAATTTCTCTCCATTAAGGAATATGGTGAAGCTACGTAAATTCAAGGGATTATGATCATTCCTGATTTGTTCAAGATGAATCATGGACTAGGATAAGGTACTTATATTGGAAGGATAAAAAATATATTTGAATAGATAAATAAAAAATGGATTCTATATAGTGTGACATGGTATACATATTTTTATGGAAATTTTTCCTCAAAAAAATAGAAGAACGAGAGAATGAGTAATGTACCATTTTTTCATAATTAGAATAAATAATGTATGATATGTTATGTATTGTTTGTTATGTTTCCTAAATATTTATCATGGTAGAGATATAACATGTTTATTAGGTTAATATATTATTTATATTATTAACATTATTCTTATGCATCTTAGAAAAACTAATGATACATTAATGGTGTAAAAAGGATATGTGGAATGGTCATCAAGGGTTACATTGATAATGTTTTTCAAATAGATAAAAATGATATCAAGTCATAGTAAATTTAATTTTTTAGTATTAATGGAGGAATTATCAGTTAAAAGAGTTCAAATCGTCCGAAACTCACTGATTTTATAGTTGAGCATAAGTGTGTAGTGTCTTCTTGTGTTGCTATTGAATCCATTTGGATAAAAAACATTTTCATGTATATTGACGTGGTACCTTACAGTATTGAACCTATCACATTATATTTTTGTAATACAATAGTGGTGTATCTAGAAAAAATACCTAGCACACCAGCAGTTAATGAATGTACATCCAAATAATCATATCATTGGGGATTTTTCTACGAGGGGTGGATTTATAATGAATATGGTTTTTATTGAGGAAAAAATAGTGGACCACATGGCTAAATCAATATCTCTGCATAATCATGAAAATCATGTGAGAGAGAGAATATTTAAGGTTATGAGATGTTGGCTCTACTATAAGTGGCGGTTTGTTAGAGTTGGTAACCTCAAAAAATCATTTTTTTAATTTCTGATAACCTATAATCATAGTTTTAATTTTAATAAGCTATATATCACATAAATTTTTTTTGTTTTAATATAGTATGTCTAAATTAATTAATATTAGTTCATTCACTAAAAAGTCATAGATGTTCCCCACAATGATATGAACCAAGAAGTTCCATGACAATATTGTTAAATACATGTTCTGTAACCAAATAAAATCATTTTAGGGACATAAATTATATATTTATTCCATGGGTTGAGACTAATTTTACTTTGATACATTTTCTTATGGCGTATTCTCTATATAATTTCTACTATTATAGATTTTATGAAAAAGTCTTACCAGTAAGTAATCTACATTTATATACGATATTGGACGTTTCTATCTATGAACATTTGTATATTTCTTTAGTCTTTATGATTATAAATAATTTATATAATTTGTCTCATACAATGATGTTTTGAGTAAAACTATATTGAAATCCGTTCATGGTGATTTATTAAATTCAGGGTGCATCACGAGTAATAATTCACTATTTAATAACACGAGAATGTATTTTTTACATTTTTCAAGAATAGTTTATATCTCAGACCCATTAATAGAAATGGTATTGCCAAAATAAATCCATGGACATGGTGTTCTTTAGGCATGATCAATTCTATAAAGTCAAATAAATAGACATCAATCACATAGGTTGATTGCAATATTATCCAACATTATTTATTACATATCTCACAATAAATGAACTATATTATATAGTAAGAGTTCCATTAAATTTTAAATAATTAATACATAAACTATTTTCTCTATATATTTCATATTATGTTGTTAGGTGATAACCTTAGACATTGTGATACATCACCTAATAACAATACAAAATAGACATTGAGAGTCACACACTAATAGTATCTAGAACCTTAGTTAAAAATATTATTATTTATTGTTTAACATGTTGAAGAAATCATATTCCTACACTTAGAATAACAATTATTCATTTATAATTGACCTCCTTTTTCACAAGTTATTAGAGAGTATATTTTGTTAAAAATATTTTAAATAAATATTTTTTATCTTATTTTGTAAATTTAATATATATTTATTATTTGGTAAATAATGCAGTGATAAATATTTATGAAATAAATGTTCAATAATCACTGCCTATTAAAAATATTCAAGGAATATTTGGATGATATTAAAGATTCATTTATAAGTAATATATATATATATATATTTTTATTAAATAATAATTAATTAATTAAGGAGTTTTTTCACATGTCACAAAATAATATTAAAAATATTAATATGCTTATGTACATAGTGTTTCATAGGGATAAATAAAATAATAATTCTTAATGTGAATTTAATATTTTTCTAACAATATTAATATTTAAAATGAATTATATTATTTCTAATCGGTTTATTTTCAATTGGTCTTCACTGTGAACAAAACCATAAAATTATATAAAATAACTAGGGAGATCCCTCTATAGAAATTCTACCAAGACTAGAGATTGATCCTCATACACTACCACTCACAAATCAAGAGAGTTTTAATTGAACCCATATTCAAGGGATTCATAGGAAAATCAATGAAACATTATGCAAGTGTTAAGATCAACCATTATTGCACCATAGTATTCCTACATTGATGTTCAAAGGATTTTAGAGAACATGTTGATCGCCACTAGAGTAAATCAACACATTAATCCTACAATTTAATGAAGGTATGACATGGAGGTATTTTTAGATTAATCTTTTATTAAATAATTCATCATAGTGTAATTCTTTAATTTTATAAATTATTAATTAATGATTATGTGATTATTAAATGTTTTTAGTAACGATGTTATCTCAATAATTAATCATTGATTAAATTATGTAGTTCATTGTTTTTATCATCTATGTAAATCCCTATATAATAAACCAATTTAAAAATATATATGTTTGGAGTAATCCCCATCAGGTGCTTTTGATACTCCCAATACCATCACCTTTTCACCCTGAATGTTTGATCATGATTCAAAAATAATTAGAACAATTAAAAAACAACCAAATTCTATGTGAATGTATCCAAATTTATTATATTTTCAAAAATGGATAAGTGAGAACCGACCAAGTTATGAAAATTGGCAGCATTTCCAAGGGGATCCACTATTGCTAACATTATCCCGGCCACCCCAAACAAACATGAACAAAAAACCGACAACATGCAAGCCATTCTGCACAAGAACCTTCAAAAGAGGAAGAAAGATGGCGTGGGATTCATTGACTAAAATCTTAAATGAGGTACCACGAGACTGCCAAGCCTCGATAGACTATGAAACCAAAGAAATCACTAGAAAATTTATGGCTTCAAAGCCCTTGATACTATCCAAAACATCATGGAATCCGTTAAACAAAACCAAATTAGAGGCGTGCACAAAAGAGAATTATGCAATTGAAGAGGAAGCAAATAAAATTAGATGTTAATATTTCATAATGAATAATTAATGGGATATTTGAACATTTGATCATATTCTCATAGTTTTGGTCATGTTGGACAAACCCAACTATTTTGTGGAAGAATTTCATTTTGTTAAGAATAAAAATTACCATGCATCATCTTCCATATCAAAAAATTCCTATGAAAAGTATTATTTTGATTATATATATGTAGATAATGATATTGTGGAATATGAATAATATTATCTTAGGGATACTCCTCCATCATTTTTGGTGCTTTTATCTACCACTTTCAATTACCTTTAGTAGTAGAATCATGGTTAAATGGAAGATCTGTGATGTACGTTAAAAAATTAGAATATTTGATGAATAGAATGATTAGTGTTTCTATGTTTTCTATAAGGTATCAAAAAATTATACAAACCAGTTGTTATGTAGATTATATAGGGGGTGTGTATCATCCATTCTATGGAGACCCTAGATAGATTACTTGGTTCTCTATATCAAATAATTATGGATATAAAAATAATTGTATCTATTATCCCTGCAAAACTACTTATACTAAGACCAGATACTCTAATTTCAAAAAACTAATCATATGTTGATTTTCATACTATAAAAGATGTTTCATTATTTAAAACACCATAAATTTATCATATATATTTATTGGATTTATTATTTATATCCCTAATCCCTTAATGATAACTAGGAAACTAAATAGTATAGAAGTCATTGTGTGGGATCTTGACATCCATATCATGTTATAGAATATAATTAAAGCGAAGGTGTTGACAAATTTTTTTGAGGTTCAAATACCCAAAATCATTGATATCATTCTAAATAAATGAAATTTAATTTTTTATATATAAGGTGACATGATATAATATAATCATTTCCTCATCATTAGAACTTCCAATAGGTAAACATTTCATTCCACAAATAGTTACACAATCTTAGAGAAGGTTGTTTTATTATCTTTAAGGATCATCTAAATATGATACTTATATTATAATACTTGTTATATTCTCTCCATGATAAATTAATAGTAGACCCCGGTCTCTACTTATACTAATATATGATCATCTTCAAAACTATAGGAATTGAAACAAAGGAAAGGGTTGAGCTCAAAATCATAGTGATTAAAAAGAATATAAATATTTCATCAATGATTCAATCGTATAAATATGATAAAATATGTTTTGTGGAGAAATATCTTATTAAATGGAATAATTACCAATAGTACTAGCCTATATTCCTGAAATAAGGCCATTTTTCATAAATTTAAAACTATATAAAATATATTAGGATTGTGAGATAATAATAATGATCCATTGAATATAATATAGTAATATAACATAGAAATGATTATTATGTAAATGCCTTGGAAACCATAACCTAGTGTAGTAGGTATTTTCACATGATTCCCATTATATAATGGGATTTAGCTAACAACCTTTTACCCTATTGGGATTGGGATGAATACTCGTGTACCCACATAGTATGGGTCTACTACCCCTGTAATATATTAGTCTTGTGTTAATAACCCACGTCCCCTCTTGGTCTTGGTATTCTACCCATGTATCATCTTTGATATAAAAATATCTAAAACATCAATGCTGAATTAGGATGTAATATAAAGCCCATTCTATAAATAATCCAACCATATGTGTGACCATCGGAAATAATAATGCATCACATCATAAATAAATTGTTGAATGAAAAGTGAGTTTTGCAACATTTTCATATGAAATCACCAAAATTGACATAAAAAATATAAATATTTGATATTGAAAATAAAATCATTCAGAAATATTATTTCATGAAATTATATACAAAAATATTAGTAAAATAAATTCCACAGAAATAATCTATTTAAATATAAAATATAAATTCTCCAAACGCCATAAAATAGTTTAGAAAAAGCTTTTCAAATTTTCATACATGAAGATGTTATGGATCATATTCGAAATTCATATTCCAAAGGGATAATGGAGAAAATTGAAAAAATTAATTCTATAAAAATAGAATTCATAAATATGTTGTTGAAAATATATATTGATAATAAAAAAAGAAATTTTGAGGGTAATATGAATTATTTATTTATTTATTTATGAAAATCATTTTAATATTTTTGAATAGCTGTCTTAAAAATACAAATCATAAAAAGAGGCAGAAAAACATACCTTGACATATGTTTTTAAAAAATATGTATCTCAAGTGTAAATCGATATTTGATTTCAAAATATTAAAGAAACCTATTTTTCGGAATAATGCACCAAGAAATTGAGGGAAAATAAAAAATTAATGTGATGAGATATTTTGTTTAAAATAATTCACATTAATGAGAAATAAATTCAAAAATAATGAATATTTTAAAAGAAAACATTATTATACTGACTGATAATAAATAAAATATCTTCTGAAAAAATATATATAATAATTTATTGAAATTATAAAATTCCATCCGAAGAATAAATATTTTGACTCAATGATATAAAATTTGAGTTAACCAGATCCCTTATGGATAACATAATTCAGGAAGCAAGAGACTTTGAGAACAAGATTTAATGTGTTAAATATTTCAAATCACTTGAAAATAAAGTTATAATAATGACTAGTAAAATAAAATATCATAATTTACCCAACTAATATAAAAACATTTCATCAAAATTTATCATAACATAATTAATGACAATTATGCTAACAAAAAATACTGTATTTCAATTATCTTATAAACCAAAATAAATGTTTAAGATTGTATAGATTTTTAAATCCTTTAAATTTAATTAAAATAATGATTAAATAAATCATTGTTAAATATATACACCATAAAAAGAAAACAACTGGTGATTACACATTATATATCATGAGTTAAAAATCAATATGTTAAAACCCATAACTCATTCATGATTTTATTTTTTTGATTGATAAATAATAAAAATAATCAAATGGATATTATTATAAAAAAAATATATGAAACTTTTCAATATATATTTTATTTCCAGAAGTCTATTTATTATCACAGGTTATTTTTTAAAATTATTTTTTCTTATAGAGATTATATGAGGTGGTTCGATCGATTTCCCCAAAATATCATTAACCTGTTGACCATACTCAAATATATTTTGAAATAAAATCTTAATCCCCATAATTTTATAATTTTATAACTTTTTTATTCTATTATATCAAAATTTATTCAACGTTATATGTTTTTCCCAAAAATGGATTTAAATTACCAAAGATGCCTCATTATATTCATTTAATGTAGAAAAGTTTAAAGTGGACATTTTTTTAATGAATTCAATTATAGAATATAAAATATAAAATATTGAATAATAATTTTTTATCATGAATATAATTTTTATACATAATATAGAAATTATATTCATCTATGTTACTCGGTGAAGAAAAATAAAACACATTGTTCCTTGAGGGAGCAATCTGTATGAATGCATAACGACGTCTTGATTTTTCAAATGACCTTAAAGAAATGTATAGAAGTTATTATAATAGTAAAATAATATTAAAATATATTAATATTATAAAAATTTCCATTTTACATGGATAAAAAATTAATGGGAATAAGACTAAATGTTGATAGCTCGGTTGAGATCATTAACTATTCATTTGGATGTACTCCCTTGGGTAACACTATAAGACACTATAGATTAAAATTTTAAAATGAAAAGGTTTCTACAACATGGTTAGAGTATTGAGAGGATATTAGGAAATATTGTTTCCCAATTTAAATCATGATATATGGTATATTAATGTTGTGGAAGTAATCTCATATTATAATAGAATAATATGGTCCTTCTGTAAATACTAGTTAGTTTTTTAATGAATGGATGGCACTATTAAGGATTCCATGGGTTCAAAAGTAAAAGATAATTAAATTTAAGACTATATATGTTTTATAAATCCTCTTACATTAATTTTGATAACTTTTTAAATAAGTTTTACCTATTTTATGACGCGATTTTTTCATTTTTAATTTTTTTACTATGGGAACTAGTTTTTTAATAAATAAATTTATATTTTATTATAACTATAAGTCAACTAAAATTTCCAACATTTAATGTAGTTAATCTAAAAATTGGATAAATATAATTTAATTATATATATAATGATATAAAATAAACATTAAAATTGAATCAGTAAATATGTAGAAATAATTTTTTCTAGAACATTTTTGTTTTCACCATTAATAGTTAATAATAATATATTAATATAATAACATATTATATAAGTCATGCTTAGAAATAATATAAAATAGATTGCATAAAATATATAAATTTTTTTTATTAAATAAAAAATATAATTTTTATATAAAAAAATTCTATGAAAATAACCCTTTAACCAGTATCATGGTAATTAAAATGAATACTAGTCATCATGAATTTATTAAAAAAATGATGTACAAAATTTTATATAACATTAAAATTTTTATATTAAATACTAAATAATTTCTCTTATTGTTATTCTCTACAATTGAGATATCAAATTTTTAATACTATTAACTAAAAACAAATTTTAGAGTGATGTATTACTGATGATTTAAATATGTTAAACATGGGTTTTATAAATTCAAAATATATTTTAAATTAATTATTCTCGCTTATATATATATATATATTTAAAGAGGTTTCAAAAACATTTAATTAAATCGTGATTTATGATGATGTCATTAATTTATCGGTACTAACAAAATTAACATTCTTTTACTATTCACACAAAAAATGAATTATTTTAGAAAATATAAAAAATTCACCATAAGATCATTTTAAGAATATGAGTTAAAAAATTATGCCTTAAAAATATTATAAAATTTATAAATTTACATTTTAAATTAAAATACCATATAAAAATAAAATCTAATTTTATTGAAAAATTCCCTTTTAAAATATTATTTTGTCTAAATCGAATTTTTTATGAATTTATAATTTATTAAAATTATTTTATTTACTATAAGGATCATTTTTCATACAATTTATTGAATAACATTCATCTAATTTTTAGTTAATCTTTTTAATTTTCTGTTGTATGTGAAACAATGTGTGGATACAATGCCTATGTAAAAGGAATATAATATAACAAAATCATAGGGTGTTATCTTACCCTCCATAGAAAAATGGTTTCATTGCGATTTTAATTATATACTAATAACAATAATAGTAATGGGAATCTAAAATATACATATCACTCAAAAATAATTCTAATGAGGTTTTCCTCATACTATCCTTAGTAATGCTTAGAAATTATTTATCCTATAATTTTTTCGTTATAATTTCTCAGGGAAATCTCTTTCAGAGATTTATGTTAGTGATCCTTTCTCAAAAATAAAATGGAACTAAAATGGATATGGTAATATAGAATTAATCTAAAGAAAATATTCATCTGAAAATGAAAATAAAATTAATGATTTCTTTCCCAATACCTCCTTCATTTAAACCTTTAAATATTTTGGTCCAACTATGATTTAATTGGATTGACATATAACCCATAAAATTTAATCTAAATTATCAAAATTAATTTTCCTATTAGGTTCTATAACTTTACTATATGTATATTGTAAACACAAATTTCATTTAAATCATTCATAGTTATTCATAACGAAAATTTTATTTCACCATGTTATATCCTTCAAGAGTTTCAATTCTAGTTTTATATCTTACAACCCTCGAAATATTGTGTTTGATGATTGAGTTAATACTCAGCCATTTATAGGGTGATTATCACAATATGAATCTATACCATAACCATAACCAGTTTTTAGTTTCTATACAATGATGTAATTACAATAGATAAATACATACTCAAATCATCACCAAAATATTATAAAATATGAGAATGTGAAAAATATCACAGTAAAAAAAATCATAATAATTATTATAATATATAAAATATGGTCATCTAATCTCATATAAATAAATATATACCATTTCATATGTGTGAAATATAATAAACATAAACCGTTGAATATAGTGTAGCTATATATTATAGAAATGTGACATTACAGAACACATCGAAAACAATAACCTATAGGATAAGGCATTATTACCCAATTCTCTTCAAATGGTGGGCCTGGGGTAATTAATTTTATAACCTCTTTAGATTGGTATAATAATCCATTCACCCTCTTAGGATTGGGATACAATCTATTTTCCCTCTAAGGCCCTTTATACTACTTGTCTACCATTTTTTATCTCAAGATATACAAAAAATCAACTAATGAATTGTAGGGTGATATAGGGCCCCACCCGTCAATAATACAATCAAATGTGATATACATAGAAATATCCATTTATTATATTGTAAACTACTTATTAAATAAAAAATGTGTTGAATAAAATTTTAATATTATATTGTTAAATTTATCAAATTAATTTATATGGTTGAACCAAAAACTCAATCACAATAAAAAACTATTTGATGATAAAATTTTTAGGATTAATCATAGAAAATTATTTCGATGTAAATATATCATTTATATATAAATAAGAAAATGGTAAGGAAATAAAATTGATTTTTTTTAAAAAAAAAATTAACAGTGTCCTAAAAGAATTACTGATTAATAATAATCAATTTTATTTTTTAAAAATATGAATTGAAAATATTTAAAAATAATTACATAAAAAACATAAGAATATACCCATAAAAATATATTTAGTTTATCAAAAAGTAATGCGGAGTAGAATATAAAATACATCAATATGATATGATTGAAAAACTATTTGATGTTTTTATATACCTAGGATTAAAATACACACCAAAAAAAGTGATAATAAAAGTTCTCTTTGAAAATTTGTAATACTAAATAAGATAGTAACATCAGTAAACTTTTATTTTGAAGTAGAAATAATGTAGGAAAATATTTTTGGGATGAATGGAAATGAAATGGAAGAAAATGTTTATTTAATGGGAATTATTTTCAAAAATATATTTCACTTTTGTGAGAAATAAGTTAATTAAGAAAGATTACATTAGTTTAGAAAATAATTTTTAACTTGGAAAAAAATATGTAATATTTTATGAAATAGGAAGCTGAATAATTTATCAATCATAGAATAATTATTAACAAGAATGAATATTTTAACTCAATGAACTATGATATGAGTTGGCTAAATCCATTATGGATATCATAGTTCATCAGAAAAGAAAAATATAGAATGGGATTTTATGTTATAGAAATTTAGATAAATAGTTAATATAGGTAAGCCCACATAATAAAATAAAAGGGTATAATTTTACAACCGTATATGAAATTAGTACAAGAAGAACAATAATTACATAATGATTGGGAATTCAGTTAACCAAAACCCTTACTTCATTAATATAATTACAATTTGAAACCAATGAAAGGTGGAACGTGAAATTGATTCATAAAATAACATATATTTCATGAAAAATTATGATAAAAAATACTTTTCAAATATGTAAACCGCAAAAAAGAAGAAAGTGGTTAGTTCACATTGTTTATCAATATAGTAAAATTGAGATTCCAAACCCATTTCACTGAGTCGTGATTCATGGTTAACATTTTCTTTACATCTGAAATAATAAAATATTATTAGAAAAATTATTAAAAAAATATATCAATATTTTATTTTAGAAGGTGATTTTATCATTAAATTTTATTTATTTTTCAAATATTTATTTCTTATGGTTGTTACAGAGATAGTTCAGTTAATTTCTCTGAAACAACCTCAGTAAAGTGACTATGGAATAAAAATCATAAAAGTTAGAGTCATAATATATATAATTATATATGTTTATTCATTTTATTAAAATTTTCAAAAAAATTATAGATCATTATTTTTTTAGAAAATGGACTCAAATTTAAAAAATTATTGATATGATCATTTTACATGATGAAGTTTATTATAATAGTTTATTACTCGTAAAACATACATAATGACCAAATTTTTATTTCAATAATTTTAGTATATTTAGAAATATAATTTTTAAATGTTAAAATCATTTTATAATTCAAACATTTTAAGAAGTAATGAAAAATATATCATGACATTCTAGGAGGTGGTAATCCACAAGTGTACATGACATTGTATTAATTAAAAAAATTTGAATAAGGGATGGTATAAAATTGATATTATATTATTACTATATAATTTTTTTATATGAATAATAATTGTGCTACAATACATTCATATATAGTATTTACGTAATGGGTTGATGTAGAAATGAGTTAAGAGATCTCAATTGAGAATACTACCTCTTCCTTTGCTTGTTCTCACTATCATAACATCTTATGTCTCTATAATAGGGTATTAGTATGAAATATTGTTCAAGGGCATTGGTATAGGGTTAAAAAGTTACAGGAAAATATTATGGGTATATATTATAATCTATAAAGGTTGGATAAATGAGGTGGAAGTGATCTCCATTTATACGAATCGAAAATATCACTACTTTAAACACATATAGAATTTAAAATGATGTCCCCACACTGTTCATGGTTAAATGGAGATAAAATTTAGAAATAATTAATTTGGGTGTGATATAATGTCTATAAATTCTATAACATTCATTTCCACACATGTTTTAAAAATATTTCATCACTTTCAAAATAGTATTTTTTTAATTTAATAATTTCATTATTTCACTTAGTAACTAGTTTTTTTACAAACTCAATTTATATATTAATAAAAATTTAATTTTAACCCTAATAAAAAAATTCATTTTATGAACAAATATGTAGGTGTTATATAATATAATTTTTTTCTACGATAAAATTATCTTTTAATATTAAAAAATCCATATATATGTATATAATTTATTCTATAGGCTAATATTTTTTTACCATTGAATATTCTAAACCATACTTAACAATGATTAAAAATTAAATAAGTGATTATATACTTTATACATCTATTAAAATAATAACAATTTCATTATAAAATATAGATTTATTTATCAAATTAAAAAAAACCCATTGCATTAATAAAAAAATTGTTTCAAAATAACCCATTCACCATTACCATGGTGAAAAAAATAATACTAGTAATCAGAGGTTTATACTCCAAAAATAAATTGAGATAATTAAATTATATGAAAATATTGATATAAAATATTACATTTATTTTTTATTAATTTTTTCTAGAACTATGGAAATTTATTTTTAAATTAAAAAAGGACTTTTAGTGAAATGTCATTAATGTTTACAAATTGTTACAAAATGCTATCATAAATTCAATGTAGTATTTTCAAAACAATTATATAACATTATATATATATACATAAATGAAATCTCAAATTCATTTAAGTAATTCTTATATTATGAAAATTTCAAAAAGGGATATTATTATCAATATCATTATTTTTTCACTATTCATATAAAAATCAAATATTTTCGAAAAATAGGAAAATTTTAGTATAAGATATTTTTGAAGTAATGTATTGAAATATTATATTAATTTTCAATATTTTAAAATCTAAAATTTTTATATTTATATTTTAATTGAGTATAATATATATGAATACAATCTTATTTTAATAACAAATTCAATTTAAAAACATTAAGTGTTCTTATCTTTATATTTTTTTCAATTTTAATTTATTACAATCAATGTATTTACAAGAATTATAATAATTATTTTTATTTTCATAACAATATTATTATAATATATCAGAGATTGGTTTAGTTTTTGTTTCCTATGAAACATGATTTAGACAAAGTGTTTATTCAATGGAAAATTATTTTTTAAAATCATACAACATTAAATTTTTTACAGCACAATTGTAGATTCAATATAAGAAATATCATATAGAGTACACTAAATTCATGTTTTATACAATACATCTCACAATTATCCACACAACCTGAGGGACGAATGATTTTGTGTCCTGATGACTGTCAATATAAACATGTTAATCTATAATCATTTCTCTACACTCAAACTGTTATATAACATCTTCTAGTATTTGAACATGTTATACTTATTTTCATACCCATGGTAAAGGAAAAAAAGTAATTGGGTGAGCTAAAATTATCACTAAGGGAGAAATATACCAACTTATTATCAATAGTTAAATCATGAGAATATGTGGAAACATTGGAATAAGATGCTTTTTTTATAATAAATAACATTGAATAAAAATATCTTTTTATAAGGTAAGATATATAGACATTTAATTAAAAATTATTAATAATACAACATCTATAAAGATATCAGTTTCATGGATCACTAAAAATAAATCAAGTAGTATAATCATAATTATTATATTATGACATAATACTATAACATATACATATGTGTAGAAACATTATGTCAAGAATACCCACCAAGACATTCATTACATAGTATGATTATTCTGAGGATTAAGATAATCCTTATATATTCTCTTGATAGTTGGATAAAAAATTAGGTAAACCCCTTTGTATTGGGATAAATCCACATGTGTACACTTTGGATTTTGATAAACCATTTGATATACCCATTTTTTGGATAAATCATTATGTGTATGTTTTCCTGGTCCGGACATGTGAACCCTAACCAATGAATTAGAGGGACACATATGACACCACATATTGCAATCCATATATATTTCTGACATATAAATTAAATAATCATCATGTCATAAAGACCCCAATGAAATAAAAAGGGAATCATATTATTTTAAAATTTATTAATACACGGAAAACATTCATAAGTATATAAATAATCATAACATGATATACCTATGAAAAATAAATAGTTATCCATAGGTAATTAGTTAAATTATAGGGAAATACCATTTAATCAAAATAGTAATTCATGTGGTATTTAAATAGAATAGAGAAATGGAATAATATTACGTTAATAATTTCACCAATCCATATACATATATGTATCTTAGTGAATATACTTTAATAAATGGAATAAAAATAATTGTATTTATTGAAGAATTTTATTTGAAGAAATATCTAGTATTTATATCAAATATTATAAAGAAATTAAAGGAAATGATGGATCATTTAACTTATACGGATTGAACATTTATCCTTAGTGAAAACAGCGATAAAGAATGAACAAGTAGGTGATGGATACAATTAATAGAATAATATAATTTTACATTTAAAAATAGGATTAAAATTACCGTATTCCATAAAAAAACTTCAAAATAGAAAATATATGATAATTTTTCAATAATTTTCATTTTTATCACAAGGGTTAAAAATTTCTAAAGGATGGTTAATATATTATTGTGAAAATGTTTTATATTTATGTTTAGTTTCTTATTTTTTATAAATAAAGTCTTATAGAAAAATACACTAGTTTAAATTAGATATTCCATTCCAAAAATTCTTGAAAGAAAATATTTATGTTTTGTTATAATGTCAATTTTTATGAAATATACAATTATTGATCCTTGAAAATGAGATAACCATTTTATATAGAAAACATGTTGTGGTAGACAGAAAATTTGGTTTTAAAATGATGGAAAAATATTTTTCTATTCTCAAATAGATTTATTTAAAAAAATAACATAAATGATGACAAAAGTATAATTCATAAAAAGTTAATGATAAAAAAAAATCTTTCAAGAAACATGATAATGATATTGGAATGAAACTATATAAAAATTATCTTATCAGGTTGTCATATTATATAGATATGAGTTCTAAAAATTGTTTTAGAAAAGAAAACCTTATTTCTCAGGTAACATTTAAATTAGAAAAATTTAATAGGAGATAAATTTAAATTGAACCTACAAATAACTTGATAATTAGTCTATTGTAAAAAAAAATTATTAAATGTTTGTTGATAAATAATCCAAAATAACATGGGGTATATTAATAAATATGCCTCAAGAGGTGAGAGTTTAGATGATAAACCCTTACAATGAATTCCAAAATAGTTGATGATAATCTTACCAACTATATGACAATGAAAACCATAATAATCTTCTAAATTGATAATGATTCATGTATATAACATATATAATTTATTTTTTCAATTAATCACTGTTTTTATATTTTCATGTTATTATCTATTTTAAAAATCAGGTGAGAGTAATCTTGATTGTTTAGAAATTATATCATAATATTGTTTTTTTATTTAATTATTTTTCTAATGTGAATAATTATAATATAATACCTGATATGGTAATTGAATCATTATAATTAGTTGGGATATTATAATTTCCTTTTATGTGGGTATTGGTTGTTATCATTATAGATTAAATTGTTAATGAGAATTGATGTTGTTTTTAATGAGTGGGTAATGATATATCAATTAATGAGTTCAATGTAAATGATAACATTTTAGAAAATAAATAAATATTTTTTTCTTATTAGCATGGTTATTTATTGTTAATTTTTTTTCATTTTCTTATAAGAAAATATCCTATAGCACTGTTTATATTGGTTTTTAGCCTATTCTAAGCACAAAGAGGTTAAAATTAATGGATGGTTATGATCATGTTAGCGGTTTATTTTTGTATTATATCATTATTAAATAATAATAATGATAATATATAGATAATATTAGACTTTTGAATCATATTTTCTTAAATTTTAATTGAAAATAAAAAATTGAGAGGAAATATGAGATACATTACATCATGGAGGTATTAGTCTGCTGAATTAATGGATAATGTTTTTATTTAATGAATAATGGTAGGGAAATATGGTGGATTATAATTTTGAATGCGATATTAATCAATATATTATATACATAACATTTAATTTTTATGACAATGGATTTGTTGTTAATATTTCCTTGTAATATAATGATAAAACATGTTTTACCTTAAAAGAAGACATAATAATTTATAATTAGGGAATTTTAAATTATATAAGAACATTAGTACCTTAACCATTCATTTTTACACAGATTTTAAACATGTTTGTAAGTACCTAACTCATATAATTTTTACATTTACCATTTTTTGGTTTCATTGTGTTAACTATTTATTACGAAAGTAATTTAGTTTTATGGAATAACAATTTAATAGACAAAATTAAATAATTTTGAACTACTTATTAAAAAACTAAATCCTTTTTATCATTTAATTTTTTTTGTGTAATAAAAAAAATCAAAACATTTTCTCATGTAACACATAAAGCACAATTTTTAGAAAAAAAGTATTTTTAAGAATAAAAATACGTTTATTCTAATGTTATAAATGTATTTTCTTTTTTATATATTAATTAGTCTATTATAATTTATTTAGAGCATATGTGTATTTCTATTTAACCTAAAAAAGTATTTTCCAAAAAAATATTTAATTAATGTTAATGAGAAATAATAGTTTTTATTAGAAAATATCACTTCAGTTCCTAAAATGTTAATCATATTTTTATAAATTAAATATTAATTTTTAAAAATATTCTATAAATTTATAAATAATTTAATTTATAAAAAAACGTCTCAATAGTAATATTCTAAAAATGTGCCATATGAGAAAAATTTCCCTTATTCATTATAAACATAAATACAATTTATTAAGAAAAATATCATAAATTAATATCAATATAACGTTTATTTGAACAACTACAAAATGAAATTTGGTTTTCAAAATTCTAATTCTAACATTGATATATATAACAATGAAATGGAAGGACAGTATATACAAACCAAATGAATATATTGAAAATTTCACATTCATTAAACAATTCTGTTCCTCATCATATTTATTATGAGTTTATAATTTAATACAGAAAACCATCTTTTTGTTATGGAAAATTAATGATTGAATTCCATCCGAAAAAAATCAATGTATGTCCATTTCAAATAGTATGTTTCTGTCCGTTGAATTTCAATTATTAATATTTGTGATGGAAATTATTTTCTTTTTTAAATGGTCTCAAGTAATTCAAATAGAAAGATAGTAACGTTTTCAATAAAACTCAATAATTATAAATTCAAAAATATAAAAATAAAAAAGTAAGGCAAAAAAAAAATACATCAAAAAATTTCAATGAGAGGGTACAAGATCAATTACATTTTTGGTGGGAAATCAGTTCCAGATGACGTAGGGAAATCTACCCCTAAACCCTACGTGAGTCAACATATGTACTACATTTTATCAACATTCTATCAATATCATTCTCGTCACTTATCTTTATTACCTCTATATGTCGATGTTTGACATTATCCTAAGATCGTGGCCTCTCCTATCACTTAGTATAAGAAAAGTACAATAACAATGATCCCCATTTTGAGATATATGTTGGAATCACTTCGATGATATAAAAAATAATCCTCATAAATCCTGAACCAATTCAAATATTTTGGCTTTTCTATAGTCCTCTCATTATCACCTTCATCATATCATCCTCTTCAAAATGCGACTCCCATGAGCCCTCATCCCTACCATCTATATTACCTCGATTCCTATGTGTGGGACGAATTATTTTATGTATACCTCTTTTGAATAATAATAATAACAATTCATATAGATTTATATTATTATAATTAAATATTTTAAAAAATACTAACCATAATATATCATTTTTTATCAACAATAATTTTTCCATCACTATCATTGTACATGTTCTAAGACACATCAAAAATTGTATTGCTTAGATGAGATAATAAATAAATGAGATTATCAAATATATTAGGTATTAAATATATATATATATATATATATATGTGTGTGTGTGTATAATATTATTACATTATATTACTAACCATTTGATGATAATGAATATATAATGTATGAATCCTAGTTGTGTGGTTGTTTACCGGCCTCCCCTAATTTTAGAGGCTATAACTGGATCTCCATTGGATAGTCTCTCCAATATTGTATATGCAGATTACCTATCATGCATAATAAGGGATATACTATTCTCTATGATGCCTATTATATGGATAAAATATAATCATATATTTTTTACTAATAATTATCCTTAAAATCTATATAAAATGTTAATTGAAATAATCATGCACGTAGGCTTACCGTGCCTCTCAAAAAGAGACTCTCATGATCTCATCAATTAGTGAATATAATCCCATTAATGTTTTTTTGAATAAAATAAAATATAAATTTTATGAATTTAAATTCAAATTCATTAATATATAAATAAACCACTAATTAGACATGTAATGACTTAACTCTTTGGGAACCTTATCCCATGACACCCATGGAGGTATAAAATATTTTTTAGAAAAATTCAACTCGTATAATAGAAATATTTTTTCAAAACAAATAATAGGAATAATTAGTTTCAAAATAAATAATATAATAAATTAAATGAAATATCAAAAAAAATTATGTCAACATACTTCCTCCAGAATATATTGAAGTCAAGATACTAACATCGTTATGGATCGAGGTCCAGAATCATCAATAACAAATATCCCATACACCTCCTATTAGGTGTCCTCATGTCAACACCTATATATTTCAAATCATAATTCTCATCATCAAGTAATAGATTTTCATCAGTGGAAAAAATAAAATCATTTTAAATTTTATAAATTTAAAAAAAATAAAAAATTTTAATAAATTTTGAATTGAAAAAAGTAAGCAATTTAAGAATAATAAAGATATTATTTTAAAGAAATTAGGTGAAAATTTATTACCTATATAGAGTTTTCACTGCATATATCAAATATAAAATACTAATAAATATTAATTAAAAACAAATAATTCATCATTTATATTCTTCATATTAATTTTTATATTTATCTTATATTTTATATTCATTTTTATTAATATCTTCCCCTTCCACCTCCTCATCATCAACTTCTATATGATCAAAAATTACATCATCTCTTTTAATATCAATATTATTGGTTACATCATAACATTATGAATTCCATCACCCCATAACTATGGGGACTCATCATCAATATTTTAATCTCTTCAATTAAGAGATATAATTGATGAAGGATATTGACAATTTTCATATCATGAACATTAATGGAACACATTTCATGTTAAATAAACTAATTTTATTCATAATTAATTATTATTAGATTGTACCAATGATTAAAATTTAAGGATGTAGAATAGTAATTTTTATACTATTATTTCTTGACAGGAAAAACTAATTAGTGTATTTTCTGCAAGAACACATTTATATTTAATAACAATGATTTCATGCCGTGGATGAATATGCAAACCTCAATCTGTATGAAACCAATGAAATTTAAATATTTTTACATAATTTTGACCATGATATGATAACTCCAATATTTTATCCATAATTACAAAAATATCAACTTATCATTATTTATGATGATACCATTTTAAAAAAACACCACTATTCATTAATTATTTAGACACTCCATATGCCCATGTCTGAAATATAAAACCATTAAACAAAAACACATTATTTGATTTGCCCGATTAGGATATAGGTATACAAAGTAAATATAATCATTTTTTAAATTTATCTCTATATACTAATGCACAAATAAATAAAAATAAATTAATTTTATATGAAATAACCAATTAAATTTTTTTTCTTCATAAAAACTAATCATATAATTATTTTAAACTAGTTGGAAACCTTGTTCTTCATACATTATTTGTGATAATTTATTGTAATTTTTTTGAACTATTTTTTGATATATTCATCATATAATCTATATAAACCAGTTATAAATATCAAATTTTAATAAAAAATAACAAAATCTATAAATGGATTATATTCCTGACTGTATTTTTTAATATCTTTTAAATCAAGTTTAACATATGTATTTTCATTATATGGTTCCTAATCTAAAATACACAGTCCAAACAAACCAAAACAACCATATTCTGATTTATTATATATAAATAATCAAGGTACTTTTTAATTATCAACATTACCCTCACTGTGATCCATTCGACTATGTATATAAGGATATTCATATTCAAAATAATAATGGTTAAAACAAGAGATTTCCTCATAAAATACTGCTTCAATAATATCTCTTTTATTGATGATTTATTAAATATAATATTCCCCAAATTTCCCTTCTATATATCACATGGTTACATATATCATAACTATAATGGGACTCCACATTATGATTCATAAAGAAAATTCAATGTCAAATGTTTCATTGAGACAAATAAGGATGGTGGAAATGTTTTTTTTCAATTTATATAAAATTATCACAAATATTTTTTTCAGTATAACCTATACATAAAAATTTGTTTTTAATGCATAAATCTATGTGAATAAATATTATATTGAGTAAAAAATTCAAATATCAAATACTTTAATAGGAATTTGGTAGACTCCTTCAACAAAAATATAACAAACATCATTCATAAAACAAATGTTAATTAACTTATAATCACATCTATGATTTGATGAATTACTTCACTACAACCATTACATAAAAATAGATGAAATTATATTCTATTATATATGAATAAAGGAAATATTTATTATTTTGGTTTAAATACTGTCACATTTCATTTTCATATACAATTATTTATATAATAGGACCAGTTTTATATCTGATTGGATGTGTTTGAACGAATCAGTGGAAAATATTACGCATGATATATTACCTAAAGGTTCATTTGAATCTATTATTTTTGTGATAAACAAAATGGATTACCTATAATAATTTCCAAAATTATGACTACTTTTATATCTAATAAAACCCATGATACCATGGAAGAAACCTCTAATTAGGGAACAAAATTGGAATGGGATTTCACCATACACATATTCTACTCTAATGGATCTAACTCCCTATTTATAAAGTATTTATAACACATCATGCTCATCAATAGTGTAAATATTACAAAGAACTAATTTTTATAACCTCGCATGTTGTTAAATATTACACTTTTTGTGACTCTATATTTCATTGAAAAGGGCCTCGTTGTAGGATGTCAAACTATTGGACACACAAGTCTTGTCACATGATGTTAAAATTTATGACATATAGTACATTCTCAGGACCCTATAATTATTATTGTAAACATTTTAAATATCAATATTTTTAAATTTAGACTATTTTTTGTAGCATACAGGATACGCAACACAGAACCTAAAAAAACACTGAAATATTATTGTTTATATGTAATAGTTATTTTTGGTCGGAGTGGATACTCAAGAGGGGGGTGAATTGAGTTCCATTCAAAATTTCTGTTTTAAAAACTTTGTCTTAAAACCCCCAATTAAAATACTGAATTAAACTTTAGTGAATTTATATCAAAGTAAGGGTTCGGTTGGGTTCTCGAGGGATTGATTATTTCCCAGTTAATCAAAACAGAAAGGTTGATTATCTTTTGAAACCAACTTACTGATTTAAAACTGATATAAACACTTGCGAATTTAATTATCAAAGTGACTTTAAAATAGTTTTCGTTTTAAAGAGATTAGCAGCGGAATTAAAAGAATAACATTGAAAAATATAGCACAGCAGATATAACCAAGAGGTTCAGTCTCAAGCCGAGACTTAGTCCTCTGAAATGCTTTTATAAAAAGATGATCCACACCCTGGATCAAGGATAACAACAGCACCCAGCTGTCCAGGTCCAAGCCCTCTACCACAGTTATTCGTGGGAACAAACACAACAGCAACCAGCTGTCCGTGTCACACGACCTCTACCACTATCCCAGTGGGAAATAAAAGATGTAACAGTATTGAGAGAGGATTTAAAAATCCTCCAGTTAGAGTACAGGAGACAGTGTGCGTGTAAAACAAAACATATAACACACACTGCTCAATATGTAAAACGATAAATCACAGAGAAAATAGTTAGAGTTTAGAAATGGATCTAGTGATTTGTCGTGCAGTTCTGGACTCCTTTGATTGATCAGAATTCTCTCTATGTACTCTACTGGTTTCTCTCTGGAAAACAGAGTATCTTCTGTTTCCTTGACTTCCAGGTTCAGAGATAGAGAAGATGTAGTCGATGAAGTTCTTGTTTTATGATCTTGTTCTCTGCTCTTCATTTGTTAGCATTGATGAAAGAGTTCCTCGGGTAAGTTCAGTCGTCGCTTTTCATTCACGCTCTATTCAGCACTATGCGTATTCATCTGTGTGTTTAACCCCTTTTTGCAACACACGCGCTCTCACAACATCAGCTTGAAAGAAGCTCTTCTTTAACGCACGAGCTTTGGAAAAAGATATGATTTCTTTTTGTAGGTACGAGGTACGGTTTCCTAACAACCAACAACACACATTAAATAAATGAAATAGAATTTAAAATATTCCTAATATGACCATTGGTTAGATTAAATAAAGATAAAGAAATTCAAGCAGCTGTTTATGACTATCAGCGTGTCAAGTGATCGGTGGGTCAACAGCATCAGTGAGACATCTTCGGTGACTCATTCGATCAGCATCGGTGAGACATCTTCGGCGACTCATTCGATTAGCATCGGTGAGACATCTTCAGTGAATCATTCGATCAGCATCGGTGAGTCATCTTCGGTAAATCATTCGATCATAATCATTGAGACATATTCGGTGACTCATTCGAACAGCATCGGTGAGACATCTTCGGTGACGCATTCGATCAGCATCGGTGAGACATCTTCGGGGACCCATTCGATCAGCATCGGTGAGACATCTTCAGTGACTCATTCAATCAGCATTGGTGAGACATCATCGGTGACTCATTCGATCAGCATCAGTGAGACATTTTCAGTGACTCATTCGATCAGCATCGGTGAGACATCTTCGGTGACTCATTCGATCAGCATCGAAGAGACATCTTCGGTGACTCATTCGATCAGCATCTGTGAGACATCTTCGGTGACTCATACGATCAGCATCGGTGAGACATCTTCGGTGACTCATTCAATCATCATCGGTGAGACATCTTCGGTGACTCATTCGATCAACATCGATGAGACATCTTCGGTGACTCATTCAATCAACATCGGTGAGACATCTTCGGTGACTCATTCGATCAGCATCGGTGAGACATTTGTCCTTTGATATGGATCGGTGCGACCGTTTTCCTTTGATATGGATGACTTCCAGAATACTTGAAAATCAATAACAAAGAGATAAAAACATGATCCAACCAATATACACAGATTCATTAAGAGATTGTGATTATGAGTAATCCAACCGGATTAAGTAATTGATGATTTGTGATTATTAAAATAACAATCATAGAAAGAATTCAACAATCTTCCAGAGGGTTAATCAATCTCTCCCTTTTTGATAATCATAACTCTTAGACAATCACAAAGCTTAGCCATTGATAAATAAAAGATATCATAAATAATACGGCATAATAAGAATAAAAACACAATGAGATATAAATATCCCCGTGAAATTATGCCTGTTAAATACTTATGCAAGAATTGCCATACAAAGATATAAATCTCCCACATATCTCCCATAGAGCCATAGATATACCGAGATATTTATTTCTCCCATCTCCCCCATATCTCCAGTGGATCCATAGATATACAGATTTATCCCCCTTTGGGATAATCAAAAAGAAGGGAAAACAGATAAAGAAGAGATTAAAAGATGGCAGTGGTAAGAATAAAAAGAAAAGAGAATAAAGTTCATAGGACATCATAGTACAATCAGAACAGGGTTAACCCTATCAAAAATAACGCACAACTATTACTGTGGGTGTAAAGGGGCTTTTCCCTTGTCAGACGGATCAATGGTTGGTACGTTGGAAGGTTTGGAGGTAGGTTGAACTGGGCGAATTTGAAACGGTGGTAAAATGACTCTGGAGGTTGGAGGAGAAGGTGCCACCGGAATTTGCTGTGGAGCTGTAGGAGCTGGTTGAGAAGATTTCTGAGGAAGTTGTCGAAGATGAGAGAGATCTTGAGCAACAAAGATCTGATTTGGAGCAACATCAGAGGCACCGAGAGGGTCAGCAGTAGGAAGCACAATGGCAGTGGCATGTGCACTCAGATAAGGCTTCAATAGATCTATGAAATTCTGAATAACTTCTGCACCATACTGCATAGCCTTCTCAAAAACATCCTTATTTTCCATGAACTATTCCAAGGTTGGAGTAAAATCTTGCAACTGTCGAACTTGAGTTTTGAAATATTGAGTGACTGGAGGTAGTCTCATATTTTCCACAAGCACGTTAAAATTCCAGGTCATCTCATGCTTGGTATAGATTTTTGAAAAGTAGTGATCAACCTTTTCCTTGATTTCTCTCTGAGCTTTAGTGGAATCTGCAGAATATACTTTTACCGTCTTATGAATGTGATCACTGTTCTCCTTCATCTTCCTCAACGAGTCCAAATCAAGAACTTTCCTAATGGCGGCCAATTCATCATGCACAAACTGCTTCAGAGCCTCTAGCTCATGAGTAGTGATCTTGGTTACTTTGGCTGTACTGGCTTGAGAAACTATTTGAGTTATCTCAGCCTTCAACTTTCTCAGATCAGACTTCTTAAGATGTTCAATTAGATTTAGCAACACTTCCATCATAACAGAGATGGTGGATCTAAATAATTGGATAAAGAAACCAACCCAGATTGTAGATCCTTTAGAATCTGATTTAGAGAGGCTATGTGTCTGCCAATAAACTCAACAGTATTGGCCAGGTCTGGTGTAATAGACTTTGAAATTTCTTCTCTGACTGTGTCTCTCACAGCAGTAAGAAACTCCCTTTTTAACTTGTCAAAATCAGACTGAGAGATAGTAGAACTAGGTAGATGAGCACCATCAGCATCAACAACATGAGCAGAACTTTCCCCAACTGGTTGGTTTTCCATCATAACCGCAGTAGATTATGATTATTCTTCTTCTTCCTCAGAATACTCTAAACCCAAAACAACAAAAACAGGGTAATCATCCCAGACAGCAGCACACAGAGTATATTTTGGTTTATCATAACTTGCTTTTCCACTGTTTTTAAGAGATTGTCTCTTGCCATTAGCATCTGTTTCTGGTATAGTTTGATGTGTTTCCATTGGAGGTACCGCAAGACCATCCACTAGTCGGTTATCACCATCATCATCATTATCATCATCATCATCATCTCCATTCTCATTTCCATTCTTCACAGAAACGTCACTGTCAGATACTTCAGTGTCACTGGCTTCTTCATCACCATGAACTAGTTCTGATTCAGGTAAGGGTAAAGGTGGACTAGCAGGTCCAAAGTCTATTCGTCTCTTAGGACTCACAGTATCAGGATCACTCCTATAATCAGGAGGTGACATACTTCCTTCTTCTGTTTCAGTGTCTTCCATCCCTTGTTTACCAGAATCTTCAGTGTCTTTATTCCATTCAACATTTACTTCTTCTTCGTCATCAGAATAAATTGGTTCCTCATCCGATTTCAAACCAGGGTCACTCAAACCCTTCAGCCTCTTTCCATGATCAGTGGGATTGTAGGATTCATACAACATGTCCTCATCAGCAACCCAGCATTTTTTACATGGGTTCCAGTTTATTTTCATCCGTTTACAGATTTCTTTGGTAATACAAAAAGCACTATCAGATTCAGCTATCTCATCAGCTTCATCAACACATTCTAGACTTTTTAACATAGCAGAGATCATTTTGGGATAGATCATGGAAGTGGGTTTCTTAGAATGTTTCACCATTCCATCTATGATCACCATTAGATATCTACACAAATTGATCTTCGCATGGGTCCTTAATAAAAACAACAGAAAAACATCCTGGTATCTTACAACAGAAAAATATCCTTTCCTAGAGCAAATTTGGTGCTGAATAAACATAATGAGAAGTCTACATTCACCGTCCATCTCTGATGCTATGATTATCCTTGACTCTCTGTTTCCAGTCAAAAGCTCTAATGCTAACTCATAAAGGAAATACTCGGTGGTTGGAGGAATGTTTCTAGCATAATCCTCATACCGACCCTCGTGGGGTACATTCAAACATTCATCCCATTGTTTTGACGAAAAAGATATTTTCATTCCTTTCACTACCGAAGACATTCTGGCAGCCTCGACACCATCTAAATTAATGTACAGATTTATATAAAACTCATGCACTTACGTTGGGTAGTATACACAAGTGTTGTATGAGAACCAGGCTTTCCATCCTTGAGAATCTAAAACTTGTAACAATAGAGACTTACTTGTCAAAAGCCAGGTGGAGCTGACTTCCTTTTCTACAGTAGCAATATGAGTTTCCAGGTTCAGGTATACTGATCTTTGAGTGGTACTAATCGACTCGCCTCGAGCACGCTTTGAAGGTTCCGGACTTTCTGATCCTTTGCTCAGTCTCTTCTGCTTAGCCATTTGATGATTCTGGGGAAATTAGGAGTTCGATGGTTTGAAGTGGAGGAGAAGAGAGAAAAAAAGGTTTGGCGGGAAAGAAATGAAGGGTCGATGGTTTGGGGAATTCGAATAGTCACGTATCATTTATTTCATCATTTAGGGTTCCCATAATAAAGATAAAAGTAGTTAATTAATCACAAAATAAAAAATAATATAAAGAAAGATCGGTTTCACAGACCGGTTTCATAGATCGGTTTCACAGATCAGTTTCACAGATCAGTTTCACAGATCGGTTGCATAGATCGGTTTCACAAATCAGTTTCATAGATCGGTTTCACAGATCAATTTCACAGATTAGTTTCACAGACCAGCTTCACGGGATCAGTTGCACAGATCAGTTTCAAAGATCAGTTTCAGAGATCGGTTTCACAGATCGGTTTCACAGACCAGTTTTACAGATCGGTTTCACAGATCGGTTTCACAGATCAGTTTCACATATCGGTTTCACAGATCAGTTTGACAGATCAGTTTCACAGATCGGTTTCACAGATCAGTGTCACAGATCCGTTTCACAGATCAGTTTCACAGATCAGTTTCACAGATTAGTTTCACAATTCGATTGCACAGATATGTTTCACAGATCAGTTTCAGAGATCGGTTTCATAGATCGGTTTCACAGATCAGTTTCACAGATCGGTTTCACGAATCGGTTTCACAGATCAATTTCACAAATCGGATTCACAGATCAGTTTCACAGATCGATCCTACACAATTCTTGTTTAATAAAATTCATTCTTTCAAAGCATAAAGGCTTTGTAAAAATATCTACTAATTGATGTTCAGAACTAATAAATTCTAGAGAAATATCACATTTTTGATCATGATCTCTTAGAAAGTGATGTCTGATATCAATGTGCTTAGTTATAGTGTGAGACACAGGGTTCTTAGATATGTTGATCTCATTAGTATTGTCATAGTTAATTGAAACTTGTTTAAAATCAAATCCATAGTCTAATAAGGTGTGTTTCATCCACAGAAACTGTGCACAACAACTACCAGTAGTGATGTATTCTGCTTCAGCAGTAGAAAATGCAACTGATTTCTGTTTCTTACTACACCATGATACTAGAGATTTTCCAAGTAAATGACATGTTTCAGATGTTCTTTTACTATCTAACTTGCATCCAGCAAAGTCATCATCTAAATAACTAGTTAGGTCAAATGATTTCCCTTTTGGATAAAACAAACTTAAATTCACGGTATACTTAAGATATTTAAAAATACTTTTAACAGCCAGTAATTGTGATTCTTTAGGATTATCTTGAAATCTTGCACACATACACACACTAAACATAATATCCTGTCGACTAGCAGTAAGATAAAGTAAACTCCCAATCATACCTCTGTAATTAGTTTGATCTACTCGTTTACCAGTTTCATCTATATCCAATTTACAGGTGGTACTCATAGGTATATCACTTTCCTTAATACTATCCAAACCAAAATGCTTTATTAAATCCGTAGTATATTTACTTTTATTTAGAATAATTCCATATTTGGTTTGAAAATTTTGAAAACGAAGAAAATACTTAAGCTCTCCCATTAAGCTCATTTCAAACTCATTTTACATAACCTGTGAAAATTCAGTACATAAATTTTTTTAGAAAATCCAAAAATAATATCATCAGCATAGATTTGTACTACTAACACATCTTTTGAAATTCTTTTTATAAAAAGAGTGGGATCATCTATTCATTTTGTAAATCCTTTTGATATAAGAAAGTTTGAGAGTCTTTCGTACCAAGCTCTTGGAGCTTGTTTTAAACCATATAAAGCTTTAGAATGTTTAAAAACATGATTTTGAAAATGGTGATTTGAAAACCAGGTGGTTGTTCTACAAAAACATCTTCAACAATAAAACCATTTAGAAAAGCACTTTTCACATTCATTTGATATAACTTGAAATTCAGATGTGATGCATAAGCAAGTAAGATCCAAATAGCCTCTAATCTAGCTACAAGTGCAAAGGTTTCCTCATAGTCAATTCCTTCATCTTGATTGTAACCTTGTGTAACTATCCTAGCTTTTTTTCTAATGATGTTTCCAGATTCATCAACTTTGTTTCTAAAGACCAATTTTGTGCCTATGGTTATAGTGTCCATAGGTCTTTCTACTAATTTCAAGACATTGTTTCTTTCAAATTGATTTAGTTACTCTTGCATAGACATTACCCAAAATTCATCATTGATAGCATCATTGATATTTTTAGGTTCTAGCTGTGACAAGAAGGCTTGATGTTCAACCTAATTTCTAAGAGAAGCTCTAGTCTATGTCCCTCTATCAAGATTTCCTATAACAGCATCTAAAGGATGATTCTTCGGAATTCTAGTTGGTCTAGAGAAGGTAGGGCTCGAGATTTCAGGTTTATCTACAGGTTGAGGATCAACAGAGGCAGGGTCTGGAAAATTTCCAGAACTGGATGTTTTAACTACAGGTCCAATATTTTTATCATTGAGGTTCAAACCAGAGAGATCATGTTAAAGATTTTCAAGAGAGGTCTTAGGTTCATGTGGATAAGTTTCATCAAATTTGTTGTGAACAGATTCTTCCACACATTTGGTTCTCTTATTTAAAACTCTATAGGTTTTACTGGAAGTTGAGTAACCTAGAAAAATTCCTTCATCACTCTTGGATACAAACTTATCAAGATTATCTTTAGTGTTAAGAATAAAGACTTTGCATCCAAAAACCTTGAATTAGTTATCCTTAGGTTTCCTATAGTTCCATAACTCATAAGGGGTCCTCTTAGGAACAGGTATGATCAAGACTCTATTAATAACATAAAAAGCTATATTTAAAGCATCAGCCCAAAAGTAAATGGGTAGGTCATACTCATTAAGCATTGTTTTAGAAATTTTTTGCAGGGTTCTATTCCTCCTTTCTACTATACCATTCTGTTGAGGTGTCCTAGGGGTAGAGAAATTGTGACTATAGCCACTGTGTGAGCAGTAAGATTCAAACTCATGATTTTCAAACTCATGACCATGATCACTTCTCAGGGTTTTAATCTTAAGTCCACTAAGGTTCTCTATAGACTTGTAATGTTTAACAAAGTAATAACAAGCTTCATTTTTGAGAGCTAGAAAGTATACCCAAGTATATCTAGAAAAGTCATCTACAAGAACATAGACATAATGATTCCTATTTAAACTAGAAACTCTAGAAGGTCTAAATAAATCCATGTGAACCAACTCGAGAGGTTGAGAAGTTGACACTTCTTTCTTTGATTTAAAAGAAACTTTATGTTTCTTTCCCTTTTGACAGGGATTACAAACTTTGTCTGCTGGAAATTCAAGTTTGGGTAGGTCTCTAACTAAGTTCTTCTTAGAAAGCATTCTAAGTGAATGCACATTGCAGTGTCCTAATCTTCTGTGCCAAATCCAAGACTCTTTATGAAAATCATTTAAACAAGTAATATTTTGCTTAGCTAAAGAATTTAAATCGACATCATAAACGTTTTCACTTCTTAAAGTAGAAAACACTAAAACATTTTTAGAGTTAAAAACATAGCAAGAATAATTTTCAAATTTAACATAAAAACCATCATCACATAACTGAGAAATACTTAAAAAATTGTATTTATGTCCATCAAAAAATAAAACATTAGAAATTAGTACTGAGTCAGTGTTACCAATCTTGCCTAAGCCGATGATTTTCCCTTTATAATTATCACCAAAGGTGACAAAACCTCCATCAACTCTGACTAATCTTTTAAAGCATGAGAAATCTCCTGACATATGTCATGAACATCCACTGTCCAAGTACAAGGTCTTTTCATAGGAGCTCTTTAAGAAGGTTCCCTACAAAACAGATTTAGATAGGAAATGATTTTGGTACCCAGATCGTATTGGGTCCAGACAGGTTAGCCAATAATACTTTAGGTACCCAGATTTGTCTAATGGGTCTCACAGAATTTCTAGAATCAACAGATTTGGAAAGATAAATCTTATTAGATCCATAACTATGAATATAACTCGTTGAAGCATATAAAGTTCCAGAGCTAGCTACATTCTGTCCAGATATAGGAATGAATCTAGTTTTGGTAATCTTCCTTTGTCCATGTTGGTATCCTATACCAGTAGTGTATCTAGGTGCTATTTGCTTACCTAGCATCTGAGTAAGAGTATCTTTACCATTTGTAAATTTCTCTAAGTCTTTCTTGAGTTTCTAATTAGATAATTTTAGTTCAGTGTTCTCTTTAAGAAAATGAGCATTCTTTTCCATTTCAATATCAAGATCAGATTTATGTTTAACAGTTAAAGCAAACTGTTTCATTAAACCTTTGTATTTTTCTTTCAGCTCATTACAGGTTTCTTCTAACATATCACAATATTCAAACAGTTCAGATTTAGACATGTTATCACATTCAGAATCATCTCCAGAATAATATGAATTAGAAGCAGGAGTTTCTGATGTTACCTCAGAAGTGTTTGTCATAAAACACATGTTTTCCTTGTTTCGGTGTTCAGTTTCAGAAACTTCATATTCACTAGAACTGTCCTCAGAAGCACTCCAAGTATCCTTCATAGCTTTCTTATACTTTTTATCCTTGTATTCATACTTCTTCTAGTATTTCATCTTTGGACAATCTGCTTTTATGTGTCCATTCCTTTTTCACTCATAACAGACAACTTCATCTGATTTGTCAGATTTCATCCAATCCTTTTTCCAATGTCCCTTATTGTCATACTTACCTTTGTAGTTTGACTTTCTGAAAAACTTCTTCTTGCTATAAAATTTCTTAAACCTTTTAGCAATGTGAGCCATCTCACCATCACTGTCAGAGTCACTCTCACTGTCTTCACAGCTTGAACTTTCATTGATAGCTTGAAGCTTTTCCTTATCCTTATTCCTTGAGGTTGTAGTTTTGAAGGCAATAGACTTCCTTCTAGGTTCATCATCTTCTTCTTTGTTCACTTTGAGTTCTTCTTCACACATCATCAACATTCCAATTAGTTCATTGACTGGTAGTTCACCAATGTCACATGATTCTCTAATGGAGACAGTGGTTCCTCTCCATCTTTCAGGTAGACATCTCAAAATTCTCATGATTTGTTCCTTTGTTGTAACATCCTTTCCCAGAGAAGTCATTGTGTTGACAATTTTATTTAACCTGAGATACATATAAGAAATGGGTTCATCAAGCTTCATCTTAAAATTATCATACTTAATAGTATAATTGTTCAATATCATCTCCTTAACATTAGTTGTTCCTTCATGAGAAACAGCTAAGGTATCCCAAATCTCATATTCAGTTTTACAGGCAGATATTCTGTTCAATTCATCATCTCCTAGAGCACAGTATAAAAAATTCATAGCTTTAAAATTATTATTGTAGGCTGTCTTAGTAGCTTCATTCCAAGTAGTTCTAATAGTATTAGGAATTTTATATTCAGATTATATAGTAGTCCAAATATCAAAACCCATGCTTTCTAAGTGAATTTTCATCTTGATTTTCCACTGAGCATAGTTAGTGCCCTTGAAAAATGGTGGTCTATTGGTAGCAACACCTTCAACTCTATTATCCATGATAGCTTACTTAAGGAAAATATTTTAAAGAGAAAAAAATTTAGAAATAACAGAAATTCTAATAACTTTAAGATACAACTAAAAGCACAATTGAATAACAGATTACTTTATAATATATTTTAAATTAACCAAATCCTCTGATACAAATTGTTGGTCGGAGTGGATACTCAAGAGGGGGTTGAATTGAGTTCCATTCAAAATTTATGTTTTAAAAACATTGTCTTAAAACCCCCAAATAAAATACTGAATTAAACTGTAGTGAATTTATATCAATGTAAGGGTTCGGTTGGGTTCTCGAGGGATTGATTATTTCCCAGTTAATCAAAACAGAAAGGTTGATTAACTTTTGAAACCATCATACTGATTTAAAACTGATATAAACTCTTGCAAATTTAATTATCAAAATTACTTTAAAATAGTTTTGGTTTTAAAGATATTAACAGCGGAATTAAAAGAATAACATTGAAAGATATAGCACATCAGATATAACCAAGAGGTTCAGTCTTAAGCCAAGACTTAGTCCTCTCAAAAGCTTTTATAAAAATATGATCCACACCCTGGATCAGGGATAACAATAGCAACCAACTGTCCAGATCCAAGACCTCTACCATAGTTATTCGTGGGAACAAACACAACAACAGCCATCTGTCCAGGTCACATGACCTCTACCACTATCCCAGTGGGAAATAAAAGATGTAAGAGTATTGCGTGAGGATTTAAAAATCCTCCAGTTAGAGTACAGGAGACAGTGTGTGTGTAAAACAGAACAGATAACACACACTGCTCAATATTTAAAAGGATAAATCATAGAGAAAATAGTTAGAGTTTAGAAATGGCTCTAGTGATTTGTTGTGTAGTTCTGGACTCCTTTGATTGATCAAAATTCGCTCTGAGTCCTCTTCGGGTTTCTGTCTGGATAACAGAGTATCGTCTGTTTCCTTGACTTCCAGGTTCAGAGATAGAGAAGAAGTAGTCGATGAAGTTCTTGTTTTATGATCTCGTTCTCAGCTCTTCATTCGTTAGCATTGATGAAAGAGTTCCTCGTGTAATTTTAATCATCGCTTTGCATTTACACTCTATTCAGCACTCTTTGTATTCGTCCATGTGTTCAACACCTTTTTGCAACACACGCGCTCTCAAAACTTCAGCTTGAAAGAAGCTCTTATTTAAGGCATGAGTTCCGGAAAAATATATGATTTCTTTTTGCAGGTACGAGGTACGGTTTCCTGACAACCAACAACACACATTAAATAAATGACAGAGTATTTAAAATATTCCTAATATGACCATTGGTTAGATTAAATAAAGATAAAGAAATTCAAACAGCTGTTTATGACTATCAGTGTGTCAAGTGATCGGTGGGTCATCAGCATCGGTGAGACATCTTCGGTGACTCATTCGATCAGTATCGGTAAGACATCTTCGGTGACTCATTCGATCAGCATCGGTGAGACATCTTCGGTGACTCATTCGATCAGAATCGGTGAGACATCTTCGGTGACTCATTCGATCTGCATCGGCGAGACATCTTCGGTGACTCATTCAATTAGTATCAGTGATACATATTTGGTGACTCATTCGATCAGCATCGGCGAGACATCTTTGGTGACTCATTCGATCAGCATCGGTGAGACATCTTCGGTGACTCATTCGATCAGCATCGGTGAGACATCTTTGGTGACTCATTTGATCAGCATTAGTGAGATATCTTCGGTGACTCATTCGATCAGCATCGGTGAGACATCTTCGGTGACTCATTCGATCAGCATCGGTGAGACATCTTCGGTGAATCATTCGATCAGCATCGGTGATACATCTTCAGTGACTCATTCGATCAGCATCCGTGATACATCTTCGGTGACTCATTCGATCAGCATCGGTGAGACATTTTTCCTTTGATATGGATCGGTGCGACCGTTGTCCTTTGATATGGATGACTTCCAGAATACTTGTAAATCAATATCAAAGAGATAGAAACATGATCCAACCAATATACACAGATTCATTATGATATTTTTATTATGAGAAATCCAACCGGATTAAGTAATTGATGTTTTCTGATTATCAAAACAGCAATCACAGGAAGAATTCAACAATCTTCCAGAGGGTTCAACAGTTATATCCAATCAATAAAATTGGTATGTCTATGTTGGGTCAAATAATTTATTATTTTTATATAAATGATATAAAAAAAATAAATTTATTTATTAATTATTAGGAAATAAAAACGATATTTTTAGTAAAGAAATTCTTTCTTTAGAGATATGTTTTTTTAATTGGTTTTTATTGATTTTTGTGAAAGAATAATGTAAATAATTTTTAAAACATGCATACATACTATTTAATAAAATAAATATATTTTTTCAAATCATTATATAAAATCTATTCATTTATTAAAATCTGTATATTTTTTGGAATATATTGATTTTTCAATGAATAATAAAAAATATTGGTTTTAATAGGAAATAGAATTCTCAATTAAATTATTAAAAATTTAATATTTTATTTTGGATTAGTTTTCATGTTAACTTAGATTAATTTTAATAAAAATATTCCTATTATATTATTTTGAATGAACTTTTTTACTTTAATTTCATATATATTGTTTTTTCTACTTAAAAGTAAATTTTTTTTAAAAAAAATTTCTAGACTTTTGGTTGGTTTGTTTTTAAATTAATTTATTTAAATATTTTTTATCTCAAAAAATATATTCCATATTTTGAATCAATATTTTTAAATTCTTTATGTCTGAAACTTTTATTCATTTTCATTTTGAATATTTTTCTTAGAAAGATTAACTCACCTCTGTGAAGGTAAATCATGAAATGTTGGTTTAAAATTATATGATTGGGTGTATAAAAGTGACACAAACACCTATCTTGATTTTTTTAATATAACTAATCTATTAACATATTAATTTAAAATATTGGATCTTTTTGGATAATTTCTTCTCGATTTTTCCCATTATAATATTTTATGTAATGAAAACATAGAAATTATATTCTCATTATTTTGTTATCATTAAAATATAAAAAATTTATAAATAGAAATCATAATTGTTTGTAAATATTCATATTATGTATAATGAAAAAAAATTTATTGTGCTTATTTATTTATATATTTTAGTAATAAAATAGTTTCATTAAATGCTTATGTAATAAGCCTGCCTTAATTATTTCAATAAATGAGAAATATTATAAATTATTTTTAAAAAAATCTAAGAAATAAAAATTTAATCAGTTATTTTATTTTTAAATTTTGATAAATATAACATTTTACTGATGTTTTAAATATTTATATTCAAAATATATTAATTTCATGTTATTTTCATGGTCAAATTAAATGATTAATTTCAAAAATTGAAATTAATGATATTTTATTATATAAAATGTTTTCATAAATGGTTTAAAATTCATAAAAACTTCTATTTGGAAAATATAATATTATATGGTTTTTTATATCGTCCAATGTCAATTTTTGGGATATTTTCACTTTTAAGGTAAATATATTGACCCTTGAAAAGTAAGAAACATTGTTTTGTGTTAATCATTAAAAGTTTAACTAGGGTTAAAACAAAATTTGAATTGTAAAAACCATCTCATAAACATATCCCACATTTATTTTATAATATTATATTTACCAATTATCATTCTATACTTTAAATAAACTAGTATTTATAAATTTTACTATGAAAAATAATTTACCTTAATTTAATATTTTCATAAATCTAAAAGCTCCCCTCCCCTATAATAACAAAAGAAAATCATCTTATCATTTCATTAAATATCAATAACCATTTGGTTAGTAAAATTACTACGCATGAAAACCTCTCCTTGTCTTAGAGGCATTATTTTAATTATAAAAATAACCTAATAATTATTTTTGTTAAAACATTAAGAGGTTGTCTGAGGAAGATATATAGTTATTAACCAAACATTTTTGTTTTTTTTGTTTTATATCATCTAAAATTAATATTCAAAAATGTTTAAATAATAAAACTTATATATCTCAAATAATAATATAATATTATCAATTCATAACTAATATTTATCTCAACTTTTATGAAATGGGAAATTAAACCATCGATCATGTGTAAGGTGGACAACCGGCTCTGGACCGATGTAATTTATTCTTTATCACGTCTTCTTATGGATAGTTGTAATGATGTATTTAATATATATATATATATATATGATATTGATGAAATATTATTTATTATTACAAAAAATATATATATAATTTATATTTTTACCTTTCAATTCACTAAGTAATGGTAATGATGTTCGTGCGTATGTGTGTACTACCACATCCATAAAGCGATGTGATTTATTTATCATAACCACATCGTAGGGATGATATATACATGTTTATTTAAAACAAAATATAGTATTTATTATATAATTAATATTTTGTAAATATAAATTTATTCATTTATATTTTTTCTTGCTGATCATTGAAAAATTAAAACGTTACTTGTGCATACATGCAACCTACAACCTCCATGGTTTTAACATGGATCATTTTTCATAATCATATTTGTCATGGTTTTAAAGTAATAAATTTTTTATGAAATTATTATAATTTCATTATTATTATTATTTGGAAAATTGGGTAATAATACCCCATTTTCCACGACCAATACATAGATGCTATTCGGAAATATGATCTAAACATCTTCAAAATACCCGATGGCGACTTATTTGATTATGTAATAAAAATATGTCATTAAATAATTGAAATAAAGGGATAGAGGAAAATGTATTAATCAAAGAAAATTTTATTAATAAATTAATTAATTTATATGAGTTTAATATAAAAAAGTTAGAGGATATACATGAAAATTATGGACTTAGGGAAAGGGATATCTTCTCAATTTCTTGTAGTTGATGATTATTTTAATATTATGCATCTCTTTCTATTGTGATCTATTTATGGACCCAGATTATCTATGTAATTGTTTTTAATTATATTTAATTATTACGAATCTGTGAAAATTGACAGCACAAGATTCCAAGGTCGGGTGTGCCCGAAATGAATTTCCAAATTTATTGTAATATATATTCAGTAAATGCATGAGTGGCGTTTTCTAACATTTGAACTGGTGCTCAGATTCAAATTCTCAGGGCAAGGTTGAATCCACAGTGCTAGGATTCGCTTAATAGAGGCTTCACTTCGATCGTAATAGGTCTGGAGAAAAAGATAGATTTTTTGAATTTATTAAAAAGAATAAAGATAATAACATTGTTATTTTGATCGTTGATTATCTTCAATGGACAATCCACAACATGGGACCAACAATCTGTTAAGACATTAAACGTCTTGACATTTAAAATCCAACGTAACATCATCGTTGGGAATTATGATGGTTCCAAATAAATGAACCCTCATAAATCCCAAAAGCATTAGACACCCGCCCCATCTATTGTTTATATTGAACTTGGGAAGAGGTATGAGCACTGCATCACCAAGCATCGAAGTGCTGATAAAGGGACGCGAGGAAAAACCAATGGAAGGCGGAGACAGTTCCAGTGGGCTCCAACGGGTGACACCGAATGACGAACCAAAGGATGGAAAACAAGTGGAGTCGTTGGAATCTTGCTGCGGGAAAGACGAACACCAACCCGCATCCTCAATTTCAGGCGTTATCCATCATTCTTGTGGTAGGGATTTTATTTTTTGTTAATTTCAAGTGATTATTGAATCATTTATTCCTCCATCATGTTTTCATGGTAACAAAGAGGACACGAGCCTAATGAACATGACCCAGCCCCTCCACTACCTTGTTACCCTAGATTCCTCCATGGAAGACCTCTAGATTGGTAGCACTGACTGGCCATGATGGAGGCAGTGCATCATAGAACCGCAGAAGGAGGCTGCGGTAGTTGGCGGAGCAGCTGGAACAGGTCGACAATGGAGGAGGTGCGATGCACCGTTGTGCACTGTCTATGAAGAAGTGTTCGCGTCCGAAGACACGACAGGTAAATAAGGTGGCTGGAACGAGTTGTCCATGGAAGGAGGAGTTGGGGCAGCACACCAACGCATGCTGCTAGAGGAGCCTATGGCCGAAGCAGTAGTTGGTGGAGAGAAACAAGGCCCTCGCGCTGCACCGGTTTGTGGACCCCCAGAGGCCAAAACGGTCAACCATTATATGTTAGAGCATCGCCCCACCAACTAGCGAAAATGACCCTGCACCCATGGGGATAGCACGGAAGACAAGTCCCCTTTCTGGCTGACCGTACTGGCCACAGGCTGGGATATGCGAGCCTAGCGGGTCTTGCCTTCACGGGGTGGGCAACACGATCCCAGCGGGTCGCGCCTTCATGGTTTCGGCCACACGGGCCTAGCATGACAAGACATTGTGGACCGGGACATGTGAGCCTAGTGGGTTGCGCCTTCGTGGGCTGGTCCAGACCACTGCCAAGCAGGCCAAGCCTGCCGTGGCCCATCCCAGACTGTGTCGGACCGAACCCAGACCCAACAAGGCCTAGTTCCACTTAAAGGGCCATAACTCGAAATCTGGGCATTCATTTGAAGAACCGTCTATGGATCTCAGAACCTTGGAGAGATAAAATCCATTTGGTATAATCTAATTGTTTTTTTAGAGATATATGGTGTATGGTCAGGTCGGATTGAACCTGAATCCAATCGGGCCCTCAAAACTAAAACGCTTATAACACCAAGACTGGACATCTGATTGATGCATTGTCTGTCGCGTTGGAATTCTTACGATATATTAGGCCTTTTTCGTGATCCTTTGGGGAGATTAGTGGTGGTTGGGGTATAACTGATATCTATTGGGGTAGATTCTATGATGCTCGAGCACACCGAGTGCACGGAATCATGTTGACGGTTGTAATGTCAAGAATGAACATCAATCCTATGTGGGTCAGCATCTATCAGATCCTGGGTGGGTCATCACTCAACGATCCAATGTGGGTCAGTGAATAATGATCATGTGTGGTTTAGATACTATGTGGGTCATCATGGGTTATCACTAATCGATCCTAAGTGGGAAAAAAGTTATGCCATTAATATAATAATATGATCTAGCATACGACTAGTCATATGTAATTTTTTAATTATGTTATAAATAGTGTGAGATGATTATTTAGCATTGTGGTGATATATTCGTGGTGTTACCTGTGTGGTACTTCTATCTTTGTCTTCTTACCTATGTGGTACTTATATCATTGTGGTGTTATCATTATGATGTTACCGGCGTGGTATATCAATCTTCATGGTGTTATCTATGCGGTACTTCTACTTTCGTGGTGTTACCTTCATGGTGTTACCATCGTGGTGTTATCTTCATGGTGTTACATGTTTGCTACTTCTAACTTCTTGGTGTTATCGGTGAGGTACTTCTACATTCTTGTTGTTACATTTGTGTTATTCATCCCTCATGTATAAGTTGAGTATATCTTGATAACATAAGAATATGTATGGGAATATACCTGTGTAGAGTTTATGTCTATCACGTAGTGATTGAGGTGGAGGTATTACATTGTGGTTTTTCATTTGTGTAACTCTATAGACCTATGGGGTTCTTGGGGTCCCTACTGAGTATCGTTTTGTTCACCCCTGTAAGGGCTACGCGAGCACCTTGTTGTGTCTTATAAAGACGATGAAAACCATTGATCAAGGATGAGGGAGCAACGATTGGATGGTGAACTGAGGTGGATGATTTGGTATGAGGTGACATAGAGACTACTAATCGAGGGTTGTATCTACCCTTCATTTATGACCCTCGGAGGGTGATCTAGGTGCAGTTTGGTACTTTTTAGTTGTACTTGTACTTTTCATTTGGGGTTGTATTCTGGCCCTTTTACTTTACTCACACTTTTACTATAGTTTTTTAAATCATGGTTGCTTCTTGTAGTGTTCTTATACTTTGTATCTATTTTGGTTAAAAAAATTACTTCATGTTTTAGGGATATTCCTTTTAGGTGCCAGTTGCCAGCTCCTGGCCTATGGAAGGAAGGCTTAGGGAAGTCACAACACTTACTGCTGGGGATTTGTCATGAAAAAATGGTATTAGAAGAGTCTGTTCTAACGAATTAATAAGAATATAATCATTTATATGAGGAAATAGTGTTAAGTGTTTTGTCTGTGATTTTCAGATTGGGGAATCCGGTGTTTCTATGATGGCCTAAGTATCCATACATCAGGATGCTGAATTCTAATTTCTAACTTAGTGAAGGGAAACACTTATTGAATGTGTTTTTTAAATGTATTTTTCCTAGGGATATTTTTGAGTCATCTCACAAGGTATAACTTATTGACCATGGAACACCTATTTTCTTTCAGGATACCGCCACGTAGACAACCATCCATTATTCCGGAGATAGTAAATGCTGATGTCCCACTGAGCGATGAGGCCTAGGTGTAGGACCCTCTTATGGTATTAGAACCTTTGGGTGGTGTACCAGTAGTACCACTACCGATTGGAAAGTCGCTACCACCTGCCCCACTAGCATAGTATGCACATCGACTGAGTGTATTGCACGAATTCCTATTGTAGAGGCCATTAAGGTTCTGAGGTGAGATTGATCCACAAGCGGCTTAGGACTGGCTGTAGGTTGTGGCTATGTTTTTTCTCTTAGTTGGGACTCCAGCTGATCTGATGGTGATCATACCTGCCAGTCTCCTCAAAGGATAAGCTAACAGATGGGGGAGTCTAACACTCTAGTTACACGATAAGGATACCCTCATCTGGGAGAACATTGAGGGATTTTTAGGGCCGAGTTCTTTCCAGCAACTCTACACCCAGCGATTATAGAGGACCTACATTAGATATATCAACACAGCATGACTGTGGTATAGTACTCGGTGAGGTTCACTGATCTCTCCAACTACTCCACTAACATGGTACGTGACACTTTCTTTAGGGAACATGCCTCTGAGCAGGTTCTCTGATAGGAGATCAAATCATCAATGGTATTTCTCAACATACTAACGTAGTTTGGGGTACAAGGGGGAGCACTTTTTGTAGAGAGATTCATAGTTGAGAAGGAATCGATAGCCAGAGCCACCACTGGACCTTAGCTAGCAGAGTCATCTAAAGTAGGAAGTAGACGGATGATGCATGGGCCTAAGAGAGACATACCTACTAGTGGAAGACCTCATGATAAAGGGTCTGTGGTACGGGTCTAGCAAGACAGACGAGAACACAATAGGAGTTAGTGGTGTTAGTCATGCGGTGGGTAGGGTCACATGGATCGTGACTTCCAAATCTGCTATACAGACGACCAGTAGATGGACAAGGGACCATCAAGGCAGAGGCATAGATTTGATCGGGGAGTTCCGCAAGCAGTAGGTGAAGGTAAAATATGATTTTTTCCGTGTAGTAGGTATTGGGCGGCGATTTGAGGTTCAAATGCCACCACCTCTAGGGGGTTCACCCCAACCACAGGGAGTAGGTGGATAGGAATGAGCTCATCTCAAGGAAGATGAGGCCTACAACCACGATGCTTCATACATGATTAAAGGTATTCTATCTATCTACTCCACCATAGTTGCAGTACTTCTAGACACATGTGCCAGTCTCTATTTTATTTCCACTAACCTCGTTCGGGACTCGGAGATTCCAGTGCAGCTGTTAGCTCAATCCTTACGACTAGAGACTCATATGGGAGGTGATTCTATAACTAAACACTAGTGATGGTAGTGTGAGAATACTCTAGGAGGTGAGATCTTCGACTGTGATCTTCTAGTAGTAGTGTCAAGACCTTACGCTGTCATCTTTGGTATGGGCTAGTTATCCACAATCCATGCTCAGATTGACTGTATTAGGGGAAAAGTGTCATGTGTCTTCATGTATAGGACTAGTTTTTCCTTCATCGACACGAAGGGAACCTTTGCAGCACAAATAGACTTACCCAAATGAGGGTGCATCCGATCACACATCAGTTAGAAATCCATACCCTCAAGGAACCAGATGTTGAGAGTCTGAGCTATACTATAGTGGGGGACAAGTATGTTGATTTCTTCCAGGATGGTGTTCCAGGACTAACTCCTTGCATAGAGGAAGATATTTACATCCACATGTACCCCGATTTGGCACCAATATCTACATTAGCATATCAGATATCTCCCACAGTTTTTCATGAGTTTTAGTTATAGTTGGAGGACTTGGTGATGAAGGGGGTTATAATGAATAGTGTTTCTCCACGGGTAGCCCTGATTTTGTTCACCAAGAAGCCAGATGGGATTTTGAAACATTGTTTGGACTACCAGTTCCTGAACCAGGTGACCGTGAATAACAAATATCCACTTTCGTGTATTGATGATCCTTTCAATCAGCTTAAGGGAGCTAGTTTGTTTTCAAAGATAGACCTTAGATCAGGAAACCATCTGCTCAGTGTACAAGATGTGGATGTGTAGAATATGGCCTTCAGGTATCGATATGTCCACTAGGTATTTCTAGTTTTTGAATTTGGCATGAAAAATGCCCCATTAGTGTTCATGGAACTCAAGAACAAGAACATCCATCCATACCTTGATCGCTTTGTGGGGGTCTTCATTGACGACATATTGGTGTACTCAATGATGCTGGAGGAGAATACCAAAAATCTGAAGATAGTTCATGATACACTCCAAGATAACCAACATTATGATAAGCTCTCAAAGTTACAGTTCTGGATAAAAATTATTCACTTTATGGGACACGTTATCTCAGAGGCTGGGGTTATAGTGGATCCTGCAAATATTGAGGTTGTGATTTCATGGGAGCCACCTAGGACTGTGACCGAGGTGTGGAGTTTCTTGGGGTTAGATTGATATTACCAGAGATGTGTGCCTGAATATTACATAGTGGGGAAACCCTTGTCAGTGTTGATGAAGAAGGGACATCCCCTTTTATGGAAGAAGAGATGCTAACATAGTATTTAGGAGCTAAGGAAGAGACTGACGAGTGCCCCCAACATGAGGCTACCAGAAGAGGGCATTGGGTATATAGTATTCTATGACGCGTCAGGGACCCTAATTGGATGTTTCCTAATGTAAGAGTGAGCATTGATTACTTATGGTTCATGACATATAAGACAACATTAGCAGAACTACGCTACCCCTAACCTAGATTTATAAGTTGTTGTTTTCACCTTGATGATTTGGAGACATTACTTTATGGGAGAATGTTTTACAATCTAATCTTATCAAAAGAGTCTTAGGTATTTATTTTCATAGAAGGACCTGAACTGGAGACAATAGTTATGGCTAGAGTTCATCCGGGACTGTGAATTTTAGATAGTCTACACTCCTGGAAAGGGAAATGTTGTAGCATATGCACTCAGTCATAAGTCTGGTCTGAAGTTACTGAGTGAGGGGAAAATGTAGCTATCTGTGTTTCAGATATCCTTTGTGGACAGAGATAGAGCATTTCACCTCTAGTCTATGATTGTTACTCCCCTACTCCTTCAGTGAGTCAGGGAGGCGTAGCTTGGGGACATTAACTGTGAGGCTCGATTTTCTCATATATCCTCAGGAAAAGAACCTGAAGGATTTTCTGAAGGTGGGGATCACATCATCCCCTTAATATCATTCACCTTGGTATCAATGGCGCTATAGGAGTAGGTGTTGATGGAGTTCCATATATCGCCTCTGGCGGTACATCCTGGTGTGGAGAAGACATACCACGGCCACTAAAGATAGCACTGGTGGCCAGAAATAAAAAAGGTAGTGGCAAAATATTGTTTCACGATGCCTCACTTGTCAGCAAGTGAAGTCCCGACATTAGGTTTTAGAAGGTTTAGCGTAGCCACTAGAGGTGCCAGAGTGGAAGTGGGATGGTGTCTCCATGGAATTCATGGTAGTCCTTCCATGTACGTTCAGGGGACATGATTCCATCTGGGTGGTCATTTACTGATTCACCAATTTGGACCACTTCCTACCTATTTGGGAGTATGGATCAGTAGATAAAATGAGACGCCACTATGTACATGAGATTGTGAAACTTCTTGGGGTGCCATAGATGATTGTCTCTAAACATGATGCATGTTTTACATCTCGGTTATTGAAGGGGTTACATGTGGAGTTCGGGACTCAACTGCATTTGAGCACCACCTTTCATCTGAAGACAGATGGTCAGATAGAGCTGACCATTCAAACTCTGGTGGACATGCTGCATGATTGCATCCTAGATTTTGGCCGCAGTTGGGAGGATCACATTTTCCTGGTGGATTTCACATACAACAACAACTATCACTCCACCATTGATAAGGAACCTTTTATGGCCCTCTACTGGTGACCATGAAGATCACCTCTATGCTGGATTGACCCTGGAGAGCATGCACTTATGGGTCTATAGTTGGTCCGGGCTACCACTGAGAAGGTGCATATAATCCTGGAGAGGATGAAGACTTCACAAAGTAAACAAAAGTCTTATGATGATAGGAGGCTGAGGCTTTGGAGTTTGAGGAGGGAGACCATCACTTCTTATGTGTCTCATCTCGATGATGTTTACATATATTTGGTCAAGGTGGAAAGTTATCACTATTGTTTATCAGACCATTTCTGAAACTTTAGAGGATAGGTGAGGTAGAATACCATTTGGTACTACCGCCACATTTAGATAGGGTTCATGACGTCTTCCACGTATCCCAACTGAGAAGATACGTGCATGACCCATTTCACATCATCGACCATGATGAGCTAGACATTGATGATGGCATGAAATTTTAGGAGGTTTCATTAGATATTGAGGAATGTCAAAAGAGAGTCCTTCCTGGGAAGTCGATACCTATAGGATGCGTGCACTGGAAGCACATGAATCTCTAGGAGAGCACATGGGAGCGGGAGGCTCAGATTCATGGTCAGTACCCCAATTTATTTTCATATTCTATGCTGAAAATTTTAGGTATGAAATTCCATAAGGTGGGGGTAATGTAAAGACCTGGATTTTCTATGTAATTATTTTAATTATATGGAATTATTTGGAGTTTGAGAAAATTGACGATGCGGGATTTTGAGGCCCTTTGTGCCCGGAAAGAATTTTCAAAAAAATTTTAATACATGTTTTGAAAATGCAGGAGCAACATTTTCTTACATTTGAACCATTGCCCAGATTAAAAATTTGATGGCACCAATGAATCCACAATGTCCGGATTCTCTTAGAAGAGGATTCACTATGACCGTAGTAGGTCTGTGGAAAAATTTATATATTTTGAATTTTTTTAAATAATAAATAAAATATCATTTTGATTTTATTCTTTTATTACCTCTAACGGACAAGTGACGATGTGGGACCAGAAACGTGTCATACCATTAAATGTCTTGTGCATTCAATTCCTAAGTATTAGTTTCATTGGGAATTAGGATAATTCATAATAATTGAACCCTCATTAATCCCATAAGGGTTAAACACCCTCATGCTCTCCAATTTATATAGATTTTGGGAGAGGTATCGACACTACATCACTATAAAATGATGTATTGATAATGTGCAGTGATGCAAAACCCTTGGAGGATGGATTCGGTTCCATCGAGTGGTGGTGGGTGACACTGAACCACGAACCGAAGGACGACGTACAAGCAATATCTTTAAATATTTGTTACGGGAAAGCGGAACAACGCCCCACTTCCTAAATCATGGGAATTCTCCATCATTAATGAGGTAGGAATTTTATTTTTGTCTAATTTGAAGGAATTATTGATTCTTTTATAATCCTATCTCATGTATTCCTGCAAACACGGAGGGTGCAGGCCTAACTAACCCATCCCAAAACCTCTACTAACTTGTTACCCTTGCATTCTCTTTGGAAGCACACCAACATGGCGTATCGGCCAACCATGATGTAGGTGGTGCATCGTCACACACCGCAGAATGAGGCCGTGCCACTAATCCACGGTAGTTGGTGGAGCGGCCAGCACTGGCCTACTGCGAAAGAGGTGTGGTGCTCAATGGTTGAGAAAGGAGCTGCGACGGAAGATGAAACAGTTGAAAGGGGCAGCCGACATGATTCATCTTTGGAAAGAAGAGGTGGGGCGGCGTGCTGACGTGCATCAATATAGGAGGTTGTGACAAAGCCGTGGATGGTGGAGAACGGTGCGGCCCTCTTACTGTGCCGATTGGCGGAAAACCAATAGGCCAAAATGCGACCATTACGTGGTGGGGCAGCACCCCACCAGCTGGCTGAAATGGCCCCACATCCGCAAGACCAACAGGTAAGACCGGTCCTCCTTCTGGAGAACCGGGAAAGTCGCAGGTCTGGTCGTGCCTCCATGGGCAGGGCCGTACGAGCCTATTGGGTCACACCCCCTTACAGGTCGGGCCACGCCCCATTGAGGGTCAGGCGGGACCACGGCCTAGTGGGCCGATCCCACCATAGCCCAGCCCAGACCAGGTCGGTCCGGGTCAGTATGACCAGATATGACTAGACCAAGACCCAAACATGCCTAGTTCCGCTTATAGGGCCATAAGTCAATATCTGAGAGTTCTTATGACAAATAGTCTACAAAGTTGGGACGATTGGGGAATGATAGTCTTTTTGGTATACTCTACTTGAATTGTGGAGATAGTTCGAGTATGACTAGGTTAAATCAAACCCAAATTCAACTGGGCCCTCAGAACTAAGATTCTTGTAATTCATAGACCGAGGATCTGATAGACATATCATTTATTGCTTTGGAACCCTTACGACATTGTGGTCCTTTGGGATAATACTTTCTGGAGCATAGTGGTGGTATACGTACAATCGATATCTTGAGGGGAATATTCTATGGAACTCGAGAGCACTTAGTGCAAGTAATCTTATGGGTGGTTGTAACGTGTACAAAGAACATTGATCCTGTGTGGGTTAGCATCTAGCAGATCCTATGTCTGTTAGCGCTTAGAAATTCTATGTGGGTCAGCGCATAGTGATCCTATGTCGATCAGATCATGTGTGGGTCAGCGGGTGTTATTACATATCGATCATGTGTGGGTCAGAAGTAGTGCCAGTAACAAAATAAGATGATCTAGCTTATGACTACTCATTTTAACTTCTTTACACAAGTCATACCTAGTGTGAGATGAGTCGTTACATTCATGGTGTTATATATGTGGTGATACCAGTGTTGTACTTCTATCATTGTGGTTTAACCTATGTAGTACTTCTACCATTGTTGTGTTATCATTTTCATATTACATTCTGTGCACTTCTATCTTCATGGTGTTTCCTATGTGGTTCTTTTACCTTCGTGAGGTTACCTTCATGGTATTAACATCATGGTTTTATCTTCATAGTGTTACCTATGTGGTACTTTTATCTTTGTGGTGTTATCTATGTGGTAATTCTGTAATGACCCAGAAATTTCAAAGAATATTTTTTTTCTTGAATTCTTCGCAATTTTATGAGTCCTCAGTTTCTAATGGCGCCTAATTCAGAGGCTCGGTGTGCCCGAGAACAATTTCTGAAGTTTTGTTAAGCTTAAATTAACGCGTGTAAGAAATTTTTTAGAAAAAATGTAATAAATCTTAAATGGTTACTCGGATTAGAAATATGAGGGCACCGTTGAGATCAGGGTGGAGGGATTACCCGTAGGTGCGATTTACATTTAGTCAGCGCAGGCTTCCTGTGAAAAATCTAAAAAATGGAATAACCGTAAATAAAATAATTAAATACATTATATTATTTATCAAATTCTTATAAATCACAAATAGTATCTTGGATTAAAAATCCAAGACCACCAATAAACTCATGAGGTCATGCTTTGTTAAAGAAGATACTAACATTGGTTAGTGCGGGCCAACAGAAAAAGTTAGTTTTTGGCCGCAAATAAAATAACTATGTGACAATTTTTTTTAATTCATATCTTCTAAACGGTGAGTCAAAATAAAAATTTGAGAGTACCATTGGGTTATTTGGATAGAATTTCACCTAGGAAGAGCCTAAAAATGACCGGTATGAGTCGAGGGTGACTGATAATAATTTTCTGAACATTTTTCGTGTACTTTCAGTAAATGTACGTTCATGATTTTATATCTTTAGGACATGTGCTCAGAATTGAAATCTGAGGGAACCATTGATCTCGGAACCTCGATAATTGATTAGTGATACATTCACCACAGTTGCGTTCTGACGAGTTTAGAAGTTATTTTTTGTATTTTTTTAAAGAAAATAATAATAAAATAAAGTGCAACACTTTATTTTATTTTTAAGCTACCATGTGTTGTAAGATGGAACCTCCCATTAGGGGTTGGTGGTGGGACCGCCACACCCTAACCTCTTATGGGATGATGATTGGTGTGGGGACCACCCGAGCAGCATAACCTCCCGCGAGTGGTTATGACATGGGTTCGACATGGGGCTAAACCTAGGAAACCTCACAAACCTCTCAATTAATGTTGTGTGTCAACATAAAACTAATTACTTTCAATTAGTTTTATGTGTCACCATGAAATTAAATGCTCTGTGTCAACATAAAATTAAATATAACAATTAATTTTATATGTCAACATAAAATTAATTGCTGTCAATTAATTTTATGAGCCAACGCTTTTTAATTCACTTGACCCCCCTTCATTTTTTAATTTATGTAACTGCATCGTTGGATTTTTAGGAAGGTTCCTAATAAATGAACCATCACAAATTCCACGATGGTTACATACCCCTCCACTCTCATATATATAGGGATATTGGGAGTAGGATTTGGGATGGATTCACCATGTGACAAAGCGCTGGTAAAGTGACGCGACGCCCAACACTTGGAGGATTACGCTTCCTCTGACGAAGAACATGATGCCTCTAGCGATGAAAAATTCTTACTCGGCTTCTTCCTCAGAACCACCTTCCGATGTGGGATCTCTTCGACGACCCTTATTCCTTCCTCTTCACCATCAACGGATCGACGCACGATCTCAGAAGTGGAAGTGTACGGAAAACAATGAAAAGATCATCTTCCCCTATGATGAACCAAAGAACATCGATTAAAAATGTATGGGTGTGTTTTAAGTTGTTTAATGCTTAATCATCTCTCGTTAAATCAAATTCATGAGCCGCTTGCTATCATTCTAACATAGAGGGTTTGAGCCGAACGAACATGGCCCGACCCCTCCGAAACCTTTATGGTTTTGAACCCATGGATCGATGGAGAAGTAGCAGCATCATGGAAACGTGGAGATGACGAAGAATATGAAAAATAGAGGTCGCGCTACCCGCGGCCCCTGCGAACCGTGCCGCCGAACAAGCGACACCTGACCCGCCTCCCAGCGTGCTACCCTGCGCGTACCCCAACCAAAACTATGGCCAGCACGACCGTCAGAACCCTACCCGCACGCCCCGCGCCTACCCGGTGCCCCCTGGTACCCAGGCTGCCTACCTGACACCCTCCCCACATGCTTCCAACGTGACCCATGATTTCCCAGCGCCCGTGCCACCTACCTGGCGCCCTCCCGGTGCCAGCCCGGTGCCCCGACCACTTGACTAGAGACCGCCAGCTCCTCGGCCGCCTGCCCGGCGGCCATGCCTATTTATCGGCGCCCCCCGATTCTCGGTGCCCCCCGATGCCCTGGCCGCATGCCCGGCCTCCCAGGCACCTCCAGCCGCCCTGGGCCGTTTGCCCAGTGCCCGGCAGGCTGGCCGGCATGTCATGTGCCATTCCCGGTACACCCGCGGCCATCCCACACACCATGTGTCTCTCCGTTGGCCTCTCGGCCGAATTATACGTGTCTCTTCCTTCACTGCGCCAACTGTACCTACCACTAGCCTTCGGGCCGAGTCGCCCACCTGAAGACTTCGGCCCGAATTGTCCACGCAGTCCGATGGGCCGAGCCTAGAGAACTAGGACAAACATAGCGGGCCGACCCGCCCAATGGGCCGAGTCAGACCCTGTAATTCTGAGTGGGTCGACCCAGACCAGGTTGACCCAGACTGAGCTTGGCTGAGTCAGTCCGACTGGGTCAGACCAAACCCGGGCCCACTTTTGATCCTTTGCTTGTGTTGGCCATATCTTTGACACCTGCCGTCTGTTTGGAAAACCGTCAGCGGTGCTAGTAATCTCTTTGAGAAATGGTCCCTTCAAAAATACCCCATGGGAATTCAGGGTACAGTTGAGATACATTCGGGTTGGTTCATACACGAAACGAACCGGGCCCCCAGGACAAAAATGATAATAACTCACAGACCGGGCGTCCGATTGACGCACCATCTATTACGTTGAGACCCCTATGATGTAGAATACCTTTGATAATTTTTATTGGGACTTCATGACACTTGGAGTATCAGCTTTTATCTCATGGAGCGGACCCACCCTGAGATGAGCGAGCAGACTACAGAGACCTAGAAGCTGGCTAAGAACTGATGACTTCTTGTACGATTCGTTCAGAGTGATTTGACTAGACTAGAGGAGAGAGCTACTATGTGAGGTGGCAGACCCATGGTAGAGGAACACTAATGTGTGAGGTCGCAGACCCATGGTACTCGATAGGAGGAGTACCTTTATAAGCTATTAGGGGGAGCACTACTGTGTGAGGCGGAAGACCCATGGCGGGGAGCGCTACTATGTGAGGCGGCAGACCCGCGATACTTGATAGGAAAAGTCCCTAAATAGTATAAGGTTAGTGAGTAGCACCTCAGAGTCACGATAGGACTACTATGCTTGACAAAGGAGGATTTTTCTAGCATCCATGGTTTCATGAATAGAAATCCTAGTTTGAGATGAGTCAATGACCTTTGTATTTTTCTCATGATGGAGATTTGTTATTTGATAACTTAGGTATATGTATGGGCATATACATATGTAATGGTTTTCCATTGATTTCATACAATGGGGTTTATACTTGTTGGATTTTTTGAGACCTTGGGGGTCTCGGGGACCCTACTGAATATCATTATACTCACCCAGTACGGGCTATGCCCGCAACTCATTGTGTTGGATGCAGATCACGGACAGCGCAGACTGAGATGGAGTGCGCGGGGACTGGATGGTTCATGGATGTGGACCTCATGACAAGATGGTACCTGAATGAGATAGAAGTATGTGGAGCACTGAGGAGGCTATCTGTACCTACCCTTCAAGTAGGATCTGTGTTGGATAATCGAAGAGCTACTAAACACCTTCCAACTGTCTGTCTTTTAGTTGTACCTCTTTGTCTTTTCCTTGTATTTTATTGTTGATCTTGTATATCCGGCCCCTTTTACTTTCTAGGACATCCTTTTTTTATACTTTTTTTACATAGTTTTTTCTTCCGCCTATACTCTGGTTGTGTGTGTTTACATTTTATAAAGGCAATGCCTTCCCAGTTTTAGGGAATTTTTCATTTGTTGCTAGTCGCCAACCCCTGGCCTATGGAAGGTGGGCTTGGGGTAGTCACGATAGAAGCCCCAGGGGTCGAGTCTTGAAAACATATACTTTTGTGTTGTTACAAATGAGATATTACTCCCTCATGTATGATATGATTATATCTTGATATATTAGGTATATGTATTGGCATTTACCTAAGAAGAGTTGATGTGTATCGCTTCATGCTTGAGATTGAGGTCTTGATTTATTATTTTTTATTTTTGGATCTCTAGAGAATATGGGGGTTTCAGGGTCCCCACTAAGTATCGTTACACTCACCCGTACCCAGGCAATGACCACACCTTGTTGTGGCATGTGCAGAAGGTAGAAAACATTGACCAAGACTGAGAGAGATAAGACTCGATGGTGCTCGGAGGTGGTCCATTTGGTGTGACGTGACACATGGACTAATGATCATGTGTTGTACCTTCCCTTCAGGTAGGATCCTTGGAGGATGATCTAGGATCTATTTTTTATTTTTCCTATGTAATTGTACTATTCAGTAGGGCTACTATTCTGGCACCTTTAGATTCAGCACAATATTACTATAGTAGTTTACTTCATGGTTTCTTCATGTTGTGTTCTTGGACTATGTGTTTTTAAATGATAAAAAGGCAATGCCTTCATGTTTTATGGATATGCCTTTCAAGTGCTAGTCACCAGACCATGGCCTTTGGAAGGTGTACTTGGGGTATCCAGGACATGGGCCTTGGGGGACGGGTGGTGAAAATCTATATATTCTACACATTTTATATTTTCTATCATGATACATTCAAAATTCATGGTATTTACCGTATCAATTAAATGAATATCATCCATTTTATTTTTATTGAATGTTATAATTTGGTAATTTTTTCTCAACTCCATTTCATGTCATAGAGTTATATCAATTATTATTTTATAAAATTATTCAATGATTATGTGTTAAATAAAATATTTTTGTTGTTATAGTATATTTTGATGTGTAGTGCGTATATTTAAATTTGGTACAGATATTCTATCCCACGATAAATTATCATTTCAATCACATGATCATTAAAATTGTTATTCGTCCCAGATTACCTTTCTATTAGATATCCTTTTCTGACATAAACCTACCAAAGTTTATAAGGTAAATGTATATACCATTTTACATTTTATATCATAAATCACCATAATTTAATTATATTTAATTTTTTATTTGAAGTTATTATTCATTGTTCAAATGATTGGAAACATAGAAAATTGGAAAAGGAATAACATTACAATATCCCTTCTTTTTTTGAGTATTTAGGTTGATGTTTCACTTAGTAGAAAATATATGGTCATATTCTCTTGAACAACAAATATTTTTTTCTCCTCTAGTGATTAATATAGTTCACATGATTAATTTTCATTTCCTCTCTTATTTATTAACGAAACATAAAAAAAGTTATTTTTATGTGATAATAATGATGTATTCTCATTAAAATAAAGAATCATTCTCTTCTCTATAATTGTTTTATAATTATTTATCAAGAATATCATTTAAACAACATAATTTATTTCCTACACATATTTCAATATCATTTTAATATATTTTAAAAAGATTTAAAAAGTATAGTTTGTAACATTTTCTATAATGGTCATGTTTTACATTCTTTAAAAATAAATGATTGAAATAAATGTATATTTTTATTATTAACATCATATTTTCACACCATTGTTAATTTTATTGGTTTTCAATATTATTTTTGTTTTTTTCAAGGTAATTTTTATGGAAATTAATTTTTTAAATATTTTCTATCTTTTAAAAAAAAAGTAATTTTTAAAATGGAAAAGTTATTTTCCAACATAATTGTTTAATGTCCTTCTTAATGATGTTTTCATTAATAAAAAAATATTAACCCATGATTTATATTATATTATTACTGAGATATATTTCACTAAAACCATTATTTTGATTTCTTCAGATGTATTATGATTGTTCTAAATATATTTTCATTTATCGTGTTTCTGTTCTAAGGATTAATCATGTTATAGAAGGAATAATTTTTGTTTCTATGAATTTTACTGTGAAAGGAAAGGTCTATATACAATATTAATTGTTTAGTTTCTGTAAATGTTTAATTATAATGGGTGTTTCATTACAGAACAATGGATCAGTTTTTCTGTTAAAAATAATGTATGGGTTGTTATATTATAAACCAATGATGTGTGGGTCCATGACAACACTCCAATTCATTGTGTATGGAATTGAAACATATGTTAATTTCGATAGTAAATGCTCAATATAGGGTTTTGTGAATAAAATGTTTTAGGATAACAATTCATTAATTATTTTGCTTTCAATGTGTTTTTAATGATTTATTTTATCTAGATTAACATCATATGGCTCAATATTATTGGGTCTTATTAATTTTTTTATAATAAATATTTATTCCCTATTTTTTTTCTTATGATCAATTTATGGATGTGTGTAAATTCAATTATGTTATTCTAATGAAAAATGATTATGTCAATATAAAATTAATCCCATATTATTTCCATTATTTCAATTCAATTTTTAATGTTTATGTTAAAATTCAGTAATATTTTAATATCACCCTTCTTATATTTCATATTCCCCATTTTTTGAATAATTTAAAACTAATCAATTTAAAAATAATATTAAAGAGAAAAAAATAATATTTTCATTCCCCAATAAATCCACATCTCAAACTAAATAATTTTATATAACAATTCCTAATAAATCATCAAGTGAAAAAGAGAAATAAAAAAAATTATATTCAGTCATTAAAAAACGGGAAAAACTATTTCCCAAGTGTATACAATTCACCCTTAAAAATTAGAATATAATTTCCATTAATCATAAGTACATTTTATTATATTTTGAAATCATATTAATTAATTAAAACCCCATAGAATAAATATATAAAATAATTTTGAAACTTGGGATTCCATTTCACTATCACTCATAAAATCACTCTTTCAAATGGAATAACCATTTGGTCAAATTCCATACCCATTGCATTTTATGACTTTTATGGAACCACACATCCTTGGTTTGTAATAAAAGTACCCATCCATGGTTAGTAACATAAACACCCATCCATATTTTATAATAGAACCACACATCATCGTTTAATAACCAAATAATCAATCATAACATAAAACTAACAATATTTTCAACATATTTGTAAAAGATTAAGAATTTAATTTTTATGATTACACTAATAAGAATTTTTTAACATATAATAAAACATTTCTATAAATTAAGTTATCCATTTTAGTATAACATCCTTTTTAATATAAATAAAAAATCCTTAAAGATGATTTCTATTTGGATAAATAATTTAATATCTTATATGAATTAGAATATAAAATAATTGTTATAGTGATATTAAAATTCATTTTCAATGTATATGTTAAAAGAAAGCATTCCTTTTGTATTTTTTAAGGAAATTTAAAACCTTCAATAGAAAATATGTAAAAATGATCATTTTGAAAATCATTCAAATAAATTTAAAAACATACATTAATATACTATTATAATTATTTAATATCTATATAAAAACATCCAAAAAATATTTTTCTTAAATATGAAAATGGATGAATAATTATAGGAAGTGAAACATGATAAAAAGGGTTTGTAAAAAATATCCCCTAACATTGAGTTGAACTCCTCACATATGTTCATTATCTTTTTGAAAAAAAATATTATGTTAATTAATTAAATAATTAAGAACATTATTCTCATTTATTATTCATTTTTAAAATGATATAATAAATTACTCCTTGAAATAAATTCACGTTAACTATTATTATGATATTTAACTCATTTGTCCAAAATGCCTTCAGTAGGATGAAAATGGTCAAATAAGTCATTCTTTAATCATATACAAAATAAAAATTCATAAATAATAATCCTTTTTATAAATAAATTATACATTTAAATATATATATAATATATAGTTATGAAATATGAATTATGTTTCAATCATGGAGATGGTAGGTCATACATATACATGAGTAATGCATCTAATTTTTAACGATCACTATGGAAATAATGTAGGTATTATTTTATCTTTAAACTATGATCATCATATCAGAAATAAAATATTATTTCTTTAAATATATTTTATATATAACATCATAGTGATATAGTGATGAAAATAAATCACATCACATTCTGGAGGTGGCAGTCCACACTTATGCACAAACTATATTATCACTTTTCATTGTATTGAATGGTATGAAATTATATGATATATTAGAATTTTTTAATCAAAAATATTATATTAATAATATATATATATATATATATTCAATACACCATTAAAATGATCTATAAGATGAGGTTATTGAAAATATGTTATATCTTTTCGTGATGCAGTATTCCACTATACACACCAACGATGTTTTGGTTTCTAATTTGATAGAAATTATGATGGATATAGGTTAGGGAATTAAATAAAATAATGTAACATTATATATTAGATTTTGGTTTTATTATTGATTCTTGTTTGATGAATATTTTGAGGATTTTTTAAGATAAATAAAATGGAAGTTCATGGTTAATAACATTACATATTATTTATATAACTGCATAAATATAACATAAAACTAATTAATATGTCGTTTATGATAAAAAAATTCCTATAGGATAAGGGGACGGATGTAAAAAATGGATTTAATATGGTCTTAGTTGATTTAAATGGTTCTTTATGTATGATTAAATGAAAATAATTGGTTTCATTTTATAAGAGAGAGGAGGGGTACTCAAGAATTTATAATGATAACAAATTAATTTAAATTAAATATAATGTATAAATGTCTCTAAATGAAATTATTCAAATATAATATGAGGATGATTCAAAATAATATAGTCTAATGAAATTGGGTTATTTTTGGATCACATCTTTACCCATATCTGTTTGGTTTTCATGTTATCAACCTTTTGAAAAATAATTGTGATATCAATATTTTTTACACTTAAGGGGTTAATGTATTTAGTATAAAAGAAAAAAATTCTCATAAAAGGACCATGGATGATTTCATAAACTATATCCCATTCATAATGATAATGATAATATTTTTTAGAAATTAAATTATTCAATACAAAATTACTTAAATAAAAAAAACGTAGATGTCTATATTACAATAATTCATATCATTTTAAGTTTAAAAATATAAAAAATATTTGAATTTGAATAAAATCAATAAATCCCACCATAATATGTCATAATTATCTAATCATGCTTTGGAACATGATGAATCACTTAGATAATACTATTTTTTATGTCAAAATAAAATCATTTATTTTTCTTCTACATTCACATGAACTGTGTAAATATTTCATAATATTTATTGGTAATTATTTCATCACAAACGTTTTTAAATAAATTAACATGAATGAAAAAATATAATTTCCCTTTGAAGTAAATATTTCGAACCAAAAATATCTTCTGTTCAACCCTATGTCAAAAATTTAGAGATACTAGAATCAATATAATGACATTTTTGTAATTTAATTATATATAATAATCGTGATTATAAATTTATAAATGTTTATTAATGATTAGTAAATATGAAATCATTTTTTAAAAAGTAATTTTATTTTTCAAAAAAATAAATTTTAATCAAATTTGGTTTTTATTAAAATATTACTAAAGACATTTTAAATTCTATTTGATAGAAATGATGTCATTTATGAAATAAAAACAAAAAAATTAAATTATGGTGTGTAAGAATCTGGTTCTTATTTTGGAGGTATGAGCTTCTTCTTTTTCAATTTCCTTAAGTGTTTTGAGAAAATATGTAAAATGGGGAAAATCATAAATTTTGGAACTACACACCATGTACTTTATCCACACACCGTGTACTTTTGGCCGTGTTTGGAAGAGTACACGGGGCGTGTAGCCATACCGGCAACGAAGGGTGTAGGGACCGACTACACACCGTGTAGTGGTACCCTTCACGCCGTGTAGTCAGTCGACAGGCTTAAATCGTAAGGTAGTGGAGTCGCTGCCAGCTGGGTGACTGTACACGCCGTGTACATGTGAGTACATGCCGTGTACTAAAGTCGACGGATGAACAGTGTGGTTGTGCAACCAAATGAACAGTTAAATGAAAGGAGTACACGTCGTGTACTCAGAAGTACACGCCGTGTACTTTGTTTTTTCGGCTTAAAATAGGCAGTAACCTCCTCATTTGGCAGAGGAGGCGTTTGAGCCATTGTGGAGCCAAAGGAGGAGGCAGGATCTTTGAAGATCCACCGGGCGTTCGTCTGGAATCTGATTCGGCATCGGACGATCTCGTTGGAACCACACGGGTAAGCCCTTCCTCCTCATGGTATCGTTCTTACCAATTCTTCTCCTAACGAATGTTATTTATGTTTGAATGGGTTTTGTTCTTTTTCAGATCGACGTCGTTCTTGGGAGTTTCTGGAGTCGGTGTTCGTGTATAACTTCTGTTGGCGTATAAGGTTGGTGGATTTATGTTCATTTTCCTACATTTTTGTGTTTTTGTGCGTTTTCATGCCATGAACCCATGTTGGGGTGTCATGTGGATGAGGCTGTTGCTATATTTAATGCCTAGAAATGCATAGGTGATTAAATTGTGATAATAAAATGGTGGTTTGGATCGTTGCTTGGATCTGAAACCACCCCCGTGGTTTGTTTCACTATTTATCCTTTTGGCCAGAATACCCGAGGGTATGCCTTTAATGTAGTAATCGTAGAATTGCCTTGAAGGAATTGCTTGATACTGCCTTTTTACCTATTGGGCATGGCCCAGTTAACTGTTGGCCTCAGGGAGTTGTTTTGATTAGCCTGAGGGTGTGACTGTTTTAGCCCGAGGGCTGTCGTTATTCGGCCTGAGGGCAACCTTTCGTGTCTGAGGGCCTGACTTCTATGCCAGAGGGCGACACTTCGTATGCCTGAGGGCAAGAATTTCTATTACGCCTGAGGTCAATACCAGTGGGTTGGATTCTGTATGGCCTGAGGGAAAGGCTAAGGGCGTGGTTACTATTTTAGCTTGAGGGCACGGATCTGGTTAGCCTGAGGGCTTGGTTCTGTTGAGCACAATAATGTTACTGAATTAAAGAAATTAAATGAATAATAAAATAGAAATTTAATTGTTAAGTTAGTTACTTTTTATAACTGCTTACATTGTTGCATTTTATTACTACACACTATCATTTCATACTTAGACGCAGTTGGGAACGCGCCTTTGGTGGGTGCCTACTGAGATATATTTTTCACACCCTATTTGGGTCACATTTTTCGGCCCAAAAAGATTTCATTTATGTAGGTGTAGATAGGGGAAAGAGTCCCTATACCAGCACTTGACTATTTCTGAGGAGTAGTAGGGCATGGGACTGAGCCTAGGCTCGTGATGCCGCTGCCAGCTGTTTTGCTTCATTTTTCTGTACTCTGCTTTTGGCTGTATCATATTGTTGTATAACATGTTCTGGCTGTTTTTCTAAAACTTGAGACATGTAGTATCATAATTTATGTATTGGTGGTTATGTCCACTGCTGTTGTGTATTTCAGTTGTGTATGGTTTACTGCTTCCGCTGTTTGTTGTTTTCTTTATTTAAATTCCGCTGCGCTACACTTTGACAAATGAGGGCATAGTTTCCCCACTATCCAACCTAGGCCCTCGCTGCTAGTCAGCAGCCTCTGGCATTTGGGGAAATGCGCTTGAGGTCACATGGCGAACCAGGTTCGGGGCACCAGTTTCGTGGCACCCAGATCCGGGACGTTACAAAGTGGTATCAGAGGAGGTTTCTTTTCTTGACATACTATTTGGAGCCGTAGTCAGGGATAGGACGGAACGGTAGTTGGAAATAAGATGTGCTCGGGCGTAGCTAACCTGTTTACAGGGAAAAGCCAGTCTACCTCGTATTTTGCATTCCTTTGATTTTTCAATTTTACGGTAGATATGTTTTCACCGTTGGGTGACGCACGGAGATTGTGCTGTTTATATTTTATTTCTGGGTTCTATTTAGTTGTAACCTGATGAGAATAGGGTATGCCATCTCATTCATCATATAGGAACATGTTAGATATCATATATCATGCATAGTTTCCATGCCATGTAGGTGCATTATAAATTTCATGTCATTGTGATAGTTTGTGTGCTAATAAATCATGATGTTGTGATAGCTGCGTGATAAATACCTGCCTTGTGATATGGTATTTTAGTTGAGCTTGTTTATATAATGGACGCCAAACTTTTTTTTTGGGGAGTATGGGCCCCCATTGACCAGAATTTGGTGGGTCATTGACTGATTGTTGGTTATAAAACATAAAAGATGTGAAACTTTGATTCATGGGGAGTATGGGCCCCCACGGGTCAGACTTTGACACATAGGTGTCGTTTTTCAGTATTTTCTGGGTTCCGGAGAAGTTTCTGAGGCATACTTTCCGGAATCCCAGTATACACGCCATGTAGTATTTTTATACACGCCATGTATGTTCTTCTGTTCGGGAAGAACACCGAACTTTTTGAGTACATGCTGTGTACCCGGAGTACACGTCGTGTAGTCTCTTCCTGTGTCACAAACCGTGTGGGCGGCGACACGGGGTAGGGAAGGGCTTGGGTAAACCATGCTGTGTAGGTCTGTGTACGTCGTGTAGTGTTGACCCTGAGTCTGGCCGTGTAACTAACAACATGGGTCAGTAAACTCCTTTACAGAACACGCTGTGTCAATGATGCACACGCCGTGTAGTGTGACCTGGGGACTCGGCCGTGTAACTAACAATACAGGTCAGTGTCACCTCTCCTTGAACACGCTGTGTACCTATGGGACACGCCGTGTAGTCTTGACCGAGGACATACCGTGTGGACTTAGCCGTGTAGCAGGGAAACGGGTGTGGTGTACATGCTGTATGCGGGTGTAACACGCCGTGAAGTTGTAAGCCGAGTAGTCGGCCATGAAACAGATGACACGGCCAGTTGGAAAATAACACCGTACACGCCATGAAGATATTATACATGCCGTGTAGTTTTGATGAACTGAATCCGTGTGGCTTAGCCATGTAGAATGACCAGGGCATGGGAAGGGAAGTTAAGTATACGTCGTGTAGTCAGTGTACACGTTGTGTAGTCTTCTATTGAAAAATTTGAAATGGTTTCTTCCTCTTATTCATTTGTGGTTCCTTCTCTTTCAGTATTAATAATCTTGAATCTGAGGCATTCTTTTGACCTTGTAGAGTCATGCCGCCTAGATGACCGTGAGTTGTTCGCCAGGAGAGCGGGGAAAATTATACTCCGAAGATGGTGGGCCATGGGTTACTAGTGGATCCACCAGTAGAGCCAGATGCGGCACCAGCTATTATACTAGACACAAGCAAGGAGGAACAGTTCCATGAAGGTTTATGTGGTTTATGCAGACCTTTCAGGGTGCACCACAGGCTGCTACATCTATGGCCGAGCTGAAACGTATCCAGAAGCAGCATCCGCCTATGTTTTCAAGGGATGGCAGGCCGCAGGCTGCAGAGTCTTGGCTGGGGTTGATGCATACTATTTTCGAGCATCTTGAGACGCCTCCAGGGGGGAGGGGCATGCTCGTGACTTATATGCTGTGTGATTCAGCCAAGAGGAGGTGGGATGTTACCACCCAGTCAGATCATCATAGGGACATGGCGTGGGAAGATTTTCAGGCAGTCTTCTCTGACTTCTTCTTTCCAGAGACACTGAGGAAGATAGAGCTCGAGAGTTCATGAATCTGCAGCAGGGCGCTATGTCAGTGATGGACTATTCTACTCATTTTATGGAGCTTCATCACTTTGCACCCGTGCTGGTGGGTGATGAGACGCTGAGAGCCAGACGTTTTTAGGATGGTCTTCAGTATGACATCCAAATGCTAGTAAATGTTTTCAGGTTTCCTACTGTACACGTGATTGTAAACCAGGCGCTTATTTCAGAGAGGAACCTGTGAGAATCTAGTGGTGTGGGCTAGGGAAATTCATCACCAGTTACTGGTACTATTTCTACTAGCAAGAGGAAGAGACAGATGTACTCCACTCTAGGTGGCAATACCTGCCAGGCAGCTTTTTCAGGTGCCCCGATTAGGTGCTACCAGTGTGGCAGAGTGGGGCACAAGAGGCTACAGTCTCCATGAGACCCAGTGGAGTGCCGAGCTTGCGGCAAGATGGGTCATCTACAACGATTTTGTAGGGCGTTTCTACAAATTTCTAGTGAGAGGGGTTCTGTGCAGACTCCGCGTGCGGGAGCAGGACCAGTGGCTTCTTACCAGTATGGGAATTGGAAATCGTCAGGGCATGAAGGCAGAGATGGTGGTCATGGTTGTGGTAGGCAGACACCAGGATTACAGAGGCAGCAGGGCGGGATAGCTCAGGGTAGCCATGCTGTGTCACAGGGCCGCAGCACTGGGCAGGAATATGCAGTGCAACCAACCCAGCAGGAGTAGGATCTCGGACCTTCTATAGTTATAGGTACTATTATAGTAGCTTTTTTCTTGTCCTCAGTACTTTTTGATATGTGTGCTATGCATAGTTTCATATATTTACCCATTGTGGAGAGCCTTGGGCTCTGTGTTTCTTCTTCTTCTGATATCATGACTTTAGTCACTCCGTTGGGGACTAGAACTACTGGTGTGCGTCAGTGCAAGGAGTTCCACCTTGAGGTTGATAAGTGTCACTTTCTTTGGGACCTCTATATATTAGTGATGACGAGCTATGACATCATTATCGGGATGGGATGGTTGGTTTGCTTCAGAGCCTTTGTAGACTGCTATCATCGTAGGGTGCGTTTATGTCACCAGAGGGAGGAGAGTTTCTATAAAAGGGCAAATGGGATGTTCAGGTGAGTCGGGATAGACCAGAGCATCATGGGCGAGGTGGAGTCATAGCCCAGATTGCGAGCTTATATCTGGATGACCAGTGGACTTGTCAGACAGAGTTCCCTCCAGTTGTCGATCGTTTCAGGGATGTCTTCCCGGATGACTTTTCAGGTCTACCGCCGGTGCATGAGATGGATTTCTCTATTTATCTTGTGCCAGGAGCATCACCCGTGTCCATTTCTCCTTATAGAATGTCCACACTGGAGTTGCAGGAGCTCAAGAGGCAGTTATAGGAGCTACAGGCGAAGGGTTTTATCCGACCCAGTACTTCTCCTTGGGGTTCATCAGTCATTTTTGCAAAGAAGGAGGATGGTACCCTTAGGAATTGCGTGGATTATCGGAAGCTGAACCAGTTGACTGTTAGAAACCGATATCCCTTGCCAAGGATAGATGATCTGTTTGATCAGCTTCGTAGAGCATGAGTGTTCTTAAAGATTGAATTGAGATCCGGATATCATCAGCTGCATGTTAGACCGTCTGATATACCTCTCACAGCATTCAGGGGTAGGTATGGTCTATATGAGTATATGGTTATTCCATTTGGAATCACGAACGCGCCAGTAGTTTTCATGGATCTGATGAACTGTGTGTTCCATCCGTATCTTGATTCTTTTGTGGTAGTATTCGTGGACGACATCTTGGTGTACTCCCACACTCGACACGAACATGACACCCATCTGGAGATCGTATTGAGTACACTGAGAGAGCATCAGCTATATGAAAATCTCTCAAAGTGCCACTTTTGGATGGACCAGATTCACTTCCTGGTCACATTATCTCAGAGGCAGGAGTTGCAGTAGACCCAGAGAAGGTGAGACAAGTAGTTTCCTAGGAGCAGCCTAAGAACATGATTGAGATACAGAGTTTCTTAGGGCGGGATGGTTACTACAGATGCATCATACATGACTTCTCCCGCTTAACAGCACCGTTGATATGTCTGACTAAGAATGGTGTGAAGTTTGTTTGGTTGGAAGCTTGCGAGGTAGCTTTTCAGGACCTGAAGGGAAGGTTGACATCAGCACCGATCCTGATACTCCCAGAGTAGGGGAAGAGCTATACAGTTTACTGTGATGCATCAGGGATTGGGCTGGGAGCCGTTTTGATGCAGGGTGACCAAGTTTTCGCGTATGGGTCTCGGTAGTTCAGGCCACATGAGAGGAATTACCCGACGCATGATCTCGAGTTGGCTGCAGTTGTGCATGCGTTGCGCTTTTGGAGACACTTTCTATTGGGAGAGCATTTTGTGGTTTTCACCGACCACAAAAGCCTCAAGTACATCTTTAATCAGCGTGACCTGAACCTGAGACAGAGTAGGTGGGTTGAATACCTACAGTCCTTTGATTTTGAGCTTACCTATACACCTGGTAAAGGAAATGCAGTTGCTGATGCACTGAGAAGGAAGACTCAGTTACAGGTAGTGAAAGAGTCTTGTAGTGAGTGGGATCTCAGTGCTTTGTTCTCTGAGATGAATCTAGAGGTGACTGACAGAGAGGGGAAGACATATCTTTTCTCGTTAGCTATGACTTATACCCTCCTGGACAGAGTGAGGATGAGGCAGCTATCTGATTCAGAAGGCCTAGTTCTACAGGAATCGGTGGCACGTGAGGACCCTCCTCCCAGTTGGATGATAAGTGACGATGAGTTTTTTGCGTTTCCATGGACGAGTATGAGTTCCAGGGGATATACGTGAGGAGATGATGTGAGAGTTTCATGCTTCCGCTTGGGCAATTCATCCCGTGGTTACCAAGATGTACTGAGACTTGAGACAACAGTACTGGTGTCTAGGTATGAAGAGAGAGATAGCTGGGTTTGTTATGAGATGTTCCACTTTTCAACAGGTGAAGTCAGAGCATCAGAGATAAGATGGACTGTTACAGCAGTTACCCATTCCTGAGTGGAAATGGGATGATGTCGCGATGGATTTCGTGATGAGTTTTCCGAGGTTACCTCGTGGCAATGACACCGTGTGGGTTGTTGTGGACAGACTCACGAAGGTAGCTCACTTTTTTCCGATCAAGGAGACCTTCGGTGTGGACGAGCTCGGAAGGCTATATATCTGAGAGATCATACGTCTTCATGGGGTCCCTCGTTCTATCATTTCAGATAGGAACTCCCGCTTCATGTCTGGTTTCTGGTAGAGTTTTCAAAGGGCGTTGGGTACATAGGTGCTTCTGAGCACAACATACCACCCTCAGACAGATGGCCAGTCAGAGCGGATGATACATGTACTAGAGGAAATACTTCACGCATACGTCCTAGACTTTGGGGGCTCTTGGGAGAAGCATATACCCTTAGTTGAGTTTTCCTATAACAATAGTTTTCATGGAACTATTGAGATGGCACCATACGAGGATTTATATGGTAGGCCATGCCGATCACCTTTATGGTGGTTAGAGGCAGGTGAGGGAGCTTCACTGGGGCCACAGCTTGTGAAAGAGACATCTGAGCAGGTCTAGTTGATTCGGAAGCGGATGGCTACCGCGCAGTCTCATTCGAAGTCTTATGTTGATCATCGTAGGAGACCTCTAGAGTTCATGGTCAGGGATCAGGTTTTTCTACGTGTTTCGCCAAGGCTGGGACACAAGCTGATCAGGAGACATGGTAAGCTTTTTCCGAGATATGTGGGGCCATTCGAGATTCTGGAGAGTGTCCGGATGGTTTCCTATTGGTTGCAGTTACTGAAATGGTACCGAGCCATGAACGATGTCTTCCACGTGTCTCAGTTGCATCTCTACCATTCAAACTCGTCTCACACCTTTCATCTATAGGAGGTGGAGATTCATCATGATGTGTTGTTTGAGGAGCATCTGATCTGTATCGTTGACAGGAGCACGACGGTTCTCTGAGGCCGGTCAGTTCCTCTCGTACGGTTGTTACGGCAGCATGGCCTAGTGCAGGACGAGACATGGGAGCGGGTGGCTGACGTACGTGCTCAGTGTCCAGAACTGTTCTGAGCTTTATCTTCTCCACCCTTGGAAGGGAAATTCGAGGAAAAATTGCTATAAGGGGGGAAGTTTGTAAGAACTCGGTTCTTATTTTGGAGGTATGAGCTTCTTCTTTTTCCTTTTCCTTAATTGTTTTGAGAAAATATGGAAATTGGGGAAAAATCATAAACTTTTGAACTACACGTCGTGTACTTTATCGACATGTCGTGTACTTTTGGCCATGTTGGGAAGAGTACATGGGGCGTATAGCCATGCCGGTAACGAAGGGTGTAAGAACCAACTACACGCCATGTAACAGTAACATACACGCCATGTAGTCCGTCGGCATGCTTAAATAGTAAGGCTGTGGAGTCACTACTAGCTGGGCGACTGTACACGCCGTGTACATGGGAGTACATGCCGTGTACTCAGGTCGACGGATAAACAGTGTGGTTGTGCCACCAAATGAACTATTAAATTAAAGGAGTAAACTCCGTGTAATCAAAAGTACATGCCGTGTACTTTTTTTAGGCTTAAAACATGCAGTAGCCTCCTCATTTGGTAGAGGAGGAGTTTGATCCATTTTGGAGCCAAAGGAGGAGGCAGAATCATTGAAGATCCCCCAGGCGTTCGTCTGGAATCTGATTCGGCTTTGTACGATCTCGTTGGAACCGCATGGGTAAGCCCTTCCTCCTCCTGGTATTGTTCTTACCAATTCTTCTCCTAACGTAATTTATTTACGTTTGAATGGGTTTTGTTCTTCGTCATATCTACGCCGTTCATGGTCGTTTCTGGAGTCTGCGTTGGGGTATAAAGTTCGTTGTCATATAAGGTAGGTGGCTTTGTGTTAATTTTCCAACTGTCATGCGTTTCTGTGCGTTTTCGTGCCACGAACCCATGTTGGGGTGTCGTGTGGCTGAGTCTGTTGCTATATTTAATTCCTATAATTTCATAGGTGATTAAATTGTGATAATAAAATTCTGGTTGGGATTGTTGCTTGGATTTGAAACCTCCCCCAGGGTGTGTTTCACTGTTTAGCCGTTTTTCCAGGATACCCGAGGGTATGCCTTTAAAGTTGTAATCGTAGAATTTCCCTGAAGGAATTGCTTGTTACTGATTTTTTACCTTTTGGGCATGGCCCGGTTACCTGTTGGCCTAAGGGAATTGTTGTGATTAGCCTGAGGGCGTGACTATTTTAGCCCGAGGGATGTCGTTATTCCGCCTGAGGGAAACCTTTCGTGCCTGAGGGCTTGACTTCTTTGCCTGAGGGAAACACTTCGTATGCCTATGGGCGGGAATTTCTGTTACGCCTGAGGGAAATACATGCGGTTTGGATTCTGAATGGCCTAAGGGAAAGCTTGAGGGCGTGGTTACTATTTTAGCCTGAGGGAACAGATCTGGTTAGCCTAAGGGCTTGGTGCTGTTGGGCACAAGAATGTTACTGAATTAACGAAATTAAATGAATTATAAAACGGAAATTTAATTTTAAAGTTAGTTACTTTTTAGAACTTCTTACTTTATTACATTTTATTAATTCACACTATCGTTGCATGCTTACACGCAGTTGGGCACGGGCCTTTGGTGGGTGCCTACTGAGATAGATTTCTCACACCCTGTTTGGGTCACATTTTCCAGCCCAAATAGATTACAATTCTGCAGATGTAGATAGGGGAAAGAGTCCCTATATAGGTAATTACCTGATACTGAGGAGTAGAAGGGCATGGGACTGAGCCTAGGCTCATGATACCGCTGCCAGCTGTTTTTCTTTGTTTTTCTGTACTCTGCTTTTGGTTGTATTGTATTTTTGTATAACATGTTATGGATATTTTCCTAGAACTTGATACATGTAGCATCATCATTTATATATTGTTGGTTATGTCCACTGCTGTTGTGTATTTCAGTTGTGTATGGTTTAATGCTTCCCTTGTTTGTTGTTTTCGTTATTTAAATTCCGCTGCACTAAACTTTGACAAATGAGGGCATAGTTTACCCACTATCAGACATGGGCCCTCGCTACTAGTCAGCAGACTCTGGCATTTGGGGAAATGCGATTGAGGTTAGTTGGCGAACCGGGTTCAGGGAACCCATTGTGTGGCACCCAGATCCAGGACGTTACATGGTGAAATTTTGAATATTTTAAAAAAGGATGATTTTTTAATGATTGGTGGAAATGTTGAATTATTATTTTATTTTAATTAAAAAAATTTATAAATCCATATTATAATTAAGATTATTTTTTCAACATCATTTTTTCCTTTTTTTAAAACAATATAATTTTGTTTTCCAAATGAATTTTATACGTGAATTTAATATTACATCATTTTATATATAAGGGAATTTTTCTTAAAAAAATTTGTCATAATTTTATTTGATTTAATATTAAATTTATTGAAATAAATTATAGGTTTCTAATTATATAAAATGTGTTAAATATTATAAATGGGGTATCCAAATTTGTTAAATAGATCACTTTTATTTATAGTCACTGAAAATAGTAATCACATCAAATTTTTTTACGAAGGTATGAGTAAATAAGATAATAAAGGTTAAAAATATAATAATTACTAAAATCAACCATAGTCATTTCATTTATGCTATTGGATGTTTTTTTGGTCAGGTCTAACCAAGTCTCAAATATTTGTATAATTGATGCTATATTTCCTAGATTTTTACCTTTATAATATTTTAGTGAATATAATTCCAAAAATGTCACAGTCAAACATATCAATTTTTAATTTGTTAAAATTAATATTATTTTTTTAAGAAATTATATTAATATTATCTATTCGTAATAGTTTTAAAATTTTATGAATATATTTATTTTTAATAAATAGTTAAATAATAAATTTTAACTAAAAAATATATTTCCATTTAAAGTATATAAAAAGAATAATTGTATTTGGGATTAGTTTTAATGTTTTATTAGATGATTTATGTTAAAAATAAAACTATTATATGAAATTAAATTAATTTTAATCTTTAATTGGGTATAAAAATATTTGTATACATACAAAAGAAATTTTCTAAAAAACATGTTTTTCACATCATTTTTTCCTATTTAATTTTGAATACAATTATTTCACATCTATGTTTTCAATATTTATAGATTGATTTTATAATCAAAATTTGGAAGTCCAAATTTTATAAATATGGCCCTTTTATATTTTTTTATTATTCATAATAGCGCTAGTAAATTTATGTCACCTTAGTAAGTGTAAATCAGGTAATTTATTTTAAAAATAATATGATAAAGACTCAAAAATAACACTATCACCTGAATTAATTTTATTTTATTTTTATATCTGAACCATAAGTTTAAAAATGTTTAATATATGGATTTCTTCTAATTTTTCAAATATTTTTACATTAATAATATTACATTTAATGATCAGTAAAAATGATTTTTCCTTGGTTTTTTTGATATAATTTTTAAAAAATTGATAAATAGATGGTATTTTCTGCTATAGTTTTAAATTTTAAAGGTAATATATTTAAATTTTTCATTTTTTTAATTTATATTTTTAATTAATAAATAATATCCCTAAATTCATACATAACAGTGATTGAGTATTTATTCAACTAATATGAAAATAAAATAAATAATGTAAAAAATATTAATAGTAATATAATTTCAATGAGTTATTTAGTAAAATAATATTTTAAGACAAAAAATTCATAAAATAAAGGCATATACTATTTATAATACAATTCCATCAATGTCTTGTATTTGTAAAAGTCAAATTAAAATAGTCATTAGAAAATTGACAATAATGATATTATATAATAAATAATATTTTATTAAATTTTATAAAACTCAAATAAAAATTCAATGTTTAGAAAAGAAATTTTATATGGTTTAAAATATCGTACATGTTCCACTTATGGAATAATTTTACTTTTATACTAAATATATTGACCCCAAAATTAAAAAATACTTTTAATGTTGTAATTGTTAAAACGGGTTAAACCAGCATTAAATAAATAATAGTGTGAAAAAATACCATAAAATATAATTGATATAATTGGATGAAATTAATTATACACATAATTATCTTATATACTAATTAAATTTGTTTTGATCAATTCAAATATAAAAAGTAATTTATGTTAGTTTATTATTTATATATTTTTTAGAGTACCCCTCCTATATCCTACAAAAGAGAACATCTACTTATACTTTCCTCACAAACAATAAGATATTTTTTTCTCCAATACATAACAATTTACCTTCCAAATAAATATATTATTTCCATTATTCCTTGTTTTTATCATAAAAACCACATAAAAATCATTTTGTATTAATCCTTAAGAGGTTGTTCAAGAAAGATATAGTATTCTTGACCAATATTATTTAACTTTTTTCTATACATTATCCCCAACATAATCAAATTTTATTATATTATTATCATAACACATATCCTTCTCCTCTTCTATCATGGTAACATTATTATTTATACATTACCAACTTATTGATAGGGTTTAAATGTATAATTAATTTAAAAATGATAATTACTTTATTAGTATTTTTATTTAAATTATTTAACTATAAACCCATTGAATGTGGTCAACGTATCAAATATGTTTTGAAAATTACAAATAAAACTTCCTAAAAATTCCCAACGTGGACATTATAGATTTTTTAATTAAATTAGACATTAAAATATATTTATTCAATAGAATAGTGATAATGTATTAATCCTATAAGATTTTCATAATAGTTCAAATAATTTATAAGAAGATTTTATTCATGTTTTAATGGACCCATATGAACTGTATAGACTTGAGGTATTAGAGTTTGTCTCAATTTATTTTCATTTAAGAATATTATACTATTAAATAATGAATTTATATTATTTGGTGTATGTACATCCATTTTAAAATATATATCCTGAAACTATCATACATATGGTTATTTTATGTTTCAATTATAATTACGTCATCCAAGGGGATATGACTTGAACATTATAGAGTTGTCAAATGATTCTTAGGTAAAAATTTTTTTATTGAGTTGTACCTCTTATTTATTGAAATTGTTAATCTATATTTATGTTTGAAATAGAATATATATATATATATTATTTATTTACATTTATTTTTTAAATTTATATTATCCACATATAATCACTCCATTGAATAATTCAACATTTAATGGTATTAACATTCCATGGGTTTTCATTATCTCAATAAAATATCCTTGATAGATATTTCATGTTTTAAAACATTAATTACATGTATGGTTTTATTAATGTCTTGGGAATGATGTTTTATATTATAATTCATAGATTTTGGGAGATATAAAAATATATAAAATAATATTACTCTTAATTTCTTTTAGATTGAAGTGTATCATAAAAGGTTAATGCTATATTTAACAATATCAATTGTTTTTGGGATTTTTTAATAAATGCTTCATTTGAAAGAAAAATATGTGATCTTATTTTCATGAATCACATCATTCGTGTATGTGGTGGACTACTACCTTAACAAAAAATGTTGTTCATTCTTACATTACAACATTTATTGTTTGGGAATAAGAATGTAATTACTACTTTGATATGATGAAATGAAATTTATGATATCCTCATACTTCTGGAATTTTTATATACACAATTTGTTTAATATTTTCTCATTTTATCTAGAATAATATAACATAGTTTATGGGCATGTGTACTAACTACTTATCAAAGTGATGTGATACGTTCACTCTTTTAATGGAATGTATTAAGGAAGGGTTTAATAAACATTTATCATATAAATGACATATTTATGATATTCAAGACCTAATTATATATATGAAAAAATAAAATATCATTTTCTCATTCTATTTCACACACTAAAGAAGTGATAATGTTGTTCGTGGATGTGTGGACTACTACCCCCTCCAAGAAATGTCATTATTCTTCTTCCATAACTACATCACAATAATGATATATATAATTATAAATAATTAAATAATATTATATTTAAGATATATGTTTAATAATGGGAAGATATATTTTACTTACGTTCTCTCCATAATGACTATTGAAAAATGGTAATGTTACCTATGCATACGTACGACCTTCTATACTCGTGATTGTTACATTGGTTCATTTTTCAGAAGTGTATTTCATGTATGATTTTGAATTAAAAATTAATGAATATATTTTAATTAAATCTCTTTTATTATTCAGGGTATGTTTAAATAATGACCTCATTAAACACAGTCAACCTATAAATTTCAGTTTTGATACATAATCCTAATATGGTCAGAACAAGTGACATAATAATTATTGATATTGTAATTGTGTATAAATTTTTTATAATTAAAATAAAATTTATAATAACCTTTTAAGAGGTTCTAAATCATGTGAAAATGTTTTCAAAAGATTATTATTCAAGAATAATAAGGAAAATCATAACAAATTTCCCTAATTGTTTTGAGTTTCATCTTAATTTACTTTCCACTGAGACTTATTAGTTATTATTAACCTTAATAATTTTATGTGGTGTATCTACCAACATATGTATTTTTATATCAGGATTTTAATTTAATTCATGATTTTCAATGTTTCTATTTATTTAATTCTTTCATGAATATCTTGATTAAAAATTTACTCAAGTATTAATGGATTTATTAACTCAATTTCTATTTATTAGGTTAAAATATTGTTCCATTAGTTACGTTTTTCCATGAATATGTGGGAAATTGCCTCTTCTATTATCACGAAACGAATCTGATCACCACCAAAACTGACACCAAACCCGGACCAAGACAATGGCTGAAGGGTGTTCCCAATCCCCATGGACTGGAACAAGTGCCTGGGTATCAAAAAATGAAAATTGGGAATGATTTACCAGATTTTGTATACTTAAAACAACAAATGAATCCAAGAAATCAAATCTGGCATTTTCAAACCAAAACATCTCTTACTGAAAATCATAACTGAATTACACAATTTTAAACAATGGTTTAAGACCATTATAATGGTACAAAACCAAGAAATGACTGCCCGAGAACCTACACATTGAAAGAGGCACCGCCCTCAAGCCATCTCCACAACACTGCATCATGATGGACCTCTAAAAACCCGAACCAATGGCATAAAACCGGTACCCAAACCTATGACATAAAATAAGAAAGTCTACATACAACCAAAGGATTAAGTATGGTGTGAATGAAATCACAGTAGGATACCACTGCTATGAGATTCCATGTGATAATCATTTCATGACAAAAATCATTGCAAGTTTTGTATATAAGAAATGCTTGTTACAATTTTCTAAAGGATGAAATAATAAATCAAAACAGTTTTTATGTGGGATAATTTTAAAGGACCAACAATTTTAAAATAAATAACAAATCTACTGAATTTTCTATCCAACAATACCTTATACCGATGGTATGTACAAAGGATCTAATGAGGACATGTAATAGGAAATAACCCCTAGGCATTAGCTAGCCGTGGGTCCCAGGTACATCATATCTCTGTGAGAGTAAAAACCAAAAATATATGTTCTCATGCATGAGACACTATTAGGGATCATACCCATAACCTAGTGGTCCCCAATAATCATCATCATAGTTTAGTTAGAGTTGTAAGCATCAATATTGCTAAGTGAAACTGAGGCCCAACCCCACGGATTCACTAACATACTAGAACACGTCCAACCACCTAGATACCCAAGTTTTCCCTTTCTGCTCAAACAAGTTCAAAAATCTAAGAAATATAGTTTTCACTTACAAATATCACTTCCACATTACACATTAAAAAAATAACCACTTGTATATCACACAAGTCAAAAATTCCACTTCTCATTCAAATGCATTTTGAAACCAAACTCACACCAAAATTGCCTACAAGTTTTTTCACATTTCTTTAACACTTCCACAAATCCTTTAAAAAAATTTATAAAACCATTATAAGATATTCAACTCACATAACAGCCCACACACATGTCACATAATTCCCTACCCACCTTTACAATTCATTTTATCAATAAACTCACACGAATCATCCCACACCTGTGTTGCGCACACAAAACAAAATTTAGTAAAACATTTTGGCAATTTATAAAACATTCTAAAAATTTTTGACATCTAAAATAACCACTTTACCATTCAAAAACCCAAATTAGGTTAACAAAATCACCCAAACAGTGCATATACACCATTTCCCAACTATGTTTAACCAAATAAAACATTTTCAAATTTTATAAAACAAACTCAAGAGGTATAAGCGTTGTTTTCATGCTAAAACAATTTCAAAACCCTCATTAAATACCAAAATCATACCAATATAAAATCCAAAATCGAATATTCACACCTAAAACAATTATTAAACCACCCTCCATGTGTTATAAAAATACATCAAATAATACCACAAAGATACACATGAAAAACACATGTTTTCATAAATCACCTTCAAGAAGTACAACACAGTTTTACACTATAAAATCATTCAAAAACCTCTTTTCAAGGACCAAATGACAATAAGGAATTATCAAACCATAATATTCATCTCCTTTCAATACTAATAAATTTATTTCATATGTTATAAACTAAACCCAAACATTACCCCAAGAGTCACACAAAAAAAGTACCCAATTTCATCTTAAAATACAACTAAAAATTAAATGATTAACCAAAACCTTAAAAAACCGTTTTCATTCCACACAAAACAGATTATAAACATAGTAAATTAATAAACCAATCAAGATAACTGATCATAAAATGGTTACACATGGAATCACCTACCCTTTTGAGTTGAAACCCTCAAAACATGGTGTGAAACCTTTAGCGCACCACCGATGCACCACAAGGAATATAAATCCCAACCTAAACCAAAAAAAAACCCAAAAGACACCAAATCAGACCTTAGTATTGAACCCCAGCTTCTATATATGAGTAACTTTAATAAAGAGGAAAAAAACTAAAAGAGGATGGAAGGAACCAAGAAGGAATTCTCTTATCTGAAAAATCATGAGGAAATCGGCCCAAATCCACCAATATCTTAATCTTGAAGTACCCAAAACAGATATGGAGGATTGAAGGATTTATATTAGGTTATTTGGGGAATGAATTTGGGGAAAAATACTGAAAATATATGGATTTATCAAAGAATCATTTTACCTCATCAAATCTGGTCGATTTGAGAATGATTGAAAAATATTGCCATAATTCGTGGGGTATATGATCTTAAAAGAGAAAAACGTGATAAAGGGGGTGCGGCTGAGGGGTTTGGCTTCGAGTGGGATGTCGAATCACTGAAACAAAGTAATAAACGAATGAGATATCAAAATTTTAAAAAACTAATTTAAAGCCGGAAATGAGCTTACGGGCATGCCCATTACCTTAATCAAAAACCCACATCCATCAGGATTTTGGATTTCTATGTGGTCCAAAGGGATATAGTGATTTTAATATATCAGTGTACTCCATTTGGGAAGTGTAATGGGTATAAAATAGTAAAAATTGAAGGAGTTATATAAGAAACACAATTTGTTTTTAAATCTGGAATTGGGCTCACGGTTTTGCCCCAATTTTCAAAACCCACCATTTTCATCAAAATGTGCGGTATACCTCTAAAACAAATCAATATTGGAAATTAAATGAATAATGAATTTAAAAAAAGTTCATGGGTGTGAAAATTCTCCTCACCATAAAACATTCCGCCCTCAGAAAGCCACATCAAGGATAAAGAAAAAACCAAACCCAACTGAAAGACAGAAATGGGCTCATTTGCTATGCTTCGCCCCAAAAGGCCAAAACACCTCTAGTGATAAATTAATGAATGAATAATTCACAGCTAAAACATAAACTTCATTACTGAAATTATCAAGTACATTCATGATTTATCCTAAAATAAAACTCCTCATACACTATCCGAACAAGGCTGAAGCAATTTACCCAAACAGACAAGAACATCAAACAATGTTACACTTACCATGATATAACTAAACCGTTGGGCACTCTCCAACACCAATGTTTTCCCAACGAAGATGTAGGTGTTTATATAGATACGAACGAGACTAACCACTTCCTAGACAAGAAAAAAGACAAAAGTTGGTTACTAGTACAAGGATACACAAATGGGCTTCCCACCATAAGAGACATCTTAAATTTTTCCAAGACAGAATCAAGACAGTAAAAGGGGATTATCGAACAAATTCCCTGGTAAAAGGGGTAGAATCCCATTATAAATATTCATAAAATATACATGATACTCACAGTGGGTCTCCGCACTATAAGAACCAACCATCATAACTTACCAATATGAGCCGACACAGAAAAACTCTAAAACATAAAGAGTTGGGACTGCCACACGGTTAGGCCGCACAGTTTGGGAAACTGTGCGCTAACCATGTGAATCCTTATACCTACATTGTTTTATGGGGAATGGTTACTACTAAATTTTCACTCAACATGTTTAGACAAATATAAAAAATATCCCCCAAACCCAAAGGAAACATAATTGGAAAAGAAACTCATTGGGAGATAACATGGGGATGAGGACCTCTACCTCTTTCCACTGAATGGGAACAAAAGAAGCAAGATAAAAACACCAAATGTTTAAACTATTCCCTTTTATCATGCTAATAACAGTTCTTTGTATAAGGTTTAAAACTAAACTGGTATTTCCTCTGACTACATGACAGCTTCTCTCTGAGAACTATGGATGGAGAGGAAATGATTGAAGCATCTTCGACCTTGCAGTTAGGATTTGGAATCCCCCGAATATAATTTCTTATTCTGATGCTACAAACAACTACACACAATCACATATGGTTTCACCAAGACATAAAAAACTCCATAAATCACTTTACCCTAACATGGAATTTCACTGAAATAAGGGTTTAGAGGATTCACTCACATCACACCTTGTTTCTTCATGTGAGAAACAACAGAAATAAAGGACACATATAAAGACCTTTCTCTAAAATAGAGGATGTCTAGATCTCCCAAAAGGAGAAACACTTATGAAAAAGTATAGAATCACAAAATATTATACAACTTCACCTTTACAATCAAAAGAGCACGCAACATCACATCACATCACAGAACATGACCAAAGTGACTGATAGAAACAATACAAGGAGGGGGCCTTACACAACACCCCCAAATATCACAACATTCCAGAAAGTGGCCATAACAGCCTCTCATAGATTGATTTCCCACACTGGTGGTTTAACATAAACCCCTTATTCAAAGAGACCATGAAGGACTTAGATACCCTCTTAGAGACTATCCATACTGACAACCCCAAACAACTTTCACCTTCGACAAATCAGGTAGCTTAAGAAACTGAGGTCTATTTCAAACATCCATAAGAACTCTTCTACAACAAGAGGATTAAACAAAACAAAGAAAGTAAATGGTGTAGACTCATTCTACAAAGCATAAGAAAATATTCCTTAAATTGATCAACTGGAGGATTTTACAACGGTGAAACAATATCGGTTTCACTTTAGTTGTGCACAAAACCTTAATGGGGGTGTACCTTATCCAATGAGAGAACCCAATGACCAAACCAAGCTGGTCCATTAGTAAAAACATTATAAAAAAGATATAAAAACTCATTAATGTAACCACCTTAAAGGTGTCTAGAAACATAAATTATAGAATACTACTAACCGGACCTTATACCTAGCTTACTGACCAAACACAAACCCAAAACACAATTTGAACAGGTGGGGTTATTGGACTCAAAACATCCCACAACATCAAAATTTTCCAAAAACACATAATATACACCATCCAAAACAATTCATCAAGACATCATGTTTTTCTTTAAAAACATTTATTTGAAAACCAAAAGTTCAGCAGTTAGCGTATCCACCAATGGTACCCCATGGGCCTCATAGATGTATGTTTCTGTGCCACACTAGGAACCCTCCTCATATTCGTCTCGACACTCATCCAGTCATTCCATCAACCATCCATCATCTAATTATTCCCAATACATGTGGTCTCTCATGGAAATACCAAAGGATTAAATGAAAATTCATTCCACTTTTCAAAATCAAAATTGTCAACCAACACATCCTTTTTCTCAAAACAGCTAAAAATGAGATCAAAATCACAATTCACATCTGACAAAACTATTCAAAAGGACACAAAAATTTATAAAAAAACTCTATTTTAAGTTATTCACATCAATTTGAAAACATATCATCCCATTAAAACACCCTTTAATTGTATAGAATACTATATTGGAAACTCTTTTGAAAACCAACTTCATTATGGTTCTTGATTCCAAAAGTATTTTAAGCACACTATTTTCCATTACAAAAAAAATCGGAAATTTTAGTTCCACCATTTCATAAATCAAACCATTCCTTCTTTATTTGAAGATCTTTTCAAAAAAACATTATGCATCGTAAAACCAAGTCACATTAAAACCAAAGTTCCATGATTTCAAAACTAAAGAATAAAACAATGCGAGAGTAAACTAGTTTTAGTGAGTGACCTGGACATATGGTTGGAAGCGATATTCCATTCACTTAACCATCATAAAGAGTGTTCTTGGGAATATCCCTAGCTCCACATGGTTTTCCAGACCTTGCTAGCTCACTGAGACCATTATCCCCACTCTCTTTTCATTTCCCATAATCATCATCAGAACAAGAAAACCATAAGGCATAGATAAATCGCAACATCCCCTGGCGACTTGAATCCCTACATGAGGTGTAGTGATCAATAACACTACCCATAACCATCATTTCATGTCCTGCCAATCTTAACTCCAGACTATCCTAACTATTTCCCAAATAACATGACTCAAATAGAGCAAACCTCCTCTGATACCATTTTTTCATGAACCGAATCTGATCACCAAAAAAACTGGCAACAAACCCGGCCCGTGACAAGGTCGGAAGGTTTTTCCCAATCCCAATGGTCTGGAACAAGTTATTGGGTATCAAAAACTGAAAATTGGGAATGATTTACCCAAGTTTTTATACTTAAAACAAAAAATAAATCCATGAAATCAAATATGCATTTTTCAAACCAAAAATTTTTTTGCTAAAATTCAGAACTGAATTACAGAATTTTAAACAAATTTTTGAAGACCATTAAAAAGGTACAAAACCATGAAAATACATCTCAAGAACCTCCACATGTAAAGAGGCACCGCCCTGAAGCCATCTCCATGACACTACATCACGATGGACCACAAAAAACCTGAACCAATGGCATAAAATCTGTACCCAAACCTTTGACATAAAATAAGCAAGTCTAATTACACGAAAATGGGTAAGTAGGGTGTGAGTGAAAGCCCAGTAGGATACCACTTATAAGATATTCCATGTGATAAAAATTTCTTGACAAAAATCATTGCAAGTTTTGTAAATAAGAATTTCTTGTTACAATTTTCTAAAGAATGAAATAATAAATGAAAACAGTTTTTATGTGGGATAATTTTAAAGGACTATTTTTTTTAAATTATTAACAAAACTACTGAATTTTACAGCCAGAAATACCATATAATAATGGTAAGTAGAAAGGATATAATGATCACAGGTAATAGGAAATTACCCCTAAGAACTAGCTAGCTGTGGGTCCCAGGTACCTCATATCTCGGTGAGAGTAACCACAAAAAATATATGTCCTCATGCCTGAGCCACTAGTAGGGATAATACCCATAATCATCATAGTTTAGTTAGAGTTGTAAGCGTCATTCTTGCTAAGTGAAACTGAGGCCAAACCCCACGTATTCACCAGCATACTAGTACATGTCCACCCACCTAGATACCTGGGTTTTTTCTTTGTGCTCAAACAAGTTCAACAATCCATGAAATATATTTTTCACATGAAAATATCACTTCCACATCACACATTAACCAAATAGCCCCATGTAAATCACACAAGTCACAAATTCCACTTTTAATTAAAATGCATTTTGAAATCAAACTCACACCAAAATTGCCTACAACACTTTTCACATTTCTTTAACACATCAAAAAATCATTTAAACAATTTTCTAAAACCATAATAAGATATTCAACTCACATAAAAACCCGAAAACATGTCACATAATACCCTTCCCACCTTCAGAATTCATTTTATCAATAAACTCACACGAAACATCCCACACCCATGTTTCGCACAAAAAACACAATTTAGTAAAATAAATTGGAAATTTATAAAACATTCTAAAAATGTTTGACATCTAAAATCGACACATCACCATTCAGAAACCCACATTATGTGAACAAGTCACCCAAACCGTACATAAAAACCATTTCCGAACTTTGTTTAACCAAATAAAACATTTGAAATTTATATATAACAAACCCAAGAGGTAAAACCATTGTTTCCACACTAAACCCATTTCAAAACGCTCATTAAAAACCAAAATCATACCAATACCAATCCTAAATAGAATTTTCATCCCTAAATGAATTATTAAACAACCCCAAGATTTAGAAAAATACATAAAATAATACCACAAAGATAAACATGAAAACACATGTTTTCATAAGTCACGTTCAAGAATTACAACACGGTTTTACACCTTAAACTCATTCAAATACCTCTTTTCAAGGCCCACATGTCAATAAGGAATTAACAAAATAGAATTATTATCCCATTTCAAGACTAATAAATCACTTTCATATGTTATATACTAAACCCAAACATTACCCCAAGAGTCACACATGAAAAGTACCCAATTTCGAGATAAAATAAATCTAAAAATTAAATGTTTAACCAAATCCATCAAAAACAGTTTTCAAACAACAAAAAACAAATTATAAACATACTAAATTAACAAACCAAGAATTACAACTCATCATAAAATTGTTACACATGGAATCACGTACCATTTTGAGTCGAAACCCTCAAAACATGGTGTGAAACCTTAAGCGCACCACCGATGCACCAAAAGAAATATAAATCCTGACCGAAAACACAATAATTGACCCGAAAGACACCAAATCAGACCTTAAGATCTAACCCCAACTTCTGAATATGAGGAACTTCAAGAAATTGGAAATAAGACTAAAAGAGGATGGAAGGAACTAAGAAGGAATTCTCTTACTGGAAAATTCTTGAGGAAATCGGCCCCAATCCACCAATATTTGAATATTGAAGTACCCTAAACTGGTATAGAGGATTGAAGGATTTATATTAGGTCATGTGGGGACTGAATTTGGGTAAAAATACTGAAAATTTATGGAGTTATGAAAGAATCATTTTACCTCATCATATCTGGTCAATTTGAGAAAGATTGAGAAATATCACCCTAATCTGTCGGGTATATGAGCACCAAAGATGAAAATTCTATAAAGGGGGTGAGCCTGAGGTGTTTGGATTCGAGTGGGAGGTCGAATCACCCAAAAAAGAAAAAAAAATAAGATATTGAAATTTTATATAAATAATTTAAAACATTAAATGGGCTTATGGGCAGGCCCATTACCTTAATCAAAAACCCAAATCCATCATGATTTTGGATTTATATTTGGTCAAAACGGATATTGTGATTTTAATATATCAGGGTATTCCAATTGGGAAGTGGAATGGGTATAAAATAGTAAAACTTTTAGGGGTTATAGAAGAATAAAAATTTGTTTTTAAATCTGGAATTGGGCTCACGGTTTGTCCCAAATTTTCAAAACCTACCATTTTCATCAAAATGAGTCGTAAACACACAAAAAAATCAGGAATGGAAATTAAATGAATAATGAATATTAAAAAATTTCATGGGTGTGACATCTTTTTTATTGTGTATACCCACTTTTTTTGTATCAAATTCTTTACACATAATTATATCATTGATTTATTGTCACTCTAATAATATGATAATTGTAATGGTTTCTTTCATCTCATATTTATTTATATAAGATAAATTATATATTAAAAATATAAATATATACTTTAAAAGAATGAATTTTATGATTCTAATACAAAAAATTATGTGGGTTTACAAACACTTTGGATGATATCTATTTTATGGGGTTGATAGTTTAAATGATACCATATTGGAAATGGATTTTTGTCACAATTTTCATACATCAGGATATTTGTTATGTTATACCACTATATTCATTTATGAGGTATGTATACTAATACTTTAACAATAGATATCATAAATTTTGTTATAATCATGATATTAATAGTTTCAATTAGCATTATTATTTCAAAGGGTTAACAATTCATAAGTTTCAAAGTGGTATGAGATTCTTGGGAATTATTAAACACTATTCCCCTCAATAATGTATTCAAAATATTTAATTGTTTTTTAAATTCATAAACATAAAAAACCATTTTCATAACATATCCTTTATTGGGGATAAGTTGTATGGATTAAATATACTCTATTTTCTATATGGATTAATATTTTTCCATGATATTGTCTTGGAACTCATCTATTTTCCATGGATTAATAATGTTTTATAGAGATTGTTTTGAAACAAATTTACTTTCAATGGAGTAATTTTGTTAAAATGAATTTTTTATGAATTTTTTTTCTATGTTTCAATCATGTTTCAATGAACATTTTTTGAAGACTAATTTATCCATGTGTTAATCATATTTCAAATATATTTTTTGGAAACAAACGTATTTTACATGGGTTAATAATGTTTCCAATATATTGGTTGGGATCCCATTTTTTCCAGTGATTAATAATTTTCAAAATATATTTTCATGAATCCCATTTATTCTCTGTGGTTTTATTATTTCTTTATGATACTATTATGGAAACCATTTCTTTTTCATGGTTTAATCATATTAAAAATAGATTGTAATGAAACCTATTTATTTTCCAATGTTTATTTATGCCATAAAGAGATTGTAGTGGAAACCACATCCTTTCCATGGGTTAATCATCTTTCAATGATATCATTTTAGATTGTATTTATATTACATGGGTTCAATTTTTTATGAGTTTATTGTTATGGATCCCAAATAATTTCCATAGGATTACTATGTTTTAATGATATTGTTACTTGATCCATTTCTTTTACATGGGTTTACCATTTTCGGAGAAGAGTAATGGTTGTATCCAATGATTTTGGATTAAATTAAATATATATTTATTTATTCATTAATCACATAGTTGACATTATAAATGATGGGTCGGACATGATAGCACTAGGAAATAATATTATAGATTAACATGGGATGGACCAAATAGTAGTGTGAAATTAAATTACAAATTAAAAAGGGGTGGATTGAATAGTGACAAGAAAGCCCATTGTATCATAAAATATGGTGGCCCAGATAGGGTTAAGTGAGGTCATTTTTGAACTATATTGAATTGGTTAATGATAACCACTGAATTCAGATCAATGGTTATACTAATTTGGTCTGGTTTTCAAAGGGAAATATAAGGGATCAATAAGGGTTCAATGAGATGGCGTTCCATGATACCAAGATGTTCCCCTTATTCTTATAATGATTTAATAATGTTTCTAATGGTCAATATTTACATGACATAAATTCTGATTATTTAAACTAATAAACCTATAATTTTACCTGTTTTCATATTTGATGGTATTGGTATTGATATGTTTGATTACTTTTATAACTTGGTCATGATGTTTGATTACATCATCATACCCTTATATACTCTAATTCTTTTAGATGATAGTTAATTGTTAAAGCTAATTTTACCATTACTAATCATTTGAGTTTTCCCATATTATTTTCGAATTTCAGTAAAATTTTAAATAATGAATTTGAATAAGTTATGTCTATAGTTGATTTCATATGAATGATGATGATGTATAAATTAAAAAAATAAAATCTAAAGTTAAGTGAGAGAAATTACCATTATAATTCATTTTAATAGACTCTTTATAAGTTTTTCCTAATTATATACAACTCTAATCATAAATGGATCTCTAATATGTAATTAATCCATGTTTTAATTAATATTTTAATGTTTAGATGAATAATTAGGGTTATAATTATCTACTTCAATGATGAGAAGATAATGTCATAAATTTCTGCACAAGATGTAGGATTGAGGGTTCTGTGTTGTGATAATTATGGATATTTGAAATGATGTATTTACTGAATATATATAACACTCATGGAATACTTATAATTATGGAAATTGAATATTTCATTTTCTTTTTTTACAATTTCATTCACTGAAAAATGATATTATCATTCATTCTTACATGTGAACAACCTCGATCCTGAATTAAAATCCGAAAATTTGTCTAAAAATGTCTGCCTTAATATTAGGAACAAAACTCCACTGACGGCATGTCGATTGGACGTCGCATATTGAAATTATAATATGTCAATGATTTGATAATTATAATTTATTATTTTTAATTGTTCATTTTTTGGATCCAATTTTCAAATAAAAAAATACATCCAATTTTGGCCTCAAAATGACCATCTTGAAAATTGGGTTGTTCTGCCGTAGATAGAAAGTCAAATGGACACTCCATGTAAGAGTTATGTTTGAATCAGTGTTTAAAAAATAATTATATTACTATTATTTCAGGGTATTTAATAGACCTGATCCTTGGGTCATAGAAACGTACCCAACATTGGTAACAAAATGATTTCCTCTCTGGAAAGGCCAGGTCTCTACTAATGGAGAAACAATCGGCTATTGCTTGGGAGTGTTGCGGGGGATACACCATATTATTATTATTATTATTATTATTATTGTTATTGTTATTATTATTATTATTATTATTATGAATTTCGAATAAATAATCTGCGACAACTAAATATTTCACATGGAAAAACCATGTCCATGCACCACTTCCCACCTCCTCCCTGGTCACCTTACCCCATCGAATGTGGGAGCTGTGTCTCATGGGCATAACACCATATTGACCTAGCTCTGCCCGAATGCCCTACTCGCCCTGCCTAGAACCGCCTCTGTGACCCCCTATAAGATGCTATTGATTTGCACATGCCCTGACCTAATATGTTTTCAATATCCTGTGCTAACACACTAGTCACACACACACCCATTGGCCACTCGTAAAAAACACTGTTCCACCTCTCCACGAATTGACCACCATAGCTTGATCTACCATACTCTTCATCGAATCACATAGATTTATTTCTAAAGGTTGTCTCAACCACCCAGTTCGCAAAAAACCGACTTCATCAAGAACACATAAATCTTCCACATTATAGATGATCCAATGAACCTTATCTCCAACAGAAAATCATGAAATGATCACAGATATGCGATCCATGGGTCCTGATCTATGCAGATCCATCCTCTGTTCAGATTTTCATCTCTATTTCATTGATCCCCCTCAAATACTTAGTTTCAACATCATTTTTCATTGATAACCAAGGGAGAAAATATCAGAATTCATCATTGTCAAATCCAATGTTTGGGATGCAATCATTAGAAAACCACCATATAAATTTTTTTATAGATATATCATTAGTTAAAAAGAGTTTAATCCATTAATATAATAAATTATTTTAATCCCTTTAAACATATTGTAGATAGAAGAGGTGTCATAACATCCCACACTAACTCATTTTATATTGAAATTTGGGTAAAATGAACATTCCGGACCCATCTATGGTATCAAATTCCCAATCCATTCAACCATTTTAGAGATATCCAATTTTTTTAAAATAGGTATGTGCAATAAAAATATATCTAATATATTTATTTAATTAATTACAGGAACACTAGGCCTTAGAGTCACACACTGTATGAGATCCAATTTAAAAAAAATTCCTAGAAATATTCCATAGTATTTTAGAGATAAATTAGGGTCTCTAAATCATAGCTTTATAGATCTAAATAAAAATCCTTCAGAGGAACCCGTTTTTACTTTAAACATAGTGGAATCCTAAATTAAAATCAATACATGACATAATAAAATAATATACCTAGGTATCTGAATCAAGAGGGACATGGAACCCAAATCCCAATCCTATATGATTCATGTACAAAAATTTTACAATGAAAAGTGACTTAATGTTCTGATCCAAGATGCAGGTTTTCAGAATCTTGGTGAATATATACATCCAGCCCAACCTCAACACTATTATCCTTGGCCTGAAAACCGAAATCAAAAAAACATTAACATAGTATCTATGAAACCCAGCCCATGATCGAATATAGAAAGACACTAAACTATACTCCCTATATAGAACCCACTCTTATTCTACTGTGTCACAACTAATCCCAATGGGTCCTGATTCAAAAATCCCCATTCTCCCCTCTAACGGGTTTGGGGATGGAATCTAGTTATGAGTATGAACATCCCACATATGGGACACATCATTATATGGTACATTTATGCACACACCCACAAATATCTCCATGATATAATTAATAGACAATATAAAATACAAATAAATTTCTGCAAACATATTCTCCCATAACTACATTAAAATATGGGTATTGAACAAATAAAATAGAAAATTTCACATCCACATATAATTGAAAAAAAATCCATCCTAATCAAAGAGAGGGAATGTCTATCAAATTAAACATTCAGAAATATCTTCTATTAAGCACCAACGAACACATTTTTCAATCAACCTCGCTAAGATATTCCTAACTTGGTGTCTCCTAAAACTTCATTTAATGGAATACCATCGGCAGAAGATATAATATTTGTGTGAAAATTTCATACATCGGTAAATATAAAAATACCCAATAGGTTCCCAAAATACATAAATGAAAAGTTAAAAATAGAAAAGAAACAGTCTGGTCAACCAATCTAGTGGGAACCAAAATGAGAGGGAAATATTATCTCAAACATCCTTAACTAAAATTGACTAGTCATCTCTATCTGCATGGTGGTCCAACCAAGAGATATCAATTCACATCATTTAAAACAAGAAATGACTAGATATACTTATCTTAGAATCCATTTATCATGATGATCTGACCTTATAGTCAGTTAAACAATTATACTCAAGGATAAATGTAACATTCATCTTGGAGAACATAAACAATGATATCTGTCATCATATATGGTACTCATACGATAATAAACACTCCATTAGGTATATGTAACCTGATGTGAAATCCATAACATCCCAAGGGGATTAAATCCAAAGAACACTATCATCAGATCTCTCCAGAAATAATTATTTTCTTGAACCCATGATATCTCGATACTCGGATAAGGAATTGCACCCATCCTCGATGAGAGACACTACTACATATACTGGAACCAAAAAATGATTCACCACAAAAAAATGATAACTCCCTGAACTACTTGGGGAAAATATGAACCTAATCTGGAATACTAAATACCACATCTCCTTGAATATGTGATTACTCATAGAACCATTCGTGTACACCACAAACCCAGTCTGATAAGCTGAATATCTATTAGAAAGGGAGTCCCACCCTGTACCGCTAGGTGAAACCACAAAGACAATATGAAATCTCAAATATCTAATTACTTACATAGGGGATCATCACCCATGTAATGTTGGTCATGATGATTCCAAAAACCCCTCCTAGTTAAACTAGTGATGTAGTGAATCATATTACTGACAATCCCACAAAACACTACTAAAAACAAGCACTATATAGAGGATTATATACATGATAATTACAAACACCCTAGTGAAACCTGATTCTGAGTAGTGGATTGCATACTCGATGAGGCCACAAACCCTATTTAAAATGCCAACAATATATAGAATAATATAATCTATGATTCCAAAAACCCTACTCAGCTGTCCTACTAGATAGTGGATCTCCACCCATGTATTATTATACATGAGGATACCAATAAACCAATCTATGGATAACTATATGATAGAGTATCCCACATGGCCTCTCTAAAGGGATACACCAAAACTATTTTCCCCTCCTATTGATGGGATCACAATCTTCTATTGTGGAAATAATGAAACATTTTACCCTCACATGTATAGACCATGGGAGTCACTAAACACCTTATGGACTAAACATTTCTAACCATATTGTGTAATTAAATTAGGGAATAATATCTTAAAGGATCGAACTAGGTACACCATCACATTCTACTCTAGAAAACTAAATATGATGAGATAATTTTCAGCCTATGTCTTACTCCCAATGGTGGATATACACATGGTGTTATTCTCTATGAAATGTAAATGGAGTGAATATGGGTCTACCTAGCTTATCAACTTACTTGAACACTAATAATTTTCATCCAATACATGCCTTGGTTGTCTATGTGATCTTATATGCCATGTACAAGGTGTACACAATGTTTCTCGCCTCACCCGAGCACTCAAAATTGTATATCACTACATATCTCGGCCAACCGTATCTCACAGAATGGTATATACCCCTGATATAGGGCATGTTTGGACTATATGGCCACTTCATTGTGGAACTTTCCCCTGTCATCCATTAACAACCATTTTCTTTGTACTGTTGTTATGTACTTTCACACGGCTATGTCTCATGACATGGCTACCCAGGCCATGTCCCATAGCCACAACACATGGCCTCACAACATATCCAAAAATCTCATTACACATTATATTTCCACAAAAGTATTTCTCTCCCAAACATTAATGACACATATTGTGTAACCATATACTAAATGATTTGTGATTAGTAATACTGAATGAAAATTACCTTTGAGCTGGTCAAAAATCATAGTTTTCCACTAAAACCCATTAGATAAACACCTACAGGGCCATTATGTGTTGTCTACAGGATATATAAATTTAAAAACTAAATAAAAAGAAATATTGTGATATAAAACTCAAATTAACCTACCTGTTGGTGAAATCTTGAATCGTTAAGTTCAGATCAACACACCAATGTCGATGTACCATGATCTATGAGTGATCACTATCAAGATTGGAGATTATTGTTTCCAAATCTCTTTTGTTTCTCCTGGGTTCTATCGTCACTGTAGGGGGTTATATCCTCTTATATTATGTCCTAAAAAATGTGGGGAGGGGTATTGATTTATTATTTAAAAATAAATATCCTTATATTAGCACCCCACGAACACACAACCTCATCCATTCTTCTAAAAATGCAAAATTTTATGTCACCAATTTGTTAGGAAACACATTCGAAACTCAACATCAATCTCAATTTTTTTTTCTGAGACTCATATTGGTAGTTATTAAGAGTTTCCTAGGAAATTGGGTGTTTATGATAAATAGTTTCTAATATTTTTAACATCACCTAACTAAGTCTCTATAGGGCACTAGAATCCGATGCCGACTCAGTGCCTTGGTTCCAAAATATTCCAATGTATTATAGGTAGAAACCCATGTCACTATCAGTAATCCCCCAACATGTATCAGGTACAATAAGAGACATTTCAGTGATTTTTTCTAGATTTGGAATATTATAATTTAGTGGTATCTTTTGACACAGGGAACATGACATTAAGGATAAGAATCCTCGAATAGTCAAAATTGAGAAACATGATAAATAATCAACAGTGAGATGTTTTAGATATGAGGATTTGGGGCATTATGATACTGTGTGTCCAAATTTACAAACTCAAGATGAAAATCCTCATGATCAAAAATATTATGGGTTGATAAAATAATTTTCTACTGCCACATTTGATATTGGTTTATCTTGGGATGTGGTCATGGGTTTTCTACATAATTATGAAAGTAATTCGAATACCCTGTTTGAATATAGATCTTTAAATTAATTTAATTTTGAGAAATTTTTTATAATATTAAGTGTGTTATAAATTTTTTCAAACTCTCAAAAAAATAATAAATTAAACAATATTTATAGGAATATTTCTCTTTTTATTATTGGTATGGTCTTTCCTATAAATATTGTATTACTAGACATAATAGAGTTTGATCAAATTCATGTATGGATTGGATTTTATTTTTACCATTATATAATAGATTTTAGATATATGAATTATTTGTTAAATTATTTCATGAATATGTTAATTTTCTAAGAAGATGAAAACTTTATTAGAAAATAGTGTGATTGTTACCTATCTCATATTGATGAAATGAAAGAATTTATTCAAATATGTGATGTTTTACTACTATATGAATACATGGATGTAAAATTTTATTATTTCTTTGGATTTATTTCTAATCAGTAGGTTGAGTTTACTAATAAATTAGTGCAAGATTCAAATCATATTTCATGACCCCATACCAAATGTATCATGGACATCATTTAAAATTGAAGGTGAATTTATAGTAGATGCTAGATGATGGTTTCATTAAACCTAGAAATTCAGAAGGGGATGATATTATTTTTATTGTTAAAAATAGTTTTGGATTAATGATACATTTAAGGGATTATATAGACATTATTAAAATAAAAATTATGAAAAAATATCTTTTCCTCATATTTATGATTTTATTGATCATATCTATGGAGCCATGTATTTTTAGTAGGTTGATCTGAGGTCCTGATACTACCAGCTAAAGGTGAAAGTGGATAAAATTATAAAGATAGTGTTTTGGAAATTTTATTGGAATTTTTAGTTTTTAGTTATTAAATTTCGGTTTTCCAACGTACCTACATTATTTATAGACCTCTTAAATTAATTTTTTCATTAGTTTATAGATACGTTTATTGTTGTGTTTATTAATTATATTTTGGTATATTCAGAAATTTAAGAGGAAAATGAGAGAAACTAACTTATTTTATTGAACACCTTAAAATGAAAAAAACAATATGGGAAATTTAGTATGTATGAACTTTGTTAGAAAAAAATTTCAATCGATGGACACAATGTTTATAAATATAGAATCACAATTGACCCTATTATGACAGATAAATTAATGATTTTACCAGACATAATAACATAAAATTTATTTTTATTTATCATGTATTGGTGGGTTAAAATAGACATTTTATTTAATACTTTTCATAGTTTTATGTACCACTAACTATGTTAAATAAAAAATGGACATAAACTCATTTGGAAAAAAGAATGTATTGATTATATATAAGAACTAAAAAGAGGATTAGTGAATGCTCTTGTTTTGGACCTACCTTAGAAAAATGGTAAATTCATTATCTAGATAGATTATTCTGTAAAAAGAATTGGTTGTGTTTAAATACATAATGATAAGGTAGTTTTTTATTATCTAATTAAATTGAAATTTCATGAGTTAATATACCGTAGGCATGATATAGAATTAATTTGTGTGGTTTTTATTTTAAAAATTCATGGTTTAATTTTTATACTATAATGTGTGAAATATATACTAATAAAATAAGTTAGATGTATAGATTCAATTTTAATTAATTGAAAAAGGGAAAAATAAATTTTATGGAGGAGATCATGAACTATTATTTCATGATTTTATGACAACTTGGAAAAGAAAAAAATGTTAATGATGCATATATGCAAAAAAATTAATACTAACATAACAATGTTATATTTTAAAAAAGTACCCATTATTAACTAGTTATAAAATTTTGGGATAGAATTTGTTGCTTCACAAACATCATCTATTTTGTTTCATTTTTTAGGGTAGTCAAAAATTTTAGAAATATTAATGAAATCTCATAAAAAGGTTAATTCATTATATAAAATTGTATAATTTTTTCTGATGGGTAATTTTCTTGATGTTAATATTAGTGAAATATGTGTTTTACTATATATGACTTGTGAATACCAGTTGAAGAAAGATATTTTGATTGAATCTCAAAGGACTCCAACTTCTATTCATCTAGGAAGCACAAATAAGATTAAAAACATCATGAGTATTACTGGTGGGAAGGAATGAAAATAGATATTATTAAAATTATGATGATGATTTTGACTTTTCATAAGGTTAAATGAGAATTAAAATTACCAATTTAATTCTTAAAAAATTTATAGTGAGGTAGTGGATATTGGAAAATACATCATTTGATTTCATGGTTGTATTACCATATAATTATCAAGGTAATAATACAATATGTGTTATTATTAACTGATTATCCAAATATGTGTATTTACTTCCCATTAGAGATATTATATATTTAGATCATCATTAGAAATAGTATCTAAATGATATAGTTAGGATACATGGAGTTCCTATATCCATTATATAAAACTGTGATCTCAGGTTCACATCATGTCTTTGGAAATTCCTTAACAAATTTATTGGTATTAACATAAATTTTAGTATATATTTTCATCCTTAAAATCATAGTTTTTATTAGTAGAATATTAATTCCATAGAAGGAATTCTTCAATCTTATGAAATGAATTACAATGGAATGTGGTATCAACATCATTATTTCGTGTCATTTTCTTATAACAATAGTTTTAATTCTAGTATACATATGAAACCATTTGAAGAATTATATACAAAACATTTTTGGGAATTTTTTTTATGATTTTGTATAATTGAAGCTAATTGGACTAAAGTGAGATTTATAAATGGTCAAGAAGGTTCGGTTTATTCAACAAAATATGACGATGGGTCATAGTATGAATAAATGTTTTGTAGATAAACAGAGGAGAGATATTTATATCGAGGTAGGTGATCATGAAATTATCAAGGTATTTCTATGGAAAGGTTTTATCTATTTTTTTAAGAATAGAAAAAATATATCTTTGGTTAATTGAACCATATGAATTCTGGGATAATGTTGAATCCATATCTTATTTACTGGATTTTCCTCTGAGTTTATCCCATGTACAAAACTTTTTTCATGACTCGTTGTTAAGGAAATATGTATCTGATTAATCTCATATATTAATCCATGATGTTGATAAGTTGGAAAAGAAACATTATTATAGTGAATATAATTTTCATATTCTATATCATTGAGAAAATTTTTTGTGTAATAAGGTGATTGACCGTGTTAATGATTCTGGCTACCCCATTTAGTTCATGAGGGAACATGTGAATAAAAAATGCAATGAGGAAATGATATCCTCACTTTTTTAATAACTGAATATAATTGTAAGAAAATAATATAATAATCGATGGAGCAAAGTAAAAAAATCCAGGAAATGATAAAATATATAATTTTAATTTTTATTAATAAGAATTATACAATACTATTATGTAAAACATACCATGTAATTTTTTAAAAAAAAGAAAAAAAAATTAATATAAAACTATTATTATAATGATTTATTTAAATGGTTAATTTTTAAATATTTGAATAATAATGTGGAAAAATTAATATATGTTTTTTAATAATCTGATCAATATTTAATTTTTTTGGAATTTTTATTTGTTTTTTATGATTTTTATTTTTCAATGAATTGTAAAATTTGCAAATTTTTTTGTAAGAAATTCATTTTTAAATGAATAATGTAATAAAAAAGTATACTATGTTTTGAATAAAATTTAAATTAAATGAATTATTTTTTATTTATATTTAATACAAATAATAAAATTTATTATTCATTATACTGAATTTTATTATATGTTTGGTTTTGAATTCAAAAGATAGATTCTTCAAAAATTGTATTTTGAGGCATAATATTTCTCTATTTTAATTAATTAAAATAATATATAATGAGGAATTTATTAAATTAAATTTATATATTATATATCAATAAATATTAATATACATTTATAGATTTTTTTATTATTAATCATTGAGTTAATATAAAATCATCTTTCTCTTGAATAGACACTTCGGGAAAACTGGCATTTTTGATGCATCTATGAGTTTAAATTCAAATATAAATTTTCACCTTATAAGAATTAAATTTCATATAATAGATTAAATATTTATAATAATAATAATAATTTATATTATCTAATATGTTTAAAATAATTTTTTCGATAATGTATAATAAAAATAATAAAATTTGATTTTTGTGGGTAACATAAAAATGGATTTAGAGGAGGTAAAACAAAAATTATAAGGGTTAAAATGTCCTAAAATTTGGTATATTTTTTTGGGAATATTATATGACTTATATTGTATAATTGTTGATCATGATCTTTTTTTATAATTATTTCTTGTGAAACAGATGGGTACAACATTTTATTTTTAAAAATTACAAGTCTGTCACTCACCTCATTTATAAAATAACACCCACTCTCCTATCCACTTCACACAATCAATGCACTTTAAATTGGAAAATACCTACCCCAATATAATATCTAATACCATCCCCATGAACTATTTCACTTATTTTTATCATAAATCAATTCTAATAATTCATCTGGGGCTTACCTAAAAAGGAATCTAGAAAAATAGGTAGTGTACTTAACCAAGAATCATTATTTTATTTCCACTTCCACATATTTAATGGCATACTAATTGATCTTTGAAATATTGATATATTATAATTTTAAATTAATAACATTAATATTTATCCACTTCAATCAAATTGGATTTCAAACATGATTCGTTTATACGATAAACTACCGTTGTCTGAACCGATGTCATTTGATTTCAATCATTTCCTCTCAAATTGTATTATAGTGAAGGATATAGATTATATATATGATATCATTAACATATTTATATTCCGCTGTTATGTTATCATGTTAATCTATCTTCTATACATTCCATTGTGGATGTAATAATGTTTCTCGTGTGTACGGTGGACTACCACCTCACAAAACAATGTGATTCCTTTTTCCCTAATGTGATAAATAAAGGTGATAAAGTTAAATTTAATGAATATATGTGATATAAATGACATAATTGTGATATTTATGAAATATTTATAATTATTAAAAGATAATATATCAATTTATTTATTACATTAAAAAATTATGTCATGATTCTTATATTTTGGATTACCACCTCCACAAAGCGATGTGATTCATTTTTTTCATTCCCACATAACAAGATTGATATATATATATAAGTGTATTTAATGAAAAAGGTCCTATATATGATATTAAAACATTATTTAAAGTTGGTTTATTACTTACAAACGTTCAATAATTATCATTGACAAATGGAATCGTTAGTCATGCATATGTGTGACACATTGTTTCTATTTTTATAACATAGGTCATATTTCATAACCATAATTAACTTGTAGAATTAGGAATTATAAGTGATGAATAAATATGAAAATTATTTTATGATTATTATTCTTAAGATGATTAAATAATTATCTATATGACCTATAGTCAACCTACTGATGTCAATTTGACACAGAATCCAAATACTATCAAACCATCAGACATAAAAATTATTTATTATGTAAATACATATGACATGGTAATAACTAAAATAAAAGAAAAAATAAACATGAAATACGATCCTAAATAATTAAATAATAATCAATACCTTTTTATTATGGATGATAAAAATTATCGTGATGAACGGAACTTGAGGTAACGGTCATCTCCTCAATTTCTTTTTATTGATCCATATTTTAATGATGAGAACCTATATACTTTTTCAAGATGTATATAATGAACATTTTAAAATTTATCAAAATAATTTGACTATTCTTATGTTATTTAATAATTTCTTTAATTTTATTAATTCATGTATATTATGGGTCATATTTTTTTTAAATGGATAAAAAAATTTCATTAAAAATTATCTTTTATATTTTTCTATCAAAATCTCTTTTTTCTCATTGTAACTTTTTTGAAAAAATGATTTAATTACATAAATGATTGTTTTATAAATTAAATATATGAAATTATTTCAATTTTTTGGTAACAAATATTCTATTTATATATTTTTAGACAATTTTAATAAATTATAGGAAAAAATTTATATTTTTAACGTATATGTTGAAAATGTATTTTCTAGCTTTGATAACTTTAAATTGAGGCTTGGATTCATTTAAAAAAATTATTTTCCCATTTATGAAAAACCATCCATCCCTTTTCTATGTACTTTGGAATTGAAAACAGGTTTTAAAAGAAATGGTTATTTTTATATCCTAATGTGATCTCAATACATTTTTAGAGGAGTTTTTCAAGTGTCTTACAATGAAAATGTGAAAGAATAAATTGGCTTATCTGTGATAGGTCCCTTGAAAACTTTAAACAAGGGTTAATACCCATTATATCCAATGGGTAATCAAATTATAGAATGAATAATTAGGGTTCCCAAGTAGCATCAGGTGAGATCATTATATATTATAAAATGGATTCACCTGAATAAAACTTCAATACATTTGGTAATGATTATGTCTTCAAGATAATTATATTATTACTTGGTCTTATGAATATTTAAATTTGTAAGGTTATTGTATAGGTTTTATGTGATGATGTCCCAAATAACATGAAACTTTGTTCTATTATATCAATGAGTCTTCATAGAAACCATTTGATTTAGAAATTTAATATAATTATATTTTAATTAATAAAAAAGGATTTCCTTTATAGGAATAAATATATGTTTTTAAGAAAAAGTTTTTCTTAGGTTTTCATTTCGTCCACTATATAAAAAGTCTTCTATTTATGTCACATTCTGAGTTTTTTATTCTCAACCATATTTTTAAAATTATTTTCACAATGTTTATGGATGGGAAAAGGAATGGAAAAGTGGAAATGAAATAATGTAATTTGTTTAGTAAAAAAATCATAATATCTTTTAAATGATTTATATAATGGTAAAATTGATACTAATTAGGTTTTTCCATTTTTTAATTTTTATTTTTTGTTCTGTATGACTTGTGATCCAATTATCTAAAACTCAAATCCAGAAAAGATCCCTAAATCAAATGAATTATTGACATCAAACTAATTATTACATAATTATTAAGGAAATGTCTTTAATGTGAATCTTGGAACATGCTTTCAAGTCCTAACAATAGCTTTCAATTCATTAATATATATTTCTTTGGTGATGGGGACATTCTTAATTCTTTTCAGGTTTTCATATTTTCCTCAAAAAGATGCGCATACATTTCACACTTCTGTATTATTCATGATAAAAATTAATTTATCGATACTACTTCTAATAAAACACATTTTTCCAATTTATTACTATAGAATAGATTTTGATACTTCAATCATTGAACATTGTCCTAAACATAAATTCCTGATGAACACCCACTTCTACTTAGTGTAAGAACCATTATTAATTCACTTAATTATTTTCCATTACTCAGATCTATGATGAGGTTATCTCATCTTGCAGAAGATCCCAATCTATGTGAATTCCCACTACAGTGTTCCTCATTTTTTAAATATATCATATGGTTGCCTTTTTCATGACTCAACACTTCATAAATTTTCTTTTCAATAAAATCCTACTTCATTAATTGAGTTTTAGAATCATCAAAAACCATTTATGGCTATCAATAATGACTACATTTATCTATAAGGTATTATTCTTCATGATGATGACAATTTTACAAAAATATTCATTACTGCCAAAATAAATAAATTTTTCGTCCAAAGGATTATAACATTCAACCCCTGCATACCCAGAGATAATTACTGGGGAACTCATCAATCAAATTTGGTCAATATTCAATCACTATGTTCTGGTTTTATCCCATCATTTTTTATCCAAATAAAATAATCTATAGTAACCTATATTTATAATTGGATATTAATACCCATAATAATACACATTCAATAATTATAAAAATATTCAACTAAATAATATAAAATCACATTGTTTAATGTTATCTCATCCTTATCATGTGACCTTAAACCATATTATGAAATGGTCCAAGAAAAATGGGCAAAACTTTTGTTCACCCATTCCTGGGAAAATCAATACTATAAATAAAACCTCTAAAAAAACATTGTTTCCTCAATCTTGAGGGATGTTCTATCTAACCTAGTTGTCACTGTTTTTAACCATTAATCACCCAAAAAAATTTTCAAAACCCAATGACTTTATATCGTGTGCATCATTCCCTTAGGAAATATGTAACTTTATTAGGATCCTTGGAAAATGAATAAGTGAAAAAATAGGAATATAAAATTTTTATATATTTGGATTCATAGTGAAGCGTCAAATTCAATATATGCATGATCATATTTTTATTTGTTTTGTGAGGAATTAATATTACTATTGAATAAAAAAATAAGATGATATCATAAATTATACCACGTTCAACAATCAACATGTGTATGATCCACTAATTTTTGGAATGTAATAGCTATAATTTAATTTTATAAGTATCTTCTTGACTATATAAACATTTACCACATCATATAGTTAATAATTAATTTATTATTGGGTGACATAACAGAAAATATAAGGGATTTACAATGTCACGTTGATCACTTGAATATCATTTTTTTTATCCCAGAACATGGATCAATGAAATCCTAATAATACCATAATTTTATACCACTAGATATTGAGGGAGAGACTGGGAAGAGTGAGTGTATTTAAATTCCATCCTTGAATTCCCAACCCACCCTAATTTTTTTTTTAAATTATATATATATATATATATATATTAGATATTTGTTTCAAAAATTATCATAATAAATTTTTGAAAAAATTAATATTTAACACAAAATGGATAAAATTACGTGATTACTCTTTTAATTACCAATAACTTCTCATCACATACTTTAAATATAAAAAATAAGTGCATATGAAAAAATGTGAGCCTTTAACTATACCCATCCCTCACATTTTCTATTGACAATAATTGAATAAATAATATTTTTGTTGAAATTGTTTATTATCATATTCAATAATTCATGAAAAGGATGAAAAATAAATTCAATAATTTTTAATTTAATCTATAATAATTTAATTGAATTAATTATATTCTATCTATTCACACATGGACAAAATCATTTCCCACATAGGGGTTGCACATGGTCCTAAAATATTATTCATTTGAAGAGGTGGAACATATGGGTACACTTTTTGTTTAACCCTATATAACCTTATCCAAAAAATAGTGATTCATATTTAAAGATAAAGAGTGTTATATTAAAACATATTATGAAACATAAAAATAAATTGATATGTTATGGAAACTATTACATCCTTCCACCAACCTCTATATAATATAGTATTTTTTTCTCTTTTTACCTCCAAAATAATGATACACATTTTGTGAAATCCTTCTTAGTCTCTTTATTATGCCATGACCTTACTACAATGCTTTCTTTCCAATACAACGTACATGAATGTATTAAATGTAATACTATCTACGTCAATTAGAACCAAGATACCTCTTTCTTTATTAAAGTGAAAAACAATATCATTATCATTCCATCAATGTCATACAACAAATTACATACCAAAATAAACAAAACATTACATAATGTAATAAATATAGTTTATTTCTATTATAAAATTATGTGATCAAATGGTTTACAATTATAATTATACCAAAATTTTTGGCTAATACATGTGGTTTTAAATAGAAACAATATATGATATCCTAAACACTTGTTTTTTTCTTATTAGTATTATTGTCCTTGTTATCCCTTATACATTAGATCACTATACGTGAGCATCATGATAAGGGGATTCAATAATTATTATCCCTTATAACATAATTGTTAGAAATAATTTATTTCATTTTGGAATATTATATTTATATAATGGGATAAATATATTAAAATTTTTGTAACAGTATCTCATGGAATGCGTTATATATAAGAAATCATATAATATTTTTATGTAAAAAAATAATATATGGACATTAATATGTGTTTAATACACATATATGTCCGCAAAAACTGTGTTAAGATTAATGCTTTAATTTCAGTATATATATATATTTTATATGGTAATAAAAAATTACAACATATGATGGTCCCAGGGATACAACATTTATAGTTGTCCAAATTTCACTAGATATATCATTCAAATGAATAAAATTTTTCCTCAAACATGAAAATATCATTCTTCTTCTTTGTTATTTATTTCTTCATTAGGAATTACACATTTTCCAAAATGGCTAATCTATTAACTATGAAGTCTCCCCCTTCAGTAAAAAATCATTAAGAGATGATATTTATAAGTTTATATTGATTTTTATATAATGTATCTTTAGTATCTTGGAGAGTACCATTGTCATTATATTTTCAAAATTGAATACATGATATTAAATTATATTTTGTGTATGATTCAATGAACTTGAAAATCCTTATATATTTTATACATCTAATTTATAAGCATTAGAATCCACAACAAATATAAATTTTTTAAATATGGATATCAAACTTTTCAATGTGCTTATCATTTTATTTCTCTTATCCTAATTATGATATTATATTACATGCTACATTATAATAGTATATTATTTCCACTTATTACTAATGTTCCTTCCTCTCCATGTACCAAGTGAATATCCCTTTAAATTTCTAACATACTGTTTTTTATCTATGATTCCTTCTCATATTGTTCTCTTATATTTATCAAATATTTCCTTACCACAATGTAATTTTTGGTTGTATATAATTTAGTACATAGAATTTAATATGTGTTACATCTATCACTAAAGTTTATTATGATCTAATCACTATTTTAATAACATATTAGGCCTTATAAAATTATTCTTAGAGATAATTAAGACATTTGACATAGAAAAAAATTATCTACAAATGTTAAAACAATAGTTTTTCACTTCATTGTCAATATATATTCTTTAATTTCCCTAATAAACCTCTATATTTAAAATATTATATCTTATTATCTAGATTATAGGTACTTAATTCAATTAATTCTTTTAAGGGTTTATTTCAATATAGTTTTAACTAACTATAAGATTAATAAATTATTAACTTATGTTTTAAACAAATATTGTTAGAAAATAATGAAGCGCTTCCTCTAACAACTTATATGATTCTTTGAAAAAAATCCACGTAAATTGATTATTATATTATCATGATTCGATAATTACTCATTAAATGGATCTGTACTACATTTATTTCTTGATTTCATTTTACGGTGTAACCCATAATTTCTAATTTCATTATACATACATTGCCAATGAGAGCTATTTTGAACATTCAGTGCCCTATATAATGATTGTAGAAAATTATTATATCAAATTAAATTTTAATTTTTTTATTTATGATGAATTTGTATTACTAATTTTTTTATTGATACCAGGATTGTACAACCAATAAATAGATTCTATTGAATACCCATTAATTTTTTCATATTTATTTAGAAACTAATAAAATAAAGGCTTATTTTTGGTAAATGGAATTTAATTTTCAAAATATATACTCACTTTTAATTTTAGATTATAAAAAATGAACACATCATTATAGGATAAGTGTTAATAACTAAATAGGAATAATATATCACCTTATATTATTGATCATTAAACCATATTTCATGGTTTTATATTTATTAAAAAAAATAAGTTTCTTTGTAATATTCATTTCTATTAGTTTTTGTGGAACATATTACTATACCAATTACCTGTGCATCTCTTTTAATGGTTTGATATTTACATTATCTATAATTATCCGATATTATGGAATAAATTAATATCATTAAAATTTCTATTATAAAAAACTAAGACACACCCTTTTATATTCATTATTATATTTTTTTGATCAACATTTTTTTAAAATACAATTTTTATCTATAAATATGATTTATGAAATTTAGGTTTCTATTAAAACACTAAATTGATTGAATTATTTTTTTCATTATATTTTGTATATGGTTATGTTATAATGTTTTTATTTTTGAATCATTTTTAAAAAAATAATGAGAACCATTACATGACTTATAAGTTACAACATTTCTCATCATTATACTTATATCAAGGTTATGATCTCTATAAAACAATATGATTTTAGGAATAAATCCACTAAAAGATTTAATGATCACTGGAATAATTTTTTAACCATCATTGAACCTTAAATTATATACATAAATATAATTATTTACGTATGGAATTGTGAGTTAAGAATAATGGTCACCACACATTAAACATGATCGAGGAATAATTTTTCATAAAATTATTTTGATCAAAAATCTATATCAAGTCAAACTTTAATGATTTATATTCCATACTTAACTATTATAATACTTAAATATATTAAATAAATATTATAAAGTATATAATATTACACCAACCATCACCTTATAATAGTTCATATAGTCAAGTTGAACTATATATGATAGCTTTGTATATCACCATTATTTAAAATATATATAAATTCATTGTCACAAAAAAATGAGTAAGTATGTCCAAAATAATGAAGGGTTTTTACTATAAATAATTAGAACACCATACTATGTTTTGGCATGAAATATTTTTTTATTTTACCTTGAAAAAATAATTAACATTCAAAAATTATGCATTATTGAGTGTTAAATTTTGTATTCGTTATTTATGGATGATGATTCAAGTGATATAGAACTATTATATTTTTATGATACACCAAAAATATTCCATAATGATGTAAGGAATAATTTTTTCCAAAGGAAACATGAGACGGAATTTCTGGTAGTAGTTTGTAAAAATAATAGTTCAACTAGAATAAATCATCTTTAAAAAATAGCATTTTTTAATTCTCACACTTAACCTCGTAATAACTAATAAACAATTACATGGTAAGTTCACAGTAATTTTTATAATTTAATTAAACTTATATCGTTTATGTATTAAAATTTAAATATCTGATATGACTATAGTATCTAGAACTGATGAATCAACACAAAAATATCACAAGTAATGATGAATATACAATACATCAAATCATATTATTTAATTTTCTTACATATTGTTGTTTCCTTTACATTACATTATCTTCTAATATGTGAATCAAAAATATTTTTCTTTTATGCTCTATATCTCTATATCCTTGTATTAATAGAAGGACATTTTAAATTTTACATTATGGTGTATATTCCTTTGGAATTATTTTCTTATCTTTCTAATTTTTCACCATATGAACTAAATATTTTCATTTTTTGATATTAATATCTCCTTAATGATCAATTAATAAAAGATATTGATATAGTATATCTATATTGATCATTTTATTATGAAAAACAACACTAGAGTAAAAGTGTAACAGGGATGAATGAAATAATTGGTATTGATATTTTAGGATATATCTTTTAATATAAATGTATTTTGTGGAAAAATCATCTCATTAAATCATAGCATCAATTTCTCTTCAATAGCTCATCAAAGATGTGATAACATGGTTTAACCATTTGTTTCATAATTTTTCACTCACAACACACTAGATATTTAAGATGGCATTATGAAATAAATATCTAATGTTTCACCTATTAGTCACATGAATGATTCTATTTAAACAAATTTTTCTTACTATATTAGATTCTTTTATCACCAGTAATTCAACATAAAACATACCCTTTCATATCATAGTATTATATGTAACTATATATTCCATGCTTGTAAATTTTTATAGGTTAATAAATTTTATTTTTCCATAAATTTTCAGAGTAAATTGTTCTTATTACCTTTCATTTTCTATAAATTAAAACAATGGAAACATAATAATTTATAATTCATTACATTTTATTATAAATTATTGATTTAAAATTATTTAATTTCTCAAAATATTTTATTAATTCATAGAATCTTCTATGTACATGATTGAGAATACATAGCATCTTGAGTATTATAATGGGAAGGTTCCTTAAAATAACTCCTCATAGTCCATGATGTGGACATTCCATTACTAAATTTGTTTCATTGTAGTATTTTGTTCGGACAATCATATTTTCCATTTTTTAATTGGTATTTTAATTATCCTATGATCTCATATAGGAAATAACATTTTATTACTAAGTGATTTCCTCTAATATTACACTAAAGTACTTATGCCTATTTATTTTATGCTAACTATTATTATGTTAACCCACCATATTTTCGAAAACCATTATTGGAGGATTATACCTTATATAAAAATAAAGATAATTTCTTACAATGGTTTTATTAAAAAACATGTGATGGAATGATTTAGTGTCTTAATATTTTCATTCATGGATGTTTAAATCTTTATTTTTTTCAAAAAAAATTTCCCTCTGTTAATCATTTTTGTTTTTGTGTGATCATGGTCACAATTATAACTATTCATGATTACAAACCAATCACAGTGCATCTTCATTTATCTTTTCTATGCATTCTTTTAAATTATAATTTCGGATCATGTGTCATCCACACATTCACAAAACAATTATCCCTACATAATAAAATTGTTAAATAAAAGACATGATTATGTTTTGGTTCTTTCTGTTGATCCATAAATTTGATGATGGATCAATTAATAACCCAATGGAACTAATTGATTTTTAATGCAACTCTGTTTTCTAAAGATCTTGAAAATGTTTTCTATTTATTTTATTTGGTTCCAATATATTCAACAGTCGTACAACTTCTTCAAAAACTCATCTATATTTCAATGTGTACCCATGCATAGGTGAGGTAGTATAAGTGATGTGGGAATACATTTTTGTCTTGAAAATTGAGGAAATGTATCAACTTATGTTATTTAATATAGAGGTATGATAAACATATTTTCTAAATAATAATTCATTATTAATAAATAAGCAAATAATTTGTTTCTAAAAATTGAATTAAATATATAAAAAACATGTTCGAGTTAATGTAAACTTATGATTAGTATAATTGAAATAATTTTTCTTAAGAAAATTAACTATGAAATAATTTGTATTGAGAGATTTTTTTATAATTTTGATTATTTTTATTTAATTATCATTATGTACCATATTAATCAATAATATCTAATGAAACTCCAAATAATTTAATTTAATATATAAATTTATATAGATTTTTTCAGGTATGTGGGGACCTGAAGAGGTCCCTAGAGATTTTTGTGGTAGGTTTGGGGAAGAAAATGTAATATTTAGGCCTGAGCCAATCTATCCTGCACAAATTGACCTAGAAGGTCACACATAGTGTGGACCCAATATATTTAAAATATAAATTAATGTTATGCTAACATTATCCTTCTCACAACATTATCTTTAAATAATATAAATAATATATATATATATATATTTAAAAAAATAATTTAATGATCAATATATATGAACATCACCACCAAAGAGTTTGATAGTTTTAAAATACCGAAGGAAAATATTGTTTCACAAATTATAAAATGTTTTTATTTAATTTTATATCATCACATGGTTTTGACAATAGAATACACCCTTATCCTAGCAAAATCCACATCGATGTTCTCCACATCGGTCCCCACAATTACAATAGGTTATATCTATAAGTAATATAAGTGTATATATATATATTTATATACTATATGTCAAATAAATATTTCAATCAAAATTTATTGTTATTTTGAACATAGATCGGTTAACTACGGGGGGATATGGAACCGCATCGACTACATCATTATTAATTCTTGGAAATTTAATTAAAATTTCAAAATAAATATTTACATGACCACTTTAATAGATATAATGGGATCCAAGTTTTATATAGAATCCTAAAATATTATATATATATAATCATTTATTTCTGGATTCATTGATGGGTAATTAAATTCAATATACCCCAAGGAAAATTCTCCAATTAATCATGTGTAATATAATTTTATCATGAATAACATAAAAATTAAAAAAATAATATCATATATGTTTATCAAGGAAGATATGATCCTGTAATATTTTTTGTATCATATCATAAATGATCAAACCTAGTAATCCTATAAATATTTTACACATTAAAAAGGACTAATAGTCTACAATTATTGAATTCTATGGTAAAACCATGGGAAATTGAACCACTATACAATGTTCATAGATCAGGGAAAGATCACCTGTTTAATATGAAAATAGATCTATGAAATATGTAAATTTCATTGGGTTTCACACACTAAATCGTACAATAGTGATTACGAGGAGAGAGGGATAAAAATTCAATTCATGAATAGTCATAATTTCAAAAATAGTTCAAAATAGATATATATTTAGAATTTGTTTCTAGATTTTCACGTAATCCCATTGAGAAACATAACCATAAATAGTTAAACCAAAATAAATTAAATGAATTTATAATAATTTCATTACTACAATAAAATTTAATAACCTATTACTAACACCAAAATGATTCCACATGATTAAACATGAATCATTTAATGGAATTATCCCTCTCATAAATGCTTAATGACCATTAAATTGAAAATATTCATTCAACAAAATTTGAAATTGATAAAAAAAACTTCATTTATTTAGTATTTCATAATTTAAAGACTTATTTTATGGATATTTATAATTTCAAACTACATTTTGTGAATATTTTAATCAATTTATTTTTAGTTTATTTATAAAATCATTATGCACTATATAAACTACATTTGAAGAAAAATCCATCAAAATATTGTTTGGTATCTCAAATGTTGTTATAATATTTTTCTAAATTTTGTAAATGAATTAGATCTACAATTTCAATCATGTTAATTTACATATAAAATAAATGTATATATATCGACCATTGGTACAATGTTCTAAAAATAGAGATAGATAATAAATATCAGAAAAAAGTTTGAGGATTTACTATATGTAAAATGTACAAACCATATAAATTGAATGTAAGGTAGATAATAAATAATTATGGTATAAACCATATTTTTTATGATCAATCATGAATGGGTCACCCATATATATAAGATACCATTAAATACCTGATGTTTAAGTTTTTCTATGTGTTGAATTGATAGTGTGTTGTGTTTCTAATGTTTGTGGCAATGAATCGACAATGATGGAAATTTTATTAATGTCCTCGATTGAATTTATACTGAATTTAATTGATAGAATTTCATTCTAAAACAATTAAATGATTAAACTCCTCAATATATTACTTATAAAATGGATTTACCGAAAAAAATTGTTAACCTACCATAATAAATTAATTCTATCTATCTCATCAACAATAAATGATTAAATGATTCATTGATATATATATTATTATATTTTTTTAAGTATGTTTATCTTCATATATTTCATTAATATAACTGTTTCTCAATTACATATAATTTTTAGGTTATGGAAAAAATTGAAAATATTTTATATATGTTTAAATAATCATTATAATGAATGAATACCGATTAATTGTTCTTCAAAAATCATGAGTTTCAAATATTAAATGTTTATAATATGATATTTTTTCAAACATACTTTATAGGATAACTGTAATTATCATGATTTTTTTTCATCGATATTTATTATTTAATTAGTTAATATAATGAGTTTTATCATATATTTTTATTTTGTTTTATTGTTTCCATGAATCATTATATAAATAAACTTTAAATGGATATTACGTAAGGGTTTAATTTTGGGTTCATGTGGAATGAAACATTAGAATTGATATAAATGTGATATGTAATTCGAAAACAATTATATATATGGAGATAGAAAAATAAAATCTTATATTGAATTAGTGATATTACTAAACTATATTATCTGATATAATTTTTTATCAACTACTATAATACTCTTGTCTTGAAAACATTGTTTTGATTATTATTATTGGGAACTACAATGATACCTCGAATCTCATGTCATAATTATTCATCTGGTTTATATGATTATTAATTTTATTATTCTTTCTATGTGTTTAATTTTATTTCATTGCACTACCCTTTAAATTTAAGTATTTTAGCTATACAACCCTAATAAAAATTCTTTGTGGGTACTAATATGACCTAGAAAAATGAAATGAGATCAATAGTTCCTTGGGGTGTATAGTGTGAGATTTTGTTTCTTTTAAATATTAAAAAATAATATGGAAAGGTTGTGAATCCCCATAGAAATGAATAGATTCCATTATATTGGGTTTTATTTATCTTTTCATTTAAGAGGAGTGAGTAGTACCCAAAGGATCAAGTTTATTTTATGTTCTATAAAAAATAATTATGTTCAGTTATTTTATTTCCACTATAATAATTTAAATAGAATTGATAAATATTTAAAATTAATTTAAAAATAAAATTCACCCCTTGTATACATTCAACCATCTTCGTATTTAGACATAAAAAGTTATCTCAAATATTTACCCTCATTTTCTAATATATATATAATTAATTTTTTCCACATGGTATAATGATTTAACCATGACAGTGAAATGTTTTTTATATATAATAAATAAGCTACACTGATGGATTGATACCTCAATGACCTCTATTCATTGATGGAACTGATTACATATAATTCCATTCTTTAATGGAATCTTATTCTAGGACCCTAAGAGTTTATAGATTGTCTATAACAGTCAAGCCTCAGAATGTAATTGAAGTAGTATTAAATACCATTACTAGTGATGATTCAATTAGATATGTTTTTAATTATAATATAATGAAAATTTTATATTTTGTAATAATGGGAAATGACTACATAACTCTATATGTATCTATATTAGAACATAAAATATGAAGAATTTTGAAAGATACTCATTTTTTGTTTAGATAATATTAAAAGAATCAATCCCGGTATGTTGAAATAATAATATAGGTAATTTAAGATGGGTGAAGAAGAAAAATTTAATAAAATGATTTCCATGATTTATAAGTTTAGTAAATTGTATGAGTGGTCTTGGAGAAACATTAGATAGTCCAATATTGGTTGAAATAATAGTAGGTTCATTAGAAAACATGTGGCTGAAAAGCAAGTAAAAAATTATGAAATAAATACATTTTTAAAAAATAATCATTATATGGTACTATAGGATAATTATTATAGTATGAGATAAAAATATTTTTTCCGAATAATATATTTTTAGAAATAAAGTAATTTCATTTAAATAAAAATTTACTAATTCTTCTTTTCATTATGATGTATAAGCTATTAAAAAATATGGTGTTTCTCATTTAATAAAGTGAGGATATAAATAAAAAACTATACTCTCAATGATTTGGATTATATCATCATAAATTTTATTATAATAATAATAAAAAAGTACTGTTATATCTAATGTTGGTCCAGAAATTATTTTTTATGAAGAAAAATAATGATTCAACAACATGTCAAATTTTTTAAGGGTTAGAATTATATTAACAATAGAAAATAATTGAAAAATGAAAATAATTCAAGGTTTTATTGTCATAGTTACACTACAGACTCAGATTATAGTGATGAATCTAGTTCTCTAAAATAAATAGAAAACCACTTTTTAATTACATAACCAAAATAGCTATGTAAATGAGATTACTAAACATATTCTTAATATGATTTTGTTTCCAAAATAGATTATTTATATAAATAAATTAATGGACCCAATAATATGATTAACATGATTACAATATTATTCAATAGTATTAAGGATTGACATAATGATGTTATTGAGAAAAATAAAAAATAATGAAATACATCTTCGATAAAACCAAGGAAAAAATATACATTGACATAAAAAGTGATCATTTTGAAATTGTAAACCAAATTATTACCAATATAAATGTGACGAAGAACAATTAATAATTTTTTGTTAAATTTATGAATAAATAACAATCCAATAAATGAAATTGAAATGTTGAAAATATATATTTTCAAATTTTTTCAAGGGATATAATGTTATGACAAAATGATAAGTTTGAATATTCTTTTAACAATGATAGGAAAATGGCTTTTGAATTTATAATTTCTAATATATAATGTCTAATACCATCATTTTTATTGTGTGAGGGGAACATGTTTTAAGTAACATATGTTTTAAATTTCAAATGAAGGTATATTATGAAAGTTATTAGTCCTTTAGTTTTTCATAATCTATTTAACACACCAAGGATTTTATTTCTAAATCAGTTTCTTCTATATTTAATATTAAATTATTTGATATCATTTGTGGTACAAATGAATTGTTTTCATGACCCTATAATACATATTTTTGTGAGGGAAATAAAAAAAATTAAATATATTTTTATAACAAGTTAGTTTTGGAAGTGTCAAAAAGAACACATTTTATATTTATAGTCATTGTTCATAATGGTTGAATGGTTATATATATTTTTTATATAGTTTAATAAGTATAATGTTGGTATTATTAATTTTATTTTTTACCATAAAGATACATGTAAAAGGTGATAGAGAAGATTAATTTTCAAATTATGTTACAATTTAGAAAAATGAATTTTTTATGGTTCAAAATATAATTTGATTAATTTCTCATATCCGTATGATGATAGTATGAATGTGAGATTTAAAAATGGAAAATATTATTGTTTTTAAAATTAAATATCTGTTATATTATATGTTCAATAAATATTACATTTGTTAAATAAAGTTTCATGAAATAAATCATCAAAATATTAAATATTAAAATATTTTACACTGATATTTTTTAGGGTATATAAAATTAGGCCTTTAAAATTTTAGGTTTCTGAACAAGATCACCAAAAATAAAAATTTTTTGGGTCTACCTGAGTTAATTCAAAAAATATCCTATATATGGGATTCAATATTAATATTTAACAATCATTCTGATACTTTTAAATTAATTAATGAGGTATGAATATCTAGACCACTTTAAAAATTACATTTTTATTTATATGATCCTAGAAAGCCTTCATATCTACGATGAAAAAGATATGTATTTTTTATTATAATGGAAACTAATCTATTTATATAGACTTTTAATTAAACATATATGAATTAAACTTATTCTAAATAAAATAATTATTGAAAATTAGATTAAAAGAAAAAAAACATATTATTTAATGATTTTAAGGATACAAAGGTGTTTATTTCTCAAAAATAAATTTTGATAAAATCTATAAGCATAATTTATATAATGATAATTTTTTATCTACTAGAACACCATAAGAAATATGTGGTATAATGTAAAAGTTATTTCATTCCATGAAATGTCTATAAAATGATTAGTCAGTATAATTTGCCGAAAATATCATCTAGGAATATTTGTTATGATAATATGTCATAATTCAAAAAAATAATTGAACAATATTAACGATATTTTTTAGGAAATATCTATGTTTAGGAAGCATAGAATTAGCTATTTAATTGTATTTAGTTTTAAATATTACATTCTTAATACCAATAATTCATTATAAAATTTTGATTCAAACTCAGATTAATGTACTTTCCTATGATATTACTCCTATAAAAAACAATGTAGAGTTTAAAACAAAAACAAATTATTTGTTTAACAGTCAATTCATGTTAAATATGATGAAAATCATTGAAAAGGTATAAATATGATTTTGACTAGGTTCAAAAATATTTTAGAAAAATAATATTTTCATAACCATTAAATTCATATTTAGATGAATCTAAAATGGGTTTATTAGTGATGAAAAAATTTAAATTCTATAGATATAATTTGGATGATAAATTAGTCAATTATGTATCTACGAATGATAAAACTGTAAATTACCAAAAAGAATTCTTATCTTGATTAAATTTCTAATTCTGTACCAAAAATATAAATGAATTTTTTTATAATTCAAACAAGAATCAAGAAATACATAAAGAATTCTTATGTTTTTATTGATATATTGTATGGGCCTTAAATGAACTCCTAAAGGGCAAAATATTATTGGAACCAAATGGATATTTAGAATTAAGATAGATGAATTTGGTCAAATAATTTGAAAGGAGGTAAGCCTAGTATCTCATTGCTATAATCAATAATGGGGGAATGATTTCTAATAATTATTTAACTCATATTCAAGATTATAATTCAGAAGAATTATTTTGGAATATGTATCTTATTTTGGAATCAATCATCCTCAAATGGATTCCAAATGTTTATTTTATATTGGATTTATGTCGAGAATATTTTTTTAACTATATATAGTTTTGGGAGAGAATATAATCCTACCTATGTTTTAAATATTTTAAAATAAGTTTATGGATTAAAATAATCTCATTAATCATTGAATTAATGATAGTAATTATTTATTTTATTTAATATTTTATAAAAATTGAAAATTTATCCAAAAAATTTTCAAAATGTTTTTGAAGAATATTTTATCTTTTAAAATGTATATTGATTATATTATTTTGGATATTCATGTGAAAAATATTAAAATGAATTTTCATATTTGATGATATGTTAATATTAAAATATCCTTATGGAGGAACATATATTCATTATTGGTCATAAAAATTTTCAAGGAAATGATTATATTTTTATAAATTAATCTATGATTTCAATGGTTTTTGGAAAAAGAACATTATTATATTCAATAGATTGTTTTAATAATCTTATTAGTACATTATGAAAACACGAAAATGATATAGTTTGTAAATTAATTGATACTAATATTTTATAGAGGAATGATTGGAATCTAATTTTATTTGACAACATCATTGGATTATTTAATTTTTTATGTTTTCTTATAAGATATAATTTAAAATAAACTTATAGAAATTAATTTTCCATTATTCAAAAATGATCATTATTTATGTTAAAGATTATTTTATTCATTTATTTTTTATCTTACACATACTTCATTCAAATTAATAAATGTTTCAAATTCAAATTTAAATTGAAGAAGAATATATAGAAAAATTTAAACATGTATGAATTATTTAATTTTTAAATGTTTTATTTCATAGAGTAATAATAAACCTAATTTTTTATATTTAACTATTTCGAAAATAAAATATATTGGTGTTTCTTTTTTATTCTAAAAAATAATATAGATTATGAAAACTATAATATAATTATGACATGATTTAAAAAACACACATCTTTATCCTACTAACCTCACTTTAATTTCAATTTTAAAAAATACCTTAAAAATTCATGGAATAATTAAAATTATATTAGTTTTAATTTTAACAGTGATTATAAAAGAATTAAATATATAAGTGGAATATATTTAATTAGAAAATAATAATGATGATATTTTTACTATGCCGTTAGATTTAAATATATTTTAGAAAATTAAATTGTAGTTTGGATGGATATAATCATAATAGTTTTCAACTTTACATGTGTTTTGGGGGAGATTTGAATTTTAAATCCGTAATTCATGAATATAAAAAATAAAATTTTCGTTGAATATGTTTTTATAGGATACTATTCAAATTGATTATTATATTATAGTGGCTCTTGGAAATATATTTGAAAACTGCTGGTATATTACAAGTTTCTATATTTTTTAGTCATTTATTATGTTTCTTTAATTCATCCTATTACAATTTGATCATATATAGTCATATCATAACATTAAATATTTTTTAAGTGTTTTTTTATTATCATATTTAATGATTTGAATATAACTATATAAAATATAGGTGAATTATATGTAATCATTATGGAGAATTTAAATATATCTTTTATGATAACATTAGACAGGTTGGTTTCTCTCATTATGATTTTACTATATTATGTACTATATGTTTGTAAAAAAAATATATTTCAAAATTAAAAAAAATATATTTCCCACTAACATTATTTTAATTATAAATCCCACATGTTCATTATGAATTAATTATGGTGATATATACATCACTTTATAGTTTGGTCTCAAATAAATTATTATTATTCTGTTATTATTATTTTTAAAAATATAGTAAAGTATTAGTTGGACTTTGACTTTCAATTATCCGTAAGTTTCCACCGCATGTATAACGATAAAAAAGTGTGTAATGTAACTTATATTTGGATCGACATTAAGAATAAAATTTATGTATAAGGATCATATATATATAATTTACTATCAATATGAATTAATCATGGGGTAGAAAATCGACCGAGAATGAATTGACCTTAAGAAAAATTATTTATCGTGAATGAGTCAACCATAAGGTAGATAATTCACTATGAATGCATTGGCCAAATGAACAAGATTATATCACAAGATGAATTATGAATTTTTTTAAATGATGAACAAATAACATGTTGAGTTTCAACTGATCATATAAGGAAAATGACTATGATTAAAATTTATTAAAAGTCTTCGATTAGCCACATGTAAGATGTAGTCGATTACATATCCATTCTAACCTACCATAAGTATTTACCTACCACATGAACCAAAATACCATAAGTAGTTACCTATAATAATTATATAGCTATCATATAAATTTAGTTCTACCTACATAATAAATAGTACATATTTCTAAAATGTTATCCTTATATGTTTTTCTTTGTTTTGGATTTACAATATGTTTTTTATTCATTTCACTAATAATTTTTTTCCAATTTCTCATTTATTATTTTTTCTAAGGAAATTGGATTATAAATATTTCATGAATTTTAAAATGATCATCTTATCAGATGAATTCTCGCACAAATTTCATGGAATTATAGATTTTTTAGTTTTTAAATTTTTTAAATGAAAAATTGTTATCATGTGTGATTTATATATATTAAAAAAAAATTAATTATGATTATAGTGTACTTATATTTATTTAATAATATTTATGATTAATTTTGTTTCACACTAGTATTTAATTTTATAGATTCATCTAAACTCTTCATAAATTTAATATTATATGATATCACCGAGTGGAGAAATGTCGTTTAATTTGTAATGAAAGTCTACTGTTTTTATTCAGATGAGATGGAGTGAATATGAAAACTCTATAAATGGAGTTTGATAGAAAAAATTCAATAATGAGTTAGAATATATTTTGAAACTATATTTCATAATAATCCTGCTCAATTTTGTTACTACATTAATCTAAGTAAGACCACATCATTTTAATTATTACTGTTAGAGGATACAGTACAACTTCAAACCTCCAAGCAAACATGATCAAATTGTTTTTATGATTCATAATTTATTATATTATTTATGTGTGCATTATTGTATTGGGTTATACAACCATTTATAATATAGGATTTAGGGTATAACACCCAAAAACGTAAATAAGGTATCTATTATAACTAGTAAAAGTAAAGGGGGTCAGTTGTGGCTTGGTATATACAAAGGAATGTTTGATTTCTTCCACATCTTATAAATGATGATATATGGGTTTTGAATCTATGTGTAAAAAATATATTCTGGGTTTTTTACTACATGTATTAAATTTAGATTGTAATGGTCTCCCCCCCCCCTTAAGAAAAAGTTAGAGATTCCATTTTAGTAGGATCTATTTAACATTTCATTTGAGATGGTTATAGAGTATACATAGAACAAATTTTATAAAATTAATACAGAAATCATATTTTTTACTTATTTTTTTTCATAAAAAATATCATAACATTGATTATAAATGTAATTTAATCAAAATTACAATTCCCCCATATTGAGCATTCATACATCCTTATTTTATAACCAAAATATTTTTTTCAATTCAACAATTAAATAATACTTTAAAAAATAAATTCCATTAATATTATTATAAACTATAAATATTTAATTGAATTATATAAATTTTGATCATTGATGATCAGAAAAACATCATACCCATATATGGGGATCACTTTATCCTACATTCTTATTGAAACCTCTTGTTACCTGCTTTTATGTGCATTTTACACTTTTTTTATTCTAATTTGTGTGGATCTTATTCCAAGATATTATTATAGGATTATGGTGATTTTTTAAGATATATATTCCATATAAAAATTTGTTCATGGTTAGTGAAAACTATTCAGGATTTCTTAGAAAATTATGCCACTTAACTTAATGATCGATAAGAGGGTGTAAGGATTGATCATGGTTTGTAGAACGAAGTTTATAAACTGTCCAACCTATCTCGTAGTCATTATGGGGTCGTATTTTTGGAATAAAAATTTTAGACCCATTAATCCAAAACATGAATCTTTTTTAACAGATCTATTTGGAGTGCACGATAAGATGCAAGGTTACATCTAATTTTGTGGCCTACCATAAAAATCATGAGAGTGTGATTTATTTCCTTGAAAATTTTAATCAAAATCATGTGGCCCCCCTCTTTAATCCTAAAACCACTTAATCTAACATAATATTATTATTTAGTTTTTTGGATCCCTAAAGAGTTATTTCTTATCTCCAAACCTCTTCTCCTTATACAATGATTGAAAATTGAATTGGAGATCCTATTTTGAGAATATCAGTTGCTCTTGGTGATCATTCTCCTATCCTATTTGAATTCATTATTCTTATAGTATATTGAATCATTTTGTTTCATGGGATCATGGTTTATTTACATAGAATTTGGGATTTAGGATCTTTTCCCCCTTCTCTTGTTTTATATCTACCTTGATTCAGTGATATCCACTATAGGTGGAGCATATCAAATTTATTATAGATGGATCTCATAATTTCTATGTTCTTTTCTATGATTTCAATACTTTTTAAATTTATTATTTCATGAAAATTTATGGATATGTCCTTCATTCTAAATCATGATATATTTAAATTTTTATCTTTAATTTCCTTTTTAAATTATCATTGATCCTCTATAAACTAAATTGAACATGGCATGGGTCTCATCTCATGGTATTATAAATTCATGAATGCGATGTTGATTTTTACCTCAATTAAATGACATTTTCTCAGATACCCTATATAATGTGAGGTCTTATTCTCAGTTTTTATTTCTAAATTGAATTTCATTTTCATTTAAAAAATTAGTTGAAATATTTGATGCTTTCAAAAATGTTTTAAATTATTTATTTATTTACATGTTAATGATCCCTCCTCGAATAATGGTACCCTTGATTAAAATATGTGTTCTTAGTTAATTTGAAATCAGTGGTTTATTTACATGGATGTAAGTTGTAATCCCATTTTCCCAAAACAACCTTAACCCTTTTTAAATTTTTAAAATTCCTTGAATGGAATTGGTTTATTTTGATTGAAATTATTATTTTAAAGGTCCATTTTTAATTTTTATGATGGTGTTGAAATGAAGTGAGTATAAAATCTATTTTTAAAGGATAAAATATAGAAAATTTATTGATTTGAATAGGTTTCTATTGAAGGCATAGATTGAAAATTATGTTAGAAATATCTTATAATAATATAATAATTTAGTATATTGATTATTTTTCTACCCATTTATGGGTGTTAAAAAAGATTCTATTTACATTGATTGAGACTTGGGGTGAGTGTGATTTCTGATTTTATGGAATTGTATTATGATTTCAATGTTATAGGAATGATCATTTGATTGTTATCGATATGGATACCCATTATGACACTAATAACTTAATTATCTCACTCAACTATTTTTAAAAATTGTGGGACCATTGATATTATGATGAGGTGACCTAGATTCATGATTTTATAATTGGGTCTCACCTCACCTAGAGGATCTACAGAGAGTATGAATGGTTTGGGCTATAGACATGCATCCAGGAATGTGGGTCAGTGTGTAAATTATTTTCATGATATCTATGATACAAGATGTGATCCTAGAGATTAGCCTAGAATATTTTTTATTTTCATATATATAGAGGAATGAATATCATATATTTTTTTTTAAATGTGATATCAATATAATTGGTATTGAATACATTACTATGTCTTTTTCCAATAATTGTAATTGGAGTTTCCTTTTATTATTGACTAAACATATTGATTAACTATTTGGTGGTAGGATACACTATTATATTGTTTTATTGACTCGGGTATATCTTTTTCTATTAGGTTTATGTTCTTATGTTTTATAAATTTTATGACATTATATTGTGATTTGTTTTCAATTATTTTCAGGAAAATGTTTTTTTAGCTGATGAATTTCTTATTTCCCAATTGTAGTTTAAATAATGATTTATAAATGTTTTATGATTATATTTTAGAGATATTTCTACTGTATAATTATCATGATGGATTTAGTTTCTTTTTAAATAAATTTAATCCATATCCTCTCTTGTTATGCATATATTTTATCGTATTTTAATTACCTTATCAATTATCATTATAGAAACTTTTGTGGATTCCTACATGGATCTATGGATTACACCTTACTTTTAATGTTTGGAGATTGTATCCATTATGATGAAATAAGAGGTTATCATTATATCTTCTTCCACAGTGAGTTTTTATTCGGTGATTGAGGGTGGGTGACTTTAGACATAGTGGTTGTTCATGGACCACTAGAAGATGGGTTTTAGTTTTTATATACCACATTCAATTTTTAAAAAATGTCAATGTACTATGAGATGTAAGTATTGTTTTTTCTATATAATGTCATTTAATTAGTAAACATTTTTAAAAGTTTTCTCCTATGTGTGAAATAATTCACAAATGAAAATTTTATATTCCTAGGTCATTATCATCGGCTAGTAGAGATCGGAAACACACATAGTATTAGTGAATAATCCACATGGATATCAGTTTGGATGGTATCTAAGCTAGTAAGTTACAAATAGTATCAAAGGTGGTATTTCCATGAAGGAAAGTACACTTATTTAAAATCAAATATGTTATTTGAGATGATTCATTATATTAAGAGATTAATAATGTTATAGAGTAAAATTAGTAGTCATTAGTAAGTTCATGATATACAATTTTAGCATGATGAGTCTTAAGATAATGAAGAAATGGGTTCTTCTTTGTATTTATTTTGATATATTTATTTCTATAACATAAAATGAGATTTAGATTCCCAATGAGATTATAATTGATTTTGGAATATACTCAGGATTTTTGGGTATTAAAGTAATGATTAACAAGGATTCATTATTTTATTATGGACTAGAAATCATTTATTAATCATTGGTAATTTTCTATAAGACAATCCATGGGCTATTATTATATTGTTGAGTAGTTTACCATCCCATATAACCATTCAATGAATAGTTCTATACTGACTTCAAACATGGTTCCCTATGAATTTTTAAAAAATAACCCCACTCATATGATGATAGTTTAAAGGGATCTTAATTTAAATAGAAGTCTTGGGTGTTTCATATTTTAATCTATAGAGTCATTATTTTAATATTTATCAATTCTTTATTATTTTACTAATTTTTGAAAAACAAATGTGTCTCAAAATAAGTATCATTATGATTTTCAGTGAATATTTTCATTTAGAAAAAATTTATTTTCATATAATTTTTTATTTTGTGAAAATGAATTTCAAAAAAAATCTTTATGATGTGTTAATAAACTGTTTTAGAAAAAACATTGGTTAATAAAGAGTTTGAAATGTATATTTTCTGGAAATTGGAAAATTTGGTTAATTGTTTTTGAAACCAAGATTAATAATCTTGTTTTAGTAAACGAATTTCAAAATTATGGTGAATTTTTACAAAGGTCTCACAATATGATAAAAAATTTAAATTTTTGGAAATGAAAAAAAAATCATCTATTCTTTCAAGTATTTGATGCATTGATTAAAGTGGATTGTGACATTGTTTATAATATTTAGTGATTTTTTGTCTATTAATTCATTCTTCATTTGATAAGAATGTTTTCTATTATGTTTTGAAAAGTATACAAGAATTTCATTAATGAAATATATAATATAGGACTAATGAATTAGTCCTAGCTTTAGATATTAAAAATTTATATATGTGGTATCCTATCTTACTGACTCTACCAAATAATTAAGAAAATTTCTGGATCCAAATAGTATTGAATCTATGTAAATCATCATGATTTTTAATGATCATTTTGCACAATTCTACGGGGTTTATAGGGTTTTCCTGAAGTGGTGAAATGATGTGAACCACTATATGAGGTCGTTGATTTAGTTACGATTTTTAATGACCTAAACATAATTCCTATCAACCCCTTGTTTTTTGTACTTGAAAAAGAGTGGTGACATATTTTGATTACCACTAATCTTTATTAAATAATATTCTAGGAATTAATCTTTTCAGTATTTATTTAGTGGTAATATCTTGTGTAACTAAAGAAGGATATGGTTTCAATGTTATTGAAATTCTGTTAAGATGAGGGATCAGTAGTAGATTATAATAAGAAGTTCCCATTTCCATATTTTTCTTACATTGGATTGTGGGAAATAAGTTGTATAAGGCTATCTATTTTAGAAGAGGTATTCATCAAAAACATTTCACCTCAATTCATTTGAGATGGTTGAACTCTAATCTAGAGATGCCTGAATGGGTCTTATCAACTGAAGTGGTGCTCGATAAATGAAACGTAGGAAAGAATTCATCATTTTTGTTCATTAAATGAAAATATATTTATGAAAACAAAATATATGATCATGAGATTCTAGTATGAGTGAACTATTCATTCTAATAAATTTTTATTGAGATCTTGGATAGATAGTATATGGTGCTTCTATTTGGGTCACATTAAGAGGATTTGTAAGTTGGGAGTCTGAAGAGGGATGTTTCTATCAAAGATCATCATCTTTACACTATGGGATATAATACTCTTCATGATAATAAGTGTCTATCTATATGCCTCATATTGAAAATTTTCACGCAGCAATGGTAGCTTCTGGTAGAGTTTTAATTTGATCTAGCTTGTTGTTTCCAATAATATAGTGGAATCATATTGAGTTTTTCATTGTTTTGGCTTGTGTATTTTTTTAAATCCTATTTATGAGATATTTATTACGTGTTTTTCGATATATTTTATGATTTATTTTTCCCTTGGTTGGGATAGTGTCGAAGGATTCATTTTCTTGAGACATCTATGGTTGTTCCTTATGGTTGTGTGCTCATCAATTCGTAACCTTAATTTCTGAATGAATTCCGTTCTTTGATCAATGTTTTTCTTCTAGTGATTGATTGGAATATTATATTAAAAAACCTCTATATGTTTGGTTGTTTTTTTCTTCAAATTCTATTTGATTTCCATGCTTATATGTCATCCAAAATTTATTTTTTGATATCATTCATTTTGGTTTTTGTTCCTCGGTAACAATTTCATTAAACATGGTGGTTTGAGATAAATTTTGATGTCATAGATGACCTCCCTTGTTATAGTTTAGTTCATTGTTGTGCACTAAACATGATGTTTGATCTCTTTCAATATGTACAAGGACAAACCATGGTGTTGGGATCATGTGACTACGGTTATGAAGATTCAGGATAGAATAGGAAGAAGAAGTTGGTGGTAGAGGGTTTCACGGGATCATTTATAGTTGAGGCTCGGTGTTGAAATAGTAGGTTACTTTTGAATACTTTATCATGGAAGAAATCCATTTCAATTTTGATTTCTGATTATGGGTTTTTAATTGTATTTTGGTCTTATACCATTGTATTTTGGGTATCATTGAGGTGTTACATATTCTATTTCCCTTGAGGTTTTGTTCTTAGACCATATATGTTTCTCCTTGGTGACTGTTAAAAGTATCTTTTTCTAGGTTGAAGAGATTTTATTTTATCATGTTACACTATTTTTTAGAAATCAATAAGGATCATGATACTAATTTATAGTCTCCATTTCTACCTAATTATTTCTTATTCCTCTCGGTGATGTGTATATATTTTTATATGAAATGATCATTATTGGGTATTTCTTATATTTTGATTATCATCCACATCACAAGTTCAATAATATAGTTCATTTTCTGTGTTTTCTTCTATCTCTCAGATTGGAATTTTTCTGCAAAAAACAATGTTTATGGTTGAGAGAATTTAACATTTTTTTCCATATTTTAGGTTCCATTGACCATTTATTTTATTCCCCTTTGTTTAGATCATGTCTTTAGTATTTTTTTAGGAAGATAATGATTTTTTTTATGTTTATGGGCCACTTCATAGATAGAATGTGGTCAGTGAAAACTGTACATCCATTCCATTGAATACATGAAACATTTGGTGGAGATTCAGAAGAGGGAACATGGTTAATGTATTTTTTGTCATACTGTGTCTCCAAACAATGAATCCTCTTCCAATATTCCTTATAGAGAACTTTGTTGGAACAAGTTTTACATGTACGGTATCCAAACCATGAATCTCTTTTAGTGTAACTGTTTAGGGTTCACAATTATAAGAATAGTTAGTATAAACTAGGTGCCCTACCCAGTGAACGATATGAACATGTTTTTAATGCGAGGAAAATTTTAATTTAAATCATGATATCCCCATGTACCACAAAAAAACTCCAAAAAAACCTAATTTGTTTCTTTATTTTTTTGGGATCCCAATAGAGTAATTTTGTATCTCCAAATATATTCTATTTGTAGAACAATTTTCACGTTGAAGTAGTGACACTTTTTTTGGTAAGAATTCTTCTCAAAGAATATGATCTCTTCCCTTATCTTGATTTATTAATCCTATATGATATGGAATCCTTCTGATTCATTGGATCATAGATGGTTTATGTGGAATTTTTAATATAAGTTCTTTTCACTCTTCTATAGATATCCCTTTTCCTAAATTTGGTGATTTCCAATGGAATTGACACATATCATGTCACGAACTGAATCTAGATACCACCAATTTCATTACTAAACCCATCCTGTCACAAGGCATAAAGGGTGTTCAATATCCCTATAGGCTGACACAAGTTCACGTGTATCATTAATTTAGGTTTTGGAACGATTTACCCGAGTATGAAAGCATAAAACATTAAAAATATTCATAATATAAATCTGAATTTTTCGAGCCAAACATATATTATGAAAAAAACCAGATCTGAATAAATTGGTTTAAAGAAAATAAAATTGGTCCAAATACAAATAAATACAATATCAAGGCATCCCCAATTACTCTATAAAATAAGGGGTCATCACCCACAAGCCATCTCCCCAACTCTGCACCACGGATGAGAACTAACACCCTAAACTGCCATCACACAAAGCCTTCCCTTTACCTGAGTCAAGCATAATAAACTCTACTTACACCCAAGGGGTGTATGTAGGGTGTAATCCTATGACCAAAAATATAACACCCAATGATTCCAAAGATCATGAAATACAACATGAAGAAGCATGAAATTTTAATATGCAAAGAAAAGCAGTGATAAAATCTAAGAAATGCAACATTCAATTGAAAAATGTTTTCATGATAAATATAAGTCCCTAGCCTTAAAACTTACCTAATCTTGAGTTATTACAAGATTATACATTGAGTATCTTTTCAGGTTTAGAGTTTTAGAGAATTAGATCATGAAATTTTCATTACATTCCACATTTAAACAAAGTGGTTACATAAAAGACAATATTCATTTTTTCCCATCAACTGAAACATATTTAAAATAAAACATGGATTCTTTCATAAAACTTCATTGACACTATCATCACATCATGTACCTTTCCCTTGACCTGTGAAAAATCATTTCAAAAACATGGGATGATCATAAAAAGCTCATTAAGGGTTACAAAAAGTATGGAAAGGAAACATGAGTACATATATACATAAGAATCAAATCATACTTTACCCATAAAGCATAATCACTTTAACATACCTCATAAAATCATGAATAAATCCGAAAATCATAAGACATAAAGGTAACATGAGGCATTCATAACATTCTTACGTATAGAGTAACCCTCTTGGTTACGTTTGGAATACCCATAACAGTATATTCCCTAAATCTCTTCGGAGAAACCTTAACGTTTCACTCCTTTGCGTTACCCAATGGAATGGAGAGCTATATCGGGCTCACCCGCCCTTAGTTTATCACGGAACCAACCGTCTTCATAAAAATGCCCAAGAACCATAACATAATCATAGCACATATCTTAAGGATAAAGTAAATATAACATTCCCAAATTGCAATAACAATATAACATTTTATGATATTGAATCCATTCTAAAAAAACATTTTCAAAACCATTTAAAACATTTAATAAAGATATTTTTGAATCAAAGTGTCCCATACCTATTTGAAGTTTTTATCATTTTAAACCAGTAATACCAATATAATTAAATCCTTAAAACCATTTTGAAAACATGGATATTAATGAGAAATATTTATAATAAAAAATCATCAAAACATTTAAAACTATATTTCAGTTAAAGGGTTTTTAACAAAATGAGAGACACTTGAATACAATAATTGAGGAATAAAATTTAATCAGAACATTATAATATCATGAGAATAAAGGGATTCATGTTATAATATTCCAAAGGACAATATATACACCATATAAGAGTGAAATGGTGCATAACAACAATGAAGTCTCAATAGAAATGTAAAATGAGATAAAATCCCTTATAAAGAAGGTATCCTTAAATTAAGGATGAATCAATTTCATAATTATGTGTGACAAACATAAATACAACCAATATAATTGGATATTAAGTGTAAAAAAATCAACTGTCATTCACACATTTTTAAAGGATAACATATTCAATAACTACATATTGAACCCAAGGAAATCGAAATTGGGTTAAGAAGTTCCCTTGGTAAAATTCGACAGCTTAACGGTGTCACTTTCAAATTCATAAAATTAGTTGATGAGAGAGAAAATGGTATCTCATCACTTGGACGTAAAATTTACATCTATAAGGTTATATAAGGACATATTCCAACATAAAAAGATGTAAATTATAAGACATAACAAAAGATGTATTTTAAAAAGAGGAGGGTGAAAGGTTCCTTTACCGATTTGGGCAACTTTCGAAACGTACACCCCATGAAAGAAGGGTCATACAATGAAGATGTAACTACCAATAAATGAGATTATATTATACAAATAGTGAAATAATGGTCATTAAATACACCACACAAAAGGAAATAGTGGCCAATGTAGCATGAATCTCAAAAGAATAAAAAGTGAGATAAAACCGCCTTATGAAAATTCGGCAGCCTAACGGGGCCACATAAAACTTCCAAAATTGATTGATGAGATCAAATAAGGTCTCTAATCACATGAACATAAAACATACATAAAGAGTAATATAAAATAACATCCTATAACATAACAAATAGAAGCTTAAAATAGGTGACATAAAGGTGTGTACTTAAAAATAAAGAGAGTGGTTGGATCTCTTACAAAAATTCGGCAGCCTAACGGTGCCACTCAAAACTTCCAAAATTGATTGATGAGATAAAATAGGGTGTCTCATCTTATGAACATAAAAATTATAGTAAGAGTAATATAAAGGAACATCCCAATCATTATAAATATGATCTTAAAACGAATGACATAAAAGAGTATACTTAAAAAGAAAGAGAGGAGTAGGATCCCATATCTCGTGTCCGACATTACCCCATCGTTCTTTAATCTCCTGAATAAAAAAATTTGGTAAATTTATAATTTCATATGTACCTAATTTAAATATTTTTATTCAGTTCATATCACATATTATAATGTTATAATAATTGGTTAATAAAGTGAGTTCATATCAGATGTTTTTGTCAATGTTCAGTACATGAGTAAAAATTGAACTTGTTGGAAAAGAATTTTCCATGTAGTTATAGGTAAATCATCTCAATAATAGTATTGATGTTTTAAATATAATATATATATATAGTATATATTCATTTTATACTATTCCATAGCATTTGGAGATAGAAAATTAAAAGCACCGTTCATGGAGACGGTAGGCCGTACGTACGCATGAACGCTACTTTCATTTTTTGTCATATTAATGGAATTAAAAAAATGGGAGATATATATATTATAATTCCAGAAGGATATCCGTCATTTAGATGTAATATATTACATATATGTCCATTATATATATGTACTTATAATAGTACATAACATTTGAAGATAAGAAATGAAATGTACCGTTCATGGAGACGGTAAGCCGTACGTACGCATGAACGCTACTTTCATTTCTTTTTTTTTGAATTAAATGGAATGAAATAATAATGATATAAAGGTATATTATAATTAAAGTAGGATAAAATTTGTAATACCATTAATTTCATCCATTATACATCACACATATGGAATTAACACATCAAATCACTTTGAGGGGGCGGTAGTCCGCACTTCTTAAAATAAAGATATCGCGTTTACCCATAATGGAAACCATAAAGGTATTCCATAAATAAAAAATAAAGAATCTTAATGAAAACATAAACATACTATATATCATATATAAATATAGTGACATATTAGTGGCCACCTTTGAAATTGTTAAAAGAATATTGAACAAGCATCGTTTCGTTAGGCAGTAATTCGCCATCCACAGAAATAGTATTTTCTTTAACCATTAGACGAAGGAGTGTGTAAGTGTAGCTTGAATACATCACATAACAAAATCCAAGTATATTTAATACACTTGTTTTCTTACAAAATAAAATAATAAAAAGAGTTTAGGGGGTTGTAGAAGAAAAATAAAACAAAAGAACACAAGGGAAGACATTACCTTTAAATCGGGTAACTCTCTTTGATTTGAGATCAAAGGTAACCTTGGAAAGGATTCTTCCCAATGTGATGATTCAATGATGAAGATAGGGATGTGTAGAGATGCAATGGGCAGTGGTTGTCCGAGCCAAAGGTTTTAGAGGTGCGTGTAAGGTGGTAGAGGTGGGGGCCTTTTATAAGAGGAGAGGAGGGGCACTCTTGGAATGTTATAAAATATTACATTATTATAAAATGATTTTCGGATTTAAAAGGTCCAAAAAAGATATATTTCGAGGATAATGTTATAAGGTTTCTAAATACACCCATCCAATACGTATTTTACAAGTGTAAGTTATAGTTTTAAAATTATCTTTTCATTTTATTTAAATCCCTTATTAATGAGGTAATAGCTCAATCATCATTATGTCATAAATAATTAAATTTATTTAATGTCCAAAAATTATATAAAAAATTTAATGATGTATGAAATCCTTTTATATTTCTAATTAATATTTATAGGAAAAAATATGACTTGTGTAAACCCATTTAAAAATTGTTTTAATAAAATAACTCATGTTTGTGACATTTTAATTTTAACTTTAAATAAAAAGGTATTTATGTCATTTTCCAACCAAAGTGGCTCCATGGGGTCCCCAAGTTGACCCATGGATTTTCTTGGTCGTCCATGACAAATCCAATGAGTGTAGGACATGTTTCAAGTTCATTTCATATTATTAAAACATTATTTTTACATTAAATTACACTAATTACCTCTAATCGCGATTAAAAACATAAAAGTTACTATTCCCCAAAAAATTATTTTAATCCCATTGAACCACATTTTACTTCCTAATGACAACCATGTATTTCAGATTTTTTAAATTCAAAGCACATAAGTGGTAAAGTTTCATTTAAACGAAAAATCAGTTTTTTAAGTACCACTTAGTGGTTTCACTATTCATCAAAAATTGAAGTTTTTCAGAATCATACCAAAACATCACCCTAAGATATATTTGATAATACGAATTCAAAAATGATTTCTATTTTACAAAATTCAAATCATATAAGTTACATTAGTTAATTTAATAATTAATTCACATTGTCATGACAAATAGCATGCTTTTATGAAACAATATATATCAAAATATTGACACTAGTTTAAGTCCAATTTCAAAGTGAAATTAATTCCAACGACCACTACTGGATTAAAAGGTAAAAATATATCCTGATTTCACATTAAAACCAATTCAAATGATAATCTAATAATTTAAATAAATTACATTAAAAAGTGGATTTGAATTTTAATACAACATTTTTCACTATTCATTAAAAAAATGAACTTTATCAGAAAAATACCAAAAAATTACACAACGTAAATTTTGATGTCCCGATTCTAAAGAAGAATTTTATTTTGTCAAATATAACGCATAAAATTCTCAAAAAAATGGATTTAATAGAGGTTCTCCATAAAAAGGCGGTTAATAGACCTTTTAAAGAATATTAGAATGTTTACGCTGAAAATTGGATTCATTCGCATTTCTAATCCCCTAAAATTTATTTTGAAGAGTAAAAATATTTGACAAACATATATAATCATTTTTTAGTAAGTTCTGTTCATTCCCTCCATTACAAAGGCTAGGCGTTAACTACCATAATATTATTTTATTATTAGAGTGCAACTGTGATTCCCAAGAAACTCGTTGTTGCGTATTGGGTACGCCATCGAGCATAGCATCCCCTTTAAAGTAATATTAATACTTTATTCAGAAATATGGATAAATGTGAAAATGTCATATTATTTATTTACCTGGGGTGTTACATCCTTCCCCCCTTTGGGGAATTGCATCCTCGCAATTTTAAAATTGGGCTTGGAAACTTCATTGAAAATCCCACATCGGAACAAGAGTCAGTAAAACAATCACTTTAAAATAACGAAAGATAAGTACAAAGGTCACCCGAGTTAAACCATACTAGGATTCCATATAGGAAAATATGGATATGGAGGAGAAAACAAAGGGTCATGTTCTGATGGAGAGTGATAGTAAACTTTTCTAGGAGAATGTTAACAATAAAAAAATCACAAACATGTGATGGGTTAAACGGTATTCGATTCCCCAGTAGGAAAAGTTAACAGACAACATTTTTATTTTATGTTACTCTTCATTGAGGAATTTAATTTTGAGATTAACAAAATCATAATGAAACATACTTACTTATCACGTAGACTTTCATCTTTTACTAGATTCTTTAATCAAACTCATATTTTCTCCAAAAGACGAGTACTTCGGAAGACTTGTTCGCATTAAGAGTACCATAATAAAATTCTTGAGAATCACCTAATCCAAAAAAGTGAACTATATATTTCCAATGTTTTTAGACAAAATCCAAAATCAAAATTGTTAGTATGAGGTATGATAATCCAAAAAAGTATAATCCTTTATAAAAAGAAAATGTATTCTTAATCTCTAATATATGTCCAAAAAAACCCTAAGTTCAACGAAGACCATTCGATAAACAATTGTCCATAAAATTATACAATGTAAACCAAACTAAGATTTAAACCCTAATATTTTATGGATTTAATCACATATTCTTCAAACATACAAATTAACTTTTATCTCCAAATAACATCAGTTTCTCTTAAATTCACATATTGAAAAGTAATTAACCAAATCACATATCCTCCATGATAGGTTAATCATTTCCATAGATAACCCAAAATAAACTTACTCTTGAATCCTAAAATCATCTAACTAAAACTAATTAGTCAAAATAACCAGGGACATCACGTAGTCCAGTGGTAGGCGATAAATACCAGTCGCACTTTGGTTGTGGGTTCGATTCCCGCATCTTTGTCTGACACGACGGGTTGTCACACGGTCTGTGCGTTGTCCTTTTTCCAAAAGTTTTAATTCTTAAAACATTCCCCAAAACGAGATAAAATCTTAAAAAATAATCATAACATATTTTAACCTCATGTTTATCTCATGCCTTTAATTTTCCATCATAACATATAATAACCCATAATTACCTTAAAAGTAAGGATCATATAAACCCTAATGGTTACCTTTATAATTATTACCTGAACTTCCACATCGATTGGTCATCTCGTACATGATGCATTATAGAACATACCAAGGTACAAGTGGTTGATCATGACTAATTGATAGTTGGTTTAGAACAACCACGAGTTTCCTCATTGAATCCCCCATTTCATCCAGTCTCTTAATCATAGGACCACCACAGTTTCCTTCAAACATATTGTCACTTTGGTGCCTCCTAGATCCATCCATTCACTAAAAACAGAAATTTCAGTGTGAGTATATCAACAAAACCATCATGTACTAATGATAAGGTTAAACACTAAGATATACTTACTCATTCAATTTATTTAAAAACTATGACTCTTTCTGAAATCCTAACCTTTATGGTAATTTCACTTATTCTTAAATAATTCCCTAACCTCTAAAGTTATATAAACCGACCTTTGATACCAACTATAAGGCCCCATCCTTAAACCTAACTTAATATTGAGTTATTACAAGATTACACATTGAGGACCATTTTAGGTTTAGAGTTTTAGAGAATTAGATCATGAAATTTTCATTACATTCAACATTTAAACAAAGTGGGTACATAAAATACAGTATTCATTTTTTCCCATCAATGGAAACATATTTAACATAAAACATGGATTCTTTCTTAACACTTCCTTGACATTATCATCACATCATGTACCTTTCCCATGACCTATGAAAAACATTTCAAAAACATGGGATGAGCATAGAAATCTCATTATGGGTTACAAAAAGTATGTAAAGTAAACATGAGTACATATATACATAAGAATGAAATCATACTTTACCCATAAAGCATAATCACTTTAACATACCTCATAAAATCTTTAATAAATCATTGAAATCATAAGACATAAAGGTAACATGAGGCATTCATAAAATTCTTACGTATGGAGTAACCCTCTTGGTTAAGTTTGGAATACCCATCACAGTATATTCCATAAATCTCTTCAGAGAAACCTTAACGTTTCACTCCTTCCCGTTACCTAATGCATTTGAGAACTATATCAGGCTCACCTGCACTTAGTTTATCACAGAACCACCTATCTTCATAACAATTCCCAAGAACTATAACATAATCATAGCACATATCTTATGCATAAATTAATGATAACGTTCCCACATTGCAATAACAATATAACATTTTAAGATATTGAATCCATTCTAAAAAAAACATTTTGAAAACCATTTAAAACATTTAATAAAGCGATTTTTGAATCAAAGTGTCCTATACCACTTTGAAGTTTTTTACATTTTAAACCATTAATATCCATATAAATAAATACTTAAAATAGTTTTGAAAACATGGATATTAATGAGAAATATTTTTAAGAATAAATCATTAAATTATTTTAAACGATATTTTTGTTAAAGGGTTTTTAACAAAATGAGTGACACTTGAATAAAATAATTGAGGAATAAAATTTAATCAGAACTTTATAATATCATGAGAATAAAGGGATTTGTGATATAATATTACAAAGTACATAATATACGCCATATAATAGTTAATTGGTGCATAACAACAATGAAGTCTCAATATAAATGTATAATGAGATAAAATCATTTATAAAGAAGGTATCCTTAAATTAAGGATGAATCAATCTCATAATTATGTGTGACAATAATAAATAAACCCAATATAAGTGGATATTAAGTTTAAAACAATCAATGTTCATTCACACATATTCAAAGGTTAACATATTCTATAACTACATGTTGAGACCAAGGAAATCCAAATGGGGGTAAGAAGTTCCCTTGGTAAAATTCGACAGCCTAACAGCATCACTTTAAAATTCATAAAATTAGTTGATGAGAGAGAAAATGGTATCTCATCACTTGGAAGTAAAATTTAAATCTATAAGGATATATAAGAACATATCCCAACATAACAAGATGTAAATTAGAAGACATAACAAATGAATTATTTTAAAAAGAGGAGGGTGAAAGGTTCCTTTACCGATTTGGGCAACTTTCAAAACGTACACCCCATGAAAGAAGGGTCATACAATGAAGATGTAACTACCAATAAATGAGAGTATATTATACAAATAGTAATATAATGGTCATTAAATACACCACACAAAAGGAAAAATTGGCCAATGTAGAATGAATCTCACAGGAATAAAAAGTGAGATAAAAACCCCCTTATGAAAATCTGGCAGCCTAACGGTGCCACATAAAACTTCCAAAAATGGATTGATGAGATCAAATAGGGCCTCTCATCACATAAACATAAAAAGTAAATAAAGTTAAATATAATAGAACATCCTCTATCATAACAAATAAGAGCTTAAAAGAGGTGACATAAAGGAGTGTACCTAAAAAGTAAGAGAGAGGTTGGATCTCTTACAAAAATTCGGCAGCCTAACGGCACCACTCAAAACTTCCAAAATTGATTGATGAGATAAAATAGGGAGTCTCATCTTATGAAAATAAAAATTACAGTAAGATTAATATAAATTAACATCCCAATCATTAGAAAGATGAGCTTAAAAGGAATGACATAAAAGAGTATACTTAAAAAGAAAGAGAGGAGTAGGATCCCTTACCTCGTGTCCGACATGACTTGATCGTTCTTTAATCTCCTGAATAATAAAATTTTGTCAATTTATAATTTCATAAGGAACTATTTTAAGTATTTTTAGTCAGTTCATATCACATATTATAATGTTATAATAATTGGTTAATAAAGTGAGTTCATATCAGACGTTTTTGTCGATGTTCAGTACATGAGTAAAAATTGAACTTGTTGGAAAATGATTTTCCATGTATTTATAGGTACATCATCTCCAGAATAGTATTGACGTTTTAAATTTCATATATATCCAATTTATATTCATTTTATACTATTACATAGCATTTGGAGATAAAAAATTAAAAGAATCGTTCATGGAAACAGTAGGACGTACGTACGCATGAACACTACTTTCATTTTTTGTCATATTAATGGTATTAAAACAAAATGGGAGATATATATATTATAATTCCAGAATGATATCCATAATTTAGATGTAATATATTACATATATATCCATTATATATATGTACTAATAATAGTACATAATATTTGGAGATAAGAAATGAAATGTACCGTTCATGGAGACGGTAAGTCGTACGTACGCATGAACGCTACTTTCATTTCTTATTTTTTGTATTAAATGGAATGAAATAATAATGATATAAAGGTATATTATAATTTCATTATGATAACAAATTTAATACCATTAATTAAATCCTTTATACTTCCCACATATGGAATTAACGAATCAAATCACTTTGAGGGGGCGGTAGTCCGCACTTCCTAAAATGAAGATATCACGTTTACCCATAATGGAAACCATAAAGGTATGACATAAATGAAAAATACAGAAGCTTAAGGAAAACATAAATATATTATATATCATTTATAAATATAGTGACATCTTAATGGACACCATTGAAGGTGTTAAAAAAATATTGACCAATCATCGTTTCGTGAGGCAGTAATTTCCCATCCACAGAAACAGTATGTTCTTTAACCATTAGACGAAGGTGTGTGTAAGTGTAGCTTGAATACGTCACATAACCAAATCCTATTATATTGAATATAGTGGTGTTGTTACAAAATAAAATAATAAAAAGAGTTTATGGGGTTGGATAAGCAAAATAAAACAAAAGAACACAAGGGAAGACATTACCTTTAAATCGGGTAACTCTCTTTGATTTGAGCTCAAAGGCTTCCTTGGAAAGGATTCTGCCCAAATTGAGGCTTCAATGATGAAGAGAGGGATGTGGAGAGATGAAATGGGAATGGATTGGCCGAGATAAACACTTTAGAGGTGTGTGTAAGGTGGTAGAGGTGGGGGCCTTTTATAAAAGGAGAGGAGGGGCACTCTTGGAAAGTTATAAAATATTACTTTATTATAAAATGATTCTCGGATTTAAAATGACCCAAAAGGTTATATTTCGAGGATATGGTGATAAGTTTTAGAAATAAAGCCATCCAATAGGTTTGTGACAAGAATCAGTTGTAGTTTTAACATTATATTTTCATTTTATTTAAATCCCTTATTAATGAGGTAATTGCTGCATCATCATGATGTCATAAATAATTTAATTTATTTAATGTCTAAAAATTATAATAAAATTATCACGATGTAAGAAATAATTTTATATTTTTAATTAATATTTATAGTCAAAAATATGACTTGTATAACCCCATTCACAAATTGTTTTATTAAAACAACTCTTGTTTGTGACATTTTTATTTTAACTTTAAATAAAAATGTATTTATGTCATTTTTCAACCAAAGTGGCTGCATGGAGTCCCCATGTTGACCCATGGATTGTCTTGTTCTACCATGACACATAAAATGAGGGTAGGACATGTGTCAAGTTCATTTCATATTGTTAAAACATTTTTTTTACATTAAATTACACTTATTACCTCTAATCGCGATTAAAAACATAAAAGTTACTATTCACCCAAAAAAAATTATTTTAATCCCATTGAACCACATTTTACTTCCTAATGACAACCATGTATTTCGGTTTTTTAAAATTCTAAACACAGAAGTGGTAAAGTTTCATTTAAACGAAAAATTAGTTTTTTAAGTACCACTTAGTGGTTTCACTATTCATCAAAAATTGATGTTTTTCAGAATAATACCAAAACATCACCCTAAGCTATATTTGATATTACGAATTCCAAAATGATGTATATTTTAAAAAATTCAAATCATATAAGTTAGATTAATTAATTTAATAATTAATTCCCACTATCATGACAAATAGAGTGTTTTTATGAAACAATATATATCAAAAGATTGACACTAGTTTAAGTCCAATTTCAAAGTGAAATTAATTCCAATGACCACTATTGGATTAAATGGTAAAAATATTTTCTATTTTCACTTTAAAAACAATTCAAAATATAATCTAATCATATAAATAAATTAGATTAAAAATTGGTTTTAAATTAAAATACACCATTTTTCACTATTCATTAAAAATGAACTTTATCGGAAAAATACCAAAAATTTTCACAAATAAAATCATGATGTCCCGATTCTAAAGAAGAATTTTATTTTTTCAAATATAACACATAAAATTGTCAAAAAGTGGATTTAAAAGAGGTTCTCCATCAAAAGGAGGTTAATCGACCTTTTAAAGAATATTAGAATGTTTACGCTTAAAAGTGGATTCATTCTCATTTTTAATCCTCTAAAATTTATTGTAAAGAGTAGAAATATTTGACAAACATATATAATCCTTTTGTAGTAAGTTCTGTTCATTACCGCCATTAAAACGACTAGGCGTTAACTACCATAATATTATTTTATTATTACAGTGCAATGTAAGATTCCCAAGAAACTCGTTGTTGCGTATTGGGTACGCCATCGAGCATAGCATCCCTTTTAAAGTAATATTAATATTTTATTCACAAATATGGAAAAATGTGAAAATTTAATATTCTTTACTTACCTAGGGTGTTACAGTCTGTACCATTTTGATTTAATATATTGACAAAATAATAATTTTATTTATGTAAATAAAGTTTATTTATAGATAATATCAACATTTATTTTGAAATATTTTTCATTATGGTTTATTTTAATTGATTAAAATAGTGAAACAATATATTCTTTCAAACATTGTTAAAAAACCTTTTTTAACCCAAATATAAAAATATTTGAAAATACAATATAAATATTATTAAAAATAAGTTATATTGGTTAAATTTAACTAAATAATGCTTTTCTTTACTGAAATCATATTCAAAACATAATCAAACTTTTAAATTTCTTAATTTATTGAAATGAAATGACATTTTTGTAAAAATCAGTTTTTTCCCTATTCACTAAAGATATATATTTTCATACAAATTATAAAATTTCACCTAATGGAAATTTTGACATTCTAATTTATAAAATAAATATAACTTTTAAAAAAAATTATATGACTTAAAAAAATGGATTATAATATTATTACCAAGGAAAAGAAACAAAAATTCTTTTTGATGGAAACATATTTTTGAAGAATAATATCAATTTAATTAAAAGTATAAGATTATTTAATAATATGTTATAAATAATTTATATTGAGTAGTATATATATATATATGTGTGTCAAAAATTATTTAAAAAAAATCATACCTAAAAATATAATGGAATGTTTTTAATGAATATATATATCATTGGTCGTTTAAGCTCAGTTTTTAATGTTGAATATGCTATCAAACCTACAATATATTTTATTTCCTTATAACACTCACTATTTCAGAGATTAAATTTATTTACAAATAAATATTCATAACTACATGGGGTGCAACATCGTTTTCTAATATCAATGTTTCATGTCACTAAAACAATCCATCAAGATTTTTCTTCTCTTAAAATTTTTGGGTGTTACATCCTCACAAATTTAATAAATTATGTACCAAAAAATTAAACTCTATATTTGTAATAAAATTATGGACATTTGAAAATAATATTTTGTAAAAAAAAATTTATAAAGGGTTACTAAAACATCCTCTTAATAATATAGAATGTTAATTAAAAATTCATATTTAATAACACATAACTAGGTTTCTAAATAGAATACCACAGGTGGGAATAGAATAAAAACGTACATTATTATAGATAGTGATTTTGGAAATTTATTTTAAACATATTAATGATCAATAAAAATTTAGGGGCATCAAATGATAAATGTATGACGATCTAAAATTCCATTTAATTCCTTGGATATGAATGTAATATTATATCATTTTGGTTTAAAAATATTTTCCTATAGAAGAGGAATTATTTTCTATCTCCACTAATAGAATAGGTAAATTCAATAACTTTATTAGTATAATTTAATCATTTTTTGAATTTTAACCACACTATCATCTTTTTCTCCAAATTATTATTATTAATGAACCTTTATTTATTCATGAAGCTCTAAAATCATCTTTTAAATACCACATGACCTTAAAAGGTATCACATGATATTCCACCATCCTTAGAAGATAATCAAAACCAAAATATTTACGGCATATTAATATAATTATTAAAATAAATAAACCTTCATGTGATACATTGATATTAAAAATTTTATTGTGTAATGACCCGCCAATTCTCATTGGATTGAGATTACAAAGAGCCACTACTAGGAATTAAGCGACATCCCCAAGACAACAAAGGCTGGAAATAATTGCCGAAGGGTTTCAAATACAAGTAGGGGACGATTTTCCCTTTAAGAAATAAACCAAAAAACCAACCAACAAAAATTCACTATATTCTACATGAAAAAAATAAAGACAGCTAAACAACTTCATTTATGTCAAAACACATCAAAGTGCACAATAAAAGAAGACCAAATCAAATATCAAAGTACATAGTGGATAATCAACTCAAGAATCTCACAAGACACCAAGAATCCATGCTACATAAGCTCCATGCTCTACAATCACCGAACAACCCCAATCATCACGAGGTAGTACTAAAAACATGGGAAACGTTAGCTTATCTCCTATCTTGGAAAATAGCATCTGTAAAAGCACCAAAGTTCCAAAGAAGGGATGAGTATAAAACTAAATAGTTTTTTCCGAATGACTTCTCTACTAACACCACTAGGATAGAAAAGTTAGCCACAATTAGATAAAATAGTTTATATGAAACAATTTCTAAAAAATAGTTTGTAACTAAATATAAAAAAGTTTCCAAAACATTTATACCAAATTCATATAAGTGCAATTGATACCAATTTTTCCAAAAAGTTGTCTTTCTAGAAAAATAACAAAACAAGCTTTAGAACCATTTCACATTATCCCCTTTTTGGCATTCCCAACCATTTCACAAACCCATGGAACTAACCATGCATGCTGCATTATGATTGTTCCATACTCATGAGCGGGTTTTTGTCTATCTACCAAGTCGTCATAAGTTAATTGTTTTCCATGTTCCATTAATCCTTTGGCACTGAGCACAAGTTCATATTTCACCCAAGCCTCGTACATATATTTACCATGAGCCATTGAAAATTTGGCACTGAGCACACGGTCATATTTCAACCAAGCCTCGTACCTGCAACATGAAAACACACCACATATTTCCAAATCTCATGCCAAAACAAACCTATAAATAAAAAGCCTTTTTATTTAAAACCATTTCTGTCAAAATAATTTAAATTCCAAACCATTTCCATTCCAATCCACTTCAATAAAACGCCATTTTTTATTGAAACCCAATTACATCACAGCCATTTCAATACCAAACTGTTTCAATAAAACACCCCTTTTATTAAAAGCCTATTTTACATCAATCCATTTAAAATTCCAGAAATATGAAATTTAAAATCTTCATTTTAAATTCAAGAAGAAAAATCACTTTTCACAACAAATCACCATGATTTCACAATTTCATTAAAACAATAAATCGTAACTAAATAATATTTATTACATTCTTTTAACAATCAATTCTATTCAAATAAACTAAATTGAATTTAATTCAACAATTCTGACAAGAGGAGTCTAGAGTGAAGCCTCCTACCTCAAAGGTTTTGATGAAAACCACAATGAGAAAAAAACGTTCATGAAAACCGGGTCGATTCTCCAAAAACCCACCATAGATCTCTTCTCCTAGAAAGACCAAGACCAAATCATAGTATATTATGCATCCACACACCTAGATCTCCCCATAACGGGAATAGATCTAAGAAACAAAGGGAATAGGAGAAGTATATCTAAGTAGATATATGAATCCAAACAAGAACAACAAAGAACGTCTTAATAACTCAATAATCCAGCTTCGATTCACCAAGAGAATCCATCAGATCACCTCTAGAATGATGAGAGAACCCACTTTGACCATAGGATATAACAAATCCCATGTTAGGGCCACATAGGAGGAAAAATTAGCCACATAGAGGAAAGAACGTGTGAGATTTACCATTATAGGATCTCATTTAAGTGGCTTCATGGTTTGCCCGCACGTTTAGACAAACCGTGCACTAACCGGGCATTAGCCACTACCTATGCAGACCCTCCACATATGGATTGGACACACGGTTAGATAGACCATGCGCCACCCTTGCAGAAGCTATTTCCTCCAAGACCAACTACGCACGGTTTTGCCGCACTATTGAGACAAACTGTGCACCGTCCGTGCGACTTCCCGTTTGGCTCAAAATTTCATTAAAAGTTATCCTGAATCTCTCATTCATCACCCATAACCTTTATAACGATTAAAATTATTAAGTAAGGATTACATACCATAAACCAGAGGTACTACATTCTCCCCACCATTTGTCATTCCATCCTCTGAACGTAGAAAATCTTCATCCAACTGAAAGAGTTCTGGCCACTGCTCTTTTATTTCCTTTTCAGGTTCTCAAGTATCTTCCTGAATCTATCCATGCTTCCATTAAACCCACAATAGAATGATGAATTTTCCACACAAGACATTCTATAACCTATCCAACATTCGTACTAGGATATGTATCAACGAATCATCAGGCTCTAGGTCAATGTGAACCTATCTGATCACATGGCCAGGATCAGGCTGATACCTTTTCAACGGAGTTACATGGAACAAGTTATGCACAAAACTGAACCGTGGTGGTTATTCCAACCAATATGCAACCTCTCCAACCATTTTAGTATCTCAAAAGTGCCAATGTATCTAGGAGATAACTTGCACTACTTCTCAAAATGACATTTCCCAAGCCTTGTAGAGATCTAAAAGAAGACACGATCACCCACAACGAATGAAAATGGTCTTCAATGGGGATATGCATAAGATGTATGACAACTTTGAGCTCTCTCCAACCTTTTTCTAATAAACTGGATCATCTATGTTTTTTCTAGGACAAGGCTTTCCACTACTATTGATGTTTAACCCACTTCCACCCAGCATAGTGGATAATGACATGGACGCACATACAATTCTTTGAACAGAGCCATGCTTATCGATGATTGATAGTTGTTATTGTATGAGAACTCCACTATGGATATATGCTCCTCCCATGAGCCACTGAATTCCATTACAGAAGTCCGCAACATGTCTTCCAATGATTGTATCATACGCTCTGATTTCCCATCCATCTGAGGATGATACACCCTGATCAGAGTCTACTGAGTTACATGTGCTTCCTATAATGATTTCCAGAAATGAGATGTAAACCTCAGATCTCTATCTGAGACATAATACACTAGTACACCATTCCTTTATACCACTTCTTGGATATAGATTTTTGAATGATCCCTCACCTTATGAGTTTCACAAATAGGGGTGAAATGGTACGACGTGGTTAGACGATCCACTATCACCCAAATGACATCGTGTTTTCGGACCATTCTTGGAAGACCTGTAGCAAAATACATTGCTATATGTTTCCATTTCCACACTAGGAAGGAAAAATATTGTACTATACCTACTGCTATTTGATTCTCTTCTTTAACCTGCTGACAATTTAAGCACCACGAGACGAACTCGTCCACCTTCCATTACATGCTGCTCCACCAAAACTATGCCTTAAACTCCTTATACATCTTCTGTGTACCTATATGTACATCGCATCTTGAATGGTGGTAATCATGAAGGAGGTTTCCCTGAAAAAACGTATGTACAACCATCTAATCTCTGAAACACAAAATTGAACCCTAATCAATTTTCCATCTATCAATGGTCTCCCCACCATTGAGTTTTGATCTTACTACCAGACATTCTACATCAAATGATTGTGCATATTTGATTGTTTTTACAAAATCTGGAACAAAAGTTGCTGAAAAGAAAACCACAAAATCACCTCGGTCTTCACATTCCAAATTAATGTCGGCTAAGACCGATGTCAATAGCCAATCATCTAATGCTTCTATTGCCAACTGGGCATTTTAATTTCTACTTAATGAATCCGCCATCGAATTTCATTTCTACGATGTGTACATAAACTCAAACTCAAACAGTTTAAGATACACTATCCATCTCCTTTTCCTCATGATTCAAATATCTCTATTGGAAAATGAGTTTCAAGATTTTTTGATCCATAGACACAGTAAATTTCTAACCAAAAAGATAATGTCTCCATGTTTTCAAATCATGGACGAATGCAGCTAACTACAAATCTTGTGTTGGGTAATTATTTTTATGCACCCTCAACTTCCTTGAACCATAAGTAACCACATGGTCTCTTGCATGAGAACATATCCCAACCCTGATCCCGAAGCATCACAATACACCAAAAACACTTGTCCTTATTTTGGTAAAGTCAAGATAGGTTCTGACGTAAGCCGAACTTTCAGTTCCTGGAAAGAAGTCTGACATTCTTCTGCCCATACAAATAAAGCATTCATCTTTGTCAGACCTGTCATTGGTGAAGCTAGTCTAGAGAATTCATGCAAAAAGAGTTAGTAGAAACCAACTAGACCAAGAAAAATATGTATCTCAAACTCATTCTTTGGTTGTTTCCATTAGATAATGGCTCATATATTTTTAGAATCAACAGAAATGCCGTTCTTAGAAATGGTATGGCCAAGGAAAAGTACATCTTATATCCAAAAATCACACTTTGATAATCTGGAATACAGTGGATGATCTCTCAAGATTTGTAACACTATTTCTTGGTCCACCTCATTATCAGCCCTTGTCATTTAATAGACCAAACTATCGTCCACAAATACCAAAAAAAGGATCCATATATTGTTGAAATATCAAATTCATCAATTCCATAAATACTATTGGTGCATTCATTAGATTAAAAGGCAAGAATACATATTCTTAATGGCCATATCTTCTTCTGAAAGCTATCTTTGGAATATCCTCTTTTTGAACTCACAATTAGTGATATCTTGATCGCAAGTCAATCATAGAGAACCACTGAGATATCATTAATTGATCTAATAGATCATCAATGTGTGGAAGTGGTTATATATTCGTTATCATAACTTGGTTAAGATTACGATAATCAACACACATCTGAAGAGCTCAATATACCTTATTCACAGAAAAAACTGGTGTTTCCCACGAAGATATACTTGGCTGAATAAACCGTTTGCCTTCCATCTCCTCTAATGGAAAATTAAATTCATGAAACAATGTTGGGGACATCCTATATGATGGAAGGGAAACAGGACTGGTCCTCGGAAGGAGATCAATCATAAACTCCACTTCCGTTATAGGTGGTAACCCTGAGAAGTTCTTGGGAAAAACATTAGGAAATTGATCCACAACAACTGGAAAGCTCTGTCCCTCGATATCTTCCATTGATTCCAAAGTTAGCGCTACCAATTGGTAAGATATTATTCCCACCATTGGTTCTAACATGATCTTTTCACCCTTCTATAAAATCCTTTCTCCTCTAAAGAGATGCTTGACGTCGTCCTCCATCATCAAACTCATTGTTCTCTTATAACAGTCGATTTGAGCCTTGAACATTGTCAGAAAATCCATAACCACGATTACATCATATACATACATATCTAACTTTGAAAATTCCGATTAGAACATAGCTCGGTCATAAGTTATAGAACATTCTCTACACACATAGTCTAGACATTCTCTTTCACCAAGAGGAGTTTGTAGTTTCAAGACAGAAGACATCACTTCCAGATTTAAATGTAGCAAATCAATAGCACAAGAAGCAATAAAAGAATGTGATGCACCGTATCGATGATCACTTTCACAAGGGGGTATTTCCAAAGAATCTTTCCTATCACGATATATGGTCTATCTTGATCATCGACACTAATATGCTCAGCTCCGTACAGTTACATCATTGCAGCACTATTCTCCTTCTTTCCATGCTGAGATTGCCCCCGTTGAGGAGTCATGGTATTTCAAGAATATCCATGTCTAGCTATGTTATGATGATGATATTGAAACTATTTTCCTCATCCTGTCAAAGTATACGATTCTTGCGACACCTGGGAAGTGTCTTGCGCACCCGACCTCGGAGCATTCCAATAATAGCGTTATAGATGCCCCATTTTATTGCAATTGTGATATGCTTGATGTTATGTCAGCCAGTCTTTCTTAATGTGGTCTTGCGAACCACATTGTAAATAACCTACATTGCTCTGGGGTCATAGAGGAAGGCTCACTAATCTTGCCGTCTGGTTCTGATATCCACTTACACTGTAGAAATAGGTGTCCCTTCTCCTCTTATTCTGAGAGGTTGATTTCCCACCATTTCATGTATGTATCATCATTACACCTATTATGGATTCTGATATATCATGCTTATCCAAAATCACGTTGTTCACCATATCCATGTAGTCTGTAATATAGAGCACCACAATCTTCGATCAGATCACCTGCCTTATCCCCAATTCGAAGATGCATGCTTTCAAGGACACACTTGCCGCAACCTCTGGTGAAAAATGAAATAAATTCATAAACTTAGCTGCATACTCTATGATAGGGAGGCTCTCATGTTTCAGGCTGAAGATGTCTATATTTTTCTAGATTTTTAACATGTAGGGATTGAATTATTTTTTAAACAACTCTTAACAATCCTCTCATTAAAGGCCTTCATCCAATTTAGCATGCACCACTAAATCCCACCACTAACATGCAAGATCATTGAGAATATATGTTGCCTGCATGAACATGAGATTCGATGGTGTGCCGATGAAATCGATGATACGATTCATCCTACTTAGCCTCACCTCCTTTTTCTTGGGTTCAACATCACCCCGAATGTTTGGTGGATTCTACATCATGAACTGGATGGTATGATCCACATTCCTTGGTGTATTCTTCCAGTTCCCCATATCCCCATGATGAAAATCCTGGACAATACTCTGAACTATATCTTGGTTCATGTGTGGTTTAGGTTCAACCACATATTCCGTAGCTTATCCAGGTTGGTTTTGATGATGCCTATTATGTTTAACTTTATAAACCAACAACAACTCCATCAATCTCACTATCTAGCAATTTATGGCTTAGCATTTCAAATTCTATCACATAAACCATCACAACATTGTTTTCCAAAACATCCTTTTTCTTTATTCAACCATTTTGAAAAAAATTAAACATGCTTTTTGAAAATCAAACTATTTTCAAAATACACCAAATATCCTATTTTCAAAATCATCCACTTAAAAACAATATTTTTTTTTAAAAAAAAAATTCACACCTTGCAAAAAATCATAACTCCTTCCTCACAATGGGATAGGAAATCCTAGTGGGAATTCATTCCTCTACAATTCATGCCAAGCTCATTTCATTGGATAAACCCTGGACAGTGATACATCCAACATTCTAGAAGTGTATCCAATACACTTATGTACCCAACACCCTGGTAACATGATGTTCAACATAAATGGGTTAGCTACGTCATTTTATGCTATACATTTCATGTTCTCACAATCCAACTCATTTCTATGATTTCAACCAAATGAATAGACAAGAAGGACTTTTAACTCCAAGACCAAGAACATTGATGATTTATACCAAAAAATAATGACCAGACTGGTCCAATTTGTAATGACCCGCCAATTTTCACTAGTTTGAGTGTACAAAAAGTCATTACTAGGCCTTAAAAGACATCCCCAAGATGCCAAAGGCTGTTAATAAATGCCTAATGGTTGCAAATACAAGTGGGGGATGATTTTCCCATTGTGAAATAAACCTCTAAACCAATAAACCAACATTAACCATATGATGCATGAACAAAAGAAAGGTAGCTAAAAACGTCATTTATTTCAAACCACATCAAAGTGCACAACAGCGGAAGAAAAAACCAAATATCAAAGTACACATTGGATGAACAACTCAAGACTCTCACAAGACACCAAGACTCCATGATATATAATCATTAAGCTCCACAATCACCGAACAACCCCAATCCTCACGATGTAGTAATAAAAACTTGAAAATCATTTGCTTTTCCCCTATCCTGGAAATTAGCATCTGCAATAGCACCAAAGTGCCAAAGTAGGGGTGATTATAAAACATAGTAGGTTTTCCCCCATGAATTCTCTACTCACACCACTAGGATAGAAAAGTTAGCAACAATTATATAAAATAGATTATAAAAAACAATATCTCAAAAAGATTTTATAACTAAATATAAACAAGTTTTGAAACCATTTATTCAAAAATCATAAAAATCCAATTGAAACAAATTTTTACAACAATTTTTCATTCCAGAAATATAAATAAACAAGCTTTAGAACCATTTCACAATATCCACTTTTGGGCATACCCAACAATTTATCAAACCCATGAAACCAACCATGCATGCTACGTTATGACAGTTTCATACTCATGAGCGGTTTCTCGTAGATCTACCAAGTCGCCTCAAGGTAATTATTTCCCATGTGACATTACTCTTTTGGCATAGAGAACAAAGTCATAATTCAACCAAGCTTCGTACAAATAGTAACCATGTGCCATTAAACATTAGGAACCTAGCACAAAGTCATATTTCAACCAATCCTCATACATGAAACATGAACACACACCACATATTCCCAAAATACATTCCCTAACAACCCTTTCAATAAAACACTTTTTTATTGAAAACCATTTCCATCAAAACCAATTAAATGCCAAACCATTTCCATTCCAAACCACTTCAATAAAACTCCATTTTTTTTAAAACCAATTCCATCACAGTCGTTTCAATACCAATCCATATCAATAAAAAACTTATTTTATTGAAATCCTAATTTTCATCAAACCATTTTCAATTCCAGAAAATAATAAATTTAAAATCATTATTTTAAATTCAAGAATCCAAATCACTTTGCAAAACAAATCACCAAGATTTCACAATTTCATTAAAACATAAATCATCATTAAAGAATATTTATTCCATGATTTTCACAATAAATTAGATTCAAATAATCCAATTTAAATCTAAGACAATAGATTATAACAATAGGAGTCAAGATTAAAGCCTCGTACCTCATAGGTTTTGATGAAAACCACAACGAGAAATGAATGTTCAAGAATACCGGGTCGATTCTCCAAAAACCCGCCATAAATCTCTTCTCCTTGAAAAACTAAGACCACATATCATCATATTTGGCATGCGAACACCTATATCAACCCATAACAGGTGTAGATATAAGAACAAAATGGAATGAGAGAAGTAGATCTAAGTAGATCTAAGAAACCGAACAAGAATAACAAATAACGTCTACATAACTCAAGAATCCGGCTTTGATTCGTTAAGAGAAGCCTTCGAATCACCTCCCAAATGATAGGAGAACCCTCTTCGACCTTAGGAGAAGAAAAGTCTTGAGTTAGGGCTGCTTAAAAGGAATAACTAGCCACACAAAGGGAAAAACATGTGAGATCCACCTTTATAGGATTTCGTTTAAGTGGCTGCATAGTTTTCCCACATAGTAAGACCAACCATGCACTAACCATGTGTTAGCCACCGCCTCTTCATACCATCCTTGCACAGCGTGGATGCACAGTTAGACGAACTATGCACCACCCATGCAGAAGCTACTACCTCAAAGTCCAACCACGCATGGTTTTACTGCCCGGTTTATACGAACCGTGCACCATTCGTGTGACTTCCATTTTGCCTCAAAACTTCATTCAATATTCTCACGACTTTCCCATTCATAACCCTTAACATTTATAACCATTAAAATCATTATGTAAGGGTTAAATAATAGAAACCGTGTGTCTTCAAATGGTGATACAAAAAGATGAAACTATATCATTCCACAATATTGTATCTCAAATTACATCAATAACATAAAAATTAATGATTGTTTCAACTTAAAAAACTATCTTATAACTTTCACATTTCAACGCCAACCAATATGTAAATCTACTTTTGAGGTAACATTAGTCACATAGATTCCAAATCACTTTTAAATCATGTGTTTATGTATATGAAAAAACTTTTGTTCTCAATGTACAAGATCATATTAACTTTTGAGGATATCAATACCTTAAATATTATTTAAAAAAATATAATTTCATATTTCATGTTAGACGATGGATTTACTAATATTCCAACTAAATAAATCATATCCTAAAATTTCATTAATCAATTTAAGATATCAATAGTGAAAACCTCAAAGGGGTGTCTATGAAAATGAAATTATGATTATATGTAAGCTTATAGGGTATGAACTGTGTCTATAACTCTTGAGATAACCTCACATGAAATCATCCCAGAATTCAATGTTATTTGATATGACCTCTAATACTAACTATAAAAACCCAAACATACACTCCATGATCTGATGATGAAATCATTAATGTTAAATTTATAGATTTCATACCAAACATTGTCACCCTACTTTTTCCATCAGAATCATGTAGCATAAAAAGTGAAAAAAAGAATAGTGATATTCTCAGGAACCTTTTTGGATTATTGTTTTAAATAATTATAAAAAACTCATCAATAGTTAATACACATGTTTTTAAATGACAATTTATCCCACATAACCAAAATTTTCGTACTTCAAATTAAGTCATTATCATTATCCATAAGAAAACTCTTCTAAAAGTATTCTTTAGACGTCATTATTTATAATCTATAGAATATGAAACATAATAAGGGTAAGAAAAATTCATTGAAGGGAAAAAATAAGAATTTACAATTCAATGTAATCATAAAAAATATGTGCACAAGTGTATGATGAGATAATTAGAGTGCATGATGGATTAAAAAAATATATCATACCAATTAATACTCAAATATTTAATCATGATGCATTACATTATGATTTAATAAAGTAATGTGTTAGAAAATCCATAATCATAAGCCATGTGATAACAATCATTATCAAATGAATCGTTTTAAACCCCTAGAAAAAATAGATATATCATGTTTTTATATTATAAAATCATAATCATGAAACCATTACAGATCACTTACAAATGGAATAACCATATGATATGCCTCTAATATTAATCCTTAGAAAATCATAATCACTACCCATTTCTTTGAATGCTTGTCTATTTAAACCCATATTTTAAACTATAACGAGCTCTCCTTGGCCTATTTGGGTTTCCCATCAAATATTATGTAACTAGATCACTTATCTATCTACAGGAAACATAATCTTGTCAACTTTAATGGGCTCACCGAGTGCTATTTGGGTCACCCCATCACATAAGTTGTAATGGACTAAACCAGCTCTATCCAGGTCTCTACATCATGTATAATTTTGAAGAATAAAAAACAATGTATATAGAGAATATACATCATCAAAAATCTCCTAAAAACATTATTACTATCATAATATGATTAGCGCAAGAAAAAATGGGTTCTAGGCTAATCTCATTAAAACATGATTAACCCATTGAAAACAAATGGGATCCATAACAATCTCATTAAAAAAATCATAATCATTATTGAAAAATAATGTGGATAATATCATTAAAAAATTATAATTTAGGATAATTAGAAACATGCTTTTTTAATGTTAATGAAAAACAAAAAATATATTATTTGAAACATTCTTGAGGAAAATATTCTATTAATTTTGAAAATCACTTTTTAGAACATATAACATTTTAAAGATTATTTTCATTGAAAAATACTTTTTTAAAAAACAAAATAATATAATATTTGTTATAAATTTTTATTAAAAATATCATTTTTAAAATGAAATTTAATTTTCAAAAAGTTGGAAATCATGGTATGGGGTAATTCTTTATATCCATTAAAGATAAAAAAATTCTTTTTTCACTACAAAAGAGTAGAAAAGTTATTTGTTGTGGAAAACCACATTATTTCTTTCAATAAAATATATATAAAGTAAAACATGGGTATAATTATATTTAATAATTATTTTTCAAATGATAAATACATTTTTTAAAACTTTTATATAAAAAATGGTTTTTGATGAAAATGGTTTTTTGATTGGAGAGATAAATAATGTTAGATAATGTTAAAAACATTTTCAAAATATTTTTATTTAAAATAGGGGAGTAAAATTGTTCTATTACTTGAAAATATCATTAATAAAAACATAATACGATAATTTATTAAAATTATTGATAGGTAAATCACAAAAATTCAACATTAGTGTCTTAATTATAAAAAATCGAGATAAATGAGGGGATTGTAACATAAAACTCTTACAACTATGGTAAAAATGAATTTTTACCCCCATTAATGGATAACATCAAATTAAACAATAAATAACACTAGAATAAATAAAATTTTGATAATACAAGTAAAATAATCTGTATGTATACCTCATATAACACGATAGGTTAATAACATGACATATGTCACAAAGAATGAAAAATAAGGAAACAATCTATTATACATTTAGTAATATTCTGAATTGTATTCCCAATTAAAGATTAACATAAAATGAAACATTAAAGTTAATTAATGTAATCATATTCCTTATATAAAATTTCAATGTTGAATTATATATACAAGTCATACAAAACGTGTGGTGAATTCCTATATGTCTATTATAAAAAAATAGATTCTAGAAATCCCATACCTCATTCTTCTTTTTGGTTGATCGTGCATTGGATTCTTGTATCATATTTTTAAACATGGTATTAGATTATTAAATAACATTACAAATATTTATAATATCACATATTATCCTTTTATAACATCTTATAAATTGTTCGTTAATAATCCTTCATTATTTTCATATATTCACGTGCCAGTTGCCTTATTTTCTCATTCATGTTTTGTTATGAATATTCCTATTATTAGGAATATTATATAGTCAAATATTCTCAATAATAATAATAATGAAATAAATAATATATATATAGACATAGTTAATAGTTTTAATACTAATTATGATAGTTAATTTTGAAATATCATGTACGTTAGAATCATGGAGACATTGTGTTCTACGTACGCATTAGTAATGGATCAGTTTTTCAATAATCATAATGTAAAGAGTCATTATAATATCATATATAACATATTATTTCTTTATATATATTTATATATATAATAAATTTTGCGTGGTGATGAAAATATCGTCACTTATTATTGTGAAGGTTGTAGTCCAAACACAAATGAATGGTGTTATTATTTTTTCATTGAAAAAAAAGATGATAAATTATCACTAAATAGTTATATATTATCTTTTAATAAAGATAAATTTATAACTAATAACATTATTATTTCAATTATAAAACATACATTCATTGAATTTACTCATATTACATTTTATATAATGTGTTAGTGACAAACGAATCTCATTGTTTCGCGAGGTGATAGTCCGTTGTACACACGTGTGACATTACCATATCACCTAAAAATGGAATGTATAATGTTATATATTATATAAGGATTCCAAAGGTATAATTATATTATTATATCATATATATATTTTATATCTATCATTATACCCAAATTTGATAAATTATACTAGAAAAAATAATGATACTTGTTTGTGAGATGATAGCTCATCATAAAAATGAATGATGATTATGTTACCCATATTATGGAAGTGGAGATGGTTTTAGTTCATTAAAATAATATAAAAACAATATATTTATAAGTAATATAATTTTTTTTGTTATATGAACATAATTTAACAATATTTTAGGTTTTTGTAGAAGGAAATAAAATAAAAAACACTCATCGAAGAATATTACATATTCTTTAGGTATCCTACTTATCATTGAAAAAAAATACATCCTACGTTGGATTTATACCCAATATAAAGCCGCAATGATGATTGTAGGGAATCCAAAATGTGATTTTGGTAGGGATTGAATTAACTAAATAGGTTTTAGTGTTTTAAGGAGAGTAGACTATGTGGCCTTCTATCTACGAAGTGCGTGTAAGATTTGTAATTTTTTGAAAATATTAAAATATAACCATGGTAATATCATGAAAATAGAATCCAAAATGGTAATTTTTAGATCAAAGAAGAGTTAAGATCAAAATATGGTCATAAAATGGTTTTTAAAAAAGTTTATTGGTTATGTTTTCCCTTGACTTCATAGTTTAACCCCTACGAAATTCCACTTTTACGTCAACCATGGTAATTTTGTTATTATTTTCACTATTCATTTTGGTAAAATATTTTATTGGCCATATTTTAAATTATAAATTTTCGTGATTTAAAATATATAAATCTTTCTTTAAAATTAAATTGACATATTGGCAAAATATTATTTTAAAATTAATCGTGTTTATGTGATAAGAATGTTAGGTTTCAAGGAGAAAAAAATCATACTTTTAAAAAGTTATTATATAAGAATTTAGTATTAAAAATATTTCCAATTACTTAAATACAATTTATTGATATAACACTGAACTAATTTTACATTAAAACCAATTTAATATATAATTTTACATGTTTAATAACTTAAATTAAAATGAAATTTTTAATTCAAATTCATTCTTTTTCAATATTAAGAAAAAAAAATCTTTTGATAAAATTTTCATAATTAAACTACAAGATCCACCATGGGAAACCCTAATAAAACTATAGATAGAATATATCATCCTAGTATCCTCATACTCTCAATGATTGTGTCATATATATATATTCACATGCATGAGTTGTTTGGGATAAAAAACTAAATCCCCTGTGGTAACCAATCAATATCATCATCATATATTTTTATTGGTCATATAGTGTGGTAAATTAACTATAGAGGTCAATATAGATCCATTTTACCATTAAATAGAATTCTTTTCCATGTCATGCAACATATTTAATCGGGGATCAATATTCCAATCCCTTTTCAAACCAACAATGTTGGTTAACGAAATGAAACTTTAAACCATTTTTATATCAAAAAATTGAAATCATTTAAGAATATCCATGATAAATGTACACTTTTTCCATCTAGTATTTAGTGGAATAACATTAAATATTTTTTATACACATTGTAAAACATAAAAAACAAAATATTTTGTGACAAACTTCATGTATAATATGAATTTAATTTTTACCTTTTAATAAACAATTTTAAAGACCAAAATTTCAAATTATAAATTAAAATCCAAGATTTTAATAAAAATTTTGAGTTCCCAAATCTTTGTCTTGTCCTTACATACACATGAATAGTTATTTATACTCATTACTCATTTTAATGAACATATTCACACATACTTGTGTGAATATGTGTTATAATGTATTTTTATACATATCCCATAATATATAAGTATTAAAAGTATCATAAATGGATTATATTCATGAGTTAAATTTATGAGAAATTTTTAAATATATAAAAATATCAATTAAAATATTCTTAATAAATCATTTAAAAATTATAATTAACTCATAATATATTAAACAAATAAAATTAAGTTTAAAAATTAACACAAATACTTTTCTTGTAAAAAAAGTACACATGTACCCTAATATGTGGAAATCCAATAGTGATTTCAGGGAAATATGTTATTCAATCATAATTTCATTTGATGAAATTTTATAAACATCCCTAATAAATTAATTTTTTTTCTAGAATTTTATTTATAAATCCAATCTATAAAATTAAAAAAAAATTAAAGATTCATTCGTGGGGGAAAATCTACCTCAATCAAATGTAGAGATATTTAAGACCTTTAATATGGGTTTTGGTAGACCATTTATGGGGAATAAGGAACAAAAAACTTATAATAGTAAGAAACCATAACTAAAACCCATCTTGGTTTTTTGAATAGTGGATCATAGTGAGGGGAAAAGGAAAATCTTGTGAAACGTGAAAAGGGACATAAGTATCCTTACCTAAAGAGTTTTACTCAACATAGATGGAAGAAATGGGATGGAAAATTGGTGAAGAATTTGGAGATGCCTCCACCATGGGGGAATTGGTTTTGGACATGAAATATAGTAGGGTGAAAGGGGAGAGGTGTGTTGGGTATGGGGAACTAGAAGGGTATGGTTTATTAGTTTTATTTTTTAATAATAATAACAATAATAATAATAATAATAATATTATTATTATTAAATTTTTTCCAAGTATGAATTGAAAAACATAGATTTTTTCACATTTTAATAAAATGTGTACCCATCAAGAAGAATACATGGTAGTTACACGGTTGGTCTATAGGGTTTGACTGACTATGCACCACCCTTGAAAAAACTATTCTATCATGAATTATAGGTCATCTATATGGGATCCACTTGTTTTAATAAAAGTGTGTAGGCTAAACATGATTATGTCATTGAACCTCATAAGATTCTAGAAAGCTCAAGAAGTGTGTCTAGATATTTATGGAAAAGGGAAATTAATTAATTAATTAGTTAACGAACATGTGTTAACATTATCACCAACATAAACAATTCATTATCCTATAAAATCCTTGATTTTAAAGTATGATGTAATCATCAATATAGAAATGAAAGTAGCATTAGAATAACTCATCAAATGTAAAATATCGAAAAATAATAATTTTCCAACCCATCCCAACTTTGAACTACATCCAATGAAATAACCAATCTCTATGTGACTCTTAGATCCACAACTCAAACATGAAAATATCAAAGATGAACTAGAAAACAATAATCATGTATAGACCTCTTACAACAGTTGTAGCATTGAACCACGAGTGGTTCTCTCCTTTCATCGGCTACATTAACCTTCCTTTTCATGTCTTTTCGACACTCATGTTCTTGGTGTCCTTCCTTCCCACACTTAAATCATTTCGCCATACCTTTGAGGCAGTTCCCATGGTGCAACTTCCCACATTTTTGGCATGTGGGTCATTGTGTTTTCTTCCCATATTTATCACTAGATCCACCTGCTTGAAAATCCATCTTTCTTTTCTTATCACCATAGCCATAGGACCATTCTCTAAACTCCATCTCCACTTTGAGAGCACATCGAACAACTTCTTCATAACTCCCAAAGTCTCGAATTGCAAGAGCCTTTCGAAGATGTGGTTTTAATCCACTAAAGAATCTATCAATTTTGATATCATTGTTGATAACAAAACCCGAAGCATAACTTGCGAGCCTTGTGAAATTTGCTTCATAGGTTGTGATAAATTCTCCTTCTTTTTACTTGAGCTCTATGAATTTTCTCTCCATCTTCGTGCGAAGAGTTCATGGGAAGTACTTATTAATAAACATTATCTTAAAGTCTTCCCACTCCATCTCTTCAATTTCATCCCTTGGCTTGGTGTTCTTAATCAAATCCCACCATTGATCAGCTTCTCTATCTAGACGATAAACGGCTAGAGTCACCTTCTCCGTCTCAGAATAGTGAAGAATAGAAAAGATCTTCTCCGTGGAGATGACCCACAGTTCTGCAACTAGTGGATCAGAAGATCCACAAAACGTCGGTGGTCGTTGCCACATAAAACATTCGATAACTAGTTTCTCCCTCTTTGATGAAGGAGGATGTTCCCCATTATTATGTTTATTATTCATAACCCGAGATAATTTGGTAATCATCGCCATGATGTTTTGAACTCCACCTCCAAAATCATTGGGGATGTCGTTCGGGCAATCGTTGCATTGGCCTTCGCAAGAGTTGTTGGCCTGATTTCTCCTGGTTCCCACCATTTTATAAAATAGAAAAGTTTAGAACAAAACATAAGTAAACAAGTCATGAATAAATTATTCATTTTAAAAATTATACCAAAAACATAACATATGGGATCCCTAGGTAAATATCCTTTTGTGCATATTTGTACTTAGTCTCATGCTAGAGGTTTTCTTTAGGGTTCACTAATCCTAATTTCCAAATTAACTAAACCTTTCCTCTGATACCAAGTATAGCGACCCAGACATTTCATACATTACTATTACATCATTTCAAAGATAAACAACATAATAGTATTACACATGGAGGATCCAGAGGTTTAGTGTCTTCGGCAAACTAGGACAATACCTAACAAATACAACATCAATCATAAACATTTATTTAATTTCTTATCCACTAGCTTCCCAGTGGAACTTGTCCTATCCTTAGTACATGTATCCACCTAAGGATATACATCAAAAGGGGTGATCTAAAATCCCAGTAAGAGGATAGATAAGAATAATACATCATGGGGTGAGCATAATCATAACATTGGCAAAAGATCATGATCATGAGAGGAGCATAAGTAAAAGACTTGAAATGTGGCAATGCATAAAAATGAAACATCATATCTTAGTGGTTAACCACCACACATACTTGTGAACAAATTTAGAATCATTTTCAAAAATCATTTCACATTAACTCATGAGATTCATCACTTAACCCAATGCATTGGAGTGCTATAAATTCTGGGTGCACCCGTCACATTTAAACATTCATATTACGCTATATAATTCCGGGCGCACCCTTCACATCATAACATTATCATTATCATGATTGAAAAATAGAACACATATCAAACATGTACATAAATAACCCATGGAATGGAATGTGTTTCATCTCATAATAACACATTCATATGCTTTGGGTTCCCAAAAGAAATAGGGAACAACATACTTGATATAAGAACCATCAACCTTGAATGAGAGGTAAAAGGTGAGATCTTGAAAGAAGAGTTCTTGAGGAAAACATTTTGTTGGACATAAAAACCAGTGAAAACATGTATATCCCAGAAAAGTAACGGAAATGATGAACAAATGATCTTTGAGGAGTAACCATATAAAAAATGGATTGAAAGAGGGAGAACCCGAAGGAAGAAAATTGGGTTCGAGATTTCCCCTTACCTTGTACTCGAATGCATCCTTCCCTTTAATGTCCTGTATAATGAAATTATATTCATAAATTAGAAATTCCAGAACATTTTATACATTAATTTGATTCATTCTGGTTTCATTATTTAATATTATGTTCCTTTGGATGACTCTTAGAGTTTTAAAACATTGTTCGGGGATGTTCGTTTTTATGGTTTTCTTGAGCGGTCCACTTGTATTCTTAAATTGATGTTTGGTTCGATCATGGGTAAACATCCAGAACTGATATTACATGTAATTAATGATATTACAGAAGCTTGAATGATTTTATAATGAGTTATATTATATCCATGTGGACAAATCATTAGATAAGAATTAATGAAGATTATTTGGGTTAATTTGTGCGGTTTTTGGATCACATCGAACTCGTTTAAACATTTAACATAGTAATATGGACATAGGTTATTTCCAGAACATAAAACAGAAAATAATACATATAAAATATTCTGGTTCAACCATAAAAATGGTTTCATGACCATATTTGAAGGTAGAAATGGAAAAAGAGAGCATGTCGTTTTTAAAGGTGATAAATTATCACCACATGAACAACGTTCTCTTTAATAAAATAAAAGGAAGGGGGAAAGGGTGTGGCTGATATAATATAACATTAGAATCATAATATTACAGTATATATATAATAATAGATTTATATAACAATTTGGACGAATATAGGTTGGGAGAGATCAAGAAAGGAACTTGAACTTGAAAGGAAATTAAAGGAGAAGAGAGAGAGAAATTACCTTTAGAATCCTTCTCTTGAGATCCTCTTTAAGAAAGATAGGTTTGGTATTTTGATGAGACCAGAAGCTTTTGGAAGTGGGGGATGAGCTAGGTAAGGTGTTTTGGGCAGAGTTTAGAGAATGCATGGAGCTTGAGAGGTGTAAGGGAAATAGGGAGTGAAGAGTGGCTTTTATAGTGGAGGGGAGAGGGGTTTCCTTAATATAAAATTGATTAGTTTATTAATTTTACCAAAGACAAGGAATAGTGAATATTGGATGACCAATAATAGTAATTTTAAAATGTAATCCAGAACTATGTGGGCTTACATCAGCAGAACATCATCGATGACTCAATTAATACATTATTTAACTTTGATTGGGAATTATCGGATTCCACTATTCATAAAAAATTCAAGTATCTCAGAAGAATCCCGAAAATTTACCCCAACCATTTTTCGACGTGTATAATCCAAAAATGAAGTCCATTTTTCAAAAATAAATAACTAAATATTATTAATTTAATATTTAAATAAAATCATAATTTACTTAAAAAAACAGTTTTTAAGATTAAAACTGATTTTATAGTTCTTTCAAAAATTACATAGGGTCTTATAAAATTATCTAAATTCTATTAGAAATTGATTAAATAATTTATGAATAGATTAAAAGGGAATAAATATTCTTTTAAATTAATTAATTAATTATAATTAATTTTTTATGACTTATAATATACCAAAAGCGTTTACTAAGGTCAAATTATCACTTTCTATGATGTCTAAATTTTATTTTATTATTCATAGGTAATGTTACTCTTATTGACTATTCATAAGGGTCATATTACTATTCATAAGGGTAGGTTACTATTCATAAGGGTAGGTTACTATTCACCAATTTTTTTTTTGTTTCAATAGACACCAAAAACTATCTTGAGCACAACCGTGTATGTCGGATTTTTAAAATTCCAAACATAGGGGTGACAAAATTATGCATAAAGGTCACTTATCACTTAGTAGTTCATTATTTTGTGTTTTTATGACGTAGATATAAGAATGGAATTTTCTATTTAAATACTTTGGGTCATTACATTATTGGAGAAGTGACAAGTCACTCAATGATAAACCAAGGATGAGTGGTTACATTACACACTCCAATGCATTTGGGTATGGAAGTCAGACGTATGAATATTCCATTTTGTAAGAATTATTTTTGGATGTCAACCATATGGTTATTCCATTTATGTATTATTATTTCCCACATTTGCCTTTTATATGTTATGTGTGCTTTTTATGGATTTTATGGAAATCATTTGGTTACAAAAGGGTATGAAATGTGGTTTTATTTAGGTAAAAGTATGTACTACTTTATAATGGTGTAAAGTATAGCTTATGATTATGTATTCATGGTTTACATGTTGTTTTGAAAAACTAATAGCTTTCCTTATTTATGTATCCATTACTATGATTTCTATACTAATCCCATGTTTTGAAATTTTTTTAATAGGACATAATGATGAATAATTTCAAACATGGGATCATGGAAATGTCATTCTTCTAAAATCATGAAACTAAACAAGTCCTTTTTTAAAGAGTTACTATTTTATGAAAAAATGGATAGTGAGTAGAGGATTCTACTCATAATATTACTTTTGTTATGTATATGTAATGACCTAATTATCTAAAGATATTAATATAAATATATCCTTAATGTGAATGATTAACTTAATTCTTGACTATGTAATGTTTATGGCCAGAGCCTTAATGTTGGAATTAGTGGTTGGTTTAGATAATATTATTGGTTAGGGTGTTATTTAATCATACGTGTCATTAACATAATGGTTATCATATTAGAACGAGTCATATTTATTTTAGATAAATTAAATGAGTTTAAGATAACATGAATAATTATATCTTAGTGTTTACCCTACCTATAAGATATTATATAATGATATTACTGATATAATCACACTGACTATTTTTTTTTAAATGGGAGGATCTAGAAGGCATAAAATAAAAAATTGATGTGAAGGAAACTATAATGGTTTTCAAAATGAGATACTGAATGCAATTGGAGTTGTAATGAGATCTCTTTTGGTTATTCTTAACCTACTATTTGGAGTCATGATTGACCACATGAACCTAGATGATATTTCTATGTCATCATATATGTGATAAACGAGTATCAATGGATGTTTAGGTAATAATAATAAATGTTGGTATATTAAAAAAACCTATGTGTTAAGGCTCTGAAAAGAAACACCTAGGAAAATGCTTCAATGTGATGGGAAGATGTTTCAGATGTGGTAATGAAGGTCATATAGAAATAACATTCCATGGAAAAAGGAAGTGTCATGTTTACTAGAGGAAATGGAAATAAGTTATTTCCTAATAATCAATTGAATGTTTTTAATTTTGTGTGCATTGTCATTAAAAGAATTGATGTTTTTCGAATAATGTTTGGTAAGGTGATCAGCAGGATCATACAAATATTTATTTACCAATTTCTAATGCAATTATAGTTGATGAAGGGGTAACATAAAATGACCTATGAATGGTATGGATTATTTGTTAGTTCATGTTTTTAAATTACATATATCTTTATAAATTATTCATTATTTTGTTTTTTGGAAATAATTATAAAATAATAAGATAAAAAAACATGGATAAAGGATCATGAATACTCTTCGATGATTAAGAAGACAGGAATATTATGAGTTATGTTGGATCTATGGATGATGATTTGTTTAAATGTATTAATGATAGGATAAATTTAGAAGAAATTTTCTTATATGTGAAACCATGAATTTTGATATGTGAAAGTTATATTTATGGAAGAATTGTGATATCTTGTGTGGACATAATGGATAATATTAGGGGATTATGTGATGTTTTATTTTTGAGAAAATTATTGGTTACTAGTTTTTGGGATTCACAATTTGAGGTCTAAAATAAGATTTGAGATTAATAAAATGTTATGGATATTTTTATGGATTTTACATCATTTGGTTAATTTTATTATAATTATACAGTTTTCAAAAAATGGAATCACACAGACCATGGGACAAACAGTCATGTTGGAAAATGTTTCGAGAATCAAATCAACAACCAATGTGCGGCTAGGATTTATCACCTACAATTGGATGACATAATGTATATGGTTAGATTGACTAATTCTTTTTAGTTAAATGTTTTTATGGATAGAAATAAGTTTATTTTTGGAACTTATGTTTTATCAAATGGATATACTTAGTAATGTAATATGATATGTTTATTAAGTAATAATAGTTATTTTTTACGAATTTCTCTCTTTTGGGAACACTATATGCCTAAGAATAATATAATGCTATGGTATTTCATTTATGGAGTAATGGTTGAAATTTTATTTTAGAATAATATAGGTTTATTTTGTAAACATATAAAGATTTGGGTTATTTATCGAAATGATTAAAATATCCTAGAGAATATGTGATTATGTAAATTACACTTCAGTATGAGACTTTAATAGAAGATGGTGTTATTTAGAGATAAATGTTATGAATTATTATTTAAGACTATTTAATAAAGTTCATATGTTTTTTGGGTTCAATATTATTTTTTATTATATAGAATAATTTTAAGGAAAATTGTGTATCGAATGGTCTTTGTTGAACATTGGGTACTAATTGTTTAAATTTGTAAATTAAGAGTAGTATTTCATTTTATATAGGATTATTAGGGATTATCTGATCTCATACAAACCATTTCAACTTTGGTTAATGTATAAAGACAAGGGAAATATATAGATCATCTTTTGTGGATTATTTTATTCTCTAAAAGTTTATTCTAGCACTTTTTATGTGACCAAGTAATCTTAAATAGTCATCATTTGGAGAAAAGATGAGTTTGTGATAGAAATTTATTAAAGGATTAAAGTCTACATAAATAATAATTATGTTTCCTTATGTTATTATTTATTATAGTAAATAAATTCCTTATCATTATGAAAATGATATTAGAACAAAAACATTGTACATTTTCATTTCCTACTTGAAATCAAAGACCGTTTCAATAATCACATGTTTATGATTTTCTGGTAGTTAACATTCTTTTGATCATTTTTTCTATCACTCTCCGTCCAATCATTATCATCTATTTTCCCATCCCTATCTATGTTTTCATATATGGAACACTAGTATGGGTTATCTCAGGTAAAATATATACTTATGTTTATTTCATTTCAAGTGATATTTTTTAACTCATTTTTTGATGTGGGACTTTAAATGAAGTTTCCAATCCCAATTTAAAAATTTAGAGGATGCAATTTCCAAAAGGGGGGATAGGCGAAATGACCCAGGTATTTATAGATTAATATTTTGATCATTTAGATTAATATTTATGAATAAGATATTAATTTTATGTCAAATATTACACTTTCCAATTGGATACTCAACATGCAACCACAGATTTCCTTGAAATATTATGTTCCACACAACTTTCTGTTATATAGAAAAATAAAATAATTTTATTATTATTTTAAATGGTAGTTAATGCATAGCCATTGTATTTCCACGAATGAACATAACCACCTATATTATTTTTACACAATTTTGTAAAAAAATTTACATTTATCTAAAAAAATTTATTGTCTTAAAATAAGAATGAATTCGTTTTCAATAATGAAATGATTTAATATTCTTTAATAGGTTTATTTTCCACCTTTTGATTGAAAACTCTTTTTATATCTTGTTTTTTAACATTTATATGTTATATTTGACAAAATATTATTCTTATTTACATGAGGAACATATAATTGTAATTTGAATTAAACTTTTGTATTTGTCTGATAATGTTCATTTTTTTAATGAATACTGAAAAATACTGCATTTTAATTCAAAACTACCTTTTAATAAAATTTATTTATATAGTTCGATTGTAATTTTAATTTATTTTAATGTGTAATTGGATTATATTTATTTAACATTCAATCCAATGTTTTTAATTAGAAGTAATTTCACCATGAAATAGGACATAAACACGTGTCAATATACTGTGGTTTTTACTTCTAAAAATCTCTCTTTTTGGTATTGGCAACAAAAAATAATTTTTAATTAATTTCTGAAATTTTTGTGTTTTGAATTTGGAAATTTTGATTTTATATTTTGAATTTGGAGGTCCAAATTTTGTAAATAGTTACCTTTTATTTTTAGACATTTTGAATAGTAACTTTCGTAAATATTTTTTTTACCACAGTTAATGGGAAAACCTGGTAAATGAGGGTAGAAATAATATTATAATATTATTAAATTACACAAACTCATGTATTATTCCAATTTTATGAGATATTTCCGACCATGGGAATCTTTGAGTTGATTTTGGGACCCCATGGGGCCACATGGGTTGTGAAAATGGCATTTTATAAAAATTAAGTTAATGTAAAGACTAATGTAACATAAACATGTATCTTTTATAAAAAAGTTTTTATATTGAATTATTTATGTTATATATAAGACTATAAACAGTCAATTGAAATATAAAAAGATTTTTTATTTGATGGTATTTTATTTATTATTTTTAGACATTGAATAAATAAATTTATTAATGACAAAATGATGATGTAGTGATTACCATATTAATGATTGATTTAAATAAATGAGATTATAAATAATTAATTATTCTTTTGAAACATATTATTCCATACATGAATTTTGGGGTTTATTATGACTTTTATGTTTTAATTAATAATGTTTTTTCTAATGAATCAAATTTTAATGGATTTGATAAAAGTCATGATATGAATAGTATTAAAATTGACATTTATCAGTTTCTAAAAAAAATATTATTTTATTAAATGATATATTAGACCTAAAATCTAATATTCGGAAAAATGACTTCTATAACGACTAACATGTCATTAAATAACCACTTTATGTTATATAGTTATTTTACGATAACAATATTAACAATATATTATGAATATACAAGAAGACATGGTACGAGTCAAATGAGTTATCTAAGTGTTGAAGCAAAAAAGATAAAGTAAATTTTGAAACCCAAACATGTATAAATACTATTATTATAGAGTATTTCATAAAATAACAATATTATCTTTTAATTTAATAAGTTTTAATTCTTTATAAAATCGAAATTCAGTTTATAATAAAATAATCATTCAAACTATACTATAGTAACCACCTCCCTCATATAAAAGGCCACTACATATTAACCTTACTCACACACCTCAAGACCCCTTGAATCATACAACCTCTGCCAATATACTACCACAACATCCCTCTATTCCATATATAATACATTCCTTTGGAAGAAGGAAATTAAATAAGGACATTTAACTTAAATAAAAAGGAGTTACCTAATTTTCAGTAACGTCGTCTCTCAAGTTCTATTCAATTATTTTTCTTCTCCACTCCCTATGCTCTTTTTATTAAATGTTTACTTAATAACAACATTATCATAAATTAAAAGGATTTTCTTATGAGAAATATTCAAACTACACTTACACAAACCTCCATCTATTGGGAATAGAACATAATGTATCTCCGGACGATGAACAACTACTTCATGAAACGATGATTGTTCAATATTTTCGAAACACCAATTATGGTGGAAATTAGGATAGAAATATAATTATATAAGATATATATTATAATGTTTTTATCTATATTCTTCTGTAATAATCCTTTCTAATATACATTTACGTAATTTCAGGTTGTATAAATACGATAACTAAATTTGAGGAAGAGCTGACTACCTCCCCCTCAAAGTGATATGACTCGTTCATGCTATACATGGAACATATAAAAGATTGCATTAATTAAATTATGTTACATATATAAAAAATGATATTATACTGGAATTATAATATACCTATGTATCATTATATTTTCATTCCATTAAAAATGAAATTGAAATGAATGTAGCTTTCATGCTAACGTACAATTTACCGTCTCTATGAATAGTGCATTACATTTATTATCTCCAAATCTTATGGAATATTATAAATACATATATAGTGGATATATACGATTTATATGATATCTATATCATGAATATAATTCTGTATATAAGGTAATTTTGACCAGATGGTGAATTTGTATGATTAACAATTCCATTTTTGACTCATGTACTGAACATAAAAAAAAACCGATATGAACATGAATAATTATATAATTTTTATAGAAAGGTAATAAGTGATATTAAATGAATATTAATATTGAAAAGGATTTGGAGGAAGTATAAATTAACTTATGTTTATTATTCACAGAGATAAAGAACGAACAAGATAAGTCAGACCAAAGGTAAGGGACTTCGTCTCAATCTCTTTTATTTGAGAAATATTTTGATAATATACACCTACTTATTTTACAAGGTGCATACTAAACCAATTTTACTTTTTCATTCATTAAAAGGGAAGATTTTTTCTAAGAATAATTTTAATAAACTATAAAAATATTGTTTTTAACATATGCGGAGACACTGACCTCTCTGTCGTCATAATCGTTATTTGGATTTCTCTATTAGCCATAATGTTCTTAAAAAGAAAATAATTACCTTATTTTATTTTCAGGTGTTTCCAAATTGAAAATGATTATTGAATTTCATTTTTTATTTTGATATCATGAAATTATTTCTTCTGACTAGGAATAAAATTTTATTACTAAAACATATATATATATATATATTATTTTATGTGTTATGATTATATAATATTACGTGGACGTTTGACGGGTTGTTACGCGAAATGCCAATGAAGGGTGGTTATGTGATAAACCAAATTTCAGGTGCGTCTATGATAACCAAAGGGTGGAGGTTATGTTATAACCCCCAATGAATTGGGTATGGAATTTGTTCATATGGATAATCTATTTGTAAGAAGGATTTTTTTGAAGTGGACTTTATGGTTTTTCCATTTTAGTATTTTTATGTCCCAGGTTTACCTTTTATATGTTATTTATGCTTTCTATAGGTTTTATGGTATTATTTTGGTTACAATATTATAACTAATGCCCTTTTATTAATTTAAGAGTATTTAATTCTTCATAAATGTGTGATGTATTACTTATGATAAAGTATTCACGGTTTACATGTTTTTCTAAAAAACTAATAGTTTTCCTTTGTTATGTATCCCTTACTGATCTTTTTCTGCACAACCCATGTTTTGAAATGTTTTTTACATGACATAAAGATGAATGAGTTCAAAGATGAGATCATGGAAAATTAAAGCTGTTTAAATCATGGAACTAAACATGTCTCTTTTTAAATATTTTTTTTATTAAAAAATGGATAGTGACTATAACTATCTAGATGTAATATTCTAGTGGTTTTGTCTAAATTAAGATAAAATTCTCTAAATCTCTAAACCCAAAAATATCCTCAATGTTAATTATTAACTTAATTCAATATTATGTAATTTTTTTGGCTAGGGCCTTACACATGTCATCTAGATATATCTTGTTATAAAAATTATAGTTAAAAATAATATTTTTATGTTTTTTACTTTGTATTAAATAAAAAAGTATAAAGGTCATAATCTCATAAAAATGGAAAAAAATAATATAATTAATATGGAGGTAATATAATCATACAAAAAATTTATAGAATGTTTTTCTCATTTTATATTCATTATCATTTTACTATTGACATTAATGTTTTGATTTTCTATTTTCATGGTAACAAAAATTAAACTAGGGCTTCTATTTATATTGAAAAATAAAAGGAATATGTTAAGAAAAACATGGATTCTATAATCCCTAATATGTACTCTATTTATCAAAATTCTATACATATAAGATTCTAAATTTAATTTGAAATCAAATTCTCAAAACATTGTGAAAAGTGTTTTTCATTTAATAGACATTCTAAAATATAAAATGTATTTATATTAAATTAACATTTAAAATAAATTTTAAAAATAATAATTGCATTATTTTAAATAAAAATTAAGTAATTAATTTATACAAATAACCTATAATATAATATTACATTTTAAATACTTAAAAATAAAATATTGTTATTAAATAATAACATTTTTCAAAATTTATTGATAAATATAACATTTTGAAAAAATAATAAGCTATTTATCTAATGATATTTTTGACACGATGAATTAAAAAATGAAATTAATTTTTCCAAATAGTGTTTTTAATATCTAAAAAAATTATATTAATATTCACTAATAAAATTCAACAAACACCAAATTATTAAGAAAACTTATATAAAATATCTCTACTAAAATTCTAGTACATATTTACAATGTATTAATTAATAATTTGGAAGTGAGTATAAAAATTATATATATTGTAAATGTTCTAGTATTATTAACTCTTTCGAATTTAATATCTACTTTATAATGGCCACAACTAATTAATAATAATATACTATTCATTTGCGATTAGTGTGGCACATATTGTATGTTATCGAATACGCTATTTTTTTGTAATTTCAGGATATTAAATTTATTGATGGATGATAATATTTTATGTAGATCCTATGATATGATATATAAGAGATGTATAGTCCTAAGGATTTAATTTAACCTATCAGGGCGTATTCCCTTGATAATTTCTAGGGAAAGGGATTATAAAAAGCGACCCTTTAAATAGAATTCCACTTTTACATTTTTCATTTCCTTTTCTTATTTATGAAAAATTGTTTGAATCCCTTGACTTTATAATTATCATTAATAGAAATAATGATTCATGTATTATTATGTATTGATTAAAACAATGATGACATATACTCAAAGTGAGGTAGGATATGTTTGGTGTGTCATGAGTTATATTTTACTAATGGATAATGTGATAAAAGATTTATCTCATAGGCTATTTTACATATATTGATGTCCCAGGCCCATTGATGAGAATAAAAATTCCTTTATAAATCCATTGTTGTTATGTTTTGGGGTAATGATAAATTTTATAAATTCAATGAAATATGAATAGATGACATAGGTTGATGAAACCATTATTCATCCTTTGTGATTCGAGTTATCATGATATTGGGATTATATTACTTGGTAGGTTTTTTATAAGGTGATATGTCTTTGTGACATTAAATTAATACTTTATGGATTCTATGGGTTGTTTCCAGATTATGACCTTGGAATTTTAGTTTTTCTATATAATATAACCGGTAAAAAGGCCAAGTGGTTTACATATTTATTATATTTATTGTCTCAATTAAATTAATTATAGAATTTTATAAGTTTTAATAAATAAAATTAATTTTCTTTTTGGATGACTATAAATATTAAATCAAAAGATATTTGAATGTATATTTTACTTAAATTGGTGTTAATTTTAATTTTAATGTATTTGAAAATATATTATTTAATATATCAAAAAATAATGTACTGATATTTATTTTTCAAATAAATATTCATTATTAAATCATTTCTAAATGTTGAGGATGATAATAATAGATAGTATAATGAAATAATTAGAAATGAAAATAATAATAATTTTTTATTCCAATGGGATGGACACCTTAAGGAAATAATAATTTTGTTATAATTAAGACATCATGATCACTATGAATTAAGTAATTGGATGGTAATTTTTTCATATTTCAAACCATAATCCTCCCAAAATAAATATTTAATGATATAACCTTCCAAATCACTCTTTTCATGCATAAATAATAGATTAAACATCTATAAATCCCTCAATGGGGTTATAATGATCCAAAAATTTTATCTATCATCCTATATTTTCATGAATTCATTCGATCATTAGGAGTTAATCATCATAGTTTATGAATTATTCTATGACCAACTATTTACAATTCAGGTGATATGGATCGATTGTACCGGAACCTAATTGTTATACTATGATGTTTATTGATTTTAGAGCCCATTTGGACCCCCCTAGAGTTATTCTATACTTCGATGTTGTAGTGAACTAATGGTATGTTGAAAAAAGTTCAACTAAATCACCAATGAAGAGATAATTACATATTTATATAATTCTATATATTCTAATCACTTAATTATTAATTATATGTTAAAATCCATCAATTCTTGTTTCAGAATTCATTGTATTCTTATAATCTATGAATTCCTTTAGTGATTTACCAAAACATTTTGTAAAACAATAATTGATCATAATGTAAGTAAACAATGTTGAGTTTTTCATGCCATAAGTGCCCATCCGCTTTTCATAGAATCTAAAATCCATGTTCTATTTTTTTAACTCTATGATTCCTCTGTTTTATTAGGATTATGTTGAATGAAAGTTAATAGGAAATCTCCAAAGATAAAAATCCATAAATGGGTTAAATTTAATCCTCATATGTTTCACAAGAAAACTATGTCTACCTAGAAAGGAAATATCTGAGGCTATTGTGACATATATATTGACGAATATATTAAGAGTGATAAATTCACATAAATAACTAATTTAGATATGATTCTTATTTGATTATTCACATCATTAAATGTTATAAGTGTGATAATCGTGGATATTCCAAAGCATACCCAGTTTATTTAATAACATAAGGAAGAGACATCTTCTCAGAATGTGTTCTATAATAAGGTCCATAATGAATGTGTGTTTACCAAGAATCCAAGGAATTATCAATATTTTGGAGTTGTTTATGTTACTCTATTACATCATATAGAATCGGCATCAAACAATGAAAAACATATGGACATGGATATATATAGCCCATAATTCACCTAATGAAACTGAATTTATTTCTACTAAGATGAATCTAGATCAATGTTAATATGAGATAGATAGATTGAGATGAATGAATAATGATTTAATAAAATAATATATTCATTTTTAGTAAATAATTTCAGATATATGTTATTGTTTATCCATTAATATAAAAAATAAAGAATATTATTCTCAACCAATATGCTAATATTCAAGACTTTTAACTAGATCTGGATCAAGATAACTAATTTATCTAAAATAAATGGATAAAGAGTATCTAGACTTTATTCCTATATAGAAGTAATTACCACCATGTCGAGAGAGATACACTCGGCTAGCTCAGACTATATTTTAAAAAAAATGCAGTTCATCTAACCATATGATGCCCATCCCACTCACTCTACCTAAGAAGTTGCCTAGATAAAAGTATATTTATATCACATTAATATTTTTAGTCCCATAACACCATATAAAACCAATTGAGTAGTTAAAGAGACTATTTTATCTATAGAGCTATCATTATCGTGATGGAATGGATTTTCCCCTAACCAATTTTATAAATCCCATAAATGAATTTTTCAATGGAATGGATGACCATGAGTAACATTTCTTTAAATGTGTGCCTTATTTTTGAACCATTATGGGAAAATTTGAGTAAAATGAAGCTAAAAAGGTCATATGTATCATTGGATCCCTTTAGGGACTAACACTAATATTGTCTTGTAGTCTATCAATTGGAACAATCTCCAATTGGGATAATCTGTTTCGAAAATTCCTCTAGAAATTTATTTATGTACTAAATAGATAACAGTGCTTGACCACTCAATATATAAACACAATAAAAAATTATAGGTTATTAAATATCATCACTAGGTTGAGGGGACTGACATACCACAAAATATAAAATTTACTCAAGAGAATATGTTGGACACTTACATAGAGAATAAATGCGTGGATTTTAAAACTCTTCTAATCCATTTAAAAAAAACATGTGGGTTTCATGAGTTTGTTTAAATTTTTATGTATCTATATGTTGTAATTTAATTCTTCAAGACCAAATCTTAGTCACAATGGTATCTCATTCGAAGAATATATATAAATTATACTCTACAACTGACTTAATTAAGCCAAAACACTCCCTCCATCTCCGATTCTCTAAAAATTCACATCTTTTATCACTATAAGTAAAAGGAACAATAAAACAACCTTATTAGGTTGTAATAGAAGATAATAAACATTAAATGTTTATATTTCTAAATAATAATTCATATTTTCTCTAAGTATGGTATATTTTTGGATTTATCTTGATTATGGGGAATTACATAATCAAAATTTAAAAAAAATCCAAAAACCAAATAAACATAGCCTAAATGAATTCCCATCTCACTTATCCTTAGAAAAATGTTCGGTTACAATAACCAATACTACTTCATCATTAATTATGTAATTTAGATGATGGATGACTCTAGAAAACTCAATTTGGAAAACCCCCAACATTGGATGCATGAGTTTATCATATTCTTATAGATGAATTTTTAGGAGAATGGAATGAAATTTGTCATATTTGCTAATAGAAATCAATTGATTAGAGGACCAAAAACTCATTCTCTTAGGCATGTTACATACACATGGATAAAATTAATCAATCTCGTCTGGCACTAAATTCCTCTATGAAAATATAGGTAGTAAAATCATCTTCACATTCCCCCAAAATTCCATGAAACTGATAATATAAGGAAATAATTTAAGATCTATTACTAGTATGCATTTTATCAAATAATCTATCGCGGTTATTTTCCCCATTACTAAAATGATATGAACTAGCCCACAAAATACTATTATCATCGGATGAGGTATTAAAATATGGATCAACAAATGTAATTTATTTAAATGAAACACTTCATATATGTTATTGAAACTTATTAACCTGAGTCCCCCACCTATAATTGGGTAGTAGGTTTCATTGTTCAGGGTTTCATGGGAAGCAATGGTTAAAATAGGAACCAATACTTAGGAAATATGTCTATTAAGTATTTAGATACTAAAACCCCCCTTTTAAAATTACTAAAATGAGGTCAATGGGAGTATCTATCTCAACTTGAAAACTTTATGTATCATTCACACATGGTTATACTAGATTATTCACTAGTATAAATATTGATTTCTAGTTTAATTCTGGTAATAGATAATCATATCCATCCCTACCCACATCTGGAAATAATTTCACCTAATTTCATCTCAGTGAAAGAAAATATCCTTCCAAGATTCATCGATCCCCAATCCACCATCTTGAGAAAAACCTCATAATGGGAATAATTGACCATTGGTCATGAAATGTTATATCATTTTTTATCTATTTATCATTGGATATGATTTTAAAAATAGATTTCTATCACAAAAAATGTAATATTATAAAGGATCTTATTAAGCCTCTTTTAAGGCCTAAGTAGTTTGAATTAGATGTCATTTTAGTGATAGTTTTATCATGTATATATCACATTATTTTAATTCTATCTATTAATTTTCTTCATATATTTGGATTATGAAGCCTCTATATAGAAGAATTTTAGAAACATTTACATATCTAAAAATCTAAATGATGTTATAATCCATTGATATTTAATTAGAAATGATTCTATGGTCAATCACATGAAATTAAAATCTTTATTTTCCATAGGATACAATGAATATGATTTCTCCCCTTCCCTACTCATTCCCCAAGATTATTATATGTGTTAAAATAATTCTATTGATATGATAATGTTCAGATCCCCATTTATAGATATCATTTAGATCATTTAATTCATGGTGGTTCTACATTATATATTCTTCCACACTCTAGTAAAGAAATCATGTATATGTTATCATACAATGGTACATTTATTTTTGAATCAAGTCCTCATATACTATATCAATTGACATGTCAGTGTATTTCATGCATAAAATATCAATTTTGAGTTTTATAAATAGTTATATATATTTATTTTTATATTAATCACATGGAAGGATTTAATAGTAGATACCACAATCTAGATAAAGTCGCTTAGTGGGGAAAATTTTGAAACTACTAATCCAACGAGTGAATTCATTGAAGAATATGCGTTTCTAATCAATAAAATTAAGAAACTACATCTCATATTGGTATTCATCATCTCATGGATCCCACTCTATAGTAAAATAATTTATACAGTCACTTTCCTATAAAATATTATTCTATAAAACATCACCATAGAATAATACCCACCATAGAATGAAAATATTATTACACAATTCTTGATAATCTACATTCCTTCTCAGTGTATTTTGTTGGAGATGATTTCCTATAACCAACATCGGCGTACTTTTTTATAAAATTTATTCAATGTTTTCAATATTAATAAAATAATAATCACGTCATTATTTTTCTTCTTCATGAGATAATGTGTGAGAATTTTCTAAGAGTAATAATCCACTAAATGGTTGTTTGACATCCCCACTATGATGAGAACCCATAACTCCATGATAGTATTCTAAAATATATTTTATAAAGATAGTCAAAATCATTATAAAGACATAAATAATAATAGGATATCTGGGGTGGAAACACAAAGTCATTTTAAGAACCATCTCATGGTGTACATCATTTTTAATTTGCATTGATTGAGATTTTGAGAACATGAAATGCCAATATAGAATACACAATGATATGTGTCATTTTATATTCATATTATATAACATGTATAATTATTTTAAATCTTTAAGATTATTATTAAGGGATATTATGATTCATTATTATGATGTGTTGAAAATAAAACATTTACATATTTGTTTTGTGGAAAATATTGATATGTTAGTTATGTCACAAGTAAAAATTTCATTAATCAGTAATGACAGAATAAATTTATCTTATTTTATGTTAAAATATGTTAATATCCCATGTAATTTTATAGAAACTATATATCATAAATAAATCAACTTCTATTTAGATCTATAAGAATCCTCAATTTTCTAATTTCATAGAATGATACATCAATCACATAGAATAATGGAACCATCATTCTACCTCCTTGATTATAGGGTTCATGAAATATGGAAATTATTACACAATATGATTTTATTTGTGGTTTTATATCAATATAACATTAACATTATTTTTCATTGGTACTTCCAAATGTGTCGATATAATATCACTTTAACTTTGGGATACTTCACATAATTACATTGAATGGGGGTACTAAAGGGTCATAGACTATGTGTATCAAGAAAATAAGAAAATTATAATTACTATTTATTATTTTATCTTATCAAAAATAAGATTTACTCTTATGGATTAATAATTATAAATTTTTATCACCAATATTTCAATATTAGTTATACGAGAGAATACATTGTGAGATGATTATTTAGTATATATTTATTTTGGATTAGTGAAAATAATATATATTTATTTATTGATGGATATAGTATTTTTATTTAATTATAAAATAAATTGTCATTATTCAAGGCATAATAAATATTTTGGAGGAATTTCATAATAATTGTAATAGTAAGGTGATAAAAAAATATTTAACACTATACAAATAAAAAATATTTAATTAATGGGTGATTGCTTTTGCATGTTAAGAAATAATAATATTATTTTTACTTTTATAAACATGGGGTTTCCCTGAATAAAGGAAATAATAAAGACGTATAAGAAATTAATATTCTCTAACCATAAAACTATTTTACGCCAATTGTATTATTTCAAATGTGTTGGTTGAAATTTTGTTTTGATTTTTCACAACAACATTCATAAAATTCTATCAATTCCTATGATACGTACCTACAGAGAACAATCTCATGAATGGAAGGGGATCCTCCCACTCTATCACTCTTGAATTAATAGAGATCCAAGGGAATAATTCTTCGTGGAATTCTCAGGGTTCTAAAAGATACACAATAAAAGCGTTAAAATCTAATTATTTAATACTATATGATTTCTATGGCAAGGTTCAATGGTTTATTGAGACCTTGTGTATCACTGTTCAAGAGAATTTATAATTTATTCCTACAATGAAATGACGATTCGATGTAGATATAATTTCATATCCATAAAAAAGAAGGGAATTAATCAAAATGTAATTTATTAATTTTTTAAAAACAATTATAAATCATTTTTTGATGATAATATATTTTTTGTATGTGGTAATCTCTCGTCAATTAATATTCTATTCAATTCCATTATTCGTGGAATTTATCATTGATGTATATCATGAATTAATTTTCAATAATGGAAAAAATCATGTTGGGAATACCCTATATGGTGCATCTACTATGACTTGAACATTTCTGTGGTGTCAGAGTAATCCCATAAAAATTTATAATAATTACAAGTCATTTGATCAATTTATGAATATATCATTATTTTTTAATTCAAATTTAATCGTTCTTTAATCAGAATCATGATATCGACTCTTCTTACTCTTCATTCTGCAAAATATAATCATAATATATGAATGTTATTAACATATAAAATTCAAATAACTCATCCACGGGTAGAAATGATTCTATCAGGATAGTACAAGAGTACACACATCGTATCTCATTGGTACATATCATGTACCCATGTATAATGCACCAATATTATTTCTAAAATAATTCATATTTAATTAAACCTATTTGAATTTATTAAAGATAGTCCATATTTAAACACATCATGTGTTTTCTAGGCTATCATGGAACATGGATAGCCATTACTATATGAAATGTAAAATTTATACATGATGTGTAGTCCATAGGACAATGGCCGCCATTTTATTTTCTTACATAACCTACATGGATAAAGAATATGTATCGTAGATACCACATGATGTGTATCATGTGTAATCATTTTATGCCCCATTAATTTCAATAGCAAATTTACTTGCGGATCCCCAAGGCATGTTTCATAGGCATATAATATGACCTATACACATTGTGTTTCATGATTATAAACACTTTATATATTACCCATTTACACAAAATATAAGATTAATTTATGATACGTCTTAAACATTATCTACTTGTACTATGTGTTTTATTAATTTGATTATGCGCCTTCTATGTGATAGGTATTATATATATTAAATTTCAAATTAACTTCTATGTAATTTTCATAATGGAATTCTTGTAAAGGTCATAATATAGTAATTACACTACATGAGTTGAAACAAAACACCCATTAAAAAAATGATTCTTCAATGTGTCTGTTATTTGAATACTAGAATGCCATGAATTTAAATGATAAATCATGTTTCTGACATGACACCTAAAAAATTGGTAAATGGAAACAATACATACTATGATTTTTGGATGTGTACTCACCATATTTCCTCAAAGGTACATGTTTCTTACATTGTAATTTTTAGGTAAATTTATATCATGTATTAAAAATTATAATTAAAAGAATATCAAGAATGTATGAAAAAATAATTATGTTATAAAAATAAATTTCAAAAGACGATTAATTGATTTTATCACATTTTATCTTTAATAATAATTGTTATAATTGAATGTTATATTTATTAATTCTGTAATTTTTTAAATGTATTTCTATGATAATAAGTAAATTCATAAAATTTTTAGGTTATTTTTTCAAGTAATTTATTATTTAATTAAATTTATTTTTTGAAATCATCCCACCTCTCAATTTTTCAAGTAACATGTGTCTATATGTTCATTTTATATAAACCCCCTAACAAATTATTTGTATCCCCAATAATGGATGTGTGTAAAATAATATTTAACTTATGGATATCCAAAGAGAGTGGATGTGGTTCTTGTTTAGGTCCAAGGAGAACCTAATCAAAGAGATAAATGGGTGGTTAGTTGGAAATATAGAAGATAAAACATTTCATTGTTTATGGGGGTTTTCCCCTTGGTCGAAAGGGATTTTAACACCTTTTAGATAAACTGTCCATTAGTAAATTCTCATAATCCTATATATTTAAAATATGTATTTTGTTAAGTTTCAAGTTTATTTTTGTTATGGTTGATTATTCATGATCACATGAATTAATGAATTATCAAGAATTCAATATGGATCTAAAATAAATTGAATTTTGAATAAGAAATATCAATGACATGGATATTCTCCTAAGTAAATCAAATTATTTTTTACATGCATTAGAGGAAAAATGTGATATTTTTTCATAAATAAAATATATATCTCAACTATATATATTATGTCATAATATCATTCCATTACATAAGTAAAAATAAATCTATTATTAAATTTACATTAGCATCCCATGTTGGAGTGCTTTTTGTTATTATATAATTATAACATGTTTTTTTGTATCACTTAACATAGTTCATATAAAGGGTTGTACTTTGATGTAAGACAAGATGTAATTACGAGGGAAAAGTTACCGAAATCTAATTTAAGGATTGATAAAATGTGGTGTCCACTATATAGTTTCAATGAATATTAGATAATGTAATTTTAATTTTTAAGTCATAACTACAACACTTTATACAACATATCATGTCTATGTTTTGGTTATGAGAATGGGAATATGGGTGACTTCAACTAGAATGTCCAATGAAAAGTATCGTATGAATCCAATGGTGAAGGATATTGATTTTTTTATAAAATAGTGTGACAATAATATATAAAATATTTATAATTTAATTGTATGAAATAATAAAAAAAAATAATCTTTTTATAATTATAGAGACAATAATAAATATGACTTCAAACATATCTATGTGATCCATACTATGGTAGAATCACAGTCTCACTGTCGCAAATTTCAAAGAATGGTTGAAGCTTTTAGTTGATGTCCAAATACATTAAATGATATTATACATTTTTGAAAAACTTATTCATAAAGTGCCTAGAAAAATAGCTTATGACGATGATTTGTTTCTCTATAAGGAACATTTGGATAGTGACATAGATTCTTATCTATCTTACCATCAACTATATTCAATTATCATCTAATGTAATGTGAGGACATTGATGTGTACAACATGATGTCTCACCATTATTTTCTCTATCATGTTAATCTGAGACAAGTGTGGTATGAGATCTCCAATATATTATTTACAAAAAATATTAGAGACTTAGTGTTATATGTTCATAATGTATTCAATATTATAGGGTATATCTAATTATTATATATCATCAGGATTACATTCCTATATTATTTTTGTGTAAGTACAATATTTATCTCACTACCCAAGTCATTACCTTTTTTATTGTTAATTATAACATGATCAACAATGATAAGAACCTTTCATAACATCTTACTCTCATTCTTTATGTTGACAAGGACATTGGGCTTGAAATATTTGTGGTCCTTATGGTGAATTATATTTGGATGAAAAACGAAAAGTTGACCAAGACTCAAAATAAGTATAAATCTCCTAACACTACTAAAATATAAGTGTTTAACAATGTTGGCCTTCATCATCCCAAGAAGGAATTGATGATAAAGGTTTCCTTCATCAACACTAAAACAAGAACATAATAGTGGTACCTTTTATCAGTTCTTTTTGTAGCACTAATACGGGGTAACCTTTTATTAGTGCATTTTTTTAGGGATGCTCAAATGTGCCCTTTATCAGACCTTTATTTTTAGAGATAATAAAGTGTACCCATTACTAGTGATTTATTTTTTACATTGGAAAAGGAATCCTTTATCTGTTCTTTTCTAATTATAAAAAAGTTCCTAATAAAATTACTTAATTAGATAATAAATTAAAATTATTTCATATAAAATAATATTAAAATTATTTTTAATTAAATAATTATTTATAAACATGATGAAATTGATAACATGATGTATAAATTATAAATAATATTATATAATATATCTTAAATATATAAAAATATCTAAAATAAAAAATAAATAACTTAAAATTAAAAAATATTATTTTGAGAAAAATTATAAACATTTAATTTAATAAATAATTATTGATACTGTTAATAAATAGTATATAATAAATATATAGATATATATTAATGAATTTAAATATAATATAAAAAATAATAAAAAATTAAAAAATTAAATAAATATATATTTAGTAAATAATGACATATGAATACAAATTATTTTCAACTAAAAATAATGACTAATTGCATCGTTTAACTGATAAAAATGAATGTTGTTTGATTTTTCAATTTAATATATAGGTCAAAAAAGTTTTATATTTATTTCACATATAAATAATAAATTAATTTTTTACATACAACAAACCAAAAGATTTTTATAGAGTTGATTGAATCATGTATAGAAACACACACATATTACATATTATGTAATTTATTGAAATTTTAGTATTCATCTGAAAATTTCATTATGAGATGATAAATTTAATATAACATTTATTTAATGAGTCAAATTAATTTATTTAGTTGTTATTTTATAATAGTTATTTATTATTTGTTTTTTAATATGTGTTTTTTTGAATTTAATATATTTAAATTATTAAATATATATATATATATATTTACTATTTTTTAATGTTATTAATATTTAAATTTATTTAAATATATATCAATATTTTTAAATAATACAGATATATTTATAATACTTGTCCTTTTTTCGATATTTTTAATGCGTACTCATATTTAATTATTCATTTTTAGTCATTTTTAAGATAGATGCACTGAGGATGAAATATTCATTAATAGTGGTAAAAATATATTTTTCCAAAATATTTATTAGTAAATATATTTACAAATCTAGATTTAATATATTTATTCATTTATATATTTCTATTTTTTACATAATTAAATAATATTCTTTTAAAAATGTATTTATACAATTAATAATAAATAATTTAATATATTTAGATAATTATAAAATTTAAAATAAATTTATTTAAATTATGAATTTATTTACCATAATTATAATTATATATATTTAATAAATATATATAAATTTGTATGTCTATGTGTATAATGATATAAATATATATAATGATATAAACATATAAATATATAAATATTCTTTTAAAACGTATTTCTATAATTAAAAAAATTATTTATATATTTTAAAAAATATAAAAATATAATAAATGTAATTATATAATGAAAATATTTACTATATATATATTAGAAAAATAAATAAATAAATATTTATATTTTAATAAATAATATTTATAATTATAAGTTTAAATCCTTGATCAATGCTTAAGTAATAAGCACTAATAAAAGACATATTTTTTGGTGTTTATTTATAGATGAAAATGATCATGATTTATGAGTAATAAAAAAGTGCCAATAAAATCCATATTTATAAGAGAAAAAACATTCATAATTATAAAGACCATGTTTCTCCAAATTTTGAGCTTTTATGATGTTCTATTTTTATCAGTGCTAAAAAAGCACTGATAAATATGACTTATATTAGCACTCAATATTTTATCACTGATAAAAGAGATTTTTATCATCACATTATTGTACATACTGATAAATCTTATCTAATATTTATAAATAACAGTAATTAGTTTTCAAGTATTCGTGGTATCTGAAGCATTCCATAAAAAGAAACCTATTGTTGTCACTCTACCTAATCGATTCCAAGCTCGATTTAGGGCTTGAACAATTCATTGTATTGAATCCAAGGCTCAAACAATTAATGATTTGAATGAATCCATGGCTCAATTGAATTCCAGTTTTTGTGAAATCTCTACATTCTCTCAATCAATTCAACTATTCAATCCAATGTATTTTTCCTCTCATCCTCACTTGTTGATTGGTTGTTTAGTGATGTCTATTTGAAATATTTTTTTATAATCAATTTTCATTACCTTCATTTTGTCATTATAGTCAATATTGGAAACTCATATATTTGATCCCTAGACACTAGAGTATCTCAAAAATATATTTTATTAGAAATATATTCATACATCAATTTAGCAGAATTGTTGGTGTCTATAGATAAATAATGAAAAACATAATCATGATTATATCCACATTCTAACATGTGATAATTTTCCCATTTAAACGAACACTTTACAGAAGTCCTATATACATTTGAACCGCACAATATATCATCTACATATTCTAATTAAAACATAGTGGTATATTTAGAGTTATATTAAATTTGAAGAAATCTAGTTTTCTTAAATGTCCATAACCACTGAACATTGAATATCCAAGAAAAAGTCTCACAATAGGAAGATCAAATTATAGGAGCATGCCCATATAATTTTTCACATGTTAAATGGAGTTCCTTTAGTGTGGCACCAATTATAAAATGAATTTTATTTTATTAATGCTTTATTGTTACATCAATTATAAAGTTTTCTTACATTAAATTATTTTCAATATAATTAATTTCTAATTCTTTCTTCACATTCACCTATTTTTTTGAAACTTTTGAAAAATTTTCATACAACAATTTAATTTTTCACATGATCAATGGAGTTTGTTGATTGATTTAAATTCCTCATCCAATTATTTTTATGAAGATTCATATCACATCAAAACTATTTTCTTAATAGTGAGTCATCTCTTATAGAACATAAAATGTCCATATCATATAGAATTACTATTATTTATCTCATTGAGACTAAAATGTTATACTACATTTCTAAAATCACCATATAACCCATAAGGGTCATGAAAATGAAATTTCTATATAAATCCTTCTCATCGTCTGATAAAAAATAAATATTGCTCTCAACCATTATTGATATAATTCTTGAATTAATATATCATCAATGATGGTTTAGATGTTTAAAACTAATGTCCTTATTTAGTATATTCTTTTCCTTAAATTTTTTCTTCCATTATTTATTTATTTTTAATTGGAATAATAATTTTGAGATCTTTTCAAATATTTGATATACCATTAACATTAAATATAAGAATTTTTTATGTTGTTTCAAAACATGTCACAAAAAAATAGAAGGGCAGTTATAAATATTCTATATATTGGAATAATTATTAGAAATTATGTTTATGTATTCATCATTTTATATCTACTTGTATTGGTACCACCACTAGGAATCTTTCATTACCACAATGTATATGAAATAAATATTTATTGGTTATTTTTTAATAATAAATATTTATATGTTATAGTTGATTGAATGAGAGTGTATTATTTTTTTACTATATTTGGGTTTTTTATTACAGCATAAATTAATATATTATATATTAAATTATTATGGGATTTATGAAAGATATTATGGCTCATTTTAATATTGATGGGTATAGTATTATTTGAACAATTGGAAGTATTAAATTTGATATTTCTCCTACAAATATATAATTCATAGAGGCCCCAATGATTCAAATATCATAACATGTTCATTATGAGGCCCCCTACATCATTGAAAAAAATGGTTTCACCCCCCAATATCACCTTCAATAGGTCATGAGTTATTAACAAATCCTGATGCCGTAATTCTCCCAAATAGAGGAAATTACCCCCGTTTCGATGACATGATGAATTATAATTATTATCCTTATCAACATTTTCGTACAAAATGATATTATTTAAATTTTTTTAAGGAGACACATCCCCCATTTATTTTATGTATCTTGTTAATATTTAAGTAGTAGTCATCTTTTGGAATAATACTACTTTGAGTCTTTTTAGAATCATATATTCATGACCACAAATGTAAAGAATGTGTCTAAAACCTGAAAATTAAATGATAAATGTTCACGGCATGGGATGATGTTGATGAACATTGTATATAACTTTATACCAGTATTGAATTTAGAGGATAAACCTGCCAAAGTAGGGTAAATATTTTCAAAATTTCATTTACCCATTTTATTCAATGCATATAAAAATTCATTGATTATATCAAATGTTGGATTTCTTTTATTATAATTATCTATAAAATTCACCTATGTAAATAAATATTTGATGCGTATTTATTTATAAATTATAAAAAATTAATATTTTATGAACCTAATAAAATGTAAATGAATAAAAAATAGATGCATGAAAATAATTTGAATTTTTTTTATTATTACGTGGTTAAAGTGTTCATCATGTTTTCAATTGAGCATGTATATTTCTTCTTGTATTTTATCTTTGGATAATCTGCTTTTATGTGTCCCTTCCTTTTGCACTCATAACAGACAACTTCATCTGATTTTTCAGATTTCTTCCAATCCTTTTTCCAATGTCCCTTATTGTCATACTTACCTTTGTAGTTTGACTTTCTGAAAAACTTCTTCTTGCTATAAAATTTCTTAAACCTTCTAGAAATGTGAGCCATCTCATCATCACTGTCAGAGTAACTCTCAATGTCTTCACAGCTTGAACTTTCATTGATAGCTTGAAGCTTTTCCTTATCATTTTTCCTTGAGGTTGTAGTTTTGAAGGCAACAGACTTCCTTCTAGGTTCATCATCTTCTTCTTTGTTCACTTTGAGTTCTTCTTAATACATCATCAACATGCCAATTAGTTCCGTGATTGGTAGTTCACCAATTTCACATGATTCTCTAATGGAGACAGTGGTTCCTCTCCATCTTTCAGGTAGACATCTCAAAATTCTCATGATTTGTTCCTTTGTTGTAACATCCTTTCCCAGAGAAGTCATTGTGTTGGCAATTTCATTGAACCTGAGATACATATCAGAAATGGGTTCATCAGGCTTCATCGTAAAATTATCATACTTAATAGTATAAGTGTTCAATATCAACTCCTTAACATTAGTTGTTCCTTCATGAGAAATAGCTAAGGTATCCCAAATCACATATGCAGTTTTTCTGGAAGATATTCTATTTAATTCATCATCTCCTAGAGCACAGTATAAAGAATTCATAGCTTTACAATTATTATTGTAGGCTGTCATAGTAGCTTCATTACAAGTAGTTCTAATAGTATTAGGAATTTTATATTCATATTATATAGTAGTCCAAATATCAAAACCCATGCTTTCTAAGTGAATTTTCATCTTGATTTTCCACTGAGCATAGTTAGTGCCATTGAAAAATGGTGGTCTATTGGTAGCAACACCTTCAACTCTATTATCCATGATAGCTTACTTAAGGCAAAAATTTTAAAGAGAAAAAAATTTAGAAATAACAGAAATTCTAAGAACATTAAGATACAACTAAAATCACAGTTAAAAAACAGAGTACTTTAGAATATATTTTAAATTAACCAAAACCTATGATACCAATTGTTGGTCGGAGTGGATACTCAAGAGGGGGGTGAATTGAGTTCCATTCAAAATTTATGTTTTAAAAACTTTGTCTTAAAACCCCCAAATAAAATACTCAATTAAACTGTAGTGAATTTATATCAATGTAAGGGTTCGGTTGGGTTCTCGAGGGATTGATTATTTCCGAGTTAATCAAAACAGAAAGGTTGATTAACTTTTGAAGCCAACATACTAATTTACAACTGATATAAACACTTGCGAATTTAATTATCAAAGTGACTTTAAAACAGTTTTGGTTTTAAAGAGATTAGCAGCAGAATTAAAAGAATAACTTTGAATGATATAGGACAGCAGATATAACCAAGAGGTTCAGTCTCAAGCCAAGACTTAGTCCTCTCAAAAGCTTTTATAAAAATATGATCCACACACTGGATCGTGGATAACAATAACAACCAGCTGTCCAGGTCCAAGACCTCTACCACAGTTATTCGTGGGAACAAACACAACAGAAACCATCTGTCCAGGTCACACGACCTCTACCACTATCCCAGTGGGAAATAAAAGATGTAAGAGTATTGAGTGAGCATTTACAAATCCTCCAGTTAGAGTACAGGAGACAGTGTGTGTGTAAAACAGAACAGATAACACACACTGCTCAATTTTTAAAAGGATAAATCATAGAGCAAATAGTTAGAGTTTAGAAATGGCTCTAGTGATTTGTTGTGTAGTTCTGGACTCCTTTGATTGATCAAAATTTGCTCTGAGTCCTCTTCTGGTTTCTGTCTGGAAAATAGAGTATTGTCTGTTTCCTTGACATCTAGGTTTAGAGATAGAGAAGAAGTATTCGATGAAGTTCTTGTTTTATGATCTCGTTCTTAGATCTTCATTCGTTAGCATTGATGAAAGAGTTACTTGTGTAAGTTTAGTCATCCCTTTGAATTCACGCTCTATTCAGCACTCTTTGTATTTGTCCATGTGTTCAACACCTTTTTGCAACACACGTGCTCTCACAACTTCAGCTTGAAAGAAGCTCTTATTTAAAGCACGAGCTCCGGCAAAATATATGATTTCTTTTTGCAGGTACGAGGTACGGTTTCCTGACAACCAACAACACACATTAAATAAATGACAGAGCATTTAAAATATTCCTAATATGACCATTGTTTAGATTAAATAAAGATAAAGAAATTCAGACAGCTGTTTATGACTATCAGTGTGTCAAGTGATCGGTGGGGCATCAGCATCGGTGAGACATCTTTGGTGACTCATTCGATCAGTATCGGTGAGACATCTTCAGTGACTCATTTCATCAGCAACGGTGAGACATCTTCGGTGACACATTCGATCAGCATCGGTGAGACATCTTCGGTGACTCATTCGATCAGCATCGATGAGACATCTTTGGTGACTCATTCGATTAGTATCAGTGAGACATCTTCGGTGACTCATTCGATCAGCATTGGAGAGACATCTTTGGTGACTCATTCGATCAGCATCGGTGAGACATCTTCGGTGACTCATTTGATCAGCATCAGTGAGACATCGTTGGTGACTCATTCGATCAGCATCGGTGAGATATCTTCGGTAACTCATTCGATCAGCATCAGTGATACATCTTCGGTGACTCATTCGATCAGCATCGGTGATACATCTTCGGTGAATCATTCGATCAGCATCGGTGAGACATCTTCGGTGACTCATTCGATCAGCATCCGTGAGACATCATCGGTGACTCATTCGGTCAGCATCGGTGAGACATTTGTCCTTTGATATGGATCGGTGTGACCATTGTCCTTTGATATGGATGACTTCCAGAATACTTGTAAATCAATAACAAAGAGATAAAAACATGATCCAACCGATATACACAGATTCATTAAGATATTGTTATTATGATAAATCCAACTGAATTAAGTAATTGATGTTTTGTGATTATTAAAACAACAATCACAGGAAGAATTCAACAATCTTCCAGAGGGTTCAACAGTTATATCCAATCAATTAAATTGGTATGTCTATGTTGGGTCAAATAATTTATTATTTATATATAAATGATATAAAAAAATTAAATTTATTTATTAATTATTAGGAAATAAAAAATCTATTTTTAGTAAAGAAATTCTTTCTTTAGAGATATGTTTTTTTAATTGGTTTTTATTGATTTTTGTGAAAGAATAATGTAAATAATTTTTAAAACATGCATAAATACTATTTTAAAAAATAAATATATTTTTTCAAATCATTATATAAAATCTATTCATTGATTAAAATTTGTATATTTTTTGGAAAATATTGATTTTTCAATGAATAATAAAAAATATTGGTTTTAATAGGAAATAGTATTCTCAATTAAATTATTAAAAATGTAATATTTTATTTTGGATTAGTTTTGATGTTAACTTAGATTCATTTTAATAAAAATATTTTTATTCGATTATTTTTAATGAACTTTTTAACTTTAATTTCATATATATTGTTTTTTGTACTTAAAAGGCAATTTTTAAAAAAAATATATTTTCCAGACTTTTGGTTGGTTTGTTTTTAAATTAAATTATTTAAATATTTTTTATCTCAAAAAATATATTCCATATTTTGAATAAATATTTTTAAATACTTTATATCTGAAACTTTTATTCATTTTCATTTTGAATAGTTTTCTTAGAAAGATTAACTCACCTCTGTAAAGGTAAATCATGTAATGTTGGTTTAAAATTATATGATTGGGTGTATAAAGGTGACACAAACACCTATCTTGATTTTTTTAATATAACTAATCCATTAACATATTAATTTAAAATATTGGATCTTTTTGGATAATTTCTTCTCGATTTTTACCATTTTAATATTTTATGTAAAGAAAACATAGAAATTATATTATCCTTATTTTGTTATCATTAAAATTTAAACAAATTTATAAATAGAAATCATAATTGTTTGTAAATATTCATATTATGTATAATGAAAAAAAAATTATTGTGCTTATTTATTTATATATTTTAGTAATAAAATAGTTTCATTAAATTCTTATGTAATAAGCCTTCCTTAATTATTTCAATAAATGAAAAATATTATAAATTATTTTTAAAAAAATCAATGAAATAAAAATTTAATCAGTTATTTTATTTTTAAATTTTGATAAATATAACATTTTACGGATGTTTTAAATATTTATATTCAAAATACATTAATTTCATGTTATTTTCAAGGTCAAATTAAATGATTAATTCCAAAAATTGAAATTAATGATATTTTATTATATAAAATGTTTTCATAAATGGTTTAAAATTCATAAAAACTTATATTTGGAAAATATAATATTATATGGTTTATTATATCGTCCAATGTCAATTTTTGGGATATTTTCAATTTTAAGGTAAATATATTGACCCTTGAAAAGTAAGAAACATTGTTTTGTGTTAATCATCAAATGTTTTAACTAGGCTTAAAACAAAATGAGAATTGTAAAAACCATCTCCTAAACATATCCCACATTTATTTTATAATATTATATTTACCAATTATCATTCTATACTTTAAATAAACTAGTATTTATAAATTTTACTATGAAAAATAATTTACCTTAATTTAATATTTTCATAAATCTAAAAGCTCCCCTCCCCTATAATAAAAAAAGAAAATCATCTTATCATTTCATTAAATATCAATAACCATTTGGTTAGTAAAATTACTACCCATGAAAACCTCTCCTTGTCTTAGAGGCATTATTTTAATTATAAAAATAACCTAATACTTATTTTTGTTAAAACCTTAAGAGGTTGTCTGAGGAAGATATACTGTTATTAACCAAACATTTTTGTTTTTTTGTTTTATATCATCTAAAATTAATATTCAACAATGTTTAAATAATAAAACTTATATATCTAAAATAATAATATATTATTATCAATTCATAACCAAAATTTATCTCAACTTTTATGAAATGGGAAATTAAACCATCGATCATGTGTAAGGTGGACAACCGGCTCTGGACCGATGTAATTTATTCTTTATCACGTCTTCTTATGGATAGATGTAATGATGTATTTAATATATATATATATATATATGATATTGATGAAATATAATTTATTCTTACAAAAAAATATATCATTTATATTTTTACCTTTCAATTTACTAAGTAATGGTAATGATGTTCGTGCGTATGTGTGTACTACCACATCCATAAAGCGATGTGATTTATTTATCATAACCACATCGCAGGAATGATATATACATGTTTATTTAAAACAAAATATAGTATTTATTATATAATTAATATTTTGTAAATATAAATTTATTCATTTATATTTTTTCTTGTTGATCATTGAAAAATTAAAACGTTACTTGTGCATACATGCAACCTACAACCTCCATGGTTTTAACATGGATCATTTTTCATAATCATATTTTGTCATGGTTTTAAAGTAATAAATTTTTTATGAAATTATTATAATTTCATTATTATTATTATTTGGAAAATTGGGTAATGATACCCCATTTTCCAAGACCAATACATAGATGCTATTCGGAAATATGATCTAAACATATTCAAAATACCCGATGGAGACTTATTTTATTATGTAATAAAAATATGTCATTAAATAAATGAAATAAATGGATAGAGGAAAAAGTATTAATCAAAGAAAATTTTATTAATAAATTAATTAATTTATATGAGTTTAATATAAAAAAGTTAGAGGATATACATGAAAATTATGGACTTAGGGAAAGGGATATCTACTCAATTTCTTTTAGTTGAGGATTATTTTAATATTATGCATCTCTTTATATTATGAACTATTTAAAGACCCAGATTATCTATGTAATTGTTTTTAATTATATTTAATTATTAAGAATCTGTGAAAATTGACAGCACAAGATTCCAAGGTCGGGTGTACCCGAAATGAATTTCCAAATTTATTGTAATATACATTCAGTAAATGCACGAGTGGAATTTTCTAACATTTGAACTGGTGCTCAGATTAGAATTCTTAGGGCAAGGTTGAATCCAAAGTGCTAGGATTCACTTAATAGAGGCTTAACTTTGACCGTAATAGGTCTGGAGAAAAAGATAGATTTTTTGAATTTATTAAAAAGAATAAAAATAATAACATTGTTATTTTGTTCTTTCATTAACTTCAATGGACAAGTCAGAACATGGGACCAACAATGTGTTAAGACATTAAACGTCTTGACCTTTAAAATCCAACGTAACATCATCGTTGGGATTTATGATGGTTCCAAATAAATGAACCCTCATAAATCCCAAAAGCATTAGACACCCTCCCCATCTCTTGTTTATATTGAACTTGGGGAGAGGTATGAGCACTGCATCACCAAGAATCATAGTGCTGATAAAGGGCCGCGAGGAAAAACCAATGGAAGGCGGAGACAGTTCCAGTGGGCTCCAACGGGTGACACCGAATGACGAACCAAAGGACGGAAAACAAGTGGAGTCATTGGAATCTTACTGTGGGAAAGACGAACACCAACCCGCATCCTCAATTGTAGGCATTATCCATCATTCTTGTGTTAGGGATTTTATTTATTGTTAATTTCAAGTGATTATTGAATCATTTATTCCTCCATCATGTTTTCATGGTAACAAAGAGGACACGAGCCTAATGAACATGACCCAGCCCCTCCACTACCTTGTTACCCTAGATTCCTCCATGGAAGACCTATAGACTGGTATCAATGACTGTCCATGATGGAGGCAGTGCATCATAGCACCGTAGAAGTAGGTTGCGGTAGTTGGCGGAGCAGCTGGAACAGGTCGACAATGGAGGAGGTGCGATGCACTGTTGTGCACTGTCTATGAAAAAGTGTTCGCATCCGAAGACACGACAGGAAAAGAAGGTGGCTGGAACTAGTAGTCCATGGAAGGAGGAGTTGGGGCAGCACACCAACGCATGCTACTAGAGGAGCCTGCGGCCGAAGCAGCAGTTGGTGGAGAGAAACAAGGCCCTCGCGCTGCACCGGTTTGCGGACCCCCAGAGGCCAAAACGGTCAACCATTACATGTTAGAGCATCGCCCCACCAGCTAGCCAAAATGACCCTGCACCCATGGGGATAGCAGGGAAGACAAGTCCCCTTTCTAGCTGACCGTACTGGCCACAGGCTGGGCTATGCGAGCCTAGCGGGTCTTGCCTTCACGGGGTGGGCAACACGATCCCAGCGGGTCGCGCCTTCATGGTCCCGGCCACACGGGCCTAGCATGAAAAGAAACTGTGGGCCATGACATGTGAGCCTAGTGGTTTTCACCTTCGTGGGCTGGTCCAGACCACTACCAAGAAGGCCAAGCCTGCCGTGGCCCATCCCAGACCGTGTCGGACCGAACCCGGACCCAACAAGGCCCAGTTCCACTTAAAGGGCCATAACTCGAAATCTGGGCATTCATTTGAAGAACCGTCTATGGAGATCAGAAACTTGGAGAGATAAAATCCATTTGGTATAATCTAATTGTTTTTTAGAGATATATGTTGTATGGTCTAGTTGGATTGAACCTGAATCCAATCGGGCCCTCAAAACTAAAATGCTTATAACACCCAGACTGGACATCTGATTGATGCATTGTCTGTCGCGTTGGAAGTCTTACGATATAGTAGACGTTTTTCATGATCCTTTGGGGAGATTAGTAGTGGTTGGGGTACGATTGATATCTATTGGGGAAGATTCTATGATGCTCGAGCACACCGGGTGCGAGGAATCATGTTGATGGTTGTAACGTCAAGAATGAACATCAATCCAATGTGGGTCAGCATCTATCAGATACTGGGTGGTTCATCACTCAACGATACAATGTGCGTCAGTGCATAATGATCATGTGTGGTTTAGATACTATGTGGGTCATCATGGGTTATTCATAATCAATACTAAGTGGGAAAAAAGTTATTCCATTAATATAATAATATGATCTAGCATACGACTAGTCGTATGTAATTTTTTAATTAAGTTAAAAATAGTGTGAGATGATTATTTAGCATTGTGGTGATATATTCGTGGTGTTACCTGTGTGGTACTTCTATCTTTGTCTTCTTACCTATGTGGTACTTATATCTTTGTGGTGTTTTCATTATGATGTTACCTGTGTGGTATATCAATCATCATGGTGTTATCTATGCGGTACTTTTACTTTCGTGGTGTTACCTTCATGGTGTTACCATCTTGGTGTTATCTTCTTGGTGTTACATGTGTGCTACTTATAACTTCTTGGTGTTATCGGTGAGGTACTTCTACCTTCTTGGTGTTACATTTGTGGTATTCTTCCCTCATGTATAAGTTGAGTATATCTTGATAACTTAGGAATATGTATGGGAATATACCTATGTAGAGTTTATGTCTATCACATAGTGATTGATGTGGAGGTATTACATTGTGGTTTTTCATTTGTGTAACTCTAGAGACCTATGGGGTTCTCGGGGTACCTAAGGAGTATCGTTTTATTCACCCCTGTACGGGCTACGCGAGCACCTTGTTGTGTCTTTTAAAGACGACGAAAACCATTGATCAAGGATGAGGGAGCAACGATTGGATGGTGAACTGAGGTGGACTATTTGGTATGAGGTGACATAGAGACTACTAATCGAGGGTTGTATCTACCCTTCATTTATGACCCTCGGAGGGCGATCCAGGTGCAGTTTGGTACTTTTCAGTTGTACTTGTACTTTTCATTTGGGATTGTATTCTGGCCCTTTTACTTTACTCACACTTTTACTATAGTTGTTTAAATCATGGTTGCTTCTTGTAGTGTTCTTAGACTTTGTATCTATTTTGGTTAAAAAAATGACTTCATGTTTTAGGGATATTCCTTTTAGGTGCCAGTTTCCAGCTCGTGGCCTATGGAAGGAAGGCTTAGGGAAGTCACAACACTTACTGCTGGGTATTTGTCATGAAAAAGTGGTATCAGAAGAGTCTGTTCTAACGAATTACTATGAATATAATCATTTATATGAGGAAATAGTGTTAAGTGTTTTGTCTGTTATTTTCAGATTGGGGAATCCAGTGTTTCTATGACGGCCTAAGTATCCATACATCAGGATGATGAATTCTAATTTCTAACTTAGTGTAGGGAAACACTTATTGAATGTGTTTTTGAAATGTATTTTTCCTAGGGATCTTTTTGAGTCATCTCACAAAGTATAACTTATTGACCATGGAACACCTATTTTCTTTCAGGATACCACCACGTAGACAACCGTCCATTATTCCGGAGATAGTAAATGCTGATGGCCCACCAAGCGATGAGGCATCGGTGTAGGACCCTCTTATGGTATTGGAACCTTTGGGTGGTGTACCAGCAGCACCACTACCGATTGGGAAGTCACTACCACCTGCCCCACTAGCATAGTATGCACATCGACTGAGTGTATGGCACAAGTTCCTATTGTAGAGGCCATTGAGGTTCTGAGGTGAGATTGATCCACAAGCGGCTTAGGACTAGCTGTAGGTTGTGGCAAGGTTTTTTCTCTTAGTTGGGACTCCAGCTGATCTGATGGTGATCATACCTGCCAGTCTCCTCAAAGGAGAAGCTAAGAGATGGGGGAGTCTAACACTCCAGTCACACGATAAGGAGACCCTCATTTGGGAGAACATTGAGGGTTTTTTATGGCCGAGTTCTTTCCAGTAACTCTACACCCAGCGAGTATAAAGGACCTACATCAGATATATCAACGCAGCATGACTGTGGTATAGTACTCGGTGAGGTTCACTGATCTCTCCAACTACTCCACTAACATGGTACGTGACACTTTCTTTAGGGAACATGCCTTTGAGCAGGTTCTCTGATAGGAGATCAAATCATCGATGGTATTTCTCAACATACTAACGTAGTTTGGGGTACAAGAGGGAGCACTTTTGGTATAGAGATTCATAGTTGAGAAGGAATCGATAGCCAGAGCCACCACTGGACCTTAGCTAGCAGAGTCATCTGAAGCATGAAGTAGACGGACAATGCATGGGTCTAAGAGACACAGACCTACTAGTGGAAGACCTCATGATAATGGGTCTGTGGTACAGGTCTAGCGAGACAGAGGAGAACACAATAGGAGTTGGCGGTGTTAGTCATGCGGTGGGTAGGGTCACATGGATCTTGACTGCCAAATCTGCCATACAGACGACCCATAGATGGACTAGGGACCATCAAGGCAGAGGCATAGATTTGATCGAGGAGTTCCGCAAGCAGTAGGTGAAGGTAAAATATGATTTTTTTCATGCAGTAGGTATTGGGCGGCGATTTGAGGTTCAAATTCCACCACCTCTAGGTGGTTCACCCCAACCACAGGGAGTAGGTGGATAGGAATGAGCTCATCTCAAGGAAGATGAGGCCTACAACCACGACGCTTCATACATGATTAAATGTATGCTATCTATCTACTCAACCATAGTTGCAGTACTGATAGACACATGTGCCAGTCTCTATTTTATTGCCACTAACCTCGTTCGGGACTCGGAGATTCTAGTGCAGCTGTTAGCTCAATCCTTACGACTAGAGACTCATATGGGAGGTTATTCTATAACTAAACACTAGTGATGGTAGTGTGAGAATACTCGAGGAGGTGAGATCTTCGACTGGGATCTTCTAGTAGCAGTGTCGAGACCTTACGACGTTATCTTTGGTATGGGCTAGTTATCCACAATCCATGCCCAGATTGACTGTATTAGGGGAAAAGTGTCATGTGTCTTCATGTATAGGACTACTTTTTCCTTCATCGACACGAAGGGAACCTTTGCAGAAAAAATAGAATTACCCAAATGAGGGTGCATCCGATCACACATCAGTTAGAAATCCATACCCTCAAGGAACATAATGTTGAGAGTCTGAGCTATACTATAGTGGGGGACAAGTATGTTGACTTCTTCCAGGATGGTGTTCCAGGACTAAATCCTTGCATAAGGGAAGATATTTACATCGACATGTACCCCGATTCGGCACCAATATCTACATCAGCATATCAGATATCTCCAACAGATTTGCATGAGTTATAGGTATAGTTGGAGGACTTGGTGATGAAGGGGGTTATAAGGAATAGTGTTTCTCCACGGGTAGCCCTGATTTTGTTCACCAAGAAGGCAGATGGGATTTTGAAACATTGTTTGGACTACTAGTTCCTGAACAAGGGGACCGTGAATAACAAATATCCACTTTGGGGTATTGATGATCCTTTCAATCTGCTTAAGGGAGCTCGTTTGTTTTCAAAGATAGACCTTAGATCAGGAAACCATCTGCTCAGTGTACAAGATGTGGATGTGTAGAATATGGCCTTCAGGTATCGATATGTCCACTAGGTATTTCTAGTTTTTGAATCTGGCATGAAAAATGCCCCATTAGTGTTCATGGAACTCATGAACAAGAACATCCAGCCATACCTAGATCACTTTGTGGGGGTCTTCATCGACGACATATTGGTGTACTCAATGATGGTGGAGGAGAATACCAAAAATCTGAAGATAGTTCTTGATACACTCCAAGATAACCAAAATTATGATAATCTCTCAAAGTTACAGTTCTGGATAAAAATTATTCAATATATGGGACATGTTATCTCAGAGGCTGGGGTTATAGTGGATCCTGCAAATATTGAGGTTGTGATTTCATGGGATCCACCTAGGAATGTGACCGAGGTGTGGAGTTTCTTGGGGTTGGATTGATATTACCAGAGATGTGTTCCTGAATATTACATAGTGGTGAAACCCTTGTCAGTGTTGATGAAGAAGGGACATCCCCTTTTATGGAATAAGAGATGCTAACATAGTATTTAGGAGCTAAGGCAGAGACTGACGAGTGCCCCCAACTTGAGGCTACCAGAAGAGGGAATTGGGTATATAGTATTCTATGATGCGTCAGGGACCCTAATTGGATGTTTCCTAATGTAAGAGTGATCATTGATTGCTTATGGTTCATGACATCTAAGAAAACATTAACAGAACTATGCTACCCCTAACCTGGATTTATAAGTTGTTGTTTTCACCTTGATGATTTGGAGACATTACTTTATGGGATAATGTTTTACAATCTACTCTGATCAAAAGAGTCTTAGGTATTTATTTTCATAGAAGGACCTGAACTTGAGACAATAGTTATGGCTAGAGTTCCTCCGGGACTATGAATTTTAGATAGTCTACACTCCTAGAAAGGGAAATGTTGTAGCATATGCACTCAGTCATAAGTCTGGTCTGATGTTACTGAGTGAGGGGACAATGTAGCTATCTGTGTTTCAGATATCCTTTGTGGACAGAGATAGATCATTTCACCTCTAGTCTATGATCGTTACTCCCCTACTCCTTCAGTGAGTTAGGGAGGCGTAGCTTGGGGACATTAACTGTGAGGCTCGATTTTCTCATATATCCTCAGGAAAATCACCTGAAGGATTTTCTGAAGGTGGGGATCACATCATCCCCTTAATATCATTCACCTTGGTATCAATGGTGCTATAAGAGTAGGTGTTGATGGAGTTCCATACATCGCCTCTGGCGGTACATTCTGGTGTGGAGAAGACATACCACGGCCTCTAAAGTTAGCACTGGTGGCCATAAATAAATAAGGTAGTGGAAAAATATTGCTTCACGATGCCTCACTTGTCAGCAAGGGAAGGCCTGACATTAGGTTTTAGAAGGTTTAGCGTAGCCACTAGAGGTCCCAGAGTAGAAGTGGGATGGTGTCTCCATGGAATTTATGGTAGTACTTCCATGTACGTTCAGGGGACATGATTCCATCTGGGTGGTCATTTACTGATTAACCAATTCGGACCACTTCCTACCTATTTGAGAGTATGGATCAGTAGATAAAATGAGATTCCACTATGTACATGAGATTGTGAAACTTCTTGGGGTGCCATGGACGATTGTCTCTAAACATGATGCATGTTTTACATCTTGGTTATTGAAGGGGTTACATGTGGAGTTTGGGACTCAACTGCATTTGAGCACCACCTTTCATCTGAAGACGGATGTTCAGATAGAGCTGACCATTCAAACTCTGGAGGACATGCTGCATGATTGCATCCTAGATTTTGGCCGTAGTTGGGAGGATCACATTCTCTTGGTGGATTTCAAATACAACAACAACTATCACTCCACCATCGATATGGGACCTTTTATGGCCCTATACTGGTGACCATGAAGATCACCTCTATGCTGGATTGACCCTGGAGAGTATGCACTAATGGGTCTATATTTGGTCCGAGCTACCACTGAGAAGGTGCAGATAATCTTGGAGAGGATGAAGACTTCACAAAGTAGACAAAAGTCTTATGATGATAGGAGGCTGAGGATTTGGAGTTTGAGGAGGGAGACCATCTCTTCATATGTGTCTCATCTCGATGATGTTTACATATATTTGGTCAAGGTGGAAAGTTATCACTATTGTTTATCAGACCATTTCTGATACTTTAGAGGATAGGCGAGGTAGAATACCATTTGGTACTACCGCCACATTTAGATAGGGTTCATGACGTCTTCCACGTATCCCAAATGAGAAGATACGTGCATGACCCATTTCACATCATCGACCATGGTGAGCTAGACATTGATGATGGCATGAAATTTACGGAGGTTTCATTAGATATTGAGGAATGACAAAAGAGAGTCCTTCCTGGGAAGTCGATACCTCTAGGATGCGTTCACTGGAAGCACATGAATCTCTAGGAGTGCACATGGGAGCGGGAGGCTCAGAATCATGCTCAGTACCCCAATTTATTTTCATATTCTATGTTGAAAATTTTAGGGATGAAATTCCATAAGGTGGGGGTAATGTAAAGACCTGGATTTTCTATGTAATTATATTAATAATATGGAATTATTAAGAGTCTGAGAAAATTGACGGTGCGGGATTCTGAGGCCGTGTGTTCCCGGAAAGAATTTTCTAATTTTTTTTAATACATGTTTTGAAAATGGAAGAGCAACATTTTCTAACATTTGAACCATTTCCCAGATTAAAAATTCGATGGCACCATTGAATCCACAATGTCCGGATTCTCTTAGAAGAGGCTTCACTGTGACCGTAGTAGGTCTGGGGAATAATTTCTATATTTATAATTTTTTTTAAATACTAAATAAAATATAATTTTGATTTTATTTTTTTATTACCTCTAACGGACAAGCGAATATGTGGGACCAGAAACGTGTCATACCATTCAATTTCTTGTGCATTCAATTCCTAAGTATTAGTGTCATTGGGAATAGAATAATTCATAATAATTGAACCCTCATTAATCCCATGAGGGTTAAACACCCTCCTACTCTCCAATTTATATAGATTTTTGGGAGAGGTATCGACACTACATCACTATACAATGAAGTATTGATAATGTGTAGTGATGCAAAACCCTTGGAGGATGGAGTCGGTTCCATCGAGTGGCGGTGGGTGACACTGAACCCCGAACCGAAGGACGACGTATAAGCAACATCTTTAAATGTTTGTTACGGGAAAGAGGAACAACGACCCACTTCCTAAATCATGGTCATTCTCCATCATTAATGAGTTAGGAATTTTATTTTTGTCTAATTTGAAGGAATTATTGATTCTTTTATAATCCTATCTCATGTATTCCTGCAAACACGGAGGGTGCGGGCCTAACTATCCCATCCCAAAACCTCTACTACCTTGTTACCCTTGCATTCTCTTTGGAAGCACACCAACATGGCGTATCGGCCAACCATGATGTAGGTGGCGCATCGTCACACACTGCAGAATGAGGCCATGACACTAAGCCATGGTAGTTGGTGGAGCGGCCAGCACTAGCCTACTGTGAAAGAGGTGTGGTGCTCAATGGTTGAGAAAGGAGCTGCGACAGAAGATGCAATAGTTGAAAGAGGCAGCCGACATGATTCATCTTTGGAAAGAAGAGGTGGGGCGGCGTGCTGACGTGCATCAATAGAGGAGGTTGTGACAAAGCCGTGGATGGTGGAGAACGGTGCGGCCCTCTTGCTGTGCCAATTGGCGGAAAACCAATCGGCCAAAAAGGCGACCATTATGTGGTGGGGCAGCACTCCACCAGCTTGCAGAAATGGCCCCACATCCGCAAGACCAATAGGTAAGACCGGTCCTCCTTCTGGCGAACCGGGAAAGTCGCAGGTCTGGTCGTGCCTCCATGGGCAGGGCCATACGAGCCTATTGGGTCACACCCCCTTACAGGTCGGGCCACGCCCCATTGCGGGTAAGGCTGGACCGCGGCCTAGTGGGACGATCCCACCATAGCCCAGCCCAGACCAGGTCGGTCCGGGTCAGTATGACCGAATATGACTAGACCAAGACCCAAACATGCCTAGTTCCGCTTATAGGGACATAAGTCAATATCCGGGAGTTCTTATGACGAACCGTCTACAAATTTGGGACGATTGGGGAAAGATAGTCTTTTTGGTATACTCTACTTGAATTGTGGAGATAGTTAGAGTATGACTAGGTTAAATCGAACCCAAATTCAATTGGGCCCTCAGAACTAAGATGCTTGTAATTCATAGACCGAGGATCTGATAGACATAACATTTATTGCTTTGGAACCCTTACGACATTGTGGTCCTTTGGGATAATACTTTCTGGAGCTTAGTGGCGGTATACGTAAGATCGATATCTTGAGGGGAATATTCTATGGAACTCGAGAGCACTTAGTGCAAGTAATCTTATGGGTGGTTGTAACGTGTACAAAGAACATTGATCCTGTGTGGGTTAGCATCTAGCAGATCCTATGTGTGTTAGAGCTTAGAAATTCTATGTGGGTCAGCGCATAGTGATCCTATGTCGGTCATATCATGTGTGGGTCAGCGGGTGTTATTACATATCGATCATGTGTGGGTCAGATGTAGTGCCAGTAACAAAATAAGATGATCTAGCTTATGACTACACATTTTTACTTCTTTACACAAGTCATACCTAGTGTGAGATGAGTCGTTACATTCATGGTGTTATATATGTGGTGATACCAGTGTTGTACTTTTATCATTGTGGTTTAACCTATGTAGTACTTCTACCGTTGTTGTGTTATCATTGTCATATTACATGCTGTGCACTTCTATCTTCATGGTGTTTCCTATGTGGTGCTTTTACCTTCGTGAGGTTACCTTCATGGTATTAACATCATGGTTTTATCGTCATAGTGTTACCTATGTGGTACTTTTATCATTGCGGTGTTATCTATGTCGTAATTCTGTAAAGACCCATAAATTTCAAATAATATTTTTTTCTTAAATTATTTTCAATTTTATGAGTCCTCAGTTTTTGATGGCGCCTAATTCAGAGGCTCGGTGTGCCTGAGATCAATTTCGGAAGTTTTGTTAAGCTTAAATTAACGTGGGTAAAAAATTTTCAGAAAAAATGGAATAACTCTTAAATGGTTACTCAGATTAGAAATATGAGGGCACCATTGAGATCAGGATGGAGGGATTACCGTAGGTGCGATTTACATTTAGTCAGCGCGAGCTTCATGTGAAAAATCTAAAAAATGGAATAACCATAAATAAAATAATTAAATACATTATTTTATTTTTCAAATGCTTATAAATCAAAAATAGTATCTTGGATTAAAAATCCAAGACCACCAATAAACTCATGAGGGCATGCTTTGTTAAAGAAGATACTAACATTGGTTAGTGAAGGCCAACAGAAAAAGTTAGTTTTTGGCCGCAAATAAAATAACTAAGTGACAATTATTATTTTTTGTAAAATTCATATCTTTTAAATGGTGAGTCGAAATAAAAATTTGAGAGTACCATTGGGTTATTTGGATCAAATTTCACCTAGGAAGAGCCTAACAATGACCGGTATGAGTCGAGGGTGACTGATAATAATTTTCTGAACATTTTTCGGGTACTTTCAGTAAACGTACGTTCATGATTTTATATCTTTAGGATAGGTGCTCGGAATTGAAATCTGAGGGATCCATTGATCTCGCAACATCGATAATTGATTAGTGATACATTCACCACAGTTGCGTTCTGACGAGTGTAGAAGTTATTTTTTGTATTTTTTTAAAGAAAATAATAATAAAATAAAGTACAACACTTTATTTTATTTTTATGCTGCCATGTGTTGTAAGATGGAACCTCCCATTGGGGGTTGGTGGTGGGACTGCCACACCCTAACCTCTTATGGTAGGATGATTGGTGTGGGGATCACCCGAGCAGCATAACCTCCCGCGAGAGGTTATGACATGGGTTCCACATGGGGCTTACCCTAGGAAACCTCACAAACCTCTCAATTAATGTTGTGGGTCAACATAAAATTAATTAATGTCAATTAGTTTTATGTGTCATCATGAAATTAAATGATCTGTGTCAACATAAAATTAAATCTAACAATTAATTTTATATGTCAACATAAAAATAATTGGTGTCAATTAATTTTATGAGCCAACGCTTTTTAATTCACTTGACCCCCCTTCATTTTTTTAATTTAAGTAACTGCATCGTTGGATTTTTAATAAGGTTACTAATAAATGAACTGTCATAAATTCCACGATGGTTACATACCCCTCCCCTCTCATATATATAGGGATATTTGGAGGAGGATTTGGGATGGCTTCACCATGTGACAAAGCGCTGGTAAAGTGAGGCGACGCCCAACACATGGAGGATTACGCTTCCTCTGACGAAGAACGCGATGACGCTAGCGATGAAAAATTCTTACTCAACTTATTCCTCAGAACCCCCTTCCGACATGATATCTCTTCGACGACCCTTATTCCTTCCTCTTCACCATCAAAGGATCGACGCACGATCTCAGAAGTGGAAGTGTACAGAAAACAATGAAAAGATCATCTTCCCCTATGATGAACCAAAGAACGTCGATTAAAAATGTAGGGGTGTGTTTTAAGTTGTTTAATGCTTAATCATCTCTCGTTAAATCAAATTCATGAGCCACTTGCTATCGTTATAACGTAGAGGGTTTGAGACGAACGAACATGGCCTGACCCCTCCGAAACCTTTACGGTTTTGCAACCTTGGATCGATGGAGAAGTAGCAGCATCATGGAAACGTGGAGATGACGAAGAATATGACAAATAGAGGTCGTGCTACCCGCGGCCCCTGCGAACCGTGCCGCCGACCAAGCGACACCTGACCCACCTCCCAGTACGCTACCCTGCGCGTGCCCCGACCAAAACTGTGTCCAGCACAGCCGTCGGAACCCTGCCTGCACGCCCCGCACCTACCCGGTGCCCCCTAGTACCCAGGCTGCCTACCTGACACCCTGCCCACAAGCTTCCAACGTGACCCATGATTTCCCGGCGCCCGTGCCACCTGCCTGGCGCCCACCCAGTGCCAGCCCGGTGCCCCGACCACTTTCCTAGAGACCGCCAGCGCCTCGGCCTCCTGCCCGGCGCCCAGGCCTACTTCTCGGTGCCCCCCGATGCCCGGGCCGCCTGCCCGGTGCCCCCCGGTGCCCTGGCCGCACGCCCGGCCTCCCAGGCACCTCCAGCCACCCTGGGCCGTTTTCCCAGTGCCCGGCAGGCTGGCCGGCGTGTCCTGTGCCATTCCCGGTACACCCACGGCCATCCCACACACCATGTGGCTCGCTGTTGGCCTCTCGGGCCGAATCGTACGTCTCTCTTCCTTCACTGTGCCAACTTTACCTACCACTAGCCTTCGGGCAGAGTCACCCACCTGGTGACTTCGGCCCGAATTGTCCACGCAGTCCGATGGGCCAGGCCCAGTGAACTAGGACAAACATAGCGGGCCGACCCGCCCAATGGGCCGAGTCAAAACAAGCAATTATGAGTGGGTTGACCCAGACCAGGTTGACCCAGACTGAGTTTGGCTGAGTCAGTCCGACCGGGTCAGACCAAACCCGGGCCCACTTTTGATCCTTTGCTTGTGTTGTCCATATCTTTGACACCTGCCGTCTGTTTGGAAAACTGTCAGCGGTGCTAGTGATCTCTTTGAGAAATGGTCCCTTCAAAAATACCCCATGGGAATTCAGGGTACAGTTGAGATACATTCGGGTTGGTTCATACACGAAACGAACCGGGCCCCCGGGACAAAAATGATAATAACTCACAGACCGGGCGTCCGATTGACGCACCATCTATTACGTTGAGACCCATATGATGTAGAAGACCTTTGATAATTCTTATTGGGACTTAATGACACTTAGAGTATCAGCTTGTAGCTCATGGAGCGGACCCACCCTGAGATGAGCGAGCAGACTACAGAGACCTAGAAGCCGGATGAGAACTGATGACTGCTTGTATGATTCGTTCAAAGTGATTTGACTAGACCAGAGGAGAGCGCTACTATGTGAGGTGGCAGACCCATGGTAGAGGAACACTAATGTGTGAGGTCGAAGACCCATGGTACTCGATAGGAGGAGTACCTTTATAAGCTATTAGGGGGAGCGCTACTGTGTGAGGCAGTAGACCCATGGCGGGGAGCGCTACTATGTGATGCGGCAGACCCACGATACTTGACAGGAAAAGTCCCTAAATAGTCTAAGGTTAGTGAGTAGCACCTCAGAGTCACGATAGGACTACTATGCTTGAAAAAGGAGGATTTTTCCAACATCCATGTTTTCATGAATAGAAATCCTAGTTTGAGATGAGTCAATGACCTTTGTATTTTTCTCATGATGGAGATGTGTTATTTGATAACTCAGGTATATGTATGGGCATATACCTGTGTAATGGTTTTCCATTGATTTCATACAATGGGGTTTATACTTGTTGGATTTCGTGAGACCTTGGGGGTCTCGGGGACCCTACTGAATATCATTATACTCACCCCAGTACAGGATATGCCCGCACCTCATTATGTTGTATGTAGACGACGGACAACGTAGACTGAGGTGGAGTTTGCGGGGACTAGATGGTTCATGGATGTGGACCTCATGACAAGATGGTACCTGAATGAGATAGAAGGATGTGGAGCACTGAGGAGGCTATCTGTACCTACCCTTCAAGTAGGATCTGTGTTGGATAATCAAAGATTTGCTAAACACCTTCCAACTGTCTGTCTTTTAGTTGTACCTCTTTGTCTTTTCCTTGTACTTTATTGTTGATCTTGTATATCCGGCCCCTTTTACATTATTGCACATCCTTTTTTATACTTTTTTTACATATTTTTTTCAGCCGCCTATACTCTGGTTGTGTGAGTTTACATTTTAGAAAGGAAATGCCTTCCTAGTTTTAGGGAATTTTGCCTTTGGTGCTAGTCGCCAACCCCTGGCCTATGGAAGGTGGGCTTGGGGTAGTCACGATAGAAGCCCCAGGGGTCGAGTCTTGAAAACATATACTTTTGTGTTGTTACAAATGAGATATTACTCCCTCATGTATGATATTATTATATCTTTATATATTATGTATATGTATGGGCATTTACCTAAGAAGAGTTTATGTGTATCGCTTCATGCTTGAGATTGAGGTCTTGATTTATTATTTTTTCTTTTTGGATCTCTAGAGAATATGGGGGTTTCAGGGTCCCCACTAAGTATCTTTGCACTCACCCGTACCCAGGCTATGACCACACCTTGTTGTGGCACGTGCATAAGGTAGAAAACATTGACCAAGACTGAGAGAGATAAGACTCGACGGTGCTCGGAGGTGGTCCATTTGGTGTCATGTGACACATGGACTAATGATCATGTGTTGTACCGTCCCTTCAGGTAGGATCCTTGGAGGATGATCTCGGATCTATTTTTTACTTTTTATTTGTACATGTACTATTCAGTAGGGCTACTATTCTGGCACCTTTAGATTCAGCACAATATTACTATAGCAGTTTACTTCATGGTTTCTTCATGTTGTGTTCTTGGACTATGTGTTTTTAAATGTTAAAAAGGCAATGCCTTCATGTTTTATGGATATGCCTTTCAAGTGATAGTCACCAGACCGTGGAATTTGGAAGGTGTGCTTGGGGTATCCAGGACATGGGACTTGGGGGACGGGTGGTGAAAATCTATATATTCTACACATTTTATATTTTCTATCATGAGACATTCAAAATTCATGGTATTTTACGTATCAATTAAATGATTATCATCCATTGTATTTTTATTGAATATTATAATTTGGTAATTTATTCTCAACTCCATTTCATGTCATAGAGTTATATCAATTATTATTTTATAAAATTATTCAATGATTATGTGTTAAATAAAATATTTTTGTTGTTATAGTATATTTTGATGTGTAGTGCGTATATTTAAATTTGGTACAGATATTCTCTCCCATGATTAATTATCATTTCAATCACATGATCATTAAAATTGTTTTTCGTCCCAGATTACCTTTCCATTAGATATCCTTTTCTGACATAAACCTACCAAAGTTTATAAGGTAAATGTATATACCATTTTACATTTTATATCACAAATCACCATAATTTCATTATATTTAATTTTTTATTTGAAGTTATTATTCATTGTTCAAATGATTGGAAACATAGCAAATTGGAAAAGGAATAACATTACAATATCCCTTCTTTTTTTGAGTATTTAGGTTGATGTTTCACTTAGTAGAAAATATATGGTCATATTTTCTTGAACAACAAATATTTTTTTCTCCTCTAGTGATTAATATAGTTCACATGATTAATTTTCATTTCCCCTCTTATTTATTAAAGAAACATCAATAAAAGTTATTTTTATGTGATAATAATGATGTATTCTCATTAAAATAAAGAATCATTCTCTTCTCTATAATTGTTTTATAATTATTTATCAAGAATATCATTTAAAAAACATAATTTATTTCCTACACATATTTCAATATCATTTTAATATATTTAAAAAAGATTTAAAATGTATAGTTTGTAACATTTTCTATAATGGTCATGTTTTACACTCTATAAAAATAAATGATTGAAATAAATGTATATTTTTATTATTAACAACATATTTTCACACCATCGTTAATTTTATTGGTTTTCAATATTATTTTTGTTTTTTTCAAGGTAATTTTTATTGAAATTAATTTTTTAAATATTTTCTATCTTTTTTTAAAAAAGTAATTTTCAAAATGGAAATGTTATTTTCCAACATAAATTTTAATGGTCTTCTTAATGATGTTTTAATTAATAAAAAAATATTAACCCATCATTTATCATATATTATTATTGAGATATATTTCACTAAAACCATTATTTTGATTTCTTCTGATGTATTATGATTGTTCTAAATATATTTTCATTTATCGTGTTTCTATTCTATGTATTAATCATTTTATAGAAGGAATAATGGTTGTTCCTATGAATTTTATTGTGAAATGAAAGGTCTATATACAATATTAATTGTTTAGTTTCTGTAAATGTTTAATTATAATGGGTGTTTCATTACAGAACAATGGATCAATTTTTCTGTTAAAAATAATGTATGGGTTGTTATATTATATACCAATGATGTGTGGGTCCATGAAAACACTCCAATGCATTGTGTATAGAATAGAAACATATGTTAATTCCAATTGTAAAGGATCAATATAGGGTTTTGTGAATAAAATGTTTTAGGATAACAATTCATTAATTATTTTTATTTCAATGTGTTTTTAATGATTCATTTTATCTAGATTAACATCATATGGCTCAATATTATTGGGTCATATTAATTTTTTTATAATAAATATTTATTCCCTATTTTTTTCTTATGATAAATTTATGGATGTGTGTAAATTCAATTATGTTATTCTCATGAAAAATGATTATGTCAATATAAAAGTATTCCCATATTATTCCCATTATTTAAATTCAATTTTTAATGTTTATGTGAAAATTCATTAATATTTTAATATCACTATTCTTATATTTCATATTCCCCATTTTTTGAATAATTTAAAACAAATCAATTTAAATATAATATTAAAGATATAAAAATAATATTTTCATTCCCCAATAAATCCACATCTCAAACTAAATAATTTTATATAACAATTCCTAATAAATCATCAAGTGAAAAAGAGAAATAAAAAAATTATATTCAGTCATTAAAAAATTTGAAAAACTATTTCCCAAGTGTATACAATTCACCCTTAAAAATTAGAATATAATTTCCATTAATCATAAGTACATTATATTACATTTTGAAATCATAATAATTAATTAAAACCCAATAGAATGAATATATAAAATAATTCTGAAACTTGGGATTCCATTTCACTATCACTCATAAAATCACTCTTTCAAATGGAATAAACATTTGGTAAAATTCCATACCCATTGCATTTGAGGACTTTTATGGAACCACACATCCTTGGTTTGTAATAAAAGTACACATCCATGGTTAGTAACATAAACACCCATCCATGGTTTATAATAGAACCACACATCATCGTTTAATAACCAAATAATCAATCATAAAATAAAACAAACAATATTTTCAACATATTTGTAAAAGATTAAGCATTTAATTTTTATGATTACACTAATAAGAATTTTTTCACCTATAATAAAACATTTCTATAAATTAAGTTATCCATTTCAATATAACATCCTTTTTAATATAAATAAAAAATACATAAAGATGATTTCTATTTGGATAAATAATTTAATATCTTATATGAATTAGAATATAAAATAATTGTTATAGTGATATTAAAATTCATTTTCAATGTATATATTAAAAGAAAACATTCCTTTTTTATTTTGTAAGGAAATTTAAAACCTTCAATAGAAAATATGTAAAAATGATCATTTTGAAAATCATTCAAATAAATTTAAAAACATACATTAATATACTATTATAATTATTTAATATCTATATTAAAACATCCAAATTTTTTTTAAATATGAAAATGGATCAATAATTATAGGAAGTGAAACATGATAAAAAGGGTTTGTAAAAAAATATCCCCTAACATTGAGTTGAACTCCTCACATGTGTTCATTATCTTTTTGAAAAATAATCTTATTTTAATTAATTAAATAATTAAGAACATTATTCTCATTTATTATTCATTTTTACAATGATATAATAAATTAGTCCTTGAAATAAATTCATGTTAAGTATTATTATGATATTTAACTCATTTGTCCAAAATGCCTTCAGTAGGATGAAAATGGTCAAATAAGTCATTCTTTAATCATATACAAAATAAAAATTCATAAATAATAATCCTTTTTATACATAAATTATACATTTAAATATATATAAAATATATAGTTATGAAATATGAATTATGTTTCAATCATGGAGATGGTAGGTCATACATATACATGAGTAATGCATCTAATTTTTAACAATAACTAAGGAAATAATGTAGGTATTATTTTATCTTTAAAGTATGATCATCATATCAGAAATAAAATATTATTTCTTTAAATATATTTTATATATAACATCTTACTGATTTAGTGATGAAAATAAATCACATCACATTCTGGAGGTGGCAGTCCACACTTATGCACAAACTATATTATCACTTTTCATTGTATTGAATGGTATGAAATTATATGATATATTAGAATTTTTTAATCAAAAATATTATATTAATAATATATATATATATATATATATATTCAATACACCATTAAAATGATCTATAAGATGAGGTTATTGAAAATAAGTTATATCTGTTCGTGATGCAGTAGTCCACTATACACACCAACGATGTTTTGGTTTCTAATTTGATAGAAATTATGATCGATATAGGTTAGGGAATTAAATAAAATAATGTCACATTATATATTAGATTTTGGTTTTATTATTGATTCTTGTTTGATGAATATTTCGAGGATTTTTTAAGATAAATAAAATGGAAATTCATGGTTAATAACATTACATATTATTTATATAACTACTTAAGGATTACATAAAACTAATTAATATGTTGTTTATGATAAAAAAATTCCTATAGGATAAGGGGAGGGATGTAAAAAATGGATTTAATATGGTCTTAGTTGATGTAAATGGTTCTTTATGTATGCTTAAATGAAAATAATTGGTTTCATTTTATAAGACAGAGGAGGGGTACTCAAAAATTTATAATGATATAAAATTAATTTAAATTAAATTTAATGTATAAATGTCTTTAAATGAAATTATTCAAATATAATATGAGGATGATTCAAAATAATATAGTCTAATGAAATTGGGTTATTTTTTGATCACATTTTTACCCATATCTATTTAGTTTTCATGTTATCAACCTTTTAAAAAATAATTGTGATATCAATATTTTTTACACTTAAGGGGTTAATGTATTTAGTATAAAAGAAAAAAATTCTCATAAAAGGACCATGGATTATTTCATAAACTATATCCCATTCATAATGACAATGGTAATATTTTTTAGAAATTAAATTATTCAATACAAAATTACTTAAATAAAAAAAACATAGATGTCTATATTACAATAATTCATATCATTTTAAGTTTAAAAATATAAAAAATATTTGAATTTGAATAAAATCAATAAATCCCACAATAATATGTCATAATTATCTAATCATGCTTTGGAACATGATGAATCACTTAGATAATACTATTTTTTATGTCAAAATAAAATCATTTATTTTTCTTCTACATTCACATGAACTGTGTAAATATTTCATAATATTTTTAGTTAATTATTTCATCACAAACTTTTTTAAATAAATTACCATGAATGAAAAAATATAATTTCCCTTTGAAGTAAATATTTAGAACCCAAAATATCTTCTGTTCAACCCTATGTCAAAAATTTACAGATACTAGAATGAATATAATTACATTTTTGTAATTTAATTATATATAATAATTGTGATAATAAATTTATATATGTTTATTAATGATTATTAAATAAGAAATCATTTTTAAAAAAGTTATTTTATTTTTCAAAAAAATAAATTTTAATCAAATGTGGTTTTTATTACAATATTACTAAAGACATTTTAAATTTTATTTGATAGAAATGACGTCATTTATGAAATAAAAACAAAAAAAATTAACTTATGGTGTGTAAGAATCTGGTTCTTATTTTGGAGGTACGAGCTTCTTCTTTTTCAATTTCCTTAAGTGTTTTGAGAAAATATGTAAAATGGGGAAAATCATAAATTTTGGAACTACACACCGTGTACTTTATCCACACATCGTGTACTTTTGGCCGTTTTTGGAAGAGTACACGGGGTGTGTAGCCATACTGGCAACGAAGGGTGTAGGGACCGACTACATGCTGTGTAGTGGTACCCTTCACGCCGTGTAGTCAGTCGACAGGCTTAAATCGTAAGGTAGTGGAGTCGCTTCCAGCTGGGTGACTATACATGTCGTGTACATGTGAGTACATGCCGTGTACTCAGGTCGATGGATGAACAGTGTGGTCGTGCAACCAAATGAACAGTTAAATGAAAGGAGTACACGTCGTGTACTCAGAAGTACATGCCATGTACTTTTTTCGGCATAAAATAGGCAGTAGCCTCCTCATTTGGCAGAGGAGGCGTTTGAGCCATTTTGGAGCCAAATGAGGAGGCAGGATCATTGAAGATCCACCGGGTGTTCGTCTAGAATCTGATTCGGCTTCGGACGATCTCGTTGGAACCGCACGGGCAAGACCTTCCTTCTCATGGTATCGTTCTTACCAATTCTTCTCCTAACGAATGTTATTTATGTTTCAATGGGTTTTGTTCTTTTTCATATCTACATCGTTCTTGTGCGTTTTTGGAGTCGACGTTCGTGTATAATGTCTGTTGGCGTATAAGGTAGGTGGATTTATGTTCATTTTCAAACATTCTTGTGTTTTTGTGCGTTTTCATGCCACGAACCCATGTTGGGGTGTCATGTGGCTGAGGTTGTAGCTATATTTAATGCCTAGAAATGCATAAGTGATTAAATTGTGATAATAAAATGATGGTTTGGATCATTGCTTGGATCTGAAACCACCATCGGGGTTTGTTTCACTATTTATCCTTTTGGCCAGGATACCCGAGGGTATGCCTTTAATTTAGTAATCGTAGAATTGCCTTTAAGGAATTGCTTGATACTGCTTTTTTACCTATTGGGCATGGCCCGGTTAACTGTTGGCCTCAGGGCGTTGTTTTGATTAGCCTGAGGGCGTGACTGTTTTAGCCCGAGGGCTATCGTTATTCGGCCTGAGGAAACCTTTTGTGTCTGAGGGCCTGACTTCTGTGCCAAAGGGCGACACTTCGTATACCTGAGGGAGAGAATTTATATTACGCCTCAGGTCAATACCATTTGGTTGGATTCTGTATGGCCTGAGGGCAAGCCTAAGGGCGTGGTTACTATTTTAGCTTGAGGGCATGGATCTGGTTAGCCTGAGGGCTTGGTGATGTTGAGCACAAGAATGTTACTGAATTATAGAAATTAAATGAATAATAAAACGGAAATTTAATTGTTAAGTTAGTTACTTTTTTGAACTCCTTACTTTATTACATTTTATTGCTGCACACTATCATTTCATACTTAGATGCAGTTGGGAACGTGCCTTTTGTGGGTGCCTACTGAGATATATTTTTCACACCCTATTTGGGTGACGTTTTTCGGCCCAAACAGATTTCATTTCTGTAGGTGTAGATAGGGGCAAGAGTCCCTATACAAGTACTTGACTATTACTGAGGAGTAGTAGGGCATGGGACTGAGCCTAGGCTCGTGATGCCGCTGCCAGCTGTTTTGCTTCGTTTTTCTGTACTCTACTTTTGGCTGTATCATATTGTTGTATAACATGTTCTGGCTGTTTTCCTAAAACTTGAGACATGTGGCATCATAATTTATGTATTGTTGGTTATGTCCACTGCTGTTGTGTATTTCAGTTATGTATGGTTTACTGCTTCCGCTGTTTGTTGTTTTCTTTATTTAAATTCCACTGAGCTACACTTTGACAAATGACGTCATAGTTTCCACACTATCAGAACTAGGCCCTCGCTGCTAGTCAGCAGCCTCTGGCGTTTGAGGAAATTCGCTTGAGGTCACGTGGCGAACCGGGTTCGGGGCACCCGTTTCGTGGCACCCAGATTCGGGACGTTACAAAGTGGTATCTGAGGAGGTTTCTTTTCTTGACATACTATTTGGAGCCGTAGTTAGGGATAGGATGGAACGGTAGTTGGTAATAAGCTGTGCCCGGGCATAGCTAACCTGTTTATAGGGAAAAGCCAGTATACCTCGTATTTTGCATTCCATTGATTTTTCAATTTTATGGTAGATATGTTTTCACCGTTGGGTGATGCACGGAGATTATGCTGTTTATATTTTATTTGTGGGTTCTATTTAGTTGAAACCTGATAATAATAGGGTATGCCATCTCATGTATCATATTGGCACATGTTAGATATCATATACCATGCATAGTTTCCATGCCATGTAGGTGCATTATAAATTGCAGGTCGTTGTGATAGTTTTTGTGCCAATAAATCATGCTGTTGTGATAGCTGCATGATAAATACCTGCCTTGTGATATGGTATTTTAGTTGAGCTTGTTTATAGAATGGACGCCAAACTTTTGTTTTTGGGGAGTATGGGCCCCCATTGACCAGAATTTGGTGGTTCATTGACTGACTGTTGGTTATAAAACATAAAAGATGTGAAACTTTGATTCATGGGGAGTATGGGCCCCCACGGGTCAGACATTGACACATATGTGTGGTTTTTCAGTAATTTCTGGGTTCCAGAGAAGTTTCTGAGGCATACTGTCCGGAATCCCTGTATACACGCCATGTAGTATTTTTATACATGACATGCATGTTCTTCTGTTCGGGAAGAACACTGAACTTTTTGAGTACATGCCGTGTACCCGGAGTACACGCCGTGTTGTCTCTTCATGTGTCACAAACCGTGTGGGCGGCGACACGAGGTAGGGAAGGGCTTGGGTAAACCATGCTGTGTAGGTCTGTGTATGCCGTGTAGTGTTGACCCTGAGTCTGGCCGTGTAACTAACAACATCGGTCAGTAAAATCCTTCACAGAACACGTTGTGTCAATGATGCACACGCCGTGTAGTGTGACCTGGGGACTCGGCCGTGTAACTAACAATACAGGTCTGTGTCACCTCTCCTTGAACACGTTGTGTACCTATGGGACACGCCGTGTAGGATTGACTGAGGACATACCGTGTGGACATAGCCGTGTAGCAGGGAAACAGGTGTGGTGTACATGTTGTATGCGGGTGTAACACGCCGTGTAGTTGTAAGACCAGTAGTTGGCCATGTCACAGACGATACGACCAGTTGGAAAATAACACCGTACACGCCGTGAAGATATTATACATGCTGTGTAGTTTTGATGAACTGAAGCTGTGTGGCATAGCCGTGTAGAATGACCCGGGTAGGGGAAGGGAAGTTAAGTACACGCAGTTTAGTTAGTGCACACGTTGTGTAGTCTTGTATTGAAAAATTTGAAATGCTTTCTTCCTCTTACTCCTTTGTGGTTCCTTCTCTTTCAGTATTAATAATCTTGAATCTGAGGCGTGCTTTTGACCTTGTAGAGTCATGCCGCCTAGACGACTGCGAGTTGTTCACCAGGAGAGCGGGGAAAATTATACTCCGAAGATGGTGGGCCATGGGTTACAAGTGGATCCACCAGTAGAGCCAGATGCGGCACCAGATATTATACCAGACAAAAGCACGGAGGCACAGTTCCGTGAAGGTTTATGTGGTTTATGAAGACCTTTCAGGGAGCACCACAGGCTGCTACATCTATGGCCAAGCTGAAACGTATCCAGAAGCAGCATCCGCCTATGTTTTCAATGGATGGCGGGCCGCAGGCTGCAGAGTCTTGGCTGGGGTCGATGCATACTATTTTCGATCATCTTGAGATGCCTCCATGGCGGAGGGACATGCTCACGACTTATATGCTGTGTGATTCAGCCAAGAGGTGGTGGGATGTTACCACCCAGTCAGATCATCAAAGGGACATGGCGTGGGAAGATTTTCAGGCAGTCTTCTCTGACATCTTCTTTCCAGAGACACTGAGGGCAGATAGAGCTCGAGAGTTCCTGAATCTGCAGTAGGGCTCTATGTCAGTGATGGTCTATTCTACTCATTTTATGGTGCTTCAGCACTTTGCACCTGAGCTGGTGGGTGATGAGACGCTGAGAGCCAGACGTTTTTAGGATGGTCTTCAGTATGATAACCAAGCGCTGGTTAATGTTTTCAGGTTTCCTACTGTACACGTGATTGTAAACCAGGTGCTTATTTCAGAGAGGAACCTACGAGAATATAGTGGTGTGGGCTAGGGCAGTTCAGCACCAGTTACTGGTACTATTTCTACTAGCAAGAGGAAGAGACAGATGTACTCCACTCTAGGTGGCAATACCAGCCAGGCAGCTTCTTCAGGTGCCCCGATCAGGTGCTACCAGTGTGGCAGAGTGGGGCACAAGAGGCTACAGTGTCCACGAGACCCAGTGGAGTGCCGAGCTTGCGACAAGATAGGTCATCTACAATGCTTTTGTAGGGCGTTTCTACCAGTGTCTAGTGAGAGGGGTTCTGTGCAGACTCCGCGTGCGGGAGCAAGACCAGTGGATTCTTACCAGTATGGGAATTGGAATACGTCAGGGCATGCAGGCAGAGATGGTGGTCATGGTTGTGGTAGGCAAACACCAGGATTACAGAGGCAGCAGGGCGGGACAGCTCAGGGTATCCAGGCTGTGTCGCAGGGCCGCAGCACTGGGCAGGAATATGCAGTGCAACCAACCCAGCAGGAGTAGGATCCCGAACCTTCTATAGTTCGAGGTACTATTATAGTATCTATTGTCTTGTCCTCAGTACTTTTTGATACATGTGCTATGCATAGTTTCATATATTTACCCATTGTGGAGAGCCTTGGGCTCGGTGTTTCTTCTTCTTCTGATATCATGACTTTAGACACTCCGTTGGGGACTAGAACGACTGGTGTGCATCAGTGCAAGGAGTGCCAACTTGAGGTTGATAGGTGTCACTTTCTTTGGGATGTCTATATATTAGAGATGACGAGCTATGACATCATTATTGGGATGAGATGGTTGGTTTCCTTCAGAGCCTTCGTAGACTGCTATCATCGTAGGGTGCGTTTATGTCACCAGAGGGAGGAGAGTTTCTATAAAAGGGAAAATGGGATGTTCAGGTGAGTCGAGCTAGACCAGAGCATCATGGGAGAGGTGGAGTCATAGCCCAGATTGCGAGCTTATATCTGGATGACCAGGGGACTTGTCAGACAGAGTTCCCTCCAGTTGTCGATCGTTTCAGGGATGTCTTCCCGGATGACTTTTCAGGTCTACCGCTGGTGCGTGAGATGGATTTCTCTATTTAGCTTGTTCCAGGAGAAGCACCCGTGTCCATTTCTCTTTATAGAATGTCCACGCCGGAGTTGCAGGAGCTCAAGAGGCAGTTAGAGGAGCTACAGGCAAAGGGTTTTATCCGACCCAGTACTTCTCCTTGGGGTTCATCGGTCATTTTTGCAAAGAAGGCGGATGGTACCCTTAGGCATTGCGTGGATTATCGGAAGCTGAACCAGTTGAATGTTAAAAACTGATATCCCTTGCCAAGGATAGATGATCTGTTTGATCAGCTTCGTGGAGCATGAGTGTTCTTAAAGATTGAATTGAGATCCGGATATCATCAGCTGCACGTTAGACCGTCTGATATACCTCTCACAGCTTTCAGGAGTAGGTATGGTCTATATTATTATACGGTTATTCCATTTGGAATCACGAACGCGCAAGTAGTTTTCATGGCTCTAATGAACTGTGTGTTCCATCCGTATCTTGATTCTTTTGTGGTAGTATTTGTGGATGACATCTTGGTGTACTCCCACACTCGACACGACCATGCCACCCATCTCGAGATCGTATTGAGTACACTGAGAGAGCATCAGCTATATGAAAATCTCTCAAAGTTCCTCTTTTGTATGGACCATATTCACTTCCTGGTCACATTATCTCAGAGGCAGGAGTTGCAGTAGACCCAGAGAATGTGAGACAAGTAGTTTCCTGGGAGCAGCCTAAGAACATGATTGAGATACGGAGTTTCTTAGGGCTGGATGGTTAATACAGACTCTTCATACTTGACTTCTCCCGTTTAGCAGCACCGTTGACAGGTCTGACTAAGAAGGGTGTGAATTTTGTTTGGTCGGAAGCTTGCGAGGCATATTTTCAGGACCTGAAGTGAAGGTTGACATCAGCACTGATCCTGATACTCCCAAAGCAGGGGAAGAGCTATACAGTTTACTGTGATGCATCAGGGATTGGGCTGTGAGCCGTTTTGATGCAGGGTGACCAAGTTTTCGCGTACGAGTCTCAGTAGTTCAGGCCACATGAGAGGAATTACCTGATGCATGATCTCGAGTTGGCTGCAGTTGTGCTTGCATTGCGCTGTTGGAGACACTTTCTATTGGGATAGAATTTTGTGGTTTTCACCGACCAAAATAGGATCAAGTACATCATTACTTAGCGTGACCTGAACCTGAGACAGAGAAGGTGGGTTGAGTACCTACAGTCCTTTGATTTTGAGCTTACCTATACACCTGGTAAAGGAAATGCAGTTTCTGATGCACTAAGCAGGAAGACTCAGGTACAGGTAGTGTAGGAGTCTTGTGGTGAGTGGGATCTCGTGGCTTTGTTCTCTGAGATGAATCTAGAGGTTCCTGACAGAGAGGGGCAGACTTATCTTTTCTCGTTAGCTATGACTTATACCCTCTTGGAAAGAGTGAGGATGAGGCAGCTATCTGATTCAGAAGGCCTAGTTCTACAGGAATCGGTGGCACGTGAGGACCCTCCTCCCAGTTGGATGATAGGTGACGATGAGTTTTTTGCGTTTCCATGGACGAGTATGGGTTCCAGGGGATATACGTGAGGATCTGATGCGAGAGTTTCATGCTTCAGCTTGGGCAGTTCATCCCGGGGTTACCAAGATGTACTGAGACTTGAGACAACAGTACTGGTGTCTAGGTATGAAGAGAGAGATAGCTGGGTTTGTTATGAGATGTTCCACCAGTCAGCAGGTGAAGGCAGAGCATCAGAGATGAGCTGGACTGTTACAGAAGTTACCCATTCCTGAGTGGAAATGGGATGATGTCGCGATGGATTTCGTGACGAGTTTGTCGAGGTCACCTCGTGGCAATGACATCGTGTGGGTTCTTGTAGACAGACTCACAAAGGTAGCTCACTTTTTTCCGATCAAGGAGACCTTCGGTGTGGACGAGCTCGGAAGGCTGTATATCCGAGAGATCATACGTCTTCATGGGGTCCCTCATTCTATCATTTCAGATAGGAACTCCCGCTTCATGTCTGGTTTCTGGTAGAGTTTTCAAAGGGTGCTGGGTACACAGGTGTTTCTGAACACAACATACCACCCTCAGACAGATGGCCAGTCAGAGCGGATGATACAGGTACTAGAGGACATACTGCGCGCATACGTCCTAGACTTTGGGGGCTCTTGGGAGAATCATATACCCTTAGTTGAGTTTTCCTATAACAATAGTTTTCATGGAACTATTGAGATGGCACCATACGAGGATTTATATGGTAGGACATGCCAATCAGCTTTGTGGTGGTTAGAGGCAGGTGAGGCAGCTTTACTGGGGCCACAGCTTGTGCAGGAGACATCTGATCAGGTCTACTTGATTCGGAAGCGGATGGCTACCGTGCAGTCTCGTCAGAAGTCTTATGTTGATCTTCGTAGGTGACATCTGGAGTTCATGGTCGGGGATCAGGTTTTTATATGTGTTTCGCCGAGGCTGGGACAGAAGCTGATCAGGAGACAGGGTAAGCTTTCACCGAGATATGTGGGGCCATTCGAGATTCTGGAGAGAGTCCGGATGGTTGCCTATTGGTTGCAGTTACTGCAATGGTACAGATCCATGCATGATGTCTTCCACGTGTCTCAGTTGCATCGCTACCATTCAAACTCGTCTCACACCATTCATCCAGAGGAGGTTGAGCTTCAGCATGATGCGTCTTTTGAGGAGCATCTGATCTGTATCGTTGACAGGAGCACGACGGTTCTCTGAGGCCGATCAGTTCCTCTCGTACGGGTTTTACGGCAGCATGAACTAGTGCAGGATGAGACATGGGAGCGGGTGGCCGACGTACGTGCTCAGTGTCCAGAGCTGTTCTGAGCATTATCTTCGCCACCCTTGGAAGGGCAATTCGAGGAAAAATTGCTATTAGGGGGGAAGTTTGTATAAACTCGGTTCTTATTTTGAATGTATGAGCTTTTTATTTTTCCTTTTCCTTAATTTTTTTGAGAAAATATGGAAATTGGGGAAAAATCATAAACATTGGAACTACACGCCGTGTACATTATCAATACGCCGTGTACTTTTGGCTGTGTTGGGAAGAGTACACGGGGCGTATATCCATGCCGGCAACGAAGGGTGTATGAACCGACTACACGCCGTGTAACAGTACCATACACGCCATGTAGTCCATCGGAAGGCTTAAATAGTAAGGCAGTGGAGTCGCTACCAGCTGGGCGACTGTACATGCTGTGTACTTGGGAGTACATGTCGTGTACTCAGGTCGACGGATGAACAGTGTGGTTGTGCCACCAAATGAACAGTTAAATTAAAGGAGTAAACACTGTGTACTCAGAAGTACACGCCGTGTACTTTTTTTAGGATGAAAACATGCAGTAGCCTCCTCATTTGGTAGAGGAGGCGTTTGAGCCATTATGGAGCCAAAGGAGGAGGCAGGATCTTTGAAGATCCCCTAGGCGTTCGTCTGGAATCTGATTCGGCTTTGTACGATCTCGTTGGAACCACACGGGTAAGCCCTTCCTCCTCCTGGTATTGTTCTTACCAATTATTCTCCTAACGTATGTTATTTACATTTGAATGGGTTTTGTTCTTCGTCATATCTACGCCGTTCTTGGGCGTTTCTGGAGTCTGCGTTGGGGTATAACATTCGTTGGCATATAATGTAGGTGGCTTTGTGTTCATTTTCCAACTTTCGTGCATTTCTGTGCGTTTTCGTGCCACGAACCCATGTTGGGGTGTCGTGTGGATGAGGTCGTTGCTATATTTAATTCCTATAATTGAATAGGTGATTAAATTGTGATAATAAAATGATGGTTGGGATCGTTGCTTGGATCTGAAACCACCCCCGGGGTGTGTTTCACTGTTTAGCCGTTTCGCCAGGATACCCGAGGGTATGACTTTAAAGTTGTAATCATAGAATTTCCCTAACGGAATTGCTTGTTACTGATTTTTTACCTTTTGTGCATGGCCTGGTTACCTGTTGGCCTAAGGGAATTGTTGTGATTAGCCTGAGGGCGTGACTATTTTAGCCCGAGGGATGTCGTTATTCCGCCTGAGGGAAACCATTCGTGCCTGAGGGCTTGACTTCTTTGCCAGAGGGTGACACTTCGTATTCCTATGGGCGGGAATTTCTGTTACGCCTGAGGGAAATACATGCGGTTTGGATTCTGAATTTCCTGAGGGAAAGCTTGAGGGCGTGGTTACTATTTTATCATAAGGGCACAGATCTGGTTAGCCTAAGGGCTTGGTGTAGTTGGGCACAAGAATGTTACTCAATTAACGAAATTAAATGAATTATAAAATGGAAATTTAATTGTAAATTTAGTTACTTTTTAGAACTTCTTACTTTATTGCATTTTATTACTGCACACTATCGTTGCATGCATACACGCAGTTGGGCACGGGCCTTTTGTGGGTGCCTACTGAGATATATTTCTCACACCCTGTTTGGGTCACATTTTCCGGCCCAAACAGATTACAATTCTGCAGATGTAGATAGGGGCAAGAGTCCATATACAAGTACTTAACTGTTACTGAGGAGTAGAAGGGCATGGGACTGAGCCTAGGCTCGTGATACCGCAACCAGCTGTTTTGCTTCGTTTTTCTGTACTCTGCTTTTGGCTGTATCGTATTGTTGTATAACATGTTCTGGATGTTTTCCTAGAACTTGAGACATGTAGCATCATCATTTATATATTGTTGGTTATGTCCACTGTTGTTGTGTATTTTAGTTTTTATGGTTTAATGCTTCCCTTGTTTGTTGTTTTCTTTATTTAAATTCCGCTGCGCTACACTTTGACAAATGAGGGCATAGTTTCCCCACTATCAGACACGGTCCCTCGCTACTAGTCGGCAGACTCTGGCATTTGGGTGAATGCTCTTGAGGTCACGTGGCGAACCGGGTTCGGGGCACCCATTGTGTGGAAGCCAGATCCGGGATGTTACATGGTGAAATTATGAATATTTAAAAAAATGATGATTTTTTAATGATTGGTGGAAATGTTGAATTATTATTTTATTTTAATTAAAAAAATTTATAAATCCACATTATATTTAAGATTATTTTTACAACATAATTTTTTCCTTTTTTTAAAATAATATAATTTTGTTTTTCAAATGAATTTTATACGTGAATTTAATATTACATCATTTTATATATAAGGGAATTGTTCTTAAAAAATTTGTCACAATTTTATTTTATTTAATATTAAATTTATTGAAATAAATTATAGGTTTCTAATTATATAAAATGTGTTAAATATTATAAATGGGGTATCCAAATTTGTTAAATAGATCACTTTTATTTATAGTCACTGAAAATAGTAATCACATCAAATCTTTTTACCAAGGTATTAGTAAATAAGATAATAAAGGTTAAAAATATAATAATTACTAAAATCAACCATAGTCATTTCATTTATGCTATTGGATGCGTTTTTGGTCAGGTCTAACCAAGTATCAAATATTTGGATAATTGATGCTATATTTCCTAGATTTTTACCTTTATAATATTTTAGTGAATATAATTCCAAAAATGTCACCCTCAAACATATCAATTTTTAATTTGTTAAAATTAATATTATTTTTTTAAGAAATTATATTAATATTATCTCTTCGTAATAGTTTTAAAATTTTATGAATATATTTATTTTTAAAAAATAGTTATATAATAAATTTTAACTAAAAAATGTATTTCCATTTAAAGTATTTAAAAATAATAATTGTATTTGGGATTAGTTTTAATGTTTTATCAGATGATTTATGTTAAAAATAACCCTATTATATGAAATTAAATTAATTTTAATCTTTAATTGGGTATAAAAATATTTGTATACATACAAAATAAATTTTCTAAAAAACATGTTTTCACATCATTTTTTCCTATTTAATTTTGAATACAATTATTTCACATCTATGTTTTCAATATTTAGAGATTGATTTTATAATCAAAATTTGGAAGTCCAAATTTTATAAATATGGCCCTTTTATATTTTTTTATTATGCATAATAGCACTAGTAAATTTATGTCAGCTTAGTAAGTGTAAATTAGGTAATTTATTTTAAAAATAATATGATAAAGACTCAAAACTAACACTAACACCTGAATTAATTTTATTTTATTTTTATATCTGAACCATAAATTTAAAAATGTATAATATATGGATTTCTTATAATTTTTCAAATATTTTTACTTTAATAATATTACATTTAATGATGAGTAAAAATGCATTTTCCTTGGTTTTTTTCATATATTTTTTTAAAAATTGATAAATAGATGGTATTTTCTATTATAGTTTTTAATTTTAAAGGTAATATATTTAAATTTTTCATTTTTTTAATTTATATTTTTTAGTTAATAAATAATATCCCTAAATTCATACATAACAGTGATTGATTATTTATTCAACTAATATGAAAATAAAATAAATAATGTGAAAAATATTAATAGTAATATAATTTCAATGAGTTATTTAGTAAAATAATATTTTAAGACAAAAATTTCATAAAATAAAGGCATATACTATTTATAATAAAATTCCATCAATGTCTTGTATTTGTAAAAGTCAAATTAAAATAGTCATTATAAAATTGACAATAATGATATTATATAATAAATAATATTTTATTAAATTTTGTAAAACTCAAATAAAAATTCAATGTTTAGAAAAGAAATTTTATATGGTTTAAAATATCTTACATGTTCCACTTATGGTTTAATTTTACTTTTATATTAAATATATTGAACCCAAAATTAAAAAATACTTTTAATGTTGTAATTGTTAAAACGGGTTAAACCAGCATTAAATAAATAATAGTGTGAAAAAATACCATAAAATATAATTGATATAATTGGATGAAGTTAATTATACACATAATTATCTTATATACTAATTAAATTTGTTTTGATCAATTGAAATATAAAAAGTAATTTATGTTAGTTTATTATTTAAATATTTTTGAGAGTACCCCTCCCATATCCTACGAAAGAGAACATCTACTTATACTTTCCTCACAAACAATAAGATATTTTTTTCTCCAATACATAAAAATTTACCTTCCAAATAAATATATTATTTCAATTATTCCTTGTTTTTATCATAAAAACCACATAGAAATCCTTTTGTTTTAATCCTTCAGAGGTTGTTCAAGAAATATATAGTATTCTTGACCAATATTATTTAAATTTTTTCTATACATTATCCCCAACATAATTAAATTTTATTATATTGTTATCATAACACATATCCTTCTCCTCTTCTATCATGGTAACATTATTATTTATACATTACCAAATTATTGATAGGGTTTAAATGTATAATTTATTTAAAAATGATAATTACTTTATTAGTATTTTTATTTAAATTATTTAACTATAAACCCATTGAATGTGGTCAACGTATCAAATATGTTTTGAAAATTACAAATAAAACATCCTAAAAATTCCCAACATGGACATTATAGATTTTGTAAATAAATTAGACATTAAAATATATTTATTCAATAGAATAGTGATAATGTATTAATCCTATAAGATTTTCATAACAGTTCAAATAATTGATAAGAAGATTATATTCATGTTTTAATGAACCCATATGGACTGTATAGACGTGAGGTATTAGAGTTTGTCTCAATTTATTGTCATTTAAGAATATTATACTATTAATTAATGAATTTATATTATTTGGTGTGTGTACATCCATTTTAAAATATATATCCTGAAACTATCATACATATGGTTATTTTATGTTTCAATTATAATTACTTCATCCAAGGGGATATGACTTGAACATTACAGAGTTGTCAAATGATTATTAGGTAAGTGTTTTTTTATTGAGTTGTACCTCTTATTTATTGACATTGTTAATCTATAATTATGTTTGAAATAGAATATACATATATATATATATATATATATTATTTATGTACATTTATTTTTTAAATTTATATTATCCACATATAATCACTCCATTGAATAATTCAACATTTAATGGTATTAACATTCCATGGGTTTTCATTATCTCAATAAAATTTCCTTGATAGATATTTCATGTTTTAAAACATGAATTACATGTATGGTTTTATTAATGTCTTGGGAATGATGTTTTATATTATAATTCATAGATTTCGGGAGATATAAAAATATATAAAATAATATTACTCTTAATTTGTTTTTGATTGAAGTGTATCATAAAAGGTTAATGCTATATTTAACAATATCAATTGTTTTTCGGATTTTTTTAATAAATGCTTAGTTTGAAAGAAAAATATGTGATCTTATTTTCATGAATCACATCATTCGTGTATGTGGTGGACCACTACCTTAATAACAAATGTTGTTAATTCTTACATTACAACATTTATATTTTGGTAATAAGAATGTAATTACTACTTTGATATGATGAAATGAAATTAATGATATCCTCATAATTCTAGAATTTTTATATACACAATTTTTTTTATATTTTCTCAATTTATCTAGAATAATATAACATAGTTTATGGGAATGTGTACTAACTACTTATCAAAGTGATGTGATACGTTCACTCTTTTAATGGAATGTATTAAGGAAGGGTTTAATAAAAATTTATCATATAAATGACATATTTATGATATTCAAGACCTAATTATATATATGAAAAAATAAAATATCATTTTTTCATTCTATTTCACACACTAAAGAAGTGATAATGTTGTTCGTGGATGTGTGGACTACTACCCCCTCCAAGCAATGTCATTATTCTTCTTCCATGACTACATCACAATAATGATATATATAATTATAAATAATTAAATAATATTATATTTATGATATATGTTTAATAATGGGAAGATATATTTTACTTACCTTCTCTCCATAATGATTATTGAAAAATGTTAATGTTACCTATGCGTACGTACGACCATCTATACTCGAGATTGTTACATTGGTTCATTTTTCAGAAGTGTATTTCATGTATGATTTTGAATTAAAAATTAATGAATATATTTTAATTAAATCTCTTTTATCATTCAGGGTATGTTTAAATAATGACCTCATTAAACACAGTCAACCTATAAATTTCAGTTTTGATACATAATCCTAATATGGTCAGAACACGTGACATAATAATTATTGATAGTGTAATTGTGTATAATTTTTTTGTAATTAAAATAAAATTTATAATAACCTTTTAAGAGGTTCTAAATCATGTGAAAATGTTTTCAAAAGATTATTATTCAAGAATAATAAGGAAAATCATAACAAATTTCCCTAATTTTTTTTAGTTTCATCTTAATTTACTTTCCATTGAGACTTATTAGTTATTATTAACCTTAAAAATTTTATGTGGTGTATCTACCAACATATGTATTTTTATATCATGATTTTAATTTAATTCATGATTTTCAATGTTTCTATTTATTTAATTCTTTCATGAATATCTTGATTAAAAATTTACTCAGGTATTAATGGATTTATTAACTCAATTTCTATTTATTAGGTTAAAATATTGTTCCATTAGTTACGTTTTTCCATGAATAAGTGGGAAATTGCCTCTTCTATTATCACGGACCGAATCTGATCACCACCAAAACTGACACCAAACCCGGCCCATGACAATGGACGAAGGGCGTTTCCAATCCCCATGGACTGGAACAAGTGCCTGGGTATCAAAAAATGAAAATTGGGAATGATTTACTAGATTTTGTTTACTTAAAACAATAAAAGAATCCAAGAAATAATATCTGGATTTTTCAAACCAAAACATCTCTTACTGAAATTCATAACTGAATTACACAATTTTAAATAATGTTTTAAGACCATTATAATGGTATAAAATCAAGAAAATACTGCCCGAGAATCTCCACATTGAAAGAGGCACCGCCCTCAATCCATCTCCACAACACTGCATCATGATGGACCTCTAAAAACCCGAACCAATGGCATAAAACCTATACCCAAACCTATGACATAAAATAAGAAAGTCTACATACACCCAAAGGATTAAGTATGGTGTGAATTAAAGCACAGTAGGATACCACTGCTATGAGATTCCATGTGATAAGCATTTCATGAAAAAAATCATTGCAAGTTTTGTATATAAGAAATGCTTGTTATAATTTTCTAAAGGATGCAATAATAAATGAAAACAGTTTTTATGTGGGATAATTTTAAAGGACCAACAATTTTAAAATAAATAACAAATCTACTGAATTTTCTATCCAACAATACCTTATACTGGTGGTATGTACAAAGTATCTAATGAGGACAAGTAATAGGAAATAACCCCTAGGCACTAGCTAGCCATGGGTCCCAGGTACCTCATATCTCTGTGAGAGTTAAAACCAAAAATATATGTTCTCGTTCATGAGCCACTATTAGTGATCATACCCATAGCCTAGTGGTCCCCAATAATCATCATCATAGTTTAGTTAGAGATGTAAGCGTCAATCTTGCTAAGTGAAACTGAGGCCAAACCCCACGGATTCACTAACATACTAGAACACGTCCAACAACCTAGATACCCAAGTTTTCCCTTTCTGCTCAAAAAAGTTCAAAATTCCAAGAAATATAGTTTTCACATACAAATACCTCTTCCACATTAAACATTAAAAAAATAACCCCTTGTATATCACACAAGTCACAAATTCCACTTCTCATTCAAATGCATTTTGAAATCAAACTCACACCAAAATTGCCTACAAGATTTTTCACATTTCTTTAACACTTCCACAAATCCTTTAAAAAATTTAATAAAACCATTATAAGATTTTCAACTCATATAACATCCCACACACATGTCACATAATTCCCTACCCACCTTCACAATTCATTTTATCAATAAACTCACATGAATCATCCCACACCTGTGTTGCACACAGAAAACACAATTTAGTAAAACATTTTGGCAATTTATAAAACATTCTAAATTTTTTTGACATCTCAAATCACCACTTTACCATTCAAAACCCCACATTAGGTTAAGAAACTCACCCAAACAGTAGATATACACACATTCCCAACTTTTTTTAACCAAATAAAACATTTTCAAATTTTATTAAACAAACTCAAGAGGTATAAGCGTTGTTTTCATGCTAAAACCATTTCAAAACCCTCATTAAATACCAAAATCATTCCAATATAAAATCCAAAATCAAATTTTCAGCCCTAAAACAATTATTAAACCACCCTACATGTGTTATAAAAATAAATCAAATAATACCACAAAGATACACATGAAAAACACACGTTTTCATAAATCACCTTCATGAAGTACAACACGGTTTTACACTATAAAATCATTCAAAAACCACTTTTCAAGGCCCACATGACAATAAGGAATGATCAAACCATAATATTCATCTCCTTTTAAGACTAATAAATTTATTTCATATGTTATAAATTAACCCAAACATTACCCCAAGAGTCACACATAAAAAGTACCCAATTTCAACTTAAAATACAACTAAAAATTAAATGATTAACCAAAACCTTAAAAAACAGTTTTCACTCCAAAAAAAACAGATTATAAACATACTAAATTAATAACCCAAGAAAGATAACTGATCCTAAAATGGTTACACATGGAATCACCTACCCTTTTGAGTCGAAACCCTCAAAACATGGTGTGAAACCTTTAGTGCACCACCGATGCACCACAAGGAATATAAATCCCAACCTAAACCAAAAAAATCCCAAAAGACACCAAATAAGACCTTAGTATTGAACCCCAGCTTCTATATAGGAGTAACTTTAATAAAGAGGAAAAAAACTAAAAGAGGATGGAAGGAACCAAGAAGGAATTCTCTTATCTGAAAAATCATGAGGAAATCGGCCCCAATCCACCAATATCTGAATCTTGAAGTACCCAAAACAGGTATGGAGGATTGAAGGATTTATATTAGGTTATTTGGGTAATGAATTTGGGGAAAAATACTGAAAATATTTGGATTTATGAAAGAATCATTTTACCTCATCAAATCTGGTCGATTTGAGAATTATTGAGAAATATTTCCCAAATTCGTGGGGTATATTAGCTTAAAAGAGAAAAAAGCAATAAAGGGGGTGCGGCTGAGGTGTTTGGCTTCGAGTGGGAGGTCGAATCACTGAAAAAAAGTAATAAACGAATGATATATCAAAATTTTAAAAAACTAATTTAAAGCAGGAAATGAGCTTACGGGAAGGCCCATTACCTTAATCAAAAACCCACATCCATCATGAATTTGGATTTCTATGTGGTCCAAAGGGATATAGTGATTTTAATATATAAGGGTACTCTATTTGGGAAGTGTAATGGGTATAAAATAGTAAAAATTGAAGGAGTTATATTAGAAACAAATTTTGTTTTTAAATCTGGAATTGGGCTCACGGTTTTGCCCCAATTTTCAAAACCCACCATTTTCATCAAAATGTGCGGTATACCTCCAAAACAAATCAGGATTGGAAATTAAATGAATAATGAATTTAAAAAAAGTTCATGGGTGTGAAAATTCTCCTCACCATAAAACATTCCGCCCTCAGAAAGCCACATCATGGATAAAGCAAAAACCAAACCCAACTGAAAGACAGAAATGGGCTCCTTTGCTATGCTTCGCCCCAAAAGGCCAAAACACCTCCAGTGATCAATTAATGAATGAATAATTCACAACTAAAACATAAACTTCTTTACTGAAATGATCATGTACATTCATGATTTATCCTAAAATAAAACTCCTCATACACTATCCGATCAAGGCTGAAGCAATTTACCCAAACAGGCAAGAACATCAAACAATGTTACACTTACCATGATATAACTAAACCGTTGGGCACTCTCCAACCCCAATGTTTTCCCAACGAAGATTTAGGTGTTTATATAGATACGAACGAGACTACCCACTTCCTAGACAAGAAAAAAGACAAAAGTTGGTTACTTGTACAAGGATACACAAATGGGCTTCACACCATAAGAGACATCTTAAATTTTTCCTAGACAGAATCAAGACAATAAAAGGGGATTATCGAACCAATTTTCTGGTAAAAGGGGTAGAATCCCATTATAAATATTCAAAAAATATACATGATACTCACGGTGGGTCTCCACACTATAAGAACCAACCATCTTAACTTACCAATATGAGCCGACATAGAAAAACCCCAAAACATAAAGAGTTGGGACTGCCACACGGTTAGGCCGCACAGTTTGGGAAACTGTGCGCTAACCATGTGAATCCTTATACCTACATTGTTTTATGTGGAATTTTAACTACTAATTTTTCACTCAACATGTTTAGAAAAATCTAAAAAATATCCCCCAAACCCAATGGAAACATAAGGGGAAAAGAAACTCATTGGGAGATAATATGGGGATGAGGACCTCTACCTCTTTCCACTGAATGGGAACAAAAGAAGCAAGATGACAACACCAAATGTTTAAACTATTCCATTTTCTCATGCTAAGAACAGTTCTTTGTATAAGCTTTAAAACTACACTGGTATTTCCTCTGACTACATGCCAGCTTCTCTCTGAGAACTATGACTGGAGCGGCAATGATTGAAGCATCTTCGACCTTGCAGTTAGGATTTGGAATCCCCTGAATAGAATTTCTTATTCTGATGCTACAAACAACTACACACAATCACAGATGGTTTCACCAAGACATAAAAAACTCCATAACTCACTTTACCCAAACATGGAATTTCACTGAAATAAGGGTTTAGAGGATGCGCTCACATCACACCTTGTTTCTTCATGTGAGAAAGAACAGAAATAAAGGACACATATAATGACCTTTCTCTAAAATAGAGGATGTCTAGATCTCCCAAAAGGAGAAACACTTATGAAAAAAAAATAGACTCACAAAATATTTTACAACTTCACCTTTACAATCAAAAGAGCACGCAACATCACATCACATCACAGAACATGACCAAAGTGACTGATAGAAACAATACAAGGAGGGGGCCTTACACAACACCCCCAAATATCACAACATTCCAGAAAGTGGCCATAACAGCCTCTCATGGCTAGATTTCCCACACTTTTGGTTCAACATAAACCCCTTATTCGAAGAGACCATGAAGGACATAGAGGCCCTCTTAGAGACTATCCATACTGACAACCCCAAACAACTTTCTCCTTCGACAAATCAGGTAGCTTAAGAAACTAAGGTCTCTTTCAAACATCCATGAGCACTCTTCCGCAACAAGAGGATTAAAAAAAACAAAGAAAGAAAATGGTGTAGACTCATTCTACAAAGCTTAAGAAAATATTCCTTAAATTGATCAACTGGAGGATTTTACAACGGTGAAACAATCTCGGTTGCACTTTAGTTGTGCACAAAACCTTAATGGGGGCGTACCTTATCCAATGAGAGAACCCAAGGACCAAACCAAGATGGTCCATTAGTAAAAACATGCCAAAACAGATATCCAAACTCATTAATTTAACCACCTTAAAGGTGTCTAGAAACATAAATTATAGAAGACTACTAACTGGACCTTCTACCTAGCATACTGACCAATCACAAACCCAAAACACAATTTGAACAGGTGGGGTTCTTGGACTCAAAACATCCCACAACATCAAAATTTTCCAAAAAAACACATAATATACACCATCCAAAACAATTCATCAAGACATCATGTTTTTCTTTAAAAACATTTATTTGAAAACCAAAAGTTCAGCAGTTAGCGTATCCACCAATGGTACCCCATGGGCCTCACAGATGTATGTTTCTGTGCCACACTAAGAACCCTCCTCATATTCATCTCGACACTCATCCAGTCATCCCATCAACCATCCATCATCTAATTATTCCCAATGCATGTGGTCTCTTATGGAAATACCAAAGGATTAAATGAAAATTCATTCCACTTTTCAAAAAAAAATTGTCAACCAACACAGCCTTTTTCTCAAAACTGCTAAAAATGAGATCAAAATCTCAATTCACATTTGACAAAACTATTCAAAAGGACATAAACATTTAGAAAAAAACTCTCTTTTAAGTTATTCACATCAATTTGAAAACATATCATCCAATTAAAACACCCTTTAATTGTATAGAATACTATATTGGAAACACTTTTGAAAACCAACTTCAATATGGTTCTTGATTCCAAAAGAGGTTTAAGAACACTATTTTCCATTACAAAAAAAATCAGAAAATTCAGTTCCACCATTTCATAAATAAAACCATTCCTTCTTTATTTGAAGATCATTTCAAAAAAACATTATTCATCGTAAAACCAAGTCACTTTAAAACCAAAGTTCTATGATTTCAAAACTAAAGAACAAAACAATGCGAGAGTAAACTAGTTTTAGTGAGTGACCTGGACATATGGTTGGAAGCCATATTCCAATCACTTAACCATCACAGATAGTGTTCTTGGTAATATCCCTAGCTCCGCATTGTTTTCCAGACCTTTCTAGCTCAGTGAGACCATTATCCCCACTCTCTTTTCATTTCCCATAATCATCATCAGACCAAGAAAACCATAAGGCATAGATAAATCGCAACATCCCCTGGTGACTTGAATCCCTACATGAACTGTAGTGATAAATAACACTACCCATAACCGTAATTTCATGTCCTGAAAATCTTAACTCCAGACTATCCTAACTATTTCCCAAATAACATGACTCAAATAGAGCGAACCTCCTCTGATACCATTTTTTCATGAACCGAATCTGATCACCAAAAAAATTGGCAACAAACCCAGCCAGTGACAGGGCCCGAAGGGCGTTCCTAATCCCAATGGTCTGGAACAGGTTATTCGGTATAAAAAACTGAAAATTGGGAATGATTTACCCAATTTTTTATACTTAAAACAAAAAATAAATCCAAGAAATCAAATCTGCATTTTTCAAACCAATACCTTTTTTTTCTAAAATTCAGAACTGAATTACAAAATTTTAAACAAATTTTCAAAGACCATTAAAAAGGTACAAAACCATAAAAATACATCCCAAGAACCTCCGCATGTAAAGAGGCACCGCCCTGAAGCCATCTCCATGACACTACATCACGATGGACCACAAAAAACCCGAACCAATGGCAAAAAATCTGTACCCAAACCTGTGACATAAAATAAGCAAGTCTAATTACACAAAAATGAGTAAGAGGGTGTGAGTGAAAGCCCAGTAGGATACCACTTATATGATATTCCATGTGATAAACATTTCTTGACAAAAATCATTGCATGTTTTGTAAATAAGAAATTCTTGTTACAATTTTCTAAAGAATGAAATAATAAATGAAAACAGTTTTTATGTGGGCTAATTTTAAAGGACTAAATTTTTTAAAATAAATAACAAAACTACTGAATTTTACAGCCAAAAATACCATATACTAATGGTAAGTAGAAAGGATATAATGATCACAAGTAATAGGAAATTACCCCTAAGAACTAGCTAGTTGTGTGTCCCAGGTACCTCATATCTCGGTGAGAGTAACCACAAAAAATATATGTCCTCATGCCTGATCCACTAGTAGGGATCATACCCATAATCATCATAGTTTAGTTAGAGTTGTAAGCGTCATTCTTGCTATGTGAAACTGAGGCCAAACCCCACGTATTCACCAGCATACTAGTACATGTCCACCCACCTAGATACCTCGGTTTTCCCTTTGTGCTCAAACAAGATCAACAATCCATGAAATATATTTTTCACATGAAAATATCACTTCCACATCACACATTAACCAAATAGCCCCATGTAAATCACACAAGTCACAAATTCCACTTTTCATTCAAATGCATTTTGAAATCAAACTCACACCAAAATTGCCTACAACACTTTTCAAATTTCTTTAACACATCAAAAAATCCATTAAATATTTTTATAAAACCATAATAAGATATTCAACTCACATAAAAACCCAAAAACATGTCACATAATACCCTTCCCACCTTTAGAATTCATTTTATCAATAAACTCACACGAAACATCCCACACCCATGTTTCGCACAAAAAACACAATTTAGTAAAAAAAATTGGAAATTTATAAAACATTCTAAAAATGTTTGACATCTAAAATCGGCACATCACCATTCAGAAACCCACATTATGTGAACAAGTCACCCAAACAGTACATAAAAACCGTTTCCCAACTTTGTTTAACCAAATAAAACATTTGAAATTTATATATAATAAACCCAAGAGGTATAACCATTGTTTGCACACTAAACCCATTTCAAAACCCTCATTAAAAACCAAAATCATACCAATACCAATCCGAAATAGAATTTTCATCCCTAAATGAATTATTAAACCACCCCCATTATTTATAAAAATACATCAAATAATACCACCAAGATACACATGAAAATACATGTTTTCATAAATCACCTTCAAGAATTACAACACGGTTTTACACCTTAAACTCATTCAAGTGCCTCTTTTCAAGGCCCACGTGTCAATAAGGAATTAACAAAATAGAATCATTATCCCATTTCAAGACTAATAAATCACTTTAATATGTTATATACTAAACCCAATCATTACCCCAAGAGTCACACATGAAAAGTACCCAATTTCGAGATAAAATAAATCTAAAAATTAAATGTTTAACCAAATCCATCAAAAACAGTTTTCAAACCACAAAAAACAGATTATAAACATACTAAATTAACAAACCAAGAAATACAACTCATCATAAAATTGTTACACATGGAATCACCTACCATTTTGAGTCGAAACCCTCAAAACATGGTGTGAAACCTTAAGCGCACCACCGATGCACCAAAAGAAATATAAATCCCGACCTAAAACACAATAATTGACCCAAAAGACACCAAATCAGACCTTAAGATCTAACCCCAACTTCTGAATATGAGGAACTTCAAGAAAGTGGAAATAAAACTAAAAGAGGATGGAAGGGACTAAGAAGGAATTCTCTTACTGGAAAATTCGTGAGGAAATCGGCCCCAATCCACCAATATTTGAATTTTTATGTACCCAAAACTGGTATGGAGGATTGAAAAATTTATATTAGGTCATGTGGGGACTGAATTTGGGTAAAAATACTGAAAATTTCTGGAGTTATGAAAGAATCATTTTACCTCATCATATCTGGTCAATTTGAGAAAGATTGAGAAATATCACCCTAATCTGCAGGGTATATGAGCACTAAAGAGGAAAATTCTATAAAGGGGGTGAGCCTGAGGTGATTGGATTCGAGTGGGAGGTCGAATCACCCAAAAAAAGTAAAAAAACAAATTAGATATTGAAATTTTAAATAAATAATTTAAAGCAGTAAATGGGCTTATGGGCAGGCCCATTACCTTAATCGAAAACCCAAATCCATCATGATTTTGGATTTATATTTGGTCAAAAGGGATATTTTGATTTTAATATATCAGGGTATTCCAATTGGGAAGTGGAATGGGTATAATATAGTAAAACTTTTAGGGGTTATAAAAGAATAAAAATTTGTTTTTAAATATGGAATTGGGCTCATGGTTTGTCCCAAATTTTCAAAACCTACCATTTTCATCAAAATGAGTCGTAAACACACACAAAAATCAGGAATGGAAATTAAATGAATAATGAATATTTAAAAAGGTCATGGGTGTGACATCTTTTTTTATTGTGTATATCCACTTTTTTTGTATCAAATTCTTTACACATAATTATATCATTGATTTATTCTCACTCTAGTAATATGATAATTGTAATGGTTTCTTTCATCTCATATTTATTTATATAAGATACATTATATATTAAAAATATAAATATATACTTTCAAAGAATGAATTTTATGATTCTAATACATATAATTATGTGGGTCTACAAACACTTTGGATGATACCTATTTTATGGGGTTGATATTTTAAATGATACCATATTGGAAAGGGATTTTTGTCACAATTTTCATTCATCGGGATATTTGTTATGTTATACCCCTATATTCATTTATGAGGTATGTAAACTAATACTTTAACAATAGATATCATAAATTTTGTTATAATCATGATATTATTGGTTTCAATTAACATTATTATTTCCCAGGGTTAACAATTCATAAGTTTCAAAGTGGTATGAGATTCTTGGGAATTATTAAACACTATTACCCTCAATAATGTATTCAAAATTTTTAAATGTTTTTTAAATTCATAAACATAAAAAACCATTTTCATTACATATCCTTTATTGGGGATAAGTTGTATGGATTAAATCTACTCTATTTTCTATATGGATTAATATTTTTCCATGATATTGTTTTGGAACTCATCTATTTTCCATGGATTAATAATGTTTTATAGAGATTGTTTTGAAACAAATTTACTTTCAATGGAGTAGTTTTGTTAAAATGAAATTTTTATGAAATTTTTTTTTATCTTTCAATCATGTTTCAATGAACATTTTTTGAAGACTAATTTATCCATGTGTTAATCATCTTTCAAATATATTTTTTGGAAACACACTTATTTTACATGGGTTAATAATGTTTAAAATATATTGGTTGGGATCCCATTTTTTCCAGTGATTAATAATTTTCAAAATATATTTTCATGAATCCCATTTATTCTCTGTGGTTTTATTATTTCTTTATGATACTATTATGGAAACCATTTCTTTTTCATGTTTTAATCATATTACAAATAGATTTTTATGAAACCTATTTAGTTTCCAATGTTTATTTATGCCATAAAGAGATTGTTATGGAACCCACATCCTTTCCATGGGTTAATCATATTTCAATGATATCATTTGAGATTGTATTTATATTACATGGTTTCATTTTTTTATGAGTTTATTGTTATGGATCCCAAATAATTTCCATAGGATTACTATGTTTTAATGATATTGTTACTTGAACCATTTCTTTTACATGGGATTACCATGTTCGGAAAAGAGTAATGGTTGTATCCAATGATTATGGATTAAATTAAATCTATATTTATTTATTCATTAATCACATAGTTGACATTATAAATGATGGGTCAGCCATGATAGCACTAGGAAATAATATTATATATTAACATGGGATGGACCAAATAGTAGTGTGAAATTCAATTTCAAATTAAAAAGGGGTGGCTTGAATAGTGACAAGAAAGCCCATTATATCATAAAATATGGTGGCCCAGATAGGGTTAAGTGAGGTAATTTTTGAACTATATTGAATTGGTTAATGATAACCACTGAATTTAGATCAATGGTTATACTAATTTGGTATGGTTTTCAAAGGGAACTATGAGGGATCATTAAGGGTTCAACGAGATGACGTTCAATGATACCAACATGTTCCCCTTATTCTTATAATGATTTAATAATATTTCTAATGTTCAATATTTACATGACATAAATTCTGATTATTTAAACTAATAAACCTATAATTTTACCTGTTTTCATATTTGATGGTATTGGTATTGATATGTTTGATTACATTTATAACTTGCTCATGATGTTTGATTACATCATCATACCCTTATATACTCTAATTATTTTAGATGATAGTTAATTGTTAAAGCTAATTTTTACCATTACTAATCATTTGAGTTCCCCCATATTATTTTTGCATTTCAAAAAAATTTTAAATAATGAATATGAATAAGTTATGTCTATAATGGTTTTCATATGAATGATGATGATGTATAAATTGGAAAAATAAAATCTAAAGTTAAGTGAGAGAAATTCCCATTATAATTCATTTGAATAGACTCTTTATAAGTTTTTCCTAATTATATACAACTCTAATCATAAATGGATCTCTAATATGTAATTAATCAATGTTTTAATTCATATTTTTAAGGTTTAGATGAATAATTAGGGTTATAATTATCTACTTCAAAGATGAGAAGATAATGTCATAAATTTCTGCACAAGATGTATGAGTGAGGGTTCTGTGTTTTGATAATTATTGATAGTTGTAAGGATGTATTTATTGAATATATATAAAACTCATGGAATACTTATAATTATGGAAATTGAATATTTCATTTTCTTTTTTACAATTTCATTCACTGAAAAATGATAATATCGTTCATGCTTACTTGTGAACAACCTCATCCATGAATTGATTTGATTCATTTTTCATCCCCAAATCACATGTATGATATATATATATATGTGTGCGTGTGTGTTTTTTTGTGTATATTTATATGAATAATATTTTATTATTTATGTAATTATAATTTTTAAAGATAAATTAATTCTTAAATTAATTATACAATGATCGTTGAAAAATTGAAACATAAAGTATGCATACATATGACCTACAATATCCATGATTGTATAATATTTCATTTTTCAATTTCATAATCATGATTTGTTTTAAATGTAAAATTTATGTATAAAAGTTATTATTTTTAAATAATAATTATTCTATATATTATGGAATAATGACCCCTTTGAAAACGACAACATAATAAAAAATCATAGAGGGAATAAAATTAAAAATGAAACAATGCTATAGATATACGAAATATTCATAAACAACTAAAAAATTATGTACTGTAGTGAATACTAAAATTAAAGGGGAAAATACACAAACAGATAGAAACCTATCCCATGATAAAAAAACTGGAAAATTAAAGATGTTGAGTGGGCCAAGCTCTTGAATATGAATCTGTGACCACCGTACCTGGTCCAAGCATAATTTATCCCTAAGCTCCTATGAAGTAATTATCTACCTATCCATCATCTCCAAAATAAATTTCCCATGATTGATGAAGCCTAGGTAGAAGTGAGTATATACATACCCAGTGTAACTCAATGACTAGGGTGAAGGGGGTGGGGCAAGAGACACACTGAATAGAATAGTAGTAAAGAGAATATGGAATGGTAAAAGAGTGCAGAAGTAGTACAAAAAAACAAAATATGAGAGTGAAATTAGACAAATAAAAACCCAATGAGATCCAAATGTTTAGAAGATGAAAACCGTGTAGATTATTCACCACCTATAGAAGTATACAAAACTCATTCAACCACGAGAAGCTAGTCACATAAATCACGTGGCATAACCCATGTGTCTACACCTCTCCAAGAATGAGAGTAACAAATATCATGGAGGCGTAATTGAAATAGAAATATATATATAAGATTAGTCAAATACGACCAAATGGCAGAGTAATAGGATCTCCATCTCACAACTGTTCAAAAAATTAGGGGTCTTTAATTGTTACAAGGTAAGTCCTTCAACAATGCCCAAAACCTCACATGTCTTCCATGAACACAGAGGTATAAGGGACTCAATCAGAAAACCATGATGCAATCCTCTTATGGTGTCAATGATTTTCCTACATAGTTTTAGGTCTCCCAACATGGATGAATTTTGGTGGGGAAATCATCCCGCTTTCTAATGAGTCCAATGGTATATAAAACTATATTTTTTCACCATATCTTATAGTCAAGGGGTCTTAAATTTTAGATAACATTCACCCTAGTATGATAGGGGTTCATTATAGTCATAGGGTATCTTCTCTCCTGTACGTTAGTAGGATAAACACCCAAATCATCAAAGGGGACCACTGCCTAGCTATGATAAACTATGTATGGTAGAGGGTACTACTCCTCATGTTACTATAGAGGACCCACACCCATTCCAATGTGGGGGGGGGGGGTCAAAACACTGGTCATCGGGGATAGAATCCCTAGTATGATAGGGGGATCAACACCTATATGTATTTATAGAGTAATCACACTTATTACGATGGGGGTCAACACATTGGTCACCATGGATCCACGCCCTAGTACATTATGGGGATCAAAACCTAGAAATAAGTCTTGAATAACCTACTTAAAAACATCCTAAATTATATCTCATCCTATCTGAGAATCCTCTATGGAATAAACCATCATTTTCTATGAGAAAAACTCACGATATGCTACTTGTGGCCCAACATCCTTGTCCAGAGGAAGGTAATATGAGAGGTATACGATTTAAAATTAGGCACACTACATGTATGTGTCCCACGTGACTTCTAACCCCTCTTTGTCACCAGGCCTTGTACCTATCAATGATTGAGTACTAAAAAGGCACATTAACCCCTATTAGTTACAATTAACTCCTATATTATAAGGAATATCTAGCCAAAAGTATAAGAAGTTCACAATTATTTTGATTATTCTAATAGAAAAAATGTAATTTTCCTGAATTTTCTCTCTAAATAGCCCTATAAGCTTTTATAAAATTCTACATATATACACTTCACTCTAAAAAATGTCAGTGCTAAACTAAGACATGAATTATCATCAAACAAATCAGAAGGATCTTCCCCCAATATTCTATTCAAGTTTCCACATTTAATGAGATCATGAGTAAGACTCCTCAATACACAACAAGTAGAAAATTTATAGTTCTTAGATAACCAAAGAGATAAGAACATTCAAGTGCTTGGAAAAAACAAAAAAGGTCAAATTTTCATTCACCCCAATCGTACATCTGATAAAAATACCTCATTTCATCACATACACTCGAATGGCGTCTTATAGGTCTCACACCTCGATCCCGATTGAAAATCCGAAAATTGGTTTATGAATGACTGCCTTAATATCAGGATCAAAACTCCGCTGACGGTATGTCGATTGGACGTCGCATATTGAAATTATAATATGTCAATGATTTTTTAATTATAATTTATTATTTTTAATTGTTCATTTTTTGGATCCAATTTTCAAATAAAAAAAATACATCCAATTTTGGCCTCAAAATGACCATCTTGAAAATTGGGTTGTTCTGCCGTAGATAGAAAGTCAAATGGACACTCCATGTAAGAGTTATGTTTGAATCAGTGTTTAAAAAATAATTATATTACTATTATTTCAGGGTATTTAATAGACCTGATCCTTGGGTCATAGAAACGTACCCAACATTGGTAACAAAATGATTTCCTCTCTGGAAAGGCCAGGTTTCTACTAATGGAGCAACAATCGGCTATTGCATGGGAGTGTTGCGGAGGATACACCATATTATTATTACTATTATTATTATTATTATTATTGTTTTTATTGTTATTATTATTATTATTATTATTATTATGAATTTCTAATAAATAATCTCCGACAACTAAATATTTCACATGGAAAAACCATGTCCATGCACCACTTCCCAACTCCTCCCAGGTCACCTTACCCCATCGAATGTGGGAGTTGTGTCTCATGGGAATAACACCATATTGACCTAGCTCTGCCCGAATTCCCTACTTGCCCTGCCTAGAACCGCCTATGTGACTCCCTATAAGAAGCTATTGACTTGCACATGCCCTGACCTAAAATGTTTTCAATATCCTGTGCTGACACACTAGTCACACACACACCCATTGGCCACTCGTAAAAAACACCGTTCCACCTCTCCGCGAATTGACCACCATAGCTTGATCTACCATACTCTTCATCGAATCACATAGATTTATGGTTAATGGTTGTCTCAACCACCCAGTTCACAAAAAACCGACTTCATCACGAACACATAAAGCTTCCACACTATAGATGATCCAATGAACCTAATCTTCAACAGAAAACCATGAAATGATCACAGATATGCGATCCATGGGTCCTGATCTATGCAGATCTATCCTCTATTCACATTTTCATCGCTATTTCATTGATCCCCATCAAATAATTAGTTTCAACATCATTTGTCATTGATAACCAAGGGAGATAATATCAGAATTCATCATTGTCAAATCTGATGTTTGGGATGCAATCATTAGAAAACCACCATATTGATTTTTTTATAGATATATCCTTAGTTAAAAAGAGTTTAATCCATTAATATAATAAATTATTTTAATCCCTTTAAACATATTTTAGATAGAAGAGGTGTCATAACATCCCACACTAACTCATTTTATATAGAAATTTGGGTAAAATGCACATTATGGACCCATCTATGGTATCAGATGCCCGATCCATTCAACCGTTTTAGAGATATCCAATTTTTTTAAAATATGTATGTGCAATAAAAATATATATAATATATTTATTTAATTAATTACAAGAACACTAGGCCTTAGAGTCACACACTGTATGAGATCCAAGTTAAAAAAATATTCCTAGAAATATTCCATAGTATTTTAGAGATAAATTAGGGTCTCTAAATCATTGCTTTATAGATCTAAATAAAAATCCTTCAGAGGAACCCATTTTTACATTAAACATAGTGGAATCCTAAATTAAAATCAAGACATGACACAATAAAATAATATACCTAGGTATCTGAATAAAGAGGGACATGGAACCCAAATCCCAATCCTATATGATTCATGTACAAAAATTTTACAATGAAAATTGACTTAATGTTCTGATCCAAGATGCAGGTTTTCAGAATCTTGGTGAATATATACATCCAGCCCAATGACAACACTATTGTCCTTGGCCTGAAAACCGAAATCAAAAAAACATTAACATAGTATCTATGAAACCCATCCCATGATCGAATATAGAAAGATACTAAACTATACTCCCTATATAGAACCCACTCTTATTCTACTGTGTCACAACTAATCCCAATGGGTCCTGATTCAAAAATCCACATTCTCCCCTCTAATGCATTTGGGGATGGAATATAGTTATGAGTTTGAACATCCCACATATGGGACACATCATTATATGGTACATGTATGCACACACCCACAAATATCTCCATGATATAATTAATAGACAATATAAAATACAAATAAATTTCTGCAAACATATTCTCCCATAACTACATTAAAATATGGGTATTGAACAAATAAAATAGAAAATTTCACATCCACTTATAATTGAAAAAAATCCATCCTAATCAAAGAGAGGAAATGTCTATCAAATTAAACATTCAGTAATATCTTCTATTAAGCACCAACGAACACATTTGTCAATCTACCTCGCTATGATATTCCTAACTTGGTGTCTCCTAAAACATCATTTAATGGAATACCATTAGCAAAAGATATAACATTTGTGTGAAAATTACATACATGGGTAAATATAAAAATACCCAATAGGTTCCCAAATTACATAAACGAAATGTTAAAAATAGAAAAGAAACAGTGTGGTTTACCAATCTAGTGGGAACCAAAATGAGAGGGAAATATTATCTCAAACATCCTCAACTAAAATTGACTAGTCATCTCTATCCGCATGGTGGTCCAACCAAGAGATATCAATTCACATCATTTAAAATAAGAAATGACTGGATATACTTATCTTAGAATCCATTTATCATGATGATCTGACCTTATAGTCAGTTAAACAATTATACTCAAGGATAAATGTAACATTCATCTTCGAGAACACAAACAATGATATCTTACATCATATATGGTACTCATACAATAATAAACACTCCATTAGGTATATGGAACCTGATGTAAAATCCATAACATCCCAAGGGGGTTAAATCCAAAGAACACTATCATCAGATCTCTCCATAAATAATTATTTTCTTGATCCCATGATATCTCGATACTAGGATATGGAATTGCACCCATCCTTGATGAGAGACACTACTACATATACTGGAACCAAAAAATGATTCACCACAAAAAAAATTATAACTCCCTGAACTACTTGGGGAAAATATGAACCTAATATGGAATACTAAATACCACATCTCCTTGAATATGTGATTACTCATAGAACCATTAGTGTACACCACAAACCCAGTCTGATAAGCTGAATATCTATTAGAAAGGGAGTCCCACCCTGTACCGCTAGGTGAAACCACAAATACAATATGAAATCTCAAATATCAAATTACTTATATAGGGGATCATCACCCATGTAATGTTGGTCATGATGATTCCACAAACCCCTCCTGGTTAAACTAGTGATGTAGTGAATTATATTACTGACAATCCCACAAAACCCTACTAAAAACATGCACTATATAGAGGATTATATACATGATAATTACAAACACCCTAGTGAAACCTGATTCTGAGTAGTGGATTGCATACTCGATGAGGCCACAAATCCTATTTAAAATGCCAACAACATATAAAATAATATAAACTATGATTCAAAAAACCCTACTCAGATGTCCTAGTAGATAGTGGATCTCCACCCATGTATTATTATACATGAGGATACCAATAACCCAATCTATGGATAACTATATGATAGAGTATCCCACATGGCCTCCCTAATGGGATACACCAAAACTATTTTCCCCTCCTATTGATGGGATCACAATCTTCTATTGTGGAAATAATGAAACATTTTACCCTCACATGTATAGACCATGGGAGTCACTAAACACCTTATGGACTAAACATTTCTAACCATATTGTGAAATTAAATTAGGGAATAATATCATAAAGGATCGAACTAGGTACACCATCACATTCTACTCTAGAAAACTAAATATGATGGGATAATTTTCCGCCTAAGTCTTACTCCCAATGGTGGATATACACCTGGTGTTATTCTCTATGAAATGTAAATGGAGTGAATATGGGTCTAACTAGCTTATCAACTTACTTGAACACCAATAATTTTCATCCAATACATGCCTTGGTTGTCCATGTGATCTTAAATGCAATGTACATGTTGTACACAATGTTTATCGCCTCACCCGAGTACTCAAAATTGTATTTCACTACATATCTCGGACAACCGTGTCTCAAAGAATGGTATATACCCCTGATATAGGGCATTTTTGGACTATATGACCACTTAATTGTGGCACTTTCCCCAATCAGCCATTAACAACCATTTTCTTTGTACTGCTGTTATGTACTTTCACACGGCTATGTCTCATGACATGGCTACCCAGGCCATGTCCTGTAGCCACAAGACATGGCCTCACAAAATATCCAAAAAGCTCATTACACATTATATTTCCAAAAAAGTCTTTCTATCCCCAACATTAATGACAAATATTGTGTAACCATATACTAAATTAGTTGTGATTAGTAATACTGAATGAAAATTACCTTTGAGCTGGTCAAAAATCATAGTTTTCCACTAAAACCCATTAGATAAACACTTACAGGGCCATTATGTGTTGTCTACAGGACATATAAATTTAAAAACTAAATAAAAAAGAATATTGTGATATAAAACTCAAATTAACCTACCTGTTGGTGAAATCATGAATCGTTAAGTTCAGATCAACACACCAATGTCGATGTACCATGATCTATGAGTGATCACTATCAAGATTGGAGATTATTGATTCCAAATCTCTTTTGTTTCTCATTGGTTCTATCATCACTCTAGGGGGTGATATCCTCTAATATTATGTCCTAAAAAATGTGGGGAGGGGTATTGATTTAATATTTAAAATAAATATCCTTATATTAGCACCCCACGAACACACAACCTCATCCATGCTTCTAAAAATGAAAAATTTTATGTCACCAATTTGTTAGGAACCACATTCCAAACTCAACATCAATCTCGTATTTTTTTCTCTGAGACTCGTATTGGGTGTTATTAAGAGTTTCCTAGGAAATTGGGTGTTTATGATAAATTGTTTCTAATATTTTTAACATCACCTAACTAAGTCTCTATAGGGCACTAGAATCCCATGCCGACTCAGTTCCTTGCTTCCAAAATATTCCAATGTATTATAGGTAGAAACCCATGTCACTATAATAATCCCCCAACATGTATCAGGTACAATAAGAGAAATTTCTATGATTTTTTCTAGATTTGGAATATTATAATTTAGTGGTATGTTTTGACACAGGGAACATGACATTAAGGATAAGAATCCTTGAATAGTCAAAATTGAGAAACATGATAACTAATCAACAGTGAGATGTTTTAGATATGAGGATTTGGGTCATTATGATACTGTGTGTCCAAATTTACATACTCAAGATGAAAATCCTCATGATCAAAAATATTATGGGTTGATAAAATAATTTTCTACTGCCACATTTGATGTTGGTTTATCTTGGGATGTGGTCATGGGTTTTTTACATATTTATGAAAGTAATTCGAATACCCTGTTTGAATATAGATCTTTAAATTAATTTAATTTTGAGAAATTTATTATAATATTAAGTTTGTTATAAATTTTTTCAAACACTCAAAAAAATAATAAATTAAACAATATTTATAGGAATATTTCTCTTTTTATTATTGGTATGGTCTTTCCTACAAATATTGTATTACTAGACATAATAGAGTTTGATCAAATTCATGTATGGATTGGATTTTATTTTTTCCATGATATAATAAATTTTAGATATATGAATGATTTGTTAAATTATATCATGAATATGTTAATTTACCAAGAAGATGAAAACTTTATTAGAAAATAGTGTGAATGTTACCTTTCTCATATTGATGAAATGAAAGAATTTATTCAAATATGTGATGTGTTACTACTATATGAATACATGGATGTAAACTTTTATTATTTCTTTGGATTTATTTCTAATCAGTAGGTTGAGTTTACTAATAAATTAGTGCAAGATTAAAATCATATTTCAGGAAACCATATCAAATGTATCATTCACATCATTTAAAATTGAAGACGAATTTATAGCAGATGCTAGATGATGGTTTCATTAAACCTAGAAATTCAAAAGGGGAGGATCTTATTTTGATTGTTAAAATTGTTCTGGATTAATGATACATTTAATGGATTATATAGACATTATTAAAATAAAAATTATGAAAAAATATCTTTTCCTCATATTTATGATTTGATTGATCATCTCTATGGAGCCATGTATTTTTAGTAGGTTGATCTGAGGTCCTGATACTACCAGCTAAAGGTGAAAGTGGATAAAATTATGAAGATAGTGTTTTGGAAATGTTATTGGAATTATTCATTTTTAGTTATTAAATTTTGGTTTTCCAATGTACTTACTTTATTTATAGACCTCTTAAATTAATTGTTTCATTAGTTTATGGATATGTTTGTTGTTGTGTTTATTAATTATATTTTGGTATATTCAGATATTTAAGAGGAAAATGAGAGAAACTAACTTATTTTATTGAACACCTTAAAATGAAAAAAAAATATGGGAAATTTAGTATGTATGAACTTTGTTAGAACAAAATTTTAATCGATGGACACAATGTTTATAAATATAGAATCACAATTGACCCTATTAAGACAGATAAATTAATGATTTTACCAGACATAATAACATAATATTTATTTTTATATATCATGTATTGGTGGGTTAAATAGACATTTTATTTAATACTTTTCATAGTTTTATGTACCACTAACTATGTTAAATAAAAAATGGACATAAACTCATTTGGAAAAAAGAATGTATTGATTATATATAAGAACTGAAAAGAGGATTAGTTAATTCTCTTGTTTTGGACCTACCATAGAAAAATGGTAGATTCATTATCTAGATAGATTATTCTGTAAAAAGAATTGGTTGTGTTTAAATACATAATGATAAGGTAGTTTCGTATTCTCTAATTAAATTAAAATTTCATGAGTTGATATACCCTATGCATGATATATAATTAACTTTTGTGGTTTTTATTTTTAAAATTCATGGTTTAATTTTTATACTATAATGTGTAAAATATATACTAATAAAATAAGTTAGATGTATAGATTCAATTTTAATGAATTGAAAAAGAGAAAAATAATTTTTATGGATGTGATCATGAACTATTATTTCATGATTTTATGACAACTTGGAAAAGAAAAAAAAGTTAATGATGCTTATAGGCAAAAAAATTAATACTAAAATAACAATGTTATATTTTAAAAAAGTACCCATTATTAACTATTTATAAAATTTTTGGATAGAATTTGTTGCTTCAAAAACATCATCTATTTTGTTTCATTTTTTAGGGTAGTCAAAAATTTTAGAAAGATTAATGAATTCTCATAAAAAGGTTAATTCATTCTATAAAATTGTATAATTTTTTGCGATGGGTAATTTTATAGATGTTAACATTAGTGAAATATGTGTTTTACTATATATGCCTTGTGAATCCCAGTTGAAGAAAGAGATTTTGATTGAATCTCAAAGGACTCCAACTTTTATTCATCTAGGAGGCACAAATAAGATTAAAAACATCATGAGTATTACTGGTGGGAAGGAATGAAAATAGATATTATTAAAATTATGATGATGTTTTTGACTTTCCATAAGGTTAAATGAGAATTAAAATTACCAATTTAATTATTAAAAAATTTATAGTGAGGTAGTGGATATTGGAAAATAAATCATTTGATTTCATGGTTGTATTACCATATAATTATCAAGGTAATAATACAATATGTGTTATTATTAAATGATTATCCAAATATGTGTATTTACTTCCCATTAGATATATTATATATTTGGATCATCATTAGAAATAGTATCTAAATGATATAGTTAGGATACATGGAGTTCCTATATCCATTATATAAAACTGTGATCTCATGTTCACATCATGTCTTTGGAAATTCCTTCACAAATTTATCAGTATTAACATAAATTTTAGTATATATTTTCATCCTTAAAATCATTGTTTTTATTAGTAGAATATTAATTCCATAGAAGGAATTTTTCAATCTTATTAAATGAATTACAATGGAATGTGGTATCAACATCATTATTTCGTGTCATTTTCTTATAAAAATAGTTTTAATTCTAGTATACATATGAAACCATTTGAAGAATTATATAGAAAACATTTTTGGAAATTTTTTTTAATGATTTTGTATAATTGAAGCTAATTGGACTAATGTGAGTTTTAAAAATGGTCAAGAAGGTTCGGTTTATTCAACAAAATATGACGATGGGTCATAGTATGAATAAAAGTTTTGTAGATAAACAGAAGAGAGATATTTATATTGAGGTAGGTGATCATGAAATTATCAAGTTATTTCTATGGAAAGGTTTTATCTATTTTTTTAAGAATAGATAAAATATATCTTTGGTTAATAGAACCATATGAATTCTGGGATAATGTTGAATCCATATCTTATTTACAGGATTTTCCTCTGAGTTTATCCCATGTACAAAACATTTTTCATGACTCGTTGTTAAGGAAATATATATCTGATTCATCTCATATATTAAGCCATGATGTTGATAAGTTAGAAAAGAAACATTATTACAGTGAATATAATTTTCATATTCTATATCATTGAGAAATTTTTTTGTGTAATAAGGTGATAGACCGTGTTAATGATTTATGGCTACCCCATTCAGTTCATGAGGGAACATGTGAATAAAAAATGCAACGAGGAAATGATATCCTCACTTTTTTAATAACTGAATATAATTGTAAGAACATAATATAATAATCGAGGGATCAAAGTAAAAAAATCCAGGAAATGATAAAATATATCATTTTCATTTTTATTAATAAGAATTATACAATATTATTAAGTAAAACATAACATGTAATTTTTTTAAAAAAAAAGAAAAAATTTTTTATAAAAAACTATTATTATAAATATTTATTTAAATGGTTAATTTGTAAATATTTGAATAATAATGTGGAAAAATTAATATATGTTTTTTAATAATCAGATCAATATTTAATTTTGGTGGAATTTTTATTTGTTTTTGATGTTTTTTATTTTTCAATGAATTGTAAAATTTGCATATTTTTTTGTAAGAAATTCATTTTTAAATGAATAATGTAATAAAAAAGTATACTATGTTTTGAATATAATTTAAATTAAATGAATTATTTTTTATTTATATTTAATACAAATAATAACATTTATTATTCATTATACTGTATTTTATTATATGTTTGGTTTTGAATTCAAAAGATAGATTCTTGAAAAATGGTATTTTAAGGCATAATATTTCTCTATTTTAATTAATTAAAATAATATATAATGAGGAATTTATTAAATTAAATTTATATATTATATATCAATAAATATTAATATAAATTTATATATTTTTTTATTATTAATCATTGAGTTAATATAAAATCATCTTTCTCTTGAATAGACACTTCGTGAAAACCGGCATTTTTGATGCATCTATGAGTTTAATTTCACATATAAATTTTCACCTTATAAGAATTAAATTTCATATAATATATTAAATATTTATAATAATAATAATAATTTATATTATCTAATATGTTTAAAATAATTTTTTCCATATTGTATAATAAAAATAATAAAATTTGATTTTTGTGGGTAACATAAAAATGGATTTAGAGGAGGTAAAACTAAAATTATAAGGGTTAAAATGACCTAAAATTTGGTATAATTTTTTTGGGAATATTATATGACTTATATTGTATCATTGTTGATCATGAACTTTTTTTATAATTATTTCTTGTGAAACAGATGGGTACAACATTTTATTTTTAAAAATTACAAGTCTGTCACTCACCTCATTTATAAAATGACACCTACTCTCCTATCCACTTCACACAATCAATGCACTTTGAATTGGAAAATACATACCCCAATATAATATCTAATACCATCCCCATGAACTATTTCACTTATTTTTATCATAAATCAATTCTAATAATTCTTCCAGGGATTACCTAAAAATGAATCTAGAAAAATAGGTAGTGTTCTTAACCAAGAATCATTATTTTATTTCCACTTCCACATATTTAATGGCATACTAATTGATCTTTGAAATATTGATTTATTATTATTTTAAATTCATAATATTAATATTTATCCACTTCAATCAAATTGGATTTCAAACTTCATTCGTTTATACGATAAACTACCGTTGTCTGAACCGATGTCATTTGTTTTCAATCATTTCCTCTCAAATTGTATTATAGTGAAGGATATAGATTATATATATGATATCATTAACATATTTATATTCCACTGTTATGTTATCATGTTAATCAATCTTCTTTACATTCCAGTGTGGATGTAATAATGTTTCTCGTGTGTACGGTGGACTACCACCTCACAAAACAATGTGATTCCTTTTTCCCTAATGCGATAAATAAAGGTGATAAAGTTAAATTTAATGAATATATGTGATATAAATGACATAATTGTGATATTTATGAAATATTTTTAATTATTAAAAGATAATATATCGATTTATTTATTACATTAAAAAATTAGGTCATGATTCTTATATTTTGGACTACCACCTCCACAAAGCGATGTGATTCATTTTTTTCATTCCCACATAACAAGATATATATATATATATATAAGTGTATTTAATGAAAAAGTTCCTATATATGATATTAAAACATTATTTAATGTTGTTTTATTACTTACATACTTTCAAAAATTATCATTGACAAATGGAATCGTTAGTCATGCATATGTATGACGCATTGTTTCTATTTTTATAACATAGGTCATATTTCATAACAATAATTAACTTGTAGAATTAGGAATTATATGTGATGAATAAATATTAAAATTATTTTATGATTATTATTCTTAAGATGATTAAATAATTACCTATATGACCTATAGTCAACCTACTGATGTCAATTTGACAAAGAATCCAAATATTATCAAACCATCCGACATAAAAATTATTTATTATGTAAATACATATGACATGGTAATAACTAAAATAAAAGAAAAAATAAACATGAAATATGATCTCAAATAATTAAATAATAATCAATACCTTTTTATTATGGATGATAAAAATTATCGTGATGAACGGAACTCGAGGTAAAGGTCATCTCCTCAATTTCTTTTTATTGATCCATATTTTAATGATGAGAACCTATATAATTTTTCAAGATATATATAATGAACCATTTAAAATTTATAGAAATAATTTGACAATTCTTATGTTATTTAATAATTTCTTTAATTTTATTAATTCATGTATATTATGGGTCATATTGTTTTTAAATGGATAAAAAAATTTCTTTAAAAATTATCTTTTAAATTTTTCTATCAAAATCTCTTTTTTCTCATTGTAACTTTTTTTTGAAAAAATGATTTAATTACATAAATGATTGTTTTATAAATTAAATATATGAAATTATTTCAATTTTTTTCTTAACAAATATTCTATTTATATATTTTTAGACAATTTTTATAAATTATAGAAAAAAATTATATTTTTAACGTATATGTTGAAAATGTATTTTCTAGCTTTGATAAATTTAAATTGAGGCTTGGATTCATTTAAAAAAATTATTTTCCCATTGATGAAAAACCATCCATCCGTTTTCTAGGTAATTTGTAATTGAAAACAGGTTTTAAAAGAAATGGTAATTTTTATATCATAATGTGATCTCAATACATTTTTAGAGGAGTTTTTCAAGTGTCTTACAATGAAAATGTGAAAGAATAAATCGGCTTATCTGTGATAGGTCCCTTGACAACATTAAACAAGGGTTAATACCCATTATATCCAATGTGTAATAAAATTATAGAATGAATAATTAGTGTTCCCATGTATCATCAGGTGAGATCATTATATATTATAAAATGGATTCACCTGAATAAAACTTCAATGCATTTGGTAATGATTTTGTCTTCAAGATAATTATATTATTACTTGGTCTTATGAATATTTAAATTTGTAAGGTTATTCTATAGGTTTTATGTGATGATGTACCAAATAACATGAAACAATGTTCTATTATATCAATGAGCTTTCATAGAAATCATTTCATTTAGAAATGTAATATAATTATATTTTAATTAATAAAAAAGGATTTCCTTTATAGGAATAAATATATGTTTTTAAGAAAATGTTTTTCTTAGGTTTTCATTTTTTCCACTATATAAAAATTCTTTTATTTATGTCACATTCTGAGTTTTTTATTCTCATCCATATTTTTAAAATTATTTTCACAATGTTTATGGATGGGAAAAGGAATGGAAAAGTGAAAATGAAATAATGTAATTTGTTTAGTAAACAAAATAATAATATCATTTAAATGATTTATATAATGGAAAAATGGATACTAATTAGGTTTTTCCATTTTTTAATTTTTATTTTTTGTTCTGTATGATTTTTTATCCAATTATCTAAAACTCAAATCCAGAAAAGATCCCTAAATCAAATGAATTATCGACATCAAACTAATTATTACATAATTATTAAGGAAATGTCTTTAATGTGAATCTTGGAACATGCTTTCAAGTCCTAGCAATAGCTTTCAATTCATTAATATATATTTCTTTGGTGATGTGGACATTCCTAATTCTTTTCAGGTTTTCATATTTTCCTCAAAAAGATTCGCATACATTTCACACTTCTGTATTATTCATGATAAAAATTAATTTATCGATACTACTTCTAATAAAACACATTTTTCCAATTTATTACTATAGAATAGATTTTGAGACATCAATCATTGAACATTGGCCTAAACATAAATTCCTGATGAACACCCACTTCTACTTAGTGTAAGAACCATTATTAATTCACTTAATTATTTTCCATTACTCAAATCTATGATGAGGTTATCTCATCTTGCAGAAGATCCCAATCTATGTGAATTCCCACTACAGTGTTCCTCATTTTTTTAATATATCATATGGTTGCATTTTTCATGACTCAAAACTTCATAAATTTTCTTTTCAATAAAATCCTACTTCATTAATTGAGTTTTAGAATCATCAAAAACCATTTATGGCTATCAATAATGACTACATTTACCTATAAAGTATTATTCTTCATAATGATGACAATTTTACAACAATATTCATTACTACCAAAAAAAATAAATTTTTCATCCAAAGGATTATAACATTCAACCCCTTCATACCCAGAGATAATTACAGGGGAACTCATCATTCAAATTTGGTCAATAGTGATTCACTATGTTGTGGTTTTATCCCATCATTTTTTAATCCAAATAACAAAATCTATGGTAACCTATATTTATAATTGGATATTAATACACATAATAATACACATTCAATAATCATAAAAATATTCAACTAGATAATATAAAATCACATTTTTTAATGTTATCTCATCCTTATCATGTGACCATAAACCATATTAAAAAATGGTCCAAGAAAAATGGGCATAACTTTTGTTCACCCATTCATGGGAAAATCAATTCTATAAATAAAACCTCTAAAAAAACATTGTTTCCTCACTCTTGAGGGATGGTCTATCTAACCAAGTTGTTAATGTTTTTAACCATTAATCACCAACAAATTTTTTTCAAAACCCAATGCATTTATATCGTGTGCATCATTCCCTTAGGAAATATGTAATTTGTTTTAGGATCCTTGGAAAATGAATAAGTGAAAAAAACAGGAATATAAAATTTTTATATATTTGGATTCATAGTGAAGTGTCAAATACAATATACGCATGATCATATTTTTATTTGTTTTGTGAGGAATTAATATTACTATTGAATAAAAAAATCAGATGATATCATAAATTATACCACGTTCAATAATCAACATGTGTATGATCCACTAATTTTTTGAATGTAATAGCTATAATTTAATTTTATAAGTATCTTCTTGACCATATAAACATTTACCACATCATATAGTTAATAATTAATTTATTATTGGGTGACATAACAGAAAATATAAAGGATTTACAATGTCACGTTGATCACATGAATATCAATTTTTTTTATCCCAGAACATGGATCAATGAAATCCTAATAATACCATAACTTTATACCACTAGATATTGAGGGAGAGACTGGGAAGAGTGAGTGTATTTAAATTCCATCCTTGAATTCCCAACCCACCCTAAAAATTTATTTTATATATATATATATATATATATTAGATATTTGTTTCAAAAATTATCATAATAAATTTTTGAAAAAAATTAATATTTAACTCAAAATGGATAAAATTACGTGATTACACTTTTAATTACCAATAACTTCTCACCACATACTTGCAATATAAAAACTAAGTGCATATGAAAAAATGTGATCCTTTAACTATACCCATCCCTCACATTTTCTATTGACAATAATTGAATAAATAATATTTTTGTTGAAATTGTTTATTATCATATTCAATAATTCATGAAAATGATGAAAAATAAATTCAATAATTATTAATTTAATTGAATTAATTATATTCTATCTATTCACACATTGAAAAAATCATTTCCCACAAAGGGGTTGCACTTGGTCCTAAAATATTATTCATTTGAAGAGGTGGAACATATGGGTAAACTTTTTGTTTAACCCTATATAACCTTATCCAAAAAATAGTGATTCATATTTAAAGATAAAGAGTGTTATATCGAAACATATTATGAAACATAAAAATAAATTGATATGTTATGGAAACTATTACATCCTTCCACCAACCTCTGTATAATATAATCTTTTTTTCTCTTTTTATCTCCAAAATAATGATACACATTTTGTGAAATCCTTCTTAGTCTCCTTATTATTCCATGACCTTACTACAATTCATTCTTTCCTATACAACGTACATGAATGTATTATATGTAATACTATCTACGTCAATTAGAACCAATATACCTCTTTCTTTATTGAAGTGAAAAACAATATCATTATCATTCCATCAATATCATACAAAAAATTACATACCAAAATAAATAAAACATTACATAATGTAATAAATATAGTTTATTTCTATTATAAAATTATGTGATAAAATGGTTTAAAATTATAATTATACCAAAATTTTTGGCTAATACATGTGGTTTTAAATAGAAAAAATATATGATATCCAAAACACTTGTATTTTCTTATTAGTATTATTGTCCTTGTTATCCCTTATACATTAGATCACTATACGTGAGCATCATGATAAGGGGATTCAATAATTATTATCCCTTATAACATAATTGTTAGACATAATTTATTTCATTTTGGAATATTATATTTATATAATGGGATAAATGTATTAAGATTTTTGTAACAGTATCTCATGGAATGCGTTATATATAATAAATCCTATAATATTTTTATGTAAAAAATAATATATGGACATTAATATGTGTTTAATACACATATATGTCCACAAAAATTGTGTTAAGATTAATTCTTTAATTTCAGTATATATATATATTTTATATGGTAATAAAAAATTACAACATATGATGGTCCCAGGGATACACCATTTATAGTTGTCCAAATTTCACTAGATATATCATTCAAATGAATAAAATTTTTCCTCAAACATGATAATATCATTCTTCTTCTTTGTTATTTATTTCTTCATTAGGAATTACACATTTTCCAAAATGGATAATCTATTAACTATGAAGTCTCCCCCTTCAGTAAAAAATCATTAAGAGATGATATTTATAAGTTTATATTGATTTTTATATAATTTATCATTAGTATCTTAGAGAGTACCATTGTCATTATATTTTCAAAATTGAATATATGATATTAAATTATATTTTTTGTATGATTCAATGAACTTGAAAAATCCTTATATATTTTATACTTCTAATTTAGAAGCATTAGAATCCACAACAAATATAAATTTTTTAAATATGGATATCAAACTTTTCAATGTGCTTATCATTCTATTTCTCTTATCCTAATTATGATATTATATTACCTTCTACATTATAATAGTATATTATTTCCACTTATTACTAATGTTCCTTCCTCTCCATGTACCAAGTGAATATGCCTTTAAATTTCTAAAATACTATTTGTTATCTATGATTCCTTCTCATATTGTTCTCTTAGATTTATCAAATATTTCCTTACCACAATGTAATTTTTGGTTGTATATAATTTAGTACATAGAATTTAATATGTGTTACATCTATCACTAAAGTTTATTATGATCTAATCACTATTTTAATCACATATTAGGCCTTATAAAATTATTCTTAGAGATAATTAATACATTTGACATAGAAAAAAATTATCTAAAAATGTTAAAACAATAGTTTTTCACTTCATTGTCAATATATATTCTTTAATTTCTCTAATAAACCCCTATATTTAAAATATTATATCTTATTATCTAGATTATAGGTACCTAATTCAATTAATTCTTTTAAGGTTTTATTTCAATATAGTTTTAACTAACTGTAAGACTAATAAATTATTAGCTGATGTTTTAAACAAATATTGTTAGAAAATAATGAAGCGCTTCCTCTAACAACTTATATGCTTCTTTGAAAAAAATCCACGTAAATTGATTTTATATTATCATGATTCAATAATTACTCATTAAATGGATCTGTACTACAATTATTTCTTGATTTCATTTTACGGTGTAACCCATAATTTCTAATTTCATTATACATACATTGTCAATGAGAGCTATTTTGAACATTCAGTGCCCTATATAATGATTGTAGAAAATTATTATATCAAATTAAATTTTAATTTTTTTATTCATGATGAATTTGTATTACTAATTTTTTTATTGATACCAGGATTGTACAACCAATAAATAGATTCTATTGAATACCCATTAATTTTTTCATATTTATTTTAGAAACTAATAAAATAAAGGCTTAATTTTGGTAAATGGAATTTAATTTTCATAATATATACTCAATTTTAATTTTAGATTATAAAAAATGAACACATCATTATAGGATAATTGTTAATGACTAAATAGGAATAATATATCACCTTATATTATTGATCATTAAACCATATTTCATGGATTTATATTTATTAAAAAAATAAGTTTCTTTGTAATATTCATTTCTATTAGTTTTTGTGGAACATATTACTATACCAATTACCTGTGCCTCTCTTTTAATGGTTTGATATTTACATTATCTATAATTATCCGATATTATGGAATAAATTAATATCATTAAAATTTATATTATAAAAAACTGAGACACAGCCTTTTATATTCATTATTATAGTTTTTTGATCAACATTGTTTTAAAAAACAATTTTTATCTATAAATATGATTTATGAAATTTAGGTTTTTATTAAAACACTAAATTGATTGAATTATTTTTTTCATTATATTTTGTATATGGTTATGTTATAATGTTTTTATTTGTGAATCATTTTTAAAAAAATAATGAGAACCATTACATGACTTATAAGTTACAACATTTCTCATCATTATACATATATCAAGGTTATGATCTCTATAAAACAATATGATTTTAGGAATAAATCCACTAAAAGTTTTAATGATCACTGGAATAATTTTTTAACCATCATTGAACCTTAAATTATATACATAAATATAATTATTTACATATGGAATTGTGAGTTAAGAATAATGGTCACCACACATTAAACATGATCGAGGAATAATTTTTCAAAAAATAATTTTGATCAAAATCTATATCAAGTCAAAATTTAATGATTTATATTCTATACTTAACTATTATAATCCTTAAATATATTAAAGTAATATTATAAAGTATATAATATTACACCAACCATCACCTCATAATAGTTCATGTAGTCAAGTTGAACTATATATGATAGATTTGTATATCACCATTATTTCAAATATATATAAATTCATTATCACAAAAAAAGAGTAAGTATGTCCAAAATACTGAAGGGTTTTTACTATAAATAATTAAAACACCATACTATGTTTTGGCATGAAATCTTTTTTTATTTTAACTTGAAAAAATAATTAACATTCAACAATTATGCATTATTGAGTGTTACATTTTGTATTCGTTGTTTATGGATGATGATTCAAGTGATATAGAACTATTAGATTATTATGATACACCAAAAATATTCCATAATGATGTAAAGAATAATTTTTTCAAATGGAAACATGAGACAGAATTTCTTGGTAATAGTTTGTAAAAATAATAGTTCAACTAGAATAAATCATCTTTAAAAAAATAGAATTTTTTTATTCTCACACTTAACCTCGAAATAACTAATAAACAATTACATGGTAAGTTCACACTGATTCTTATAATTTAATTAAACTTATATGGTTTATGTATTAAAATTTAAATATCTGATATGACTATAGTATCTATAACTGATGAATCAACACAAAAATATCACAGGTAATGATGAATATACAAGACATCAAATCATATTATTTAATTTGCTTCCATATTGTTGTTTCCTTTACATTGCATTATCTTCTAATATGTGAATCAAAAATATTTTTCTTTTTATGCTCTATATCTCTATATCCTTGTATTAATAGAAGGACATTTTAAATTTTCCATTATGGTGTATATTCCTTTGGAATTATTTTCTTATCTTTCTAATTTTTCACCATATGAACTAAATATTTTCATTTTTTGATATTAATATCTAATTAATGATCAATTAATAAAACATATTGATATAGTATATATATATTGATCATTTTATTATGAAAAACAACACTAGAGAAAAAGTGTAACAGGGATGAATGAAATAATTGGTATTTATATTTTAGGATATATCTTTTAATATAAATATACTTTGTGGAAATATCATCTCATTAAATCATAGCATCAATTTCTCTTCAATAGCTCATCAAAGATGTGATAACATGGTTTAACCATTTTTTTCATAATTTTTCACTCACAACACACTAGATATTTAATATGGCATTATGAAATAAATATCTAATGTTTCATCTATTAGTCACATGAAAGATTTGATTTCAACAAATTTTTCTTACTATATTAGATTCTTCTATCACCAGTAATTTAACATAAAATATACCCTTTCATATCATAGTATTATATGTAACTATATATTCCATGCTTGTAAATTTTTATAGGTTAATAAATTTTATTTTTCCATAAATTTTCAGAGTAAATTTTTCTTACTACCTTTCATTTTCTATTAATTAAAACAATGGAAACATAATAATTAATAATTCATTACATTTTATTATAAATTATTGATTTAAAATTATTTAATTTCTCAAAATATTTTATTAATTCATAGAATCTTCTATGTACATGATTGAGAATACATAGCATCTTGAGTATTATAATGGGAAGGTTCTTTAAAATAACTCCTCATAGTCCATGAAATGGACATGCCATTACTAAAATTGTTTCCTTGTAGTATTTGGTTCGGACAATCATATTTTCCATTTTTTAATTGGTATTTTAATTATCATATGATCTCATATAGGAAATAACATTTTATTACAATGTGATTTCCTCTAATATTACACTAATGTACTTATGCCTATTTATTTTATGCTAACAATTATTTGTTAACCCACCATATTTTTAGAAAACCATTATTGGAGGATTATACCTTATATAAAAATAAATATAATTTTTTAGAATGTTTTTATTAAAAAACATGTGATGGAATGATTTAGTGTCTTAATATTTTCATTCATGGATGTTTAAATCTTTATTTTTTCAAATAAAATTTCCCTCTGTTAATCATTTTTGTTGTTGTGTGATCATGGTCACAATTATAACTATTCATGATTATAAACCAATCACCGTGCATCTTCATATATCTTTTCTATGCATTCTTTTAAATTATAATTTAGGATCATGTGTCATCCCCACATTCACAAAACAATTATCTCTACATAATAAAATTGTTAAATAAAAGAAAAGATTAAGTTTTGGTTCTTTCTGTTGATACATAAATTTGACGATGGATCAATTAATAACCCAATGGAACTAATTGATTTGTAATGCAACTCAGTTTTCTAAAGCTCTTGAAAATGTTTTCTATTTATTTTATTAGGTTCCAATATATTCAATAGTCGTACAACTTCTTCAAAAACTCATCTATATTTCAATGTGTACCCATGAATAGGTGAGGTAGTATAAGTGATGTGGGAATACATTTTTGTCTTGAAAATTGAGGAAATGTATCAACTTATGTAATTTAATATAGAGGTATGATAAACATATTTTCTAAAAAATAATTCATTATTAATAATTAAGAAAATAATTTGTTTCTAAAAATTTAATTAAATATATAAAAAACATGTGCGAGTTAATGTAAACTTCTGAATAGTATAATTGAAATAATTTTTCATAAGAAAATTAACTATGAAATAATTTTTATTGAGGGATTTTTTTATAATTTCGATTATTTTTATTTAATTATCATTATGTACCATATTAATCAATAATAACTAATGAAACTAAAAATAATTTAATTTAATATATAAATTTATATATATTTTTTCAGGTATGTGGGGACCTGAAGAGGTCCCTAGAGATTTTTGTGGTAGGTTTGGGGAAGAAAATGTAATAGTAAGGCCTGAGCCAATCTATCCTGCACAAATTGACCTAGAAGGTCACACATAGTGTGGACCCAATATATATAAAATATCAATTAATGTTATGCTAACATTATCCTTCTCACAACATTATCTTTAAATAATATAAATAATATATATATATATATATATTTAAAAAATCATTTAATGATCAATATATATGAACATCACCACCAAAGAGTGTGATAGATTTAAAATATCAACGGAAAATATTGTTTCACAAATTATAAAATGTTTTTATTTAATTTTGTATGATCACATGGTTTTGACAATAGAATACACCCTTATCCTAGCAAAATCCACATCGATGTTCTCCACATCGGTCCCCATAATTACAATAGGTTATATCTATAAGTAATATAAGTGTATATATATATATTTATATACTATATGTCAAATAAATATTTCAATCAAAATTTATTGTTATTTTGAACATAGATCGGTTAACTACGGGGGGATATGGAACCGCATCGACAACATCATTATTAATTCTTGGAAATTTAATTAAAATTTCAAAATAAATTTTTACATGACAACTTTAATAGATACAATGGGATCCAATTTGTATATAGAATCCTAAAATATTATATATATATATATATAATCATTTAGTTCTGGATTCATTGATGGGTAATTAAATTCAATATACCCCAAGGAAAATTCTCTAATTAATCATGTGTAATATAATTTTATCATGAATAACAAAAAAAATTAAAAAAAATATCATATATGTTTATCAAGGAAGATATGATCCTGTAATATTTTTGGTATCATATCATAAATGATCAAACCTAGTAATCCTATAAATATTTTACACATTAAAAAGGACTAATAGTCTAAAATTATTGAATTCTATGGTAAAACCATGGGAAATTGAACCACAATACAATGTTCATAGATCAGGGAAAGATCACCTATTTAATATGAAAATAGATCTATGAAATATGTAAATTTCATTGGGTTTCACTCACTAAATCATACAATAGTGATTACGAGGAGAGAGGGATAAAAATTCAATTCATGAATACTCATAATTTCATAAATAGTTCAAAATAGATATATATTTAGAATTTGTTTCTAGATTTTCACGTAATCACATTGAGACACATAACCATAAATAGTTAAACAAAAATAAATTAAATGAATTTATAATAATTTCATTACTACAATAAAATTTAATAACCTCTTACTAACACCAAACTGATTTCACATGATTAAACATGAATCATTTAATGGAATTATCCCTCTCATAAATGCTTAATGACCATTAAATTGAAAATATTCATTCAACAAAATTTGAAATGGATAACAAAATATTCATTTATTTAGTATTTCATAATTTAAAGACTTGTTTTATGGATATTTATAATTTCAAAATACATTTTGTGAATATTTTAATCAATTTATTTTTAGTTTATTTATAAAATCATTATGCACTATATAAACTACATTTGAAGCAAAATCCATCAAAATATTGTTTGGTATCTCAAATGTTGTTATAATATTTTTCTAAATTTTGTAAATGAATTAGATCTTCAATTTCAATCATGTTAATTTACATATAAAATAAATGTATATATATCGACCATTGGTACAATGTTCTAAAAATGGAGATAGATAATAAATATCAGAAAAAAGTTTGATGATTTTCTATATGTAAAATGTACTAACCATATAAATTGAATGTAGGGTAGATAATAAATAATTATGGTATAAACCATATTTTGTATGATCAATCATGAATGGGTCACCCATATATATAAGATACCATTAAATACCTGATGTTTAAGTTTTTCTATGTGTTGAATTGATAGTGTATTGTGTTTCTAATGTCTGTGGAAATGAATCGACTGTGATGGAAATTTTAATAACGTCCTCGATTGAATTTATACTGAATTTAATTGACAGAATTTCATTCTAAAATGACTAAATGATTAAACTCCTCAATATATTATTTATAAAATGGATTTACTGAACAAAATTGTTAACCTACCATAATAAATTAATTCTATCTATCTCATCAACAATAAATGATTCAATGATTCATTGATATATATATTCTTATATATTTTTATTTAAAGTAAGTTTATCTTCATATATTTCATTAATATAACTGTTTCTCAATTACATATAATTTTTAGGTTATGGAAAAAATTGAAAATATTTTATATATGTTTAAATAATCATTATAATGAATGAATACCGATTAATTGTTCTTCAAAAATCATGAGTTTCAAATATTAAATGTTTATAATATGATATTTTTTCAAACATACTTTATAGGATAACTGTAATGATCATGATTTTTTTGTCATCGATATTTATTGTTTAATTAATTAATATAATGAGTTTTATTATATATTTTTATTTTTTTATTGTTTCCATGAATCATTATATAAATAAACTTTAAATGGATATTACGTAAGGGGTTAATTTTGGGTTCATGTGGAATGAAACATTAGAATTGATATAAATGTGATATGTAATTCGAAAACAATTATATATATGGAGATAGAAAAATAAAAGTTTATATTGAATTAGTGATATTCCTAAACTATATTATCTGATATAATTTTTTTATCAACTACTATAATACTCTTGTCTTGAAAACATTGTTTTGATTATTATTATTGGGATCTACAATGATCCCTCGAATCTCATGTCATAATTATTCATCTGGTTTATGTGATTATTAATTTTATTATTCTTTCTATGTGTTTAATTTTATTTCATTGCACTACCCTTTAAATTTAAGTATTTTAGTTATACAACCCTAATAAAAATTCTTTGTGGGTACTAATATGACCTAGAAAAATGAAATGAGATCAATAGTGCCTTGGGTGTATAGTGTGAGATTTTGTTTCTTTTAAATATTAAAAAATAATATGAAAATGTTGTGAATCCCCATATAAATGAATAGATTCCATTATATTGGGTTTTATTTATCTTTTCATTTAAGATGAGTGAGTAGTACCGAGAGGACCAACTTGATTTTATGTTCTATAACAAATAATTATGTTCAGTTATTTTATTTCCACTACAATAATTTAAATAGCATTGATAAATATTTAAAATTAATTTAAAAATAAAATTCACCCCTTGTATCCATTCAACCATCTTCATATTTAGACATAAAAAGTTGTCTCAAATATTTATCCTCATTTTATAATATATATATAATTAAATTTTTCCACATGGTATAATGATTTAACCATCACAGTGAAATGTTTTTTATATATAATAAATAAGCTACACTGATGGATTGATACCTCAATGACCTCTATTCATTGATGGAACAGATTACATATAATTCCATTCTTTCATAGAATCTTATCCTAGGACCCTAAGAGTTTATAGATTGTCTATAACAGTCAAGCCTTAGAATGTAATTGAAGTAGTATTAAATACCATTACTCGTGATGATTCAATTAGATATGTTTTTAATTATAATATAATGAAAATTTTATATTTTGTAATAATGGGAAATGACTACATAACTCTATATGTATCTAAATTAGAACATAAAATATGAAGAATTTTGAAAGATACTCATTTTTTGTTTAGATAATATTAAAATAATCAATCATGGTATGTTGAAAGAATAATATCAGTAATTTAAGATGGGTGAAGAAGAAAATTTTAATCAAATGATTTCCATGATTTATAAGATTAGTAAATTTTATGAGTGGTCTTGGAGATACATAATATAGTCCAATATTGGTTGAAATAGTACTAGGTTCATTAGAAATCATGTGGCATGAAAAGAAAGTAAACAATTATGAAATAAATACATTTTTAAAAAATATTCATTATATGGTACTATAGGATAATTATTATAGTATGAGATAAAAATATTTTTTCCCAATAATATATTTCTAGAAACAATGTAATTTCATTTAAATAAAAATTTACTAATTCTTCTTTTCATTATGATGTATGAGCTATTAAAACATATGGTGTTTCTCATTTAATAAAGTGAGGATATAAATAAAAACCTATACTCTCAATTATTTGGAATATATAATCCTAAATTTTATTATAAGAATAATAAAAAAGTATTGTTATATCAAATGTTGGTCCAGAAATTATTTTTTATGAAGAAAAATAATGATTCAACAACATGTCTAATTTTTTAAGGGTTAGAATGATATTAACAATAGAAAATAATTGAAAAATAAAAACAATTCAAGGATTTATTTTCATAGTTACACTACGGACTCAGATTATAGTGATGAATCTAGTTCTCTAAAATAAATAGAAACCCACTATTTAATTACATAACCAAAATAGCTATGTAAATGAGATTAGTAACCATATTCTTAATATGATTTTGTTTCCAAAATAAATGATTTATATAAATAAATTAATGGACCCAATCATATGATTAACATGATTACAATATTATTCATTAGTATTAAGGATTGACATAATGATGTTATTGAGAAAAATAAAAAATAATGAAATACATCTTCGATAAAACCAAGGAAAAAATATACATTGACATAAAAAGTGATCATTTTGAAATTGTAAACCAAATTATTACCAATATAAATGTGATGAAGAACAATTAATAATTTTTGGTTAAATTTATGAATAAATAACAATCCAATAAATGAAATTGAAATGTTGAAAATATATATTTTCAAATTTTTTCAAGGGATATAATGTTATGACAAAATGATAAGTTTGAATATTCTTTTAACAATGATAGGAAACTGGCTTTTGAATTTATAATTTCTAATATATAATGTCTAATACCATCATTTTTATTGTGTGAGGGGAACATGTTTTAAGTAACATATGTTTTAAATTTCAAATGAAGGTATATTATAAAAGTTATTAGTCCTTTAGTTTTTCATAATCTATTTAATACACCATGGCTTTTATCTCTAAATCAGTTTCTTCTATATTTAATATTAAATTATTTGATATCATTTGTGGTAAAAATTAATTGTTTTCATGACCCTATAATACCTATTTTTGTGAGGGAAATAAAAAAAATTAAATATATTTTTATAACAAGTTAGTTTTGGAAGTGTCAAAAAGAACAAATTTTATATTTATCGTCATTGTTCATAATGGTTGAATGGTTATATCTATTTTTTATATAGTTTAATAAGTATAATGTTGGTATTGTTAATTTTATTTGTTACCATAAAGATACATGTCAAAGGTGATAGAGAAGATTCATTTTCAAATTATGTTACCATTTAGAAAAATTAATTTTTTATGGTTCAACATATAATTTGATTAATTTCTCATATCCTTATGATGATAGTATGAATGTGGGATTTAAAAATGGAAAATATTATTGTTTTTAAAATTAAATATCTATTGTATTATATGATCAATAAATATTACATTTGTTAAATAAATTTTCATGAAATAAATCATCAAAATATTAATTATTAAAATATTTTACACTGATATTTTTTAGGGTATATAAAATTAGGCCTTTAAAATTTTAGGTTTCTGAACAAGATCACCAAAAATCAAAATTTGTTGGGTCTACATGATTTAATTCAAAAAATATCCTATATATGGGATTCAATATTAATATTTTACAATCATTCTGATACTTTTAAATTAATTAATGAGGTATGAATATCTAGACCACTTTAAAAATTACATTTTTATTTATATGATCCTAGAAAGCCTTCATGTCTATGATGAAAAAGATATGTATTTATTATTATAATGGAAAATAATCTATTTATATATACTTTTAATTAAACATATATGTATTAGACTTCTTCTAAATAAAATAATTATTGAAAATTAGATTAAAAGAAAAAAACATATTATTTAATGATTTTAAGGATACATAGGTGTTTATTTTTCAGAAATAAATTTTGATAAAATCTATAAGCATAATTTATATAATGATAATTTTTTATCTACTAGAACACCATAAGAAATATGTGGTATAATGTAAAAGTTATTTCCTTCCATGAAATGTCTATAAAAATGATTAGTCAGTATAATTTTCCACAAATATCATCTAGGAATAATTTGTTATGATAATATGTCATAATTCAAAAAAATGATTGAACAATATTAACGCTATTTTTTAGGAAATATCTATGTTTAGGAAGCATAGAATTATCTATTTTATTGTATTTAGTTTTAAATATTACATTCTTAATACCAATAATTCATTATAAAATTTTGATTCAAACTCATATTAATGTACTTTCCTATGATATTACTCATATAAAAAACAATGTAGAGTTTAAAACAAAAAAAAATTATTTGTTTAAGAGTCAATTCATGTTAAATATGATGAAAATCATTGATAAGGTATAAATATGATTTTTACTAGATTCAAAAATATTTTAGAAAAATAATATTTTCATAACCATTAAATTCATATTTAGATGAATCTAATATGGGTTTATTAGTGATGAAAAAATTTTAATTCTATAGATATAATTTGGATGATAAATTAGTCAATTATGTATCTACGAATGATAAAACTGTAAATTACCAAAAAGAATTCTTATCTTGATTAAATTTATAATTCTGTACCAAAAATATAAATGAATTTTTATCTAATTCAAACAAGAATCAAGAAATACATAAATAATTGTTATGTTTTTATTGGTATATTGTATGGGCCTTAAATGAACTCCTAAAGGTCAAAATATTATTGGAACCAAATGGATATTTAGAATTAAGATAGGTGAATTTGGTCAAATAATTTGAAAGGAGGTAAGCCTAGTATCTCATGGCTATAATCAATAATGGGGGAATGATTTGTAATAATTATTTAACTCATTTTCAAGATTATAATTCAGAATAATTATTTGGGAATATGTATCTTATTTTGGAATCAAACATCCTCAAATGGATTCCAAATGTTTATTTTATACTGGATTTATGTCGAGAATATTTTTTTATCTGTATATAGTTTTGGGGGAGAATATAATCCTACCTATGTTTTAAATATTTTAAAATAAGTTTATGGATTCAAATAATCTCATTAATCGTGGAATTAATGATAGTAATTATTTATTTTAATTAATAGTTTATAAAAATTGAAAAATTATCCAACAATTTTTCAAAATGTTTTTGAAGAATATTTTATCTTTTAAAATGTATATTGATTATATTATTTTGGATATTCATGTGAAAAATATTAAAATGAATTTTCATATTTTATGATATGTTAATTTTAAAATATCATAATGGAGGAACATATATTCTTTATTGGTCATAAAAATTTTCAAGGAAATGATTATATTTTTATAAATTAATCTATGATTTCAATGGTTTTTGAAAAAAGAACATTATTATATTCAATAGATTGTTTTAATAATCTTATTAGTACATTATGAAAACATGAAAATGATAAAGTTTGTAAATTAATTGATACTAATATTTTATAGAGTAATGATTGGAATCTAATTTTATTTGACAACATCATTGGATTATTTAATGTTTTATGTTTTCTTATAAGATATAATTTAAAATAATCTTATAGAAATTATTTTTCCATTATTCAAAAATGATCATTATTTTTGTTAAAGATTATTTTATTCATATATTTTTTATCTTACACATACTTCATTCAAATTAATAAATGTTTCAAATTCAAATTTAAATTGAAGAAGAATAGATAGAAAAATTTAAACCTGTATGAATTATTTAATTTTTAAATGTTTTATTTCATGGAGTAATAAGAAACCTAATTTTTTATATTTCACTATTTCAAAAATAAAATATATTGGAGTTTCTTTTTTATTCTAAAAAATAATATAGATTATGTAAACTATAATAGAATTATTACATGATTTAAAAAACACACATGTTTATCCTACTAACATAACTTTAATTTCAATTTTAAAAAATCCCTTAAAAATTCATGGAATAATTAAAATTATATTAGTTTTAATTTTCACAGTGATTATGAAAGAATTAAATATATAAGTGGAATATATTTAATTAGAAAATAATAATGATGATATTTTTACTAAGCCGTTAGATTTAAATATATTTTAGAAAATTAAATTGTAGTTTGGAAGGATATAATAATAATAGTTTTCTACTTTACATGTGTTTTGGGGGAGATTTGAATTTTAAATCTGTAATTCATTAATATAAAAAAATCAAATTTTCGTTGAATATGTTTTTATATGATACTATTCAAATTGATTATTATATTATAGTGGCTCTTGGAAATATATTTGAAAACTGCTGGTATATTACGAGTTTCTATATTTTTTAGTCATTTATTATGTTTATTTAATTCATCCTATTACAATTTGATCATATATAGTCATATCATAACATTAAATATTTTTTTAGTGTTTTTTTAATATCAGATTTAATGTTTTGAATATAACTATATAAAATATAGGTGAATTATATGTAATAATTATGGAGAATTTAAATATATCTTTTATGATAACATTAGACAGGTTGGTTTCTCTCATTATGATTTTACTATATTATGTAGTATATGTTTGTAAAAAAATATATATCAAAATTAAAAAAGGATAAATTTTATAATTCATTCATTTTTATCATTTTAATAAATGAACATAATTTTTTTAATTTATAAAGTTTTTTGTAATTATAAATAATAAGTCGAATTTTAAAATTACTCTTATCAATTTTAAATTTATTTTATCAAAATTAGAAAAAAAATTGTTCTGTATAATTAAAATTTCACATTGATATTGATCTACATTTTTTCCCACTAACATTATTTTAATTATAATTCCCACATGTTCATTATGAATTAATTATGGGGATATATACATCACTTTATAGTTTGGTATCAAATAAATAATTATTATTCTGTTATTATTATTTTTAAAAATATAGTAAAGTATTAGTTGGACTTTGACATTCAATTATCCGTAGGTTTCCACCGCATGTATAACGATAAAAAAGTGTGTAATGTAACATATATTTGGATCGACATTAAGAATAAAATTTATTTATAAGGATCATATATATATAATGTACTATCAATATGAATTAATCATGTGGTAGAAAATTGACCGAGAATGAATTGACCTTAAGAAAAATGATTTATCGTGAATGAGTCAACCATAAGGTAGATAATTCACTATGAATGAATTGGCCAAATGAACAAGATTTTATCACAAGATGAATGATTAATTTTTTTAAATGTTGAACCAATAACATGTTGAGTTTCAACTGATCATATAAGGAAAATGACTATGATTAAAATTTATTAAAATCTTCGATTAGCCACATGTAAGATGTAGTCGATTACATATCCATTCTAACCTACCATAAAGATTTACCTACCACATGAACCGAAATACCATAAGTATTTACCTATAATAATTATATAGCTATCATATAAATTTAGTTCTACCTACATAATAAATAGTACATATTTCTAAAATGTTATCCTTATATGTTTTTCTTTGTTTTGGATTTACAATATGTTTTATATTCATTTCACTAATAATTTTTTTTCAATTTCACATTTATTATTTTTTTCTAAGGAAATTGGACTATAAATATTTCATGAATTTTAAAATGATCATCTTATAAGATGAATTTCCGCACAAATTTCATGGAATTTTAGATTTTTTAGTTTTTAAATTTTTGAAATGCAAAACTGTTATCATGTGTGATTTATATATATTACAAATAATTTTAATTATGATTATAGTGTACTTATATTTATTTAATAATATTTATGATTAATTTTGTTTCACACTAGTATTTAATTTTATAGATTCATCGAAACTCTTCATAAATTTAATATTATATGATATCAACGAGTGGAGAAATGTCGTTTAATTTGTAATGAAAGTCTACAGTTTTTATTTAGATGAGATGGAGTGAATATGAAAACTCTATAAATGGAGTTTGATAGAAAAAATTCCATAATGAGTTAGAATATATTTTGAAACTATATTTCCTAATAATTGTTCTCAATTTGTTACTACATTAATCTAAGTAAGACCACATCATTTTAATTATTACTGTTAGAGGATACAGTACAACTTCAACCCTCCAAGAAAACATGATCAAATTGTTTTTATGATTCTTAATTTATTATATTATTTATGTGTTCATTATTGTATTGGGTTATACTACCATTTATAATATAGGATTTAGGGTATAACACCCCAAAACGTAAATGAGGTATCTATTATAACTAGTAAAAGTAAAGGGGGTCAGTTGTGGCTTGGTATATATAAATGAATGTTTGATTTCTTCCACATCTTATAAATGATGATATATGGGTTTTGAATCTATGTGTAAAAAATATATTCTGGGTTTTTTACTACATGTATTAAATTTAGATTGTATTGGTATCTCCCCCCCCCCCTAAAAGAAAAGTTGGAGAGTCCATTTTAGTAGGATCTATTTAACATTTCATTTGAGATGGTTATAGAGTAGACATAGAACCAATTTGATAAAATTAATACAGAAATCATATTTTTTACTTATTTTTTTCATAAAAAATATCATAACATTGATTATAAATGTAATTTAATCAAAATTACAATTCCCCCATATTGACCATTCATACATCCTTATTTTATAACCAAAATATTTTTTACAATTCAACAATTAAATATTACTTTAAAAAATAATTTCCATTAATATTATTATAAACTATAAATATTTAATTGAATTATATAAATTTTGATCATTGATGATCAGAAAAACATTATACCCATATATGGGGATCACATTATCCTACATTCTTATTGAAACCTCTTGTTACCTGCTTTTATGTGCATTTTACACTTTTTTTATTCCCATTTGTGTGGATCTTATTCCAAGATATTATTATAGTATTATGGTGATTTTTTAAGAATTATATTCCATATAAAAATTTGTGCATGGTTAGTGAAAACTATATAGGATTTCTTAGAAAATCATGCCACTTAATTTAATGATTGATAAGAGGGTGTAAGGATTGATCATGGTTAGTAGAACGAAGTTTCCAAACTTTCCAACCTGTCTCGTAGTCATTATGGGGTCGTATGTTTGGAACAAAATTTTTAGACCCATTAATCCAAAACATGAATCTTTTTGAACAGATCTATTTGGAGTGCACGATAAGACGCAAAGTTACATCTATTTTTGTGGCCTACCATAAAAATCATGCGATTGTGATTTATTTCCTTGAAAATTTTAATCAAAATCATGTGGCCCCCCTCATTAATCCTAAAACCACTCAATCTAACCTAATATGATTATTTAGTTTTTTGGATCCCTAAAGAGTTGTTTCTTATCTCCAAACCTCTTCTCCTTATACAATGATTGAAAATTGAATTGGTAATCCTATTTTGAGAATATCAGTTGCTCTTGGTGATCATTCTCCTATCCTATTTGAATTAATTATTCTTATAGTATATTGAATCATTTTGTTTCATGGGATCATGGTTTATTTACATAGAATTTTGGATTTAGGATCTTTTCCCCCTTCTCTTGTTTTACATCTACCTTGATTCAGTGATCTCCACTATAGGTGGAGCATATCAAATTTATTATAGATGGATCTCATATTTTCTATGTTTTTTTCTATGATTTCAATACTTTTGAAATTTATTATTTCATGAAAATTTATGGATATGTCTTTCATTCTAAATGATGATATATTTAAATTTTTATCTTTAATTTCCTTTTTAAATTATCTTTGATCCTCTATAAACTAAATTGAACATGGAATGGGTCTCTTCTCATGGTATTATAAATTCATGAATGCTATGTTGATTTTTACCTCAATTAAATGACATTTTCTCAGATACCCTATATAATGTGAGGTCTTATTCTCAGTTTTTATTTCTAAATTGAATTTCATTTTTATTTAAAAAATCAGTTGAAATATTTGATGGTTTCAAAAAAGTTTTAAATTATTTAATTATTTAAATGTTAATGATCCCTCCTCGAATAATGGTACCCTTGTTTAAAATATGTGTTCTTAGTTAATTTGAAATCAGTGGTTTATTTACATGGATGTAAGTTGTAATCCCATTTTCTGAAAACAACCTTAACCCTTTTTAATTTTTAAAATTCCTTGAATGGAATTGGTTTATTTTGATCGAATTGATTATTTTAAAGGTCCATTTTTAATTTTTATTATGGTGTTGAAATGAAGTGAGTATAAAATCCATTTTTAAAGGATAAAATATAGAAAATTTATTGATTTGAATAGGTTTCTATTGAAGGCCTAGATTGAAATTTATGATAGAAATCTCTTATAATAATCTAATAATGTAACATATTGATTAATTTTCTACCCATTTATGGGTGTTAAAAAATATACTATTAACATTGATTTAGACTTGGGGTGAGTGTGATTTCTGATTTGAAGGAATTATGTTATGATTTAAATGTTATAGGAATGAGCATTTGATTGTTATCGATATGGATACCCATTATGACACTAATAACTTAATTATCTAACTCAACTATTTTTACAAATTGTGGGACCATTGATATTATGATGAGGTGACCTAGATTCATGATTTTATAATTGGGTCTCACCTCACCTAGAGGATCTACAGAGAGTATGAATGGTTTGGGCTATAGACATGCATCCAGGAATGTGGGTCAGTGTGGAAATTATTTTCATGATATCTATGATACAATATGTGATCCTAGAGATTAGCCTAGAATATTTTTTATTATCATATATATAGAGGACTTAATATCATATTTTTTTAAATGTGATATCAATAAAATTGGTATTGAATACATGACTATGTCTTTTTCCAATAATTGTAATTGGAGTTTCCTTTTATTATTGATTAAACATATTGATTAACTATTTGGTGGTAGGATACACTATTATATTTTTTTATTGAATCTGGTATATCTTTTTCTATCAGGATTATGTTCTTATGTTTTTTAAATTTTATGACATTATATTGTGATTTGTTTTCAATTATTTTCAAGAAATTGATTTTTTAGCTGATGAATTTCTTATTTCCCAATTGTAGTTTAAATAATGATTTAGAAATGTTTTATGATTATAATTTAGATATATTTCTACTATAAAATTATCATGATGGATTTAGTTTCTTTTTAAATAAATTTAATCCATATCCTCTCTTGTTGTGCATATATTTTATCGTATTTTAATTACCTTATAAATTAACATTATAGAAACTTTTGTGGATTCCTACATGGATCTATGGATTACACCTTACTTTTAATGTTTGGAGATTGTATCCATTATGATGAAATAAGAGGTTATCATTATATCTTCTTCCATAGTGATTTTTTATTCGGTGATTGAGGGTGGGTGACTTTAGACATAGTGGTTGTCCATGGACCACTAGAAGATGGGTTTTAGTTTTTATATACCACTTTCAATTTTTATAAAATGTCAATGTACTATGAGATGTAAGTATTTTTTTTCTATATAATGTCATTTAATTAATATACATTCTTAATAGTTTTCACTTATGTGTGAAATAATTCGCAAATGAAAATTTTATATTCCTTGGTCATTATCATCGGCTAGAAGAGATCGGAAACACACATAGGATTAGTGAATAATCCACATGGATATTAGTTTGGATGGTATCTAAGCTAGTTAGTTACAAATAGTATCAAAGGTGGTATTTCCATGAATGAAAGTACACTTATTTAAAATCAAATATGTTATTTGGGATGATTCATTATATTAAGAGATTAATAATGTTATAGAGTAAAATTAGTAGTCATTAGTAAGTTTATGATATACAATTTTAGCATGATGAGTCTTCAGATAATGAAGAAATGGGTTCTTCTTTCTATTTATTTTGATATATTTATTTCTATAACATAAAATGAGATTTAGATTCCCAATGAGATTATAATTGATTTTGGAATATACTCAGGATTTTTGGGTATTAAAGTAATGATTAACAAGGATTCATTATTTTATTATGGACTAGAAATCTTTTATTAATCATTGGTAATTTTCTAGAAGACAATCCATGGGCTATTATTATATTGTTGAGTAGTTTACCATCCCATATAACCATTCAATGAATAGTTCTATACTAACTTCAAACATGGTTCCCTATCAATTTTTTAAAAATAACCCCACTCATATGATGATAGTTTGAAGGGATCTTATTTTAAATAGAAGTCTTGGGTGTTTTATATTTCAATCTATAGAGTCATTGTTTTAATATTTATCAATTCTTTATTATTTTACTAATTTTTGAAAAACAAATGTGTCTCAAAATAAGTATCATTATGATTTTCAATGAATTTTTTCATTTAGAAAAAATTTATTTTCATATAATTTTTTATTTTGTGAAAATGAATTTCAAAAAAATCTTTATGATATGTTAATAAACTCTTTCAGAAAAGACATTGGTTAATAAAGAGTTTGAAATGTATATTTTCTGGAAATTGGTAAATTTGGTTAATTTTTTTTGAAACCAAGAATAATCATCTTGTTTTAGTAAAGGAATTTCAAAATTATGGTGAATTTTTACAAAGGTCTCACAATATGATAAAAAATTTAATGATTTGGAAATGAAAAAAAATCAACTATTCTTTCAAGTATTTGATGCATTGATTAAAGTGGATTGTGACATTATTTATAATATTTAGTGTTTTTTGTCTATTAATTCATTCTTCATTTGATAAGAATGTTTTCTATTATTTGTTAAAAAGTATACAATAATTTCATTAATGAAATATAGAATATAGGACTAATGAATTAGTCCTAGCTTTAGATATTAAAAATTTATATATGTGGTATCCTATGTTATTGACTCTACCAGATAATTAAGAAAATTTGTGGATCCAAATAGTATTCAATCTATGTAAATCATCATGATTTTTAATGATCATTTTTAACAATTCTACGGGGTTTATAGGGTTTGCATGAAGTGGTGAAATGATGTGAACCACTATATGAGGTCGTTGATTTAGTTACGATTTCTGATGCCCTAAACATAATTCCTATCAACCCCTTGTTTTTTGTACTTGAAAAAGAGTGGTGACATATTTTTATTACCACTAATCATTATGAAATAATATTATAGGAATTAATCTTTTCAGTATTTATTTAGTGGTAATATCTTGGGTAACTAAAGAAGGATATGGTTTCAATGTTATTGAAATTCTGTTAAGATTAGGGATCAGTAGTAGATTATGATAAGAAGTTCCCATTTCCATATTTTTCTTACCTTGGATTGTGGTAAATAAATCTTATAAGGCTATCTATTTTAGAAGAGGTATTCATCAAAAACATTTCACCTCAATTCATTTGAGATGGTTGAACTCTAATCTAGAGATGCCTGAATGGGTCTTATCAACTGAAGTGGAGCTCGAAAAATGAAACGTAGGAAAGAATTCATCATTTTTGTTCATTAAATGAAAATATATTTATGAAAACAAAATAAATGATCATGAAATTCTACTACGAGTCAACTATTCATCCTAATAAATTTTTATTGAGATCTTGGATAGATAGTATATGGTGCTTCTATTTGGGTCACATTAAGAGGGTTTGTAAGTTGGGAGTCTGAAGAGGGATGTTTCTATCAAAGATCATCATCTTTACACTATGGGATATAATACGCTTCATGATAATAAGTGTCTATCTATAAGCCTCATTGAAAATTTTCATGCAGCAATGGTAGCTTCTGGTAGAGTTTTAATTTGATCTAGCTTGTTGTTTCCAATAATATAGTGGAATCATATTGAGTTTTTCTTTGTTTTGGCTTGTGTATTTTTGTAAATCCTATTTATGATATTTTTATTACTTGTTTTTGGATATTTTTTATGATTTATTTTTCCCTTGGTTGGGATAGTGTCGAAGGATTCATTTTCTTGAGACATCTATGGTTGTTCCTTATGGTTGTGTGATCATCAATTCGTAACCTTAATTTTTGAATGAATTCCATTCTTTGATCAATGTTTTTCTTATAGTGATTGATTGGAATATTATATTAAAAAACCTCTATATGTTTGGTTGTTTTTTTTCTTTAAATTCTATTTGATTTCCATCCTTAGATGTCATACTAAAGTTATTTTTTGATATCATTCATTTTGGGTTTTGTTCCTCGGTAACCATTTCATTAAACATGGTGGTTTCAGATAAATTTTGATGTCATAGATGACCTCCATTGTTATAGTGTAGTTCATTGTTGTGCACTAAACATGATGTTTTATCTCTTTCAATATGTACAAGGACAAACCATGGTGTTGTGATCATGTAACTATGATTATGAAGATTCAGGATAGAATAGGAAGAATAAGTTGGTGGTAGAGGGTTTCACGGGATCATTTATAGGTGAGGCTCGGTGTTGAAAATAGTAGGTTACTTTTGAATACTTTCTCATGGTAGAAATCCTTTTCAATTTTGATTTCTGATTATGGGTTTCTAATTGTATTTTGGTCTTATACCATTGTATTTTGGGTATTATTGAGGTGTTACACAGTCTATTTCCCTTGAGGTTTTGTTCTTAGACCACACATGTTTCTCCTTGGTGACTGTTAAAAGTATCTTTTTCTAGGTTGAAGAGATTTTATTTTATCATGTTACACTATTTTTTAGAAATCAATAAGGATCATGATACTAATTTATGGTCTCCATTTCTACCTAATTATTTCTTATTCCTCTCGGTGATGTGTATATATTTTTGTATGAAATGATCATGATTGGGTATTTCTTCTATTTTGATTATCATCCACCTCACAAGTTCAATTATATAGTTCATTTTCCGTGTTTTCTTCTATCTCTCAGATTTTAATTTTTCTGCAAAAAAACAATGTTTATGGTTGAGAGAATTTAACATTTTTTTTCCATATTTTAGCTTCCATTGACCCTTTATTTTATTCCCCTTTGTTTATATCATGTCTTTAGTATTTTTTTTGGATGATAATTATTTTTTTATGTTTATGGGCCACTTCATAGATATAATGTGGTCAGTGAAAACTGTACATCCATTCCATTGAATACATGAAACATTTGGTGGAGATTCAGAAGAGGGAACATGGTTAATGTATTTTTTGTCATATTGTGTCTCCAAACAATGAATCCTCTTCCAATATTCCTTATAGAGAACTTTGTTGGAACATGTTTTACATGTATGGTATCCAAATCATGAATCTCTTTTAGTGTAACTGTTTAGGGTTCACAATTATGAGAATAGTTAGTACAAACTAGGTGCCCTACCCAGTGAACGATGTGAACATGTTTTTAATGAGAGGAAAATTTTAATTAAAATCATGATATCCCCATGTAACACAAAAAAAACTCTAAAAAAACCTAATTTGTTTCTTTTTTTTGGGATCCCAATAGAGTAATTTTGTTTCTCCAAATATATTCTATTTGTATAACAATTTTCACGTTGAAGTAGTGACACTTTTTTTGTTAAGAATTCTTCTCATAGAATATGATCTCTTCCCTTATCTTGATTTATTAATCCTATATGATATGGAATCCTTCTGATTCATTGGATCATAGATGGTTGATGTGGAATTTTTAATATAAGTTCTTTTCACTCTTCTATAGATATCCCTCTTTCTAAATTTGGTTATTTCCAATGGAATTGACACATATCATGTCACGAACTGAATCTAGATGCCACTAATTTCATTACTAAACCCATCCTGTCACAAGGAATAAATGGCGTTCAATATCCATATAGGCTGACACAAGTTCACGTGTATCATTAATTTAGGTTTTGGAATGATTTACCCGAGTATGAAAGCATAAAACATTAAAAAAAATCATAATATAAATCTGAAATTTTCGAGCCAAACATATATTATGAAAAAAAACCAGATCTGAATAAATTGGTTTAAAGACAATAAAATTTTCCCAAATACAATTAAATACAATATCAAGGCATCCCCAATTACTCTATACAAGAAGGGGTCATCACCCGCAAGCCATCTCCCCAACTCTGCACCACGGATGAGAACTAACACCCTAAACTGCCATCACACAAAGCCTTCCCTTTAACTGAGTCAAGCATAATAAACTCTACTTACACCCACGGGGTGTATGTAGGGTGTGATCCAATGACCAATAATATAACACCCAATGATTCCAAAGATCATGAAATACAACATGAAGAAGCATGAAATTTTAATATGCAAATAAAAGCAGTGATAAAATCCAAGAAATGAAACATTCAATTGAAAATTGTTTTCAGGATAAATATAAGTCCCTAGCCTTAAACCTTACCTAATCTTGAGTTATTACAAGATTATACATTGAGTATCTTTTCAGGTTTAGAGTTTTAGAGAATTAGATCATGAAATTTGCATTACATTCCACATTTAAACAAAGTGGTTACATAAAAGACAGTATTCATTTTTTCCCATCAACGGAAACATATTTAAAATAAAACATGGGTTCTTTCTTAAAACTTCCTTGACACTATCATCACATCATGTACCTTTCCCTTGACCTGTGAAAAAACATTTCAAAAACATGGGATGAGCATAAAAAGCTCAGTAAGGGTTACAAAAAGAATGGAAAGGAAACATGAGTACATATATACATAAGAATGAAATCATACTTTACCCATAAAGAATAATCACTTTAACATACCTCATAAAATCATGAATAAATCAGAGAAATCATAAGACATAAAGGTAAATTGAGGTATTCATAACATTCTTACGTATGGAGTAACCCTCTTGGTTACATTTGGAATACCCATAACAGTATATTCCCTAAATCTCTTCGGAGAAACCTTAACGTTTCACTCCTTCGCGTTACCCAAAGCAATGGAGAGCTATATCGGGCTCACCCGCCCTTAGTTTATCACGGATCCAACCTTCTTCATAAAAATGCCCAAGAACCATAACATAATCATAGCACATATCTTAAGCAGAAAGTAAATATAATGTTCCCAGATTGCAATAACAATATAACATTTTATGATATTGAATCCATTCTAAAAAACATTTTCAAAACCATTTAAAACATTTAATAAAGATATTTTTGAATCAAAGTGTCCCATACCACTTTTAAGTTTTTATCATTTTAAACCAGTAATACCAATATAAATAAATCCTTAAAACCATTTTGAAAACATGGTTATTAATGAGAAATATTTATAAGAATAAATCATCAAAACATTTAAAACTATATTTTAGTTAAAGGGTTTTTAACAAAATGAGAGACACTTGAATACAATAATTGAGGAATAAAACTTAATCAGAACTTTATAATATCATTAGAATAAAGGGATTCATGTTATAATATTCCAAAGGATAGTATATACACCATATAAGAGTGAAATGGTGCATAACAACAATGAAGTCTCAATAGAAATGTAAAATGAGATAAAATCCCTTATAAAGAAGGTATCCTTAAATTAAGGATAAATCAATCTCATAATTATGTGTGACAAACATAAATACACCAAATATAAGAGGATATTAAGTGTAAAAAAATAAATGGTCATTCACACATTTTCAAAGGATAACATATTCAATAACTACATATTGAACCCAAAGAAATCGAAATTGGGTTAAGAAGTTCCCTTGGTAAAATTCGACAGCTTAACGACGTCACTTTAAAATTCATAAAATTAGTTGATGATAGAGAAAATGGTATCTCATCACTTGGACGTAAAATTTACATCTATAAGGATATATAAGGACATATAACAACATAAAAAGATGTAAATTATAAGACATAACAAAATAAGTCTTTTAAAAAGAGGATGGTGAAAGGTTCCCTTAGAGATTTGGGCAACTTTCGAAACGTACACCCCATGAAAGCTGGGTCATACAATGAAGATGTAACTACCAATTAATGAGATTATATTATAAAAATAGTGAAATAATGGTCATTACATACACCACACAAAAGGAAATAGTGGCCAATGTAGCATTAATCTCAAAAGAATAAAAAGTGAGATAAAACCCCCTTATGAAAATCCGGCAGCCTAATGGCGCCACATAAAACATCCAAAAATTGATTGATGAGATCAAATAATATCTCTAATAACATGAACATAAAACATACAAAAATAGGAATATAAAATAACATCCTATAACATAACAAATATAAGCTTAAAAGAGGTGACATAAAGGAGTGTACTTAAAAATAAAGAGAGAGGTTGGATCTCTTACAAAAATTTGGAAGCCTAACGGTGCCACTCAAAACTTCCAAAATTGATTGATGAGATAAAATAGGGTGTCTCATATTAGGAAAATAAAAATTATAGTAAGATTAATATAAAGTAACATCCCAATCATTAGAAATATGAGCTTAAACGGAATGAAATAAAAGAGTATACTTAAAAAGAAAGAGAGGAGTAGGATCCCTTATCTCGTGTCCGACATTACCCGATCGTTCTTTAATCTCCTGAATAAAAAAATTTGGTCAATTTATAATTTCTTATGTACCTACTTTAAATATTTTTATTCATTTCATATCACATATTATAATGTTATAATAATTGGTTAATAAAGTGAGTTCATATCAGATGTTTTTGTCAATGTTCAGTACATGAGTAAAAATTGAACTTGTTGGAAAAGAATTTTCCATATAGTTATAGGTACATCATCTCAATAATTGTATTTATGTTTTAAATATAATATATATATAGTATATATTCATTTTATACTATTCCATAGCATTTGGAGATAAAAAATTAAAAGCACCGTTCATGGAGACGGTAGGTCGTACGTACGCATGAACGCTAATTTCATTTTTTGTCATATTAGTGGAATTAAAAAAAAGGAGATATATATATTATAATTCCAGAAGGATATCCATAATTTAGATATAATATATTAAATATATATCAATTATATATATGTACTTATAATAGTACATACCATTTGAAGATAAGAAATGAAATGTACCGTTCATGGAGACGGTAAGCCGTACATACGCATGAACGCTACTTTTATTTCTTTTTTTTTGAATTAAATGGAATGAAATAATAATTATATAAAGGTATATTATAATTAAAGTAGGATAAAATATGTAATACCATTAATTTCATCCTTTATATGTCCCACATATGGCATTAACATATCAAATTTCATTGAGGGGGCGGTAGTCCACACTTCTTAAAATAAAGATATCGCGTTTACCCATAATGGAAACCATAAAGGTATTACATAAATGAAAAATACAGAATCTTAATGAAAACATAAACATACTATATATCATATATAAATATAGTGACATATTAATGGCCACCTTTGAAGTTTTTAAAAGAATATTGAATAATCATCGTTTCGTGAGGCAGTAATTCGCCATCCACAGAAATAGTATGTTCTTTAACCATTAGACGAAGGAGTGTGTAAGTGTAGCTTGAATACATCACATAACAAAATCCTAGTATATTTAATATACTGGTTTTGTTACAAAAGAAAATAATAAAAAGAGTTTTGGGGGTTGTAGAAGAAAAATAAAACAAAATAACACAAGGGAAGACATTACCTTTAAATCGGGTAACTCTCTTTGATTTGACCTCAATGGCATCCTTGGAAAGGATTCTTCCCAATGTGATGCTTAAATGATGAAGAGAGGGATGTGGATAGATTCAATGGGCAGGGGTTGGACGAGACAAAGGTTTTAGAGGTGTTTGTAAGGTGGTAGAGGTGGGAGCCTTTTATAAGAGGAGAGGAGGGGCACTCTTGGAAAGTTATAAAATATTACTTTATTATAAAATGATTTTCGGATTTAAAAGGTCCCAAAAAGATATATTTCGAGGATAAGGTGATAAGGTTTCTAAATACACCCATCCAATACGATTTTTACAAGTGTATGTTATAGTATTAAAATTATCTTTTCATTTTATTTAAATCCCTTATTAATGAGGTAATTGCTCCATCATCATGATGTCATAAATAATTAAATTTATTTAATGTATAAAAAGTATATAAAAAATTTCATGATGTAGGAAATTATTTTAGATTTCTAATGAATATTTATAGGAAAATATATGACTTGTATAAACCCATTTAAAAATTGTTTTAATAAAACAACTCATGTTTGTGACATTTTAATTTTAACTTTAAATAAAAAGGTATTTATGTCATTTTCCATCCAATGTGGCTCCATGGGGTCCCCAAGTTGACCCATGGATTTTCTTGGTCGTCCATGACAAATCCAATGAGGTTAAGACATGTTTCAAGTTCAATTCATATTATTAAAACATTATTTTTACATTAAATTACACTAATTACCTCTAATCGCGATTAAAAACATAAAAGTTACTATTCCCCAAAAAATTATTTTAATCCCATTGAACCACATTTTACTTCCTAATGACAACCATGTATTTCAGATTTTTTAAATTCAAAGAACAGAAGTGGTAAAGTTTCATTTAAACGAAAAATTAGTTTTTTAAGTACCACTTAGTGGTTTCACTATTCATCAAAAATTGAAGTTTTTCAGAATCATAACAAAACTTCACCCTATGCTATATTTGACAATACGAATTCAAAAATGATTTCTATTTTACAAAATTCAAATCATATAAGTTACATTAGTTAATTTAATAATTAATTCCCATTGTCATGACAAATAGCGTGCTTTTATGAAACAATATATATCAAAATATTGACACTAGTTTAAGTCCAATTTCCATGTGAAATTAATTCAACGACCACTATTGGATTAAAAGGTAAAAATATATCCTGATTTAACTTTAAAACCAATTCAAAAGATAATCTAATAATTTAAATAAATTACCTTAAAAAGTGGTTTTGAATTCAAATACAACATTTTTCACTATTCATTAAAAAATGAACTTTATCAGACAAATACCAAAAAAGTACACAAAGTAAATTTAAATGTCCCGATTCTAAAGAATAATTTTATTTTGTCAAATATAATGCATAAAATTCTCAAAAAGTGGATTTAAAAGTGGTTCTCCAAAAAGGCGGTTAATCGACCTTTTAAAGAATATTAGAATGTTTACGCTGAAAATTAGATTAATTCACATTTCTAATCCCCTAACATTTATTGTGAAGAGTAAAAATATTTGACAAACATATATAATCATTTTTTAGTAAGTTCTTTTCATTCCCGCCCTTACAAAGGCTAGGCGTTAACTACCATAATATTTTTTTTATTATTAGAGTGCAACTGTGATTCCCAAGAAACTCGTTGTTGCGTATTGGGTACGCCATCGAGCATAGCATCCCCTTTAAAGTAATATTAGTATTTTATTCAGAAATATGGATAAATGTGAAAATTTCATATTATTTATTTACCTGGGGTGTTACATCCTTCCCCCCTTTGGGGAATTGCGTCCTCGCAATTTTAAAATTGGGCTTGGAAACATCATTGAAAATCCCACATCGGAACAAGAGTCAGTAAAACAATCACTTTAAAATAACGAAAGAGAAGTACAAAGGTCACCCGAGTTAACCCATACTAGGATTCCATGTAGGAAAATATGGATATGGAGGAGAAAACAAAGGGTCATGTTCTGATGGAGAGTGATAGTAAACATGTCTAGGAGAAAGTTAACAATAAAAAAATCACAAACTTGTGATGGGTTAAACGGTATTCGATTCCCCAGTAGGAAAAGTTAACAGACAACATTTTTTTTATGTTACTCTTCATTGAGGAATTTATTTTTGAGATTAAAAAAATCATAATGAAACATACTTACTTATCACGTAGACTTTCATCTTTTACTAGATTCTTTAATCAAACTCATATTTTCTCAAAAAGACAAGTATTTCGGAAGACTTGTTCCCATTAAGAGTACCATAATCAAATTCTTGAGAATCACCTAATCCACAAAAGAGAACTATATATTTCCAATGTTTTTAGAAAAAATCCAAAATCAAAATTGTTAGAATGAGGTATGATAATATACAAAAGTATAATCCTTTATAAAAAGAAAATGTATTCTTAATCTCCAATATATGTCCAAAAAAACCCAATGTTCAATGAAGATCATTCGATAAACAATTGTCCATAAAATTCTTCAATATAAACCAAACTAAGATTTAAACCCTAATATTTTAAGGATTTAATAACATAGTCTTCAAACGTACAAATTAACTTTTATCTCCAAATAACATCAGTTTCTCTTAAATTATCATATTGAAAATTAATTAACCAAATCACATATCCTCTTTGATAGGTTAATCATTTCCATAGATAACCCAAAATAAACTTACTCTTGATTCCTAAAATAATCTAACTAAAACTAATTAGTCAAAATAACCAGGGACATCACGTAGTCTAGTGGTAGGCGATAAATACCAGTCACACTTTGGTTGTGGGTTCGATTCCCGCAGCTTTGTCTGACACGACGGGTTGTCACACGGTCTGTGCGTTGTCCTTTTTCCAAAAGTATTTAATTATTAAAACATTCCCCAATACAAGATAAAATCTTCAAAAATAATCATAACATATTTTAACCTCAAGTTTATCTCATGTCTTTAATTTTCCATCATAACATATAATAACCCATAATTACCTTAAAATTAAGGATCATATAAACCCTAATGGTTACCTTTATAATTATTACCTGAACTTCCAGATCGATTGGTCATCTCGTACATGATGAATTATAGAACATACCAAGGTACAGGTGGTTGATCATGACTAATTGATAGTTGGTTTAGAACCACCATGAGTTTCCTCATTGAATCCCCCATTTCATCCAGTCTCTTAATCAGAGGACCACCACAGTTTCCTTCAAACCTATTGTCACTTTGGTGCCTCCTAGATCCATCCATTCACTAAAAATAGAAATTTCAGTGTGAGTATATCAACAAAACCATCATGTACTAATGATAAAGTGAAACACTAAGATATACTTACTCATTCAATTTATTTAAAAACTATGACTCTTTCTGAAATCCTAACCATTGTGGTAATGTCACTTATGCTTAAAGATTTCCCTAACCTCTAAAGTTATATAAACCGACCTTTGATACCAACTATAAGGCCCCAACCTTAAACCTAACTTAATCTTGAGTTATTACAAGATTACACATTGAGGATCTTTTCAGGATTAGAGTTTTAGAGAATTAGATCATGAAATTTTCATTACATTCATCATTTAAACAAAGTGGGTATATAAAATACATTATTCATTTTTTCCCATCAACGGAAACATATTTAACATAAAACATGGATTCTTTCTTGACACATCCTTGACATTATCATCACATCATGTACCATTACCATGACCTGTGAAAAACATTTCAAAAACTTGGGATGAGCATATAAATCTCATTATGGGTTACAAAAAGTATGTAAAGTAAACATGAGTACATATATACATAAGAATGAAATCATACTTTACCCATAAAGCATAAGCACTTTAACATACCTCATAAAATATTTAATAAATCATTGAAATCATAAGACATAAAGGTAACATGAGGCATTCATAAAATTATTACGTATGGAGTAACCCTCTTGGTTACGTTTGGAATACCCATCACAGTATATTCCATAATTCTCTTCGGAGAAACCTTAACGTTTCACTCCTTCGCGTTACCCAATGCATTTGAGAACTATATCGGGCTCACCTGCACTTAGTTTATCATGGAACCACCCATATTAATAACAATGCCCAAGAACTATAACATAATCATAGAACATATCTTATTCATAAATGAATGATAACGTTCCCACATTTCAATAACAATATAACATTTTAAGATATTGAATCCATTCTAAAAAACATTTTGAAAACCATTTAAAACATTTAATAAAGAGATTTTTGAATCAAAGTGTCCCATACCACTTTGAAGCTTTTTACATTTTAAACCATTAATATACATATAAATAAATACTTAAAATAGTTTTGAAAACTTGGATATTAATGAGAAATATTTTTATGAATAAATCATTAAAACCTTTTAAACGATATTTTTGTTAAAGGGTTTTTAACAAAATGAGAGACACTTGAATAAAATAATTGAGGAATAAAATTTAATCAGAACTTTATAATATCATGAGAATAAAGGGATTTGTGATATAATATTACAAAGGACAGAATATACACCATATAAGAGTTAATTGGTGCATAACAACAATGAAGTCTCAATATAAATGTATAATGAGATAAAATCATTTATAAAGAAGGTATCCTTAAATTAAGGATGAATCAATCTCATAATTATGTGTGACAATCATAAATACACCCAATATAAGTGGATATTAAGTTTAAAACAATAAAAGTTCATTCACACATATTCAATGGTTAACATATTCAATAACTACATGTTGAGTCCAATGAAATCCAAATGGGGTTAAGAATTTCCCTTGGTAAAATTCGACAGCCTAACAGCGTCACTTTAAAATTCATAAAATTAGTTGATGAGAGAGAAAATGGTATCTCATCACTTGGAAGTAAAATTTAAATCTATAAGGATATAGAAGAACATATCCCAACATAAAAAGATGCAAATTATAAGACATAACAAAATAAGTATTTTAAAAAGAGGAGGGTGAAAGGTTCCCTTACCGATTTGGGAAACATTCAAAACGTACACCCCATGAAATAAGGGTCCTACAATGAAGATGTAACTACCAATAAATGGGAGTATATTATACAAATAGTAATATAATGGTCAATAAATACACCACACAAAAGGAAAAATTCTCCAATGTAGAATGAATCTCACAGGAATAAAAAGTGAGATAAAAACACCCTTATGAAAATCTGACAGCCTAACAGCGCCACATAAAACTTCCAAAAATGGATTAATGAGATCAAATAGGGCCTCTCATCACATGAACATAAAAAGTAAAGAAAGTGGAATATAATAGAACATCCTCTAACATAACAAATAAGTGCATAAAATAGGTGACATAAAGGACTGTACTTAAAAAGTAAGATAGAGGTTGGATCTCTTACAAAAATTCGGCAGCCTAACGGCACAACTCAAAACTTCCAAAATTTATTGATGAGATAAAATAGGGAGTCTCATCTTATGAAAATAAAAATTACAGTAAGATTAATATAAATTAACATCCCAATCATTAGAAAGATGATCTTAAAAGGAATGACATGAAAGAGTATACTTAAAAAGAAAGAGAGGAGTAGGATCCCTTACCTCGTGTCCGACATGACATGATCGTTCTTTAATATCCTGAATAATAAAATTTGGTCAATTTATAATTGCATAAGGACCTCTTTTAAATTTTTTTAGTCAGTTCATATCACATATTATAATGTTATAATAATTGGTTAATAAAGTGAGTTCATATTAGACGTTTTTGTCGATGTTCAGTACATGAGTAAAAATTGAACTTGTTGGAAAATAATTTTCCATGTAGTTATAGGTAAATCATCTCCAGAATAGTATTGATGTTTTAAATTTAATATATATCCAGTTTATATTCATTTTATACTATTACATAGCATTTTGAGATAAAAAATTAAAAGCATCGTTCATGGAAACGGTAGGCCGTACGTACGCATGAACGCTACTTTCATTTTATGTCATATTAATGGTATTAAAAAAATGGGAGATATATATATTATAATTCCAGAATGATATCCATAATTTAGATGTAATATATTACATATATATCCATTATATATATGTACTAATAATAGTACATAACATTTGAAGATAAGAAATGAAATGTACCGTTCATGGAGACGGTAAGTCGTACGTACGCATGAACGCTACTTTCATTTCTTTTTTTTGTATTAAATGGAATGAAATAATAATTATATAAACGTATATTATAATTTCAGTAGGATAACAAATGTAATACCATTAATTAAATCCTTTATACTTCCCACATATGGCATTAACGAATCAAATCACTTTGAGGGGGTGGTAGTCCGCACTTCCTAAAATGAAGATATCATGTTTACCCATAATGGAAACCATAAAGGTATGCCATAAATGAAAAATAAATAAGCTTAAGGAAAACATAAATATATCATATATCATATATAAATATAGTGACATCTTAATGGACACCATTGAAGGTGTTAAAAAAATATTGAACAATCATCGTTTCGTGAGGCAGTAATTCGTCATCCACAGAAACAGTATGTTCTTTAACCATTGGACGAAGGTGTGTGTAAGTGTAGCTTGAATACGTCACATAACCAAATCCTAGTATATTGAATATACTGTTTTTGTTACAAAATAAAATAATAAAAAGAGTTTAGGGGGTTGGAGAAGCAAAATAAAACAAAAGAACACAAGGGAAGACATTACCTTTAAATCGGGTAACTCTCTTTGATTTGAGCTCAAAGGCTTCCTTGGAAAGGATTCTGCCCAAATTGAGGCTTCAATGATGAATAGAGGGATGCTGAGAGATGAAATGGGAAGGGGTTGGCCGGGACAAACAGTTTAGAGGTGTGTGTAAGGTGGTAGAGGAGGGGGCCTTTTATAAGAGGAGAGGAGAGGCACTCTTGGAAAGTTATAAAATATTACTTTATTATAAAATGAATCTCGGATTTAAAATGACCCAAAAGGATATATTTCGAGGATAAGGTGATAAGGATTAGAAATAAATCCATCCAATAGGTTTTTTACAAGTTTCATTTATAGTTTTAACATTATATTTTCATTTTATTTAAATCCCTTATTAATGAGTTAATTGCTGCATCATCATGATGTCATAAATAATTTAATTTATTTTATGTCTAAAAATTATAATAAAATTATCATGATGTAAGAAATCATATTATATTTTTAATTAATATTTATAGTCAAAAATATTACTTGTATAACCCCATTCACAAATTTTTTTAGTAAAACAACTCATGTTTGTGACTTTTTTATTTTAACTTTAAATAAAAAGGTATTTATGTCATTTTCCAACCAAAGTGGCTGCATGGGATCCCCATGTTGACCCATGGATTTTATTGTTCTACCATGACACATAAAATGAGGGTACGGAATGTTTCATGTTCATTTCATATTATTAAAACATTTTTTTTACATTAAATTACACTTATTACCTCTAATCGCGATTAAAAACATAAAATTTACTATTCACCAAAAAAATTATTTTAATCCCATTGAACCACATTTTACTTCCTAATGAAAACCATGTATGTAGGATTTTTGAAATTCAAAACACAAAAGTGGTAAAGTTTCATTTAAACGAAAAATCAGTTTTTTATGTACCACTTAGTGGTTTCACTATTCATCAAAAATTCAAGTTTTTCAGAATAATACCAAAACATCACCCTAAGCTATATTTGATATTCAGAATTCCAAAATGATTTCTATTTTAAAAAATTCAAATCATATAAGTTAGATTAATTAATTTAATAATTAATTCCCACTATCATGACAAATAGAGTGTTTTTATGAGACAATATATATCAAAATATTGACACTAGTTTAAGTCCAATTTCAAAGTGAAATTAATTCCAATGACCACTATTGGATTAAATGGTAAAAATATATTCTAATTTCAATTTAAAAACAATTCAAAAGATAATATAATAATATAAATAAATTATATTAAAAATTGGTTTTAAATTAAGATACACCATTTTTCACTATTCATTAAAAATGAACTTTATCGGAAAAATACCAAAAATTTTTATAAATAAAATTTTGATGTCCCGATTCTAAAGAAGAATTTTATTTTGTCAAATATAACACGTAAAATTGTCAAAAAGTGGATTTAAAAGAGGTTCTCCATCAAAAGGCAGTTAATCGACCTTTTAAAGAATATTAGAATGTTTACACTTAAAAGTGGATTTATTCGCATTTTTAATCCTCCAACATTTATTGTAAAGAGTAGAAATATTTGACAAACATATATAATCCTTTTGTAGTATGTTCTGTTCATTCCCGCCATTACAACGACTAGGTGTTAACTACCATAATATTATTTTATTATTACAGTGCAACGTAAGATTCCCAAGAAACTCGTTGTTGCGTATTGGGTACGCCATCGATCATAGCATCCCTTTTAAAGTAATATTAATATTTTATTCACACATATGGATAAATGTGAAAATGTAATATTCTTTACTTACTTAGGGTGTTACAGTCTGTACCATTTTGATTTAATATATTGACAAAATAATTATTTTATTAATGTAAATAAAGTTTATTTATAGATAATATCAACATTTATTTTGAAATATTTTTCATTATGGTTTATTTTAATTGATTAAAATAGTGAAAAAATATATTCTTTCAAAAATTGTTAAAAAAACCTTTTTTAACCCAAATATAAAAATATTTGAAAATACAATATAAAAATTATTAAAAATAAGTTATATTGGTTAAATTTAACTAAATAATTCTTTTATTTACTGAAATCATATTCAAAACATAATCAAACTTTTAAATTTTTTAATTTATTGAAATGAAATGACATTTTGTAAAAATCTGTTTTTTCCCTATTCACTAAAGATATATATTTTTATACAAATTATAAAATTTCACCCAATGGAAATTTTGACATTCTAATTTATAAAATAAATTTAGGTTTTAAAAAAAATTATATGACTTAAAAAGATGGATTATAATATTTT